>OZ030020.1:44901347-45501347 GCA_964023405.1 Apodemus agrarius | reverse complement strand
ATCCTGAGGCATCCTGATGACCTTCTCCTCACCAGGCACTCTGTTACGTCAGTCTTCAGCTGATTCTGCTTGACAAATGTCTCTTCCTCTTCCAGTTACTTTTTAGTATAACAAAATTCAATATAATTCACAATTGTTTTAAAATCCCAAGGGCTGGAGATGATAGCTCAGTGGTGAAAGCCCTTGCAGATGACCCAGATTTGAGTCACAGCTCCCTTGTAGGGCAGCCCTGTACCAGCAGTAATGACAGCTACATGGAATCTTATGCCTTTTTCTAGCCTCTTAGGGGACCTCACGTTCATGTACATATTAATAACACACAGACGCATACACAGAAATAAAAATAAAATATTTTAAAATCTATTATTATATATAAGACAATGCAAGGACTTTACATATTAATGAAGCATAATTAATGAAGACAACAAGTATTGTCTTCATTAATAATTCAATAATCACAGACAACAAGTATTTTGAAGCCAGAAGCCTGTATCTGCATGTTCATTGGAAAGACCCGGCAAGACTACTGATGTCTGCCCAAATATTAGATGGGTAAGGACTCCCAATGGTAATGGTTGTCTTCTTTTTTTTTATTTTCTATATTCTTTGTTTACATTCCAAATGCTTTCCCCTTTCCCGGTTCCCCCCTCACCAGATGTCCCATAAGTCCTCTTCCCTTTGCCCCATTCCCCTATCACCCCCTCTTACCTTAACAATTTTGTCTTACAAGACAGATGACTCCGAAAGGAACAAAACCTGAAGTTGTCTTCTGTCCTGTGCAAGCATGCACACACTTGCGAACCCACACCAACACACACACACATATCCCCAAACCCCCAGTTTTTCCTTTAAATTAAAAAATTACAAATATATGATATTTGTTGTTGCATCTAGAAAGCAAGAAAAGCATAAATACCTAACTGTGTGTGTACATGTGTGTGTGCATGCGTGTGTGTGTGTGTGTGTGTGTGTGTGTATGAATGTATAAGTTGTTCATGGTTCACAATGTTTAAAAGCATAGTAAAGTTAAAATATGTACAAGTGAGGCTACAAATGTGTTTCAATAAATGTATTTTAGTATCTTTTATGAGCCAGATTATACTGTTTGGATACGCTGTGTGAAACTGTGTCTCTGTCTTTCTTCACCTTCCTAAGGCATTCTCTGATTGGCTTTAATATAAACAAAATGATGTCCAATTAGCTGAGCAAGAAGTGGAAAGTGGGAGGGTTAAAGGAGCTCTGGGAAGAAGGAGGAGGAAAGTCTTTCCATCAGGTGCCATGAGAAGAGATGGACGTGATTACGGGCCTGAAAGGTATAACTAACCATGCAGCTGGATAGAGCTAGGTGATCAGGTTAACTTAGATGAGCCAGTTGAGAGTCAGCCTAGCTAAGGCTTTGAAATATTGAAAGGTCTCTGTGTGGTTGTTTGGGGGAAAGCTGGTTAAGGAATAAGTACTGCCTTATTAATTTCCAACATTAACTAATATGTACAGAATTTTAATAATCATTTAATCTATAGATTATTTTATGCTTCTGGATCCAGGTGTAAGGTGACCTAGATAATTTTTATTCTGTTGTTATCAGTCATATAAAGAACTCAAAGTACACATATATAGTAGCTTTCAAAATCTCCATTTATTTTTGTCACAATTCCACATAAAAGTAAATATAATTAATATTTCATATTTCATCTTTTTTATATTTCATCTTCTTGTAAAATACTTGAAGTAAGCAAAACTATAAGGTAAAAATAAAGGCCATAATATATCAGATTTAAAATTATAGCTATTCTAATAAAGCTAGAAGATGCTATTTAATTTTGAAGTAAATAAGTTATTCTTAGAAACTACCCTTAGGTACACATAAAATGTGAGTAATCAATTGGTACCTAGTTTTTAATATTAAGAATCTAGTCTAGCCAGATAGTGAATGTGTACCCCTTTAATCCCAGCAGTAGTGAGTCAGAGACAGGCAGATCTCTGTCAGTTCAAGGTCAGCCTGGTCTACAGAGTAAGCTCCAGGACAGCCAAGGCTAGACAAAGAAACCCTGTTCAAAACAAAGCAAAGCAAAACAAATGAACACTCCAGTCTATAATGTCACAACTGAATCTGTGTTCATTTCAGAATTTTTAAATTGTTTAATATTAAATATTAAAATGCTTCTTATTTTCCATGTGCAAATAACAAAAAATAGTACACATCTAAGAACACCTCCTAATCCATGAATTTTAAGCAATACCTTAAAACAAAATTTATAGTAAACACTGATTAGATGTAATAATTGAGTTCAGTAGAATTTGTTTTATTCTTTTTATCTGAAACACCAGAAATTAAAATAATTTATTTGTTTACTTAACATCTTCTATTGATCACCTCCTTCCTATACTTGAAAAATATGCTCAAATTCAATATTAATAATGGCACAGTCTACCAAATTCTATAGTATTTGGAACAGCCAATGTTTCTTTCACAGCAATACAATGAAAGATGTAAAAAAAAGTATATCTTAAGTCAAAAGAAATCTTATATGGGTGCTGAGCTCTTGGATCCCAATTAAGAATGATGTACACAAGTTTTAAAATAATGCTTAGTTTAAGCTTACTGTATTCAGGGACCTCAGAACTATAGCTGTGCAAGGCAGAGAAATCTCTAGGCCATGCCTAGGGTGGCCCCCTACTTACCATGTAGCAGGACTTAACAAACCTTTGCTTTGTTACAGAAGTTGGTGATAAAACAGATGTCAAGTGTAGAGATACCAACCTACTTACAAAACTTTCAACCCCAAATTTATTCTGTTTACAGAATAAATTTTTTTTTGGGGGGGTGGACAGAACAGAGACTGAGGGAAAGGCCAGCCATTAACCGGCCCAACTTGAGACCCATCCCATTGACAAGCACCAATCCCTAATGCTATTAATGATACTCTGTTATCCTTACAGACAAGAGCAAGTTGTCCTCTGAGAGGCTCCACACAGCAGTTGACTCAAACAGATTCTGACACCCACAGCCAAAAAGTGGATAGAGCCTAAGGACTCTTATGGAAGAATAGGAGGAAGGACTGAGGCCTCAAAGGTGACAGGAACTCCACAGGAAGATGTGCAGGTAGGTCTTCACCTGAATCCTGGTCAACTGGAGCAGAGGCTATCCCAAAAGCTGTTGCCTGTACATGGGATATGTTCTTCTATCTGGGATGCCTTGTATGGCCTCAGTGGGAGAGGAAGCCCCTAGCCCTGCAGAAATTTGAAGTGGAAAGGTTGGAGGGATACACAGGGGAGGCACTACCTGCTCAGAGTGGAAGTGAAAGAGGAAATGGAGAATATATTGTAGGAGGGGTGATCAGTGAGTGGAATATAAAGTGAATATGTAAAATAATAAAATTAAATGTTATAAAAGAAGAATATAAAAGAATTCTACTAGTACATTATTTAATGAATTCTAAGGAGGGCTTCAGCAATTTTTGGTAGGGAAAAATTTATGTTGAAAAAGAGAAAAAGTTTGTTTCTAAAGTCTGTATATTTAGGCTATTGATAGAATTTCTATAATTGCGTGTCTGGCTGTTTGGCTAATGGAATTCTTGTGATTCATCTAGGAAGAGCTTAAATGTCAAACCCTGTATATTAACTTTTAGAATACAAATTTGAGAAGATATTCCAGAAGTAATCAGAAGTTTCCCATCAAAAGGCGGCCATGCAAGGTAGAAATCCCTTTAAAAAATTAAGACTAAGACTCAAAATACAACTTCTGATTGTGGTGAAAACAGAGAATCAACAAAAGATCAAACTACAGAACAGAAAACTAAGGACAGAGTCAGTTAAAGGGACAGGTCCCCTGAAGGATTTCATGGAAGTGGATCTTGGGTAGACAAAGGCAATGAAGATGCTTTCTATGCTATTTCTCTTAGAATTTAATCTTTTTAATATTTTTGTGTGTATCTTTGTGTGTGTGGTCACCTATGGAGGTAACAAGGGGGACATCACATCCCCTGGATCTGGTGTTACAGGCAGTTGTAAGTTACCCACTGTGGGTACTGAGAATGAAACTCAGGTCTTCTGCAAAATCAGCAAGTATTTCTAACTGCTGAACCACCCCTCCAGCCTCTAAAATTAATGTCTTAAAAGAAGAAAACAAAGAGAGTCACAATTCTAAGCCCTTTGGCTTTTGGTTTTGGTTTGTTTTCATTTTTGTTTTTGTTTTGTTGTTTTGTTGTTTTTGTTGTTGTTTATATCAGGACATTGAGGCACATACTTAAGTGAGAGGTAAGCAGGTGGAGCTAAAAGAAAAAATAGTTACTCACACAGAACAGCTATGTTGTGAGGAAGCTGTACCTATAGCATGAAGCAGAAGGGTAGACTTCCAACTGTAAACAATCCAAAGCCAGAGAGGGGAAGTGATTTGTGAACTTCCTGCACAGCCCATACCATCAAATAACCTGCTAGCCTAGAAGACCATACTGGATCGTCTACAGTGGAAGTTTTCAATCCATAACAATTGTGCAGAAATGTCTGGAGAGATGGTTCAGGATTTAAGAGCACTGACTGCTCTTCCTAAGGTCCTGAGTTCAATTCCCAGCCACCACATGGTGGCTCACAACCATCTGTAAGGGAATCTGATTCCCTCTGCTTGTGTGTCTGAAGAGGTACAGTATACTTGTGTACATAAAACAATTGTCCAGGAAAAGTCTAAACCATTATTCAATTTGAAGTCTTTCATTTTGTGAGTTCCCTGTTTAGTTTTGCTCATAAGTTTGTCGGTCTTCTAAATTTCTTCTTGTGGTCTCTGATTATACTTATATTTTATCCTTTTATATATCTGCCCTCCTATTTTCCCCTGATTTTAAAACAAAAACATGATTTTGTCTTAATTATTTTTCTCATATCAATTCCTTACAACATCTTTTGTAAGTGTGTGATACACTTCAGGGACTATGGAAGAAATAAAGACCACCACAGTATGCTCATAACAGTTCTGCAAGACACATGGGAGAAAGCCACCAGAAAGGATAAAGATAACAAAACCACGAATTCCCTGAACAGACAAATTATCCCCATAAGAAAGAAGACAAAACAGAGATGTACATTTTGAGAACTGTTGACATCAAGGAAATAAAGCATGAACTGAAGAGCTGAGCAAAGTGAAATAAATAAAATTCAAAGGTGAAGACAAAACCAAACAAAAACTGAGCAATATTCAAAGCACAAATCTTAAGGGCTGGGGATGTGTCTCATTGGGTAAAAGCACTTGCTGTGAAAGTCTAAAGACCTGAGCTCAAATAGTCAGGACCCATGTAAACTGCACACATACACGCATGTATCACACACATACAACAGTAATAAATTGATATGAGAAAAATAATTAAGACAAAATTATGTTTTTGTTTTAAAATCAGGGGAAAATAGGAGGGCAGATAGATAAGAGGATAAAATATAAGCATAATCAGAGGCCACAAGAAGAAATTTAGAAGACCGACAAACTTATGAACAAAACTAAACAGGGAACTCATAAAATGAAAGATTTCACATTGAATAATGGTTTTAGAACATCATGTGTGAGCAGGTCAAGTGAGCATGAGCTGTACCCCAGTTGAATGGACTTCAAATATGAAGAAATATTCTTTCTGGCCATCAAAGCATACTCAAATGATTATCAAACACACGAAAAGCTGTATCTCATTTGTGATAAGAGGGATTTTCATTGGATTGTAATGACTCAAATTTCCACCAATAATATTGAGGGGATGAGGACAGTGTGTCTAGTGGGTGCTGGATTGGAGCGATAGGACCCTGAGAGCTGATTTGTCCTTCATATCGTTCCTATTATAGGAAGGGCAACTCTTGTATACAGAGAATTATACAGAGATTTGGAGAGAATTATGAAAGACTGGATCCTTTTTAGGCCCTTGTAGCTTGGTGACTGATATGTGGGTGGTGTTTCATTCATTCACATGCCAATCTTTTTCCTTTATCTTTGACAATCTCATATCCAGTGTATTATAAATATACACACCACCCATTAGCTTCTCTGACTCCTGTCAGTCTTCACCCGAACTCTCTCTCCTTTCTATGTGGTCTCCACCCTCATTCGTACCTTTGTTCCCTGTGTAGTTTAATTAGGGTTCCTTTTTTATATTATTTATTGGATATATTCTATATTTACATTTCATTTCCCTTTTTCTGGTTCCCCATCCCCCAAAGGTCTCACATGCCCTTTTCCCTCCCCCTGTTTCCCCATCTGCCCCTTCCCACTTCCCTGTTCTGGTATTCCCCTACACTGATGCATTGAGCCTTTCCAGCACCAGTGTCCACTCCTTCCTTATTGTCGGATATCATTTGATATGTGGATTGTGTCTTTGGTGTCCCAAAAGTCTAGGCTAATATCCACTTATCAGTGAATGCATACCATGGGTATTCTTTTGAGACTGGGTTACCTCACTTAGTATGATGGTTCCTTAAATGGGCACAGGCAGTTGGTTGTTTCCTAGAGCATGAACATTAGCCACAATGCAGAAGGAAGTGAGAAGAAAATGTCTATAGCTCCTCGAGAAGGGCTGGTGGTCACATGGGTACCTCCTCCATCCACTGTGAAATGGCCTTGTGCAGACCAGAGCTACCACGTGTTCATGATTGCAATAGCCATGTGATATCTGCTGGCAGTGTTTCACAGTATCCCCTGACTCCTTCTGTAATGTCCCCTGTGTAGAGAGGAGGATACTGATCTCCAGTTTATAGCTGAGAACTGAAAACCGCCAAGTCTCTTCACAGCAGCCCTGCCCATCACTTCACCATAAAACTGAGACAAGACTGACCACACCACAGCATTAAGATAGTAATTACAGGTTCCCTCTTTTTTCTGTTATACATCTAAGGTCAATTCTATGAGACCGAGACTGAATCTTACTTGCTACCAGGATCTGAACTTTACATCTTTCTTTTCTCTGAAATTATTCTCTAAGTGAGATAAATTAAAAATGCTGCTTTAGAACAGTGCACTAAGAATTAAACATTCACATAGTTTTGGCTAGTCTACAGAGGACGCTTCAGACAGTGATTCTTGGTTATTCAGGAGACAGATTCTCTCTCTCTCTCTCTCTCTCTCTCTCTCTCTCTCTCTCTCAGTGTATTGTGTGTGAGAGAGAGAGTGAAAGAGAGAGAGAGAGAGAGAGAGAGAGAGAGAGAGGAAAACTATATTATTTGTGGTAATCATGGAGAACAACATGTAAGCAGGTCTTAAAATAGATTTTTTTTTAAAAAAAAAATAGAGTTTATTACCAGGAAGCGTATGTATCTGTAAATCTATGTGAATTTGAGAACAGACCTTGTTAACTCAATAAATCTCTCCTATTCTTTTCAGAAACCCCTTTTGACTTTCTAACTCCTGCCAATAATTTAAAAATAAACAAGCAAACAAATAATGAAGCTACTTCATTTAACCAAGTTGTATACCTTTTTGTTCTCCATATCTTATTTACATCAGCCTTTTTTTAAATGATAGAGAAACTGAAGATCACATATTTTGAGTAATTTTCTCCATGTAATATAACTGAGAGGGAAATCCATTTCTTGTCACTCTTACCTAGTATCTTTTGTGTTTTAACCAGTTATGTATTCTCCACTGTTTTTTTCTTATTTCTAATTGTCACATGATCACATATATTTATGCGATACAATGTGATATGTGAACATCACACACACACACACATGCACATACAACACATACACACACATACAATTTGATACAATTAGTATACTTGCTGTCTTTATCACATCTTTGTGATAGGAACATTAAACAACCTTTCTTCTAACTGGATTAAACTATTCAATACATTATTGACCACTTTCAATGTAGTTTTCTTTTGGCCAAATTTCACTTCCCAAAATGTAGTATGTCATTAATATCACATCTGTCTGTCCCAGTGATTACTACTGACACAGCATAAAGGGCGAGCTAAAAATAAAGTAGATGTGAGGCTCTGTCTGTCACTGGCTTGCCTCACTAGAACTATTTTAAGGATCAGCCTCCGCTCTGAAGGATCTCTTGACCTCAGAGAGGGAGAAGTCATCAAGTTCACGCCATGGGTGGGAGTGATTCATCCAGACTTAGTAATCCTTTTACTCAGTAGTCCACTTGTATTCTTATGACCATTATCACAAATGAAAAATAACCTGTAAAGCTAGAGGTATTTCTCCATAAAAGAAATAAAAAAGTAAGTTTCTTAAGACACACATCTAATAATCTTTCATTTTAGCATATTTTTCTATAGATGTCTGGAATTTTATCAGAAATATTTTCCATGTAAATCTTCAATTCTATCATAAAGTGTTTCTACTTCCCTTTTCAATTAATTTAGGAATGGTCTTTATGTCTACCATTTTACTCTCTAATTTTCCATGAAAATTGTCAATTTTTATGTGTTTTTCTTTATATTTTTTCAATTTTGTCAGAAATATTTTCCATATAAATCTTCAATTTTATCATAAAATGTTCTTACTTCCTTTTTCAAGAAAAGAAAAAAGAAAAAAGAGATACATATCTAAAAGCCTTTGACTTGCCGTCAAGGATCAAAAGATGTTTTTCAATATTTCACTAATAATCAGTACACCAAAACTATCTTAATACCCCAATCTAGTACACCCACTAAGTTAAGACGATGACCCCTACTAGATGGACCATGTTCCTGGACAAGCCCCAAGAATAAGTCGGCAAAGCAAGATAGACTCAATGAGTTAAAGAGAGAGAGGAGAGTCTATTACATTGGATGACCCGTAGAGAGATGGATCTGGGAAGAGTTGGCCAAATATAGTACACAAAATTCTCACATAATTAATAAAATGCTGTTGGAGAAAGGGAAAATATTATTTAAGGAAGAAAAGACAGTAGTGGAGGTATGAATATGACAAAATAAATATCATATAAGTGTTAATGCCATGATGAGACTCACTGTTTTATACAACAAATATAAACTAATTATAAAGGAAAAATATTTTTAACAATCCTTTTCGGACTCTTTGGAATCATATGAGCAATCTAAGGAGGAGGTCTGGTCTATTTTCAGCTCCAAATTAAATATGGCCAATTTAAAATTAATTGACACAATATTTATAAATAACTCAAGACTCATCTGAGGTGGCAACACTTCCACCCTGTGCTACATCCTCTGAAGTGTTGGAAGCTTACATTGAGGCCCCCAAATTGGGCAATCTTGCTGAGTCACTAATGTCACCATTTTGACTCATAAGAAGACACAAGATTTGACAAAAAATATCTACAAAATTGCCTTCCTTAGCCCATACTCTTGTTGTGGGGACAGATTACAACTTCATGGTAGGTTTAGAAAACTATTTCTGACATACCTGATCATTGTCGGTGACTTAAAGACACATTGGCACAGAAAAGGGACTTCCCTTCTTATAGAGGAGCAGTGATATTATGGACCACAACACCTCCCCATCTGTCTACATGTTTCCCTTGATAGTCATTTCACATAGGTCCTTCATCTTCTGAGAACTATAGATTTCAGGCCAACTGTTGAACTTGGAAGGAAATCAGATATCATAAAATCCTTGGTCTCTTCTCTGACTTGAAAAGCAGTACTGGACCGTGTTGTGAGGGTGGGAGCAGCTTTGTGTATAATTCCCTCCCTTTCTCCTTCTCCTTAAGCTTGAGTGTTTCAGTTTCTTTTCTCCAGTACTCTAGAGAGCATGTCACAAGGAACCCCCAGTAGATAACAAAAAAAAATGATTTTCATGAATTCATTCATTTACTCATTAAATAATATTTGATGCCAGTGTGTGAAAGTTTCTACTCTTATCTACTGTCTATATAGCAAGGAACACACTGTGGAGTTTCTGTCTTCCAAAGTCTTAGTTGAATAACAAGAAGTTATATTGCTCATATAAAGTCTTATATGAATAACAAGAAAAGCTCCTGTGATGGTATGATATTTGCATATGGTATATGAACAGGAGCAAAGAAGAGAAATTGGTAGAAGGGAGAGAGAAGATATTTCTAATCTGGATTTGCTTATAAAGGAAAGCCTTCTGGGGAAGGTAATACTCAGTCTAAGACCTAATTGAGCAGTTAAAAGTTCAAGAAAATGAAGAGACAAAGAGAAAGTGTCCAAAGAAAAATCCTCACAACCCAGAAGGAACTAAAACAAGGTAAAACCTGTTTTGTCTAGTGGATCCCAGGTGATCTAGGGCAGAATGGTGAAGCAGAAAGCTGAAGAAACAGTCAAAGCCAGATTATACCAGCATTATTAAAAACAGTTGTAAGGAATGTAGACTTTGGTCTGTTTCAGGACACAGTTAGGAATGTTAGCATCTGGCAAAGATTACTGTGGTCAGATTGGGAGAGACACAATTTATAGCAAGGAAATCAGGAAGAGACCATTCAGACATTCAGACAAGCAACAGGCAGTCTGAACTAAAATATATCTCAGAAGTATTTGTGCAGCTGAACCATAGGACTTTGGCTAAACCGGGGCAAATGGGAATACACAAGCATTTGTCTCCTTCTACATCCTCATTGCCTCTCTAAATCAGAGAGATCTGTAAATCAGAGAGATCACAGACAAAGCTCTCAAAGTGCTAAATTGAAGTCTTGAGGATTTAAAGAATGAAGGCTATGAAAAGCTTCCCCTCTCACTAGTGCTCAGGTATTTATTGAGAAATTAGTATGTTTCAAGCATTAGCCCAGACCCTGAACATCTAAATAGAAAGAGCACAGTGCCCCATGCTTAAAGATTCCTCTTTAGTAAAGTGTGATAATCATGTAAACACATAGATATAAAGCATTGCTGGAAGTGTGTAAAACCAGATCGTCCCACCAAGGAAATCACGAAAGACTGTATGGGTGACTTCAACAAGAGTTTTCAGACCTCATTTAAGAAAACCAAGCAGGACCATAACATTCGGTGGAGGAGGGAGGAAAAATGGAGGTAATGAATACATGCAGATGGTAACAAGTTTTCTGAGTGAGGAATACAGTCCATACTGTAAAAGTGAAGCCAGAAATAAGCAGGATAAACTTTGTGATCAAGGTCGAGACGTTTACAGATATGTTCGAGATGGGCATTGTCTGGTGGGTGTGTTAAGAAACTTGGATTTTAGCTGTTAAACAATGGAAGATTGAAAAAATGACAAAAGAAAAGTCATCTAGAATCCATTTATGGTTGAGATACTGATGCCATGTTTGAACAGGGGATAAGGTTTGAGGAATGAGATCTAAAAGCAAGGTGCAAGTCAAGTGGCTCTTAAATTATGGGAAAAGGGTCAGTGTGGAAGTCTGCCCCTGGGTGATAATGACAATGATGCAGAGCAAAAGAAGGGGAGCTTCTCAGAAGAAAATGTTGAAAGACTTTCTAACAAATAGGATTGCTGTTGGCAGAGGAGCTGGGAAAAGGAAACAGTTTCTTACCAGATTGGCTGGTGAGATCTAAGAGCTGAAATAGGGCTTAATGAAGATGACCACTCTGCACTCCAAATTCTACTTCTCTGCAGGTAACGCATACCTGAGGTTTAGCATAATATACACATGTGAGTCCAGGTCATGGACTTCATCAAAAAAGGTCAACTTCCTTAGGAACAATTAGACTTGTCTACCTGTCTATTAAATAATAAATTGATATAGTAAATTAATAAAAATATGTTGCCCCAAAACATACTTAGTACTTTCAGGATATGTAAGAGTATAACAGAAAGAAGTATAAAAAGAGCACATCATAAAAATATTAACACATAAGAAAAGAGAAGGTGATGACTAATAAACAGGAGAAACCATATGACAGCTTCAAGGAGAAATAATCAGAAGTCGGGAGAGCAGTGGACTCGAAGAATAAATCCAGTAAAAGATGGGCTACAAGTATCCTTTGATCCAACATTGAAAACCTTATAAATAATAGTAGTGATCAAAGCAGCAACAAAGTAGAGAATAACAGGAATAGGTTATTTAAGCCACTTTTGGTATTTACCTGTGGTTGACACCCCAGATAGTCCAGAGAAAAGTTTCTTGTGCCCTAGATTGCAAAAGAAAGTATAATTAAATCAGTAATTCTTGAGTGGTTTCCTTAGAAATACAGCAAGAAATACAATCAAGGCAGTTTTTGCTCTTCTTTGGAACCCAGATACTCTATGATTGTTAGATACGTAATACTCCGAGATGTAGACTACTTCAAATTAAAGTCATCTTCTTCATGTGATCTATTGGAGCTAAAAGTTTGAAAAGAGAGTTCAGTTACAGAGTGAGTTGGTAGACATTTGATTTCTGTGTATTAGAAATCAAGTAGTTGGAGTACAGACAGTAAGGCACACCAGATTTTTGAGTTGGATGTAGCCTGAGCATTCCCAAGAAACAATTGTGATTTACTTTGTCCCAGGAAGGCACTGCTGGGAGCTTGTGGAATCTTTCTAAGTCTCCTTAGAGTTCTTGAGCTATAAGTGAATATGTGTAGCATTTTATGTCTTAAATGCTGCCCTATAAGGACTTGAATTAGCCACTTTATTTTTCCTTTGAATCTAGACAAAGAAAAGAAACTCTCGAAGGCAATGTTTATAAGCATAGAATGTTCTGCAATGTGCAAAGGAAACGGTGACAGGAGCCAACAGACTGAAGTCTGGCCAACAGTAGCCTCCTTGGTTCTTTTAGATAATGAATCAATTCTGGGATACCTTAGGTTCCTCACATATAAAATCTATTCTGATAACCTCTAGCAGCCCTTCCAGCCATTATTGTATATGACTATAGACATGATTATACATTGTCTTTTGCTATAGCCATCGGTAAACAAAGTAATTTTCTCACAGGACATGCCAAAGGTTTTAGGAAGGCACTTGATGTCTTTCTACTTTGGAAAGCCCTTTATTTATTCCAACTAGACAAACCACATGAAGGGAAATTTTTATATCTTCCTGCAAGAGGAGAAAACTTGTAAATCAGAGGCAAAGAATGTCAGGTCATAATTAAGTCCCCAAGTGCAAATGGGATTCATCTAAAATAAAATAAAACTAAAATTTAAAAATAAATAAGGATCCTTGGAAAAGCTCTAGACCTATATCAACACCTTTCTTCTTAAATGTTTTATGTGGCACATTATAACCACACTGTTTATAATGTACCTCATTGCATCCTAAAACATGAGTAGAATATCAATGTTCTGCCACCCTTTTGGAAGGGGACCACAGAGATTCAACTCATTAAGGAATTTAGACTTCAGAAGCAGGAAACAGTAAACATTTCCCAAGCATGTCTTGTTTGACTGAGCTTATCTTAAGGTTGCATAAAGCAATGGAAAAACAAAAGAGATAATTATCCAGAGACCTTGGACAAAAATAAAATCAAAAGAGTCAATTATCCAGCCCCTGAAAGTTCTGCTTTGAATTTCAATTTTTATTTAAGACTAACAGGTGCATTTTAGAACACTAAAAATCAGGGAACATTGACTTTTATTCTCCCTTTTCTAGTTCTCAAAGATCAAGTTGAAGATCTTAACAGAAAAATGAGAATTTGTTTTCATATATTCATTTTCCTGAAGACATATATAATAATGGATGAGTGCTGTTTATTGAAAGCACTGTCTTATCCTGGGCTACAAAGTATTAAAAATCATGACCTTTTCCAAACACAGGCTTACATTGTTGTGATCATAAAAAGGGAAATAGGTGTAAGAATACGTTCTATGGTGGGGGGTGAAAGGGAGTGCCTCAGTGGGCCCATGCCAAGACATCCCTTCCACTTGAGGGACCATACGCACAAGGGTATAGTATAGAATAGTTTATTAAGGGCATGGAGAGGGGAGTTAAGAGGGTAGTAGAGGCAGAGAAAGGCAGAGAGAAGGAGAGAATAGAGAAGTAGAAGCCAGCCATGACCACGTGGAGAGAGGAGGGAGGGGAAGGGAGAAGGGAAGAGCCGGAGAGAACAAGAGAGAAGCTAAGGGAGGAAGAGAGGCAAGAGAAAGAGGAGGGGCAAGCAGCCCCTTTTATAGTGGGCCAGACCTACCTGGCTATTGCCAGGTAACTGTGGAGAGAGGCATACCTGGCTATTGCCAGGTAGCTGTGGGGTAGAGCTTAGACAGAATACTAATATTTCCACATTTTGGTTTAATTTAAAAAAGAAAAACTTAGAAAGAGATAATGCTGAAGCAGGAATAGGGTTATTGTGATATCTGGCTGCTTCATGCTGACATTGGGGAGACATATCTCTGGGGATCCTAGAGAAATGGGTATGGGAGATGTTTGTCCAGTCTTAGGAGAATTGGCTGCTTCCTTGCTGTCCAGGGTCTGTGAAGCCATCTGAGGATAGGTCAAAAGAACAGGTACAGTAGAAGCTGTCTGTGTCTGAGAGGAGATCTGAAGGTTGCTGCTCTGGAACTGTCCTGGATGTAGCAAGGGCCTGGACTTGACAAGATGTTGAAACACATTAGTATATCTAGGGAATAAGATTAAGTACAATTTGGAGAAAGAAAAAAATTTTCTTAGGATGTACATTTGAAACCCAGAGGAATTCCACCCTTTGGGATAGGTAGTAACTGGGAACTTTGGACAGATGTACTTATCTGGATGGAACCCATTGGATCTATGTCCATGAGACATAGATCTGGGTAGGTTTCCTATAACTTATAAGTTTATAAAAGAGATAACATGAGATAACTATATGAACAGTCTTTAAGATGAACCTTTTGTGGAACAGAAGGAACAAGATTTAAAAGTTGGATCGTGTAGTGGAATGTTTATTATTGGAGTTAGGCAAATTTATAGGAACTCAGATAATGTTAGGACAGTGGCACAGCAAGAAGAGGAAATATGAAACATATAATGAAAACAGAGTTTAGGTAAGGAGATAACTGTCTAGCTGTCGATGTAGTCACAAGTCTGAGGAATAAACAATAACTTATCAGTTATATATTAAAAATGACAGATTCCAGTAGCCAGCAGTTTTCCATGCTCTCTACGGTTTCCACAGCAACTTGGGATGTCAGTCTGTCTTTCAAGTGCAGGAGACAAAGGGCTTTTTTTCCTGTGGAATGGATATGCATGACATGAGAAATGATTTATTTTGGTTTAGTTAAGTCATTTGACTCAACCAGTCTTGTCCACTGCATATTTCAGATTATCATATCACACACAATCTAGGCAGGATCCTGTAGCGGAGACCTCCTGGGAGAAACTGTTAGAGGCTTTTGGGAATTCTGTCTGTCATGAATTTAATAATTAACAAACTTCTGACAAGATTGAGCATGAGATAGAGCAGCGGTAGTCAAGACAGGATAGGAATGAGAATCTTAACTAACTTTGACAGGTTGTGAGAGTAGAGGAAAATATATTGTAGTATTAGCAAAGGGACATATGCCTAGGACCAGAATGAGAGAGCTGGCAGTAGTGGCATAAAATCGTGGTGACAGAAAATGAGTTTATCCGGGCAGACTTAGGTCTGTTACACAAACCGAGCACACGGCCTATGAGAACAAGCCAGGAGGGTGGGAGCACAGATAGGTAAATGCTTGGACCTTTTTTCATTTACCAGACTGCTGGCAGTATGTGTGAAGATCCCTTAAAATATATGGTTAAAGACAATTTAGCACCCATTGGGTGAGAGGGTAGTTACTGGGTAATCCATACCAGCATCCTAGAGGACTTCCAGTAACACAGTTATAACCAAGCTAGAAATTCAGGTTGTCACAAGTAATTTCTAGGGGCCTTCAGAAAGCAATCTAACCTCGTACAGGAATTTTCGGCAGCTGTAAGAGCCCAAAGGATTTATGAACTGCTTTAGGGAACCCAAGGGTCTCTATGTCCTAACTCGAATGTCAGCTGGGAGGCTGATCATAAGGACCATGGGCTGTGAAATGTCCACCCCGTAGTCCCCAGAAAAAAAGCTGGCCAGGCCCTATCTGGGAAATTAGGGGCCCTCATGCTGACTGGAGAAAATCCTTATCAATCAATATGGCTGTGTGTGCTTGTGAGGTTCTGTAGTCTGTTAGCAGAAAATGTGGGCCTGTCTGAGAGAGGCTGGGAAGGTAAAGCAGCTTGGTTCATATCCTAGCAATGCACTATGCCTCACCACATGCTGAGGGAGCCAAGCACAGGCTGCCTGTCTTGGGGAGACAAATGTGGATCTGAGAAAGATGGGGGTGGGGAGGAGGGAGCCAGGGGCATTCGATTTAGGACATAGAGGCCCTTGGGTTCCCTAAAGCAGTTCATAAATCCTTTGGGCTCTTACAGCTGCCAAAAAATTCCTGGACGAGGTTAGATTGCTTTCTGAAGGCCCCTAGAAATTACTTGTGACAACCTGAATTTCTAGCTTGGTCATAACTGTGTTACTGGAAGTCCTCTGGGATGCTGGGATACCTCCTTTTCAGGCAAACTAGCCAAACCAGCAGGCTACAAATGAAAGACAGGAAAGAGGGGAAAGAAAACAGACTGAGACACAGGAAGGTATCCAGGCCCAGCCTGGAATTCTCAGTCTCAAGAAAGAGGGGAGGAAAATCTCACCCAAGGGAAAAAGTTCTGAAATGAGGGTCAGTGAAAAACTGAATGTCTTCCATCCTCAAGGACAACACAGGGGTAGCTCCAAGCTCAAGAATTACCTAGGACCATGCAGATGGTCTGACCAGTGGGAGATGGGGTGTTTACCAGACTGGGGCTAGTGAGTGTGGCTGTGGCTGAGAAGGCCCATACTGAGACATCCCTTCCCCCTGAGGGACCTCACACACGAGGGTATAGTATAGAATAGTTTATTCAGGGCATGGGGAGCGGTGTTAAGAGGGGAGAAGAGGCAGAAAAGGCATAGAGAAAGAGAGAGTAAAGAAGTAGAGGCTGACCATGACCACGTGGAGAGAGGGGGGAAGGGAAGGGAGAAGGGGAGAGCCCAAGAGGGCAAGAGAGAAGCTAAGAGAGTAAGAGAGGCAAGAGAAGAGAGAGAGAGAGAGAGAGAGAGAGAGAGAGAGAGAGAGAGAGAGAGAGAGAGAAAGAGAAGGGGCAAGCAGCCGCTTTTATAGTGGGCCAGACCTACCTGACTGTTGCCAGGTAGCTGTAGGGTGGAGCTTAGACAGAATCCTAACATACATGGTCTCAAAGTCTATAGTCATACCACTTCAAACATGCCAGAAGCACTGTAAGGACATGGCCCTACCCTAACATATGAATATTTGTGAAGCTCGTCAGACAAAAGAGAATGGATATTCAAATGAATCCCTCAAATTGATGTAAGAATATGGCAGTGTGAAGATAGATGTGATTATGAATTGTGTCCTTATGACAATGTAGGAGAGAAAATTATGTTGTGAAGGTATGGTTAGGCGCATCCCCAGTCACACTGAGGAATGAAAACAACACACCCCATGAGGGTGTGGGAAGAGGGCATGCATGACCTTGTAAGGGTGGGTGAGTGAGCATAGCTTATAAAGATGGGGTGAGAGCGTTTAACCTGTGAATCTGTGGTAAAGAGATATTGGGAGTCTTCATGGTTTTGCATTCCTGGGCATCATTTTTGGTTCTGTTCACATTCTTGCCTTCCTACATCATTCATTTTGATATACTTCTCTTACACATATGTTCAATCCCTCCAAATTTCCCAGGTATGCAAGATTTTTGTTTCCCTGCTTAGTTCAAAAGACATCTAAAATCAATGAGAACAGCAGTTTAGTTGAAAGAGCTTATTGAAGGATAGATAGCAAAAGAGTAAAGGAAGACCAGGGTGGCAAAGAGGGATACGATGTGACACACATGGACCTGATGCTCAGTTCAGCCGAGAACTGGGGTTAAACTCAACTTGCAAAGACCACTTTGCAAAGTTAGGAAACGAAATAGCATCCAACACCACCCCAGCTGAGAACTGCTCCCAGGTCAGTGAATTCCATTTTCTTGGTACCGAAGTCAAATGGAAGTGCTACAGTGGAGAGTTACAGTGCCTTTAGAAGGGAATGAATCAAAGGTACTGGCATGCAAGTGGTGAGAATGCATGGGCTTGGGCTCAGGCACTACCCGCAACATTTCTTACACCCTGCTTAAACAACTAACCTCTCCCATCCTTTCTTATTTCTCTCTATTTGGGCTTATTTTTAAAGGTTACCTGTTTTCAACATCACATACAGATCCATATATTTTTACAAAGTCAAGATCACAGTTTTGCTTGACATTCACAGAATGCCAAATAGATCTACAACTTCCAAGTGAGATATACCTTTTGTCTCCTCCATACTGTGAAAAAGATATGTGATACCCTTGAGATAGTAAAGGCAGGGGATAATAGAGGATTCAGATTATCTGTATCTCAAGTCCAAGCTATAAAACAGGACATACAAAGCTCAGGAAAGTTCCCCAGAAATTTCAGTATGGAGGGCTTTGGCAACAACCCAATGGTCAAGAGCTTGCTGCGCAAACACAGAATCTGAGTTTGTATCTCCAAACCTACATAAAAACCTGACATGACGGTGCACATGGGGAACCTCAATGCTAAGGAGACAGAAACAAAGACATGGTGATGCTGGAA
Organism: Apodemus agrarius; assembly: GCA_964023405.1. NCBI lineage: Eukaryota > Metazoa > Chordata > Mammalia > Rodentia > Muridae > Apodemus > Apodemus agrarius. The sequence goes on along the minus strand of OZ030020.1, from coordinate 45,482,866 downwards.
TGCCCCTGGCCAGCCACTGGAACCGTAACCTCCAGATTCAGTGAGAATCTCTGCCTCAAAAACAAAACCAGACTCCTTAGGCACATACAATGAAAGAAATATCAAAAGATACATATCCACAAAGAAGAAAATGGAATACATCGGAAGGGAATGTTAGGAAAAGGATAAGCACCAGCATTAGCAATGATTTTAATAAATTTAGGTGTATATTTAGTCTATAAAAATAAATGGAAGACTAATAAAGTTGGTAAGAATAGTCAGCACTAAAATATATGATAAAGTAGTTTAAAAGAACAGGAATGAGACAATTCCATAGGTAGATACTTCTGTGTGTCTATGTCAATTTGACACAGATAGGGTCATCTGGGAAGGGAGAATTCCAGTGAGGAAATGACTCCATGAGATTGACCAGTAGCAAGTTCCTGGGTATGTTCACTTGTTTGATGCACTCACACAATAAACATGAATAAATATTTAAAAATGAATTCTGAAAATTTAAAAACTATCTTCTCAGAAAATATAGTTTAAATGTCTAGGGGAAAAAGGTCAATGACATCATATACTCAAAAATTGTAAGGAGAGTAGGCAAATCTATGTAAAGGTTGGAGAGAAAGAGAAAGAATATAAACAAAAGAGAATTGTGAACAAGAAAAACATCAGACAAGTTGTTAAAACATAAAAATTTCAGCAACTTTGTTAGCTAGACTAAAAATGAATATATTAAATTGGTTGCCCTTGCTCTTCTACAGTAGTAAAATAATTTGAAATATATATTTGAATCCATTCACTGTTTTGAAAATACATGTTTTTCTCACATAATATATTCTGATTATGGATTCTCAGTGGTCTATGCCTCCTTGATCTTCCCTGTCTTCCCTCCCAACTAGAGTCACACCCTTTCTATCTTCTAAAGTATAATCATATAATAAATATAATAAGATAAAACAAAACTAACAATTCAGACTAGAACAAAACAAACAGAAGGGAAAAAGCCCAGTAGGAATCACAAGAAACAGAGACTCATTCATTTGCACACAGAGAAATTACACACATGCACACACACGAAAGAAAGAAAGAAAGAAAGAAAGAAAGAAAGAAAGAAAGAAAGAAAGAAAACTAGAAGCCATAATATCTAGTCAAAGGACCTTTAGGAACAAAAGAGTGAAAAAAATATACACAGATAAAACAAAATAAATATAACATTTTTTTAAAAAATAAAATCCTTGATACAACATTATGAGACAAGGAATCTCCAAAGATACCTCTGAGTTCATTTTCTATTGGTCATCTACTACTGAGCATGCCTCCTACTCTTAAGAGTCTGATCCCCAGTGAGAGTGCCTTAGAAGAAACTGAGTTTTCATTTGCAAGTACTTATCAGTTGAAGACTGCTTCTGGGCTAAGGATGGGGCCATGTATCCCCTTCTTTCAGTTCCAATATCACATCTGGTGTGGGCCCAGTGCATGTGAGTTCACATGAGCTATAGTCATGTTGATTTAAAGGGTCTTGGTTTGTTAGTGTCCTCCATCACCTCTGGCTCTTAAAACTCTTTTACCTCCTCTTCCACAGGGTTCCCTTAACCCAGAGGGGAGGAGTTTGGTGGAGGCATTCCATTTCTGGCTTAGTGTTCCAAGGTTTCTCAGTCTCTGCATAATGCCTGCCTGTGTGGGTCTCTGTTTCCATCTGCTGCAGGAGGAAGCTTCTCTGAAGATGGCTGAATAAGGAATTTGTCTATGAATAGAGAAAAATGTCATTAGGAATCATTTTATTGCTACTTTTAAAGAGGACATTAATATTTGGTTTTACTCTAAATCCATGGGCTATCTAGTCTCAGATACTTGGTCATCCAATGTCGGGTATGGTTTCTATCTTGTGGAGTGGCCTTAAATCAAATCAGTTTGTTTATGTAGTGGATTACATTGATGGATTTCCGTATATTGAACCATCCCTGCATCCCTGGGATGAAGCCTACTTGATCATGGTGGATGATCGTTTTGATGTGCTCTTGGATTCGGTTAGCAAGAATTTTATTTAGTATTTTTGCATCTATATTCATCAGAGAAATTGGCCTGAAGTTCTCTTTCTTTGTTGGATCTTTTTGTGGTTTAGGTATTAGCGTAATTGTGGCTTCGAAGAATGAGTTGGGCAGTGTCCCTTCTGTCTCTATTTTGTGGAATAGTTTGGAGAGTATTGGTGTTAAGTCTTCTTTGAAGGTCTGGTAGAATTCTGCACTAAAACCATCTGGTCCCGTACTTTTTTTGGTTGGGAGGCTTTCTATGGAAAAATATTTCTTGCTCCTGGATTGGCAGGATCAATATAGTAAAAATGGCCATCTTGCCAAAAGCAATATACAGATTCAATGCAATCCCCATCAAAATCCCAACTCAATTCTTCATAGATCTAGAAAGAGCAATTCTCAAATTCATCTGGAGCAACAAAAAACCCAGGATAGCTAAAACTATTCTCAACAATAAAAGGACTTCTGGGGGAATCAATATCCCTGACTTCAAGCAGTACTACAGAGCAATTGTGTTAAAAACTGCATGGTATTACCATCCGATGAATACTACTCAGCAATTAAAAATAATGAATTAGTGGATATTAATGAGCCCAGAAGCACTAAATACTCAAGACACAAATAGCAAGTCAAATGATTCCCAAGAAGAAGAAAGGAGAGGACCCTGGGCATGTAAAGATTGCATCCAGTTTAGTAAAGAAACCGAGGGGGGAGGGGGAATGATTGGGGAATAGTTGGGGGGGGAGAAGAACTATGGGAACTATGGTGGGTGGGAACTGGGAAAGGGGAAAGCCTTTGAAATGTAAACATAGAATATAGAAAATAAAAATAACTAAAAAAAAAATCAAATCAGATATTGGTTAGTTACTCCCACAAGCTTTGTGCCCCCAGTGCACTAGCATTGCATGTAAAACATCATTCTAGACTAAATGGTTTGTGTTTATACTCCTCTTTTGGTAGCATGCTGAACTTTCTATACCAAAGAAGCTAGAACAGAGGGGTAAAGGCTCTATGTAGGCACCAGCTCAGCTTCACCATGTCAGTGCATTGTGTAGGTGTTGTCTTCAGCAATGGGAACTTTCCATCAGTGTGTGAAGAACAACCTATAGTCTTGGAAAGGCTCCTTGGTTTGAGGATTCCCAAGTGGACACCAGCAACTCAATTAGATGTAACACAATCCTGGAGCTGGGAGCTTCATTTGGTGACAAAAGATGGGCATTGGGGACTCTGCTTCCCCTATTATTTGGCGGTTTCATTTAGATCACTTTCATATATGCGTACATTTTAGGAAGCTTCTAATGTATTAGGTTTCCACACTATTTCTCAAATGGACCTTGATTTTAGCTATCTCTCTCCAAATTCCATCCCTCCTTCCACTATTCCCTTCTCCTTTCTACAGGACCCTCCCATTCCAGTCTCCTTGCATTCCATCCACAACTATGTATTCTATTTCCCTTTCCTAGGGAGATCTACTTGCCCTCCAGCAACCCAGTCTTCTACTCTATACATAACCTGTCTGTTTTTATGGATTATAGATTGGTTATTGGTTACTTAACTGCTAACACACACACACACACACACACACACACACACACACACACACAAGTACCATATTTGTTTTTCTGGGGCTTGGTTATTTCACTTGGATTTTTTTCTAGTTCCATCAATTTATCTATGAATTTTATGATTTTATTTCTTTTTAATGGCTGAATGGTACCACGTTGAGTAAATGTACTATATTTTATTTATCCATTCATCCACTGAAGGACATATAAGTAGCTTCCAATTTCTGTTATGAATAGGGCAGCAATGTGCATAGCTGGCCAAGTATCTCTGTTATGGTAGGATAAAGCACCCTTTGAGTACATGTCATAAAAGTTGTATACTTAAATTTTGAGATCCCTACTTTTCTGAAGAACTGCCACAGTGATTTCCATAGTGGTTGTAAAAGTTTGAGCTCCCACCAGCAAAGGATGAGCATCCTCTTACTCCACATACTCACCAGCAAGAGCTGTCACTTGTTTTAATTTGCATTTCCCTGATGACTAATGATGTATGTATTTGCCTATTAACCTTCTTTTGGATGTGCAGTTTGTAAAAGTCTTTATCTGTTATATGTGTTGAAGCTTTCTCTGAATGATGGTTTTCTTTGCCATACAGAAGTTTTGCAGTTTCATGGGGTTCCATTTATTAACTGTTGATCTCAGTGCCATTACTAATGATGTTCTGTTCAGAAAGTTTTAGCCTATGTCAATGAGTTCAAGGCTATTCTCCACTTTCTCTTCTACCAGGTTTAATGTGTCTGGTTCTATGTTAAAGTCTTTGATCCACTTTGAGTTGAGTTTTGTGCAGGGTGATAATTATGGATATATTTGCATTTTTCTACATGTAAGCCATCCAGTTCGATCAGCACCATTTGTTAAAAATACTGTCTTTTTTTCAACGTGTATTTCTTGCTCCTTTATCTTGCTCCTTTATAATAAGCCATGGATGTGTGTGAATTGCTGTTTGGATCTTCAATTCAATAGAACAATTTTTCTGTGTTGGTGCCAATATGATGCTACTTTTATTATTGTAAGTCTCTAATACAATTTGAATTTGGGAGTGATGATTCCTCTACCGGTTCTTTTATTATTCAGGATGGTTTTGAGCTATCCTATTTTGGGTATTTTGGTTTGTTTCAGTTTGGTTTTGGTTTGGCTTTTGGTTGTGTGTATGAGAGAGAGAGAGAGAGAGAGAGAGAGAGAGAGAGAGAGAGAGAGAGAGAGAGAGAGATCCCATACAAAGCTGAAATTCTTCCTTTCAATATCTGTGAAGAATTGTGTTAGAATTTTGATGAGAATTACATTGAATCTGTAGATTGCTTTCACTATGATGGGCATTTTTACCATATTAATCATACTGGTCTATCAGCATGGGAGATTTTTCCATCTTCTGATATCTTTTTCAGTTTTCTGTTTTCAACATGTTCAAGTTTTTATTATATAAATCTTTCACTTGCTTTGTTAGAGTTACTCCAGGATATTTTTATATTACTTGAGGCAATTGTGAAATCTGTTTTCCTGAATTATTTCTCAGTCCATTTGTCATTTGTATATATGAGGGCTACTGAATTATGTGAATTCACTTGTATTCAGCTACCTTGCTGAAAGTATTTATCAGTTATAGAGGTTTCTCAGTGAAAACTTTAGGGTCAGTTATATATCATCTGCAAACAATGATGCTTTGACTTTTCTTTCTAATTTGTATCCACTTGATCTCTTTTGGGTGTCTTACTGCTCTAGCTCTATCAGTACTATAATGAATCAGTATGGAGAAAGTAGACAACCTTTTCTTGTTCCTGATTTTAGTGAGATTGTTTTGTGTTTCTCTTCATTTGAGGTGATGTTGGCTATGGTTTGTAAATTTTCTGTAGTTTCTGTTCTGGTTGATATTGTATTTTAACCTTTCATGGATGCATCCTTTCTGTTAGGATGCAGGCTATTATTTCTATTTTCCTATGTCCCTTGGGACTTCCTTTATATCCAAGTATGTGCTCAATTTTGTAGAAAGTTCTCTAAAATGTTGAGAAAAAGGTATGTTCTTTTGTGTTTGAATGACTTGTTCTCTGTTTGGTCCTTTTGGTTTATAACATCTAATAGCTCCAGCACTTCTTGGTTTAGTTATCTGGATAGCCTACCTAGTGGTGAGAGTGAGGTACTGAAATCTCCCACTATCGGTGTGTAAGAGGCAATATGTAATTCAAGCTGTTTTGGTATTTCTCTTATGAACTTGGATTCCCTTAGGTTTGTTAAATAAATGTTAAGAATTACAATGTCCTCTTAGTGGACTTTTCCTTTGTTAGGTATGTGGTGTCCTTCTCTATAGCTTCTGATTTGGTTTGGTTTGAAGTCAATTTTTCTGACACTAAACTGGCTATACCAGATTGCTTCTTAGTTTCATTTGTTGGAGACATCTTTTATCATCCTTTTATCTGGAAAGGATGTCTGTCTTTGATGTTAAAGTGTATTTTCGGATGCAGCATAAGGATAGATCCTGTTCTGCATCCATTCCTTTAATCTATATTTTTTAATTGATGAAATGTTTCCATTGATGTTGAAAGATATCAATGAATAGTCTATACTGGTTCCTGTTGTTTTCTTGTTGCTTTTCTTGTTGTCATTGTTGTTGTGGTGGTGGTGGTGATGGTGGTAGTGGTGATGGTGGGGGAGGGGGTGGAGGGGGTGGTGGTAGTGGTGGTATGTATATGCCCTCTTTTGATTTGCTGGTCTAGATTAATTATTCCTTGTGTTTCTTTGGATGTGACTAATCTCTTTAGGTTGATATTTTCCTTCTAGTGTCTTCTGTGGGCCTGAGTTTATAGATAGATACCAGATAGATCCCTGTAGATTTTATGTCAGGCAAGGAAATGATCCATGAAGAGGTAAGACTGAAAACTCAGTTCATCATGAGTTAGGCTGGAGCAAACTTCAAGAGTCTAATGCCAGGTGATTTATTGCCGGTGTATTTAAACACAATACATTTGGAGGAAAGTTCTCTAGTGTAATACAATCCTCAGAACCCACAGAGGCATAATTACATCCAAACAACTCAGAGTACAGATTATTTCTTCCAATAAGATGGATTCTAGAGATGAGCTACTTGTACTACCAAAGGGACTAAAAAGGGATCTAGCCTGGCCTCACTCATTTAGATAGTATAGAGGTAATTTGGGCTAATAGCCACCTCTGGTCCTGGTTGTGGAAGCTTGGGGTGCCTCTGTTTATATGAGTAATATAAAGGTCATTTAGATCACTAGATACCTCCATTCTTGTTTTTTTTTCCTTTGCGATTACATATTTATTCTTTTTTTTAATTTTTTATATTTTTTATTGTATATATTCTATATTTACAATTCATTTCCCTTTTTCTGGTTCCCCACCCCCAAAGGTCCCACATGTCCTTTTCCCTCCCCCTGCTCCCGCATCCACCCCCTCCCTCTTTACTGTTCTTGTACTCTCCCACAATGATGTTTTGGTCCATTCTAGCACCAGTGTCCACTCCTTTCTTCTTGTGAGACATCACTTGATATGTGATTTGTGTCTTTGGTGTTCCAAGCTTCTAGGCTAATATCCACTTATCAGTGACTGTATACCATGGGTATTCTTTTGAGACTGGGTCACCTCACTTAGTATGACATTCTCCAGCTCCATCCATTTCTCTAAGAATTTCATGAATTCATTGTTTCTAATGGCTGTATAGTACTCCATTGTGTATATATACCACATTTTTTGTATCCATTCCTCTGTTGAGGGACATCTGGGTTCTTTCCAGCTTCTGGCTATTATATATAAAGCTGCTATGAACATAGTGGAGCATGTATCCTTATTGCATACTGGTGAATCTTCTGGGTATATTCCCAGGAGTGGTATGGCTGGGTCCTCCGGAAGTATCACGCCCATGATAATATTGGACTCAATATAATATAATTGGACTAATATAATATAATATTATAAATATGATAATATTATAGGACTCAACAGATAATGCAGATGTTGAAGCTATTAGTCAATTCCTAGCCTTCTCGGTGGAAAAGGCAGGTTTTCAATATTTTACATTGGTGGGGAAAACAATCTTTTAGGCTTAACATTCCTTGTTTACATGGAGATCTGTGGGCATAAAGATCTTCATACTCCTAACAAGATATTTCATAAATTTGTTTTTACTATATAATGTTTAATTTTCTCAATTAATTTTCTAATGAGGTTCATACTTTTACTGGGTATAGTAGTTTGGGCTGCCATCTATGATCTCTTATCTATCTCTATAGGCCCTTCTGGCTTTTAGTGACTCCACTGAGAAATCGGGTATTATTCTAGTAGGTTTGCATTCATAGGCTGGCCCATGGCTGCTAGTACATATGCAGCAGAGGACTGCCTTGTCTCAGTGGGAGAGGATGCACCTAATTCTGTGAAGACTTGATGCCCCAGGGAAAGGGGGACACAGGAGGAAGTGAGGGGGCTGGAGGAGCACCCTCTCGCAGACAAAGAGGAGGAGGGACAGGGTGGAGAACACTTGGAGGGAGGACCAGGAAGTGGGGCAATATTTGGATCAGACAAAGAAGGAGAGCAACTATTCCATAAACCCTAAAGGAATGATGCTTGTCTATTAGGATTTGTCTTCTCCAAACAGGGTATAGCACAGGTATTGATCACTATATCAAAACCTATAAAATAAAAATACCACTTAGGATTATTAAAATTGCCTGTTCAAGGTGGTCTAGGTAATCCATTTGAGATGGGGGTCAGAGAGGAAGAGGAGGCAGTTGGTCTGCTACAGTGTTGAAGATGAGATTCAGGGCTTGAACTTGGAGGAACGGGGGTGGGGCCTGGGGGTGGGGGATGAGGGGACATTATCTGCTGTTAGCCTGCCTGCTTCCCTGGCAGGACTTCTTAATGCATATAGCTTTTAATAACTAATTCAAACTGCAGAATAGAAAAATAGCCACAATAAAACATAATATTTTAAGAATGGTAGACACTATTAAAATATTTAAAATGGCATTTATAGAAGATGACAATGCGTGTATGTATGCACGTGCGCGTGCACGCGCGCAAAACACACACACACATATATTTTATGATAAAAAACCTGATAAAGTAAACAATTTTACCTACATTAATCAATACATTTAGTTTAATATCTTTTAACATGCTTATTCTGATAAAACTCTGAAACATGACCATGTTTGTTTCTATAATACTTACTATTTCTTGAATTTAATACCTATGAACCCTTGACATTCAATGAGCTAAAACAGACATACAATGCATCTGTGCAAGTGCATGACTGTGAATGGGTGTAAATGAAGTGTCTAGGATGAGGCACTTTCTATATTTAAACAGTGAACCACAGGATGATATCTGAAACCCTTAAGGAACTTTCAAAGGCCCTGAATTCTACATATGAAATTTAATGGAATCATCTCATCCACACGTGCTAGTGAAATGCTTGGTTTATTTTCGTTCATTTCACAGGGCTGGGGTGGAAGCTAGGGTCTTGTACCTACTTGCGTATTCAAACTGAGCTATACCTCAACAAAAGAGAATTTTGACACTGGATACAGCCCTTATCTTTTTAAGGAAAAGAGAAATGTAATTAAGAGTGAGATAAGTATTTTGATTGTCCCTTCCAGACAGTCTGGGATCGATCACGATAAAGCATGCCCACCTAATCTCAAGACCTGGAGATGAAACAAAATGGATTCATCAAGCTGATGCACTCCAAAGAAAAAGGAAAGAATATAAACAGAACATTGCAACTAATAGTCATTGATTCAATGAATTTAAAGACAGATATGTGCTAAACCTAATGTATACTACATTCCACACCAAGTTCTGTTTTACATTGTAAGAGTTCTATTAGATACATCAATATACTCTACTTTCACATATTTTTGTTAATGTCTCCACATTAATCTTACATATTAGTTAATTAACCAGTTTTTGGGTCTTGTGACCTAAACATTGATCTCTTTGACTTACTTTGTGTGGTGTCCCCTTTAAGTTCTGCAATTGGGATTTGCACCCCAGGAAGGAGGCCTAGATGTTGATAGAGCCAAGCACCTCAATAGAATACAAGGTTAGCAATAAGCATGCTTGACAAGATGATTTTTGTCCTCATGATGACTGCGGTTTAAAGATAAAAAAGTGCAAAACAAATACCTAAATATATAAAAAATGCATTCTCTAATTACAAAATGTTAAATGCATATAGAAAACCAGCAGGGACTGGTAAGAATATCACAATGAATTAAGGGGGGGGGTTCTTAAGCATAGTCCATGGGCAGCAAGTCAGGGGAGGACCTATGACTAAAGAAAATAAAGTACACTCTAGGCTAAGAAAATTCATATGCATATTGTAGTGATTTGAATAAGAATACCTCCATAGACTCATATGTTTCAATGCTCAGTCTCTGGTTGGCCAATGAACTGTTTGGAAAGGGTTAGAAGGTGTGGCCTTGTTGGCGTAGGTGTGAATAGAAGAGTAACTATGACATACATGCTATCACCATGACTCCGGAGCAACTGCAGAGACAACTGTAGTCAGAGCATGGTGAACAACGGCAATAATGAGGGATGTGAAGCTCATGAGACGACAGAGCTCGCGCCTGTGGAGCCTCTCCCGGCAACTTTATTCTGAGTTCAGAGGCAAGCCACTAACATTCTTAAATAGAAACCCTTAAAAGAGCATGTGGCAAGATGGTTCAGCAGGTAAAGTTGTTTGACCCACAAGCATGATTACCTCAGAACTCACAATAAAAAGCTGGATGAGGTGGCGCGCCTCTGTCATCCCAGTGTCAGATGAGAGATAATGACTGGAAAAATCTGAAAATTCATGGATTAGGCTAGCATGGACTATTCAGTGAAGTAGAAACAAGAGATACCTTGCTTCAACGAGGTAAAATGAGAAAGCTGACACCCAAAAGCTGTTCTATGACCTCCCCATGCATGCTGTGGCTTGTACATGCCTTTGTGGGAACACACACACACACACACACACACACACACACAAGAACAATATTGACATGAGGCTACACGTATGTTACAGTATTGGTGAAATACTAAGCTGCAAAGAGGATGTCAAGAACTTGTTAGAAATGAGGGTTACTTTAAAAATAAAAAACAAAAGGTCTACCAAGGAGGGCACCATGAGCTCGGAAGGTCAGAAATGAAGTGATACAACTCTGAGATTGTTATACTAAATAATTTGATGTGTTATTAGGTCCACTCAATACAATAACATGAAAACCAAAAGATAAACACTTTTGAGTTAAACTACAGAATTAAAATTTTGGTTTGGATGGGTAGATATTAGAACTAAGACAACTGAGTTTTATGTAGAGGACTAGCTTCCACTATACCAGAAGGTGCCATGAAAACCTTCAACAAAGAGAGCAAGCAACAGTGCTACCCAGCTGCAGTGCCCGTGAACCACAAGGACCAGCGTGTCACCATAACTCTATGGTACTAATCAACAATTCTCTAGTTAGATATAAGGTTTGATCAACAAGAAGGAACTTATTCCTGGTACAAGAAACCAAATCATCTAAGCAGGGTTAGTGAAATCATGTGTCAATAAAAATATGTTCAAAACCAAGTATGCAGAGAAAGGAATTTCCAAAGGAAAAAAAATGAAGAGGTGTCACCAGCATGGGAGCAAAAGAGCTCTGTTTTTCTGCTATTGGGTCTAAGATTCATTGTAGAGCAATTTTAGTCCAGCAACAAGGCTGCTGTGACAAGGGATCACATCCAAAGTCCTTCTAGGTCTGTGTGATCTGTCTGGAATACAGACATGCCCTGGGACTGCAGTATAATATGGTTGGAATGAAGAGATAGCCTTAGTATTCAACTTTAATCCCAAACAATGAAAGTCAGGTTAGTTTATAGAAGGAAGCAGTCATGTTTGAAAGTGATGTCTAACTGAGGATCAGACAAAGTGACAAAGCAGAGAAATATTTGACAGAATTAGTCAGAGATAGGATACACCCAACTCTCGTGAAAACAGCACAGGAAAGAGAGGCTACGTAAGAGCAATCAGAGAACTGGATGGAGGCAGTTCTACTGGGACAGGTTTTACAGAGACAGGTTGCTGGTGAAGACAGACCAAGACAGATAATGAGAAGGAGACAGGAAATTAGAACAGATTGCCAGAGTTAGTTTGAGGCCAGGCAGAGAAATTCAGTCAGAAACTGAGAGAAAACAGTTTCAATCAGTTAACTTGGAGAGGAGTTTGGGTCAGAAGAGCTGAGTTGAACCAGCCAGCCAGAGTTTAGAAAGAACTAGAAAGGGTGAGCTTATTCAGCAGTAAGCCTCCAAGACGACAATTACATTAGGCAAATAAAAGATACTTTTACAACTCACACTAAATTCTCATTTATTTTCTTTTTTGAGCTTTTGTTGCCATGTCCATTGTTGTAGGTAGAATGAATAAAACCAAAAGTATTTGTTGGAAACTTAATGTCTAACAGGGGTGGAGTTTACTGGCAGGCATATAGGTCAAAGGACCCTAGCTTCAGAAAGCTTATTATGAGAAGGTTAATAACAGGAGTCCAGTCACCTACCCTCTTGTCCACCTGTTCCATTCCACCACATTATAATGTATCATGAAAGTTCTCATCACAGACCAAAACATGACCTTGGGCTTCTCATCATTCAAAATAGTGAGCAAAAAAAAAAAAAAATCCATTGCTATAAATTAACCAGGCTGTTATGCTCTGGGTAGCAGCAGAAAGCACACTAAGATGATAACTACATTCTGAAAGTATCAATATAAATAAAGTCAAATGTGCATCACTAATATCAGAAATCATAGACTTCACAAGAGATAATTCCACGTAAAGTGGGAATAGTTGCATAATCCCAATAGGGGCAGTTTGTTAAAACTTCACAATAATTATAAATTTTTGTCAAGAAACAAGATTCAAATCACATGAAACATTTACAGAACTGGAAAAAAAAGTAACAGTTTTTTACAACACCGCTCTCCCAGGTATTAAAGAATCAAATAAGTAGAAAATCAATGTAAAGGAAGACAAGACGTGACCATGCTACATTAGCTTACACTGCTGTCTTACAAAGAAGAGGACACATTACAGAGCAGGAACAGATAAATACTCTCCTCAAGCACAGGCAACTGTCAGGAATGAACCATATTCCTGGCCACAGAAAATTTATTAGGAGGTCAGGAAAGAATAGACAGTTTACAGAGTATGTTTTCTTATAAGGACAACTGAATTGAATTTTAAAATGAATAGCAGAAATATTGGAAAATGTTCAAGTAGCTGGAAACAAGAGAACATACTTTTAATAATCCTCAGGTTAAACAGGGAGTTACAAGGGCAACTAGAAAGTATTTGGAACTGAAAAGCGTAATGATTTCTCCGGAGAACATGAGTCAAGACAATATTGTTACTTTTCTCAAGATTGATGTTCCCACAGTAGAAATTCCTTGAAATGGTGTTACAGGGGTCTCGTTTTTCATGATTTCTGCCTCTTGCATCAGACTGTGGTTGCTATAAGGAAATGGATAAGGCTGTGTTCAAGAACCAGCACTTGGTCATAGCTTTCCTATTGTCACTGTAGAACAAGCAAGGCATCATGTAGCAAAGGGCAGGAATTGTGTGTGTGTGTGTGTGTGTGTGTGTGTGTGTGTGTGTGTAAAAGAGAGAAACCAGAAGTGGGAGAAAAGGAATGTCTATGTCTTTGTGTATGTGTCTGTGGGTATATATATGTCTCTGTGTGTATCTGTATGCATATGTTCCTGTGGTGTATATATGTCTGTGTGTGTCTGTAGATGTGTGTATATCTGTGTGTATGCATCTGTGTGTGAGGTGGAGTACCTGTGCGGGGGAGTATAGGCGATGTCTGTATCTATGTATGTGTTTCTATATGTCTGTGTGTGTATGTCTGTGTGTGTATGTGTCTGAGTGTGGGTGTGTATATGCCTCTCTCTGTGCATGTGTGTATGTGTCTGTGGATGTGTGTATATCTGTGTGTGTATCTCTGTGCACTTCTGTGTGTGTGAGGGTGGTATCTGTGTGTGTGGGTGTGGGAGTGTGTCAATGTCTATGTGTGTTTGTGTGTCTGTGTCTGTGGGTGTGATTGTGTATATGTCTGTGTATGTGCATGTGTTGTGTGTTTGTATGTGTGTCTCTGCATGTGTGAGAGAAAGGGGGAGAGAGGGAGGGAGAGATTCTCTTTTTCTTTTTCTTTTTTAAGCTTCAATCATTCAGTTTTTCTGATGGCTTCATTTAATCGAATCGTTACCCATGAGTTGGCTAGTTTTTATGTCAAATTGACAAGCTAATGTCAGCTGAGGAGAGGAAATCTCAATTGAGAAAATGCCTCACTAAGATGTAGGTAAGTTAATAGGACATTTCCTTAATTAGTGATGGGTGAGAGAGCTCAGCCCATTGTGGGTGTGGCCACCATAGACCACTGCCTAGGTGGGCACGACTGAGTAGTATGAGAAAGCAGACTGAGTAGGCCGTGAGGAACAAGCCAGTAAGCAGCCATGCTCCATGGCTCCTGCATCAGCTCCTCCCTCCAGATTCCTATCCAGTCTGAGCTCCAACCCTAGCTTCCTTTGATAATAAACAGTGATGTGAAAGATAAGTGAAGAAAAAAATCCCTTTCCTCCCCAAGTTACATCACAGCAATAGGAATCTAAACAAAGACAATCCCAAGGCTCTATCTCCAGATATCACAATGGGATTAAGATTTCACTATGGACAGTACCCTACAGTAGGAATTAAGTTTCAACCCAGGAACCATTTGGGGGACATACTTTAGCCATACTGAAACCATACTATCTTAATAGGTCATTAGTCTCATCTTCCAGCATCCAAACTAAATGTGGCAAGTTACAGACACTGTGGGGTCAAGAATTTACCAGTATACTATAAATCTAATGTTTGCCGTGGGCTTACTTTGCTTTCTGTTGCTGTGATAAACACCATGAGTAAAAGCAACTTGGGGAAGAAAATACTTCTTTGGCTTACAGATGACAGTCTATCATTATGAGAAGCCAAGGCAGGAATGTGGAAATGAGGCTGAGACCACAGAGGAGCCCTGTTCACTGTCTTGCTTTCTAGGCTTGCTTATATGACCCAGGACCACCTGGCCATGAGTGGTGCCACTCATTGTGAAATGCACACACCATACAAATCATTAATCAAAACAATGCCCAGAAGATACTCCCGTGGGTCAATTAGATGGAGAAAATACTTTAACTGAGGTCATCTTTTCTCAGAAGATTTGAATTTGTATCAAGCTGACAAAGAGTAACCAGCATAGCATGTATAGTAGCAATTCTGGCATTTTTTCAGCAATGTGTTAGGGACTGTTGCCCATTCTTGGAAGATGTCTGTCTGCTTTAGTGGCACCAGATGTCTTTCCTTGGCCCACAGCCTGTCTATGTGGAACTCTAACATGACCTGGTATCCTGGCTACTGCTTGAATCTTCTTCCTATAGGGTAAGTCCTAGTTTTTATTTAATCTGTTGTCTAAGATTATTCTCTTATTTGGCCAGAATGAATTAAAGCCTACTGTGTTGAACACTAAATTGACATGCTAAGTTTTTGTTCTTTCATAACATTCTTTTATTTTATATGTGTGTATCAATACACACATGCATGCACACACACATATATACATACATATATGTATCATATATATGTATATATGTGTGTGTGCATACATGTGTGTATATGTGTATGTATGTATGTATATATCTTTCTAAATCCCTAAATATGGCCTGCTCATCCCATATAATGTTTTCTGCACATACATGATCTTAGATCTGATTACTTGGTATTGGAAAATTTAAAAAACAATTGGAGGGCTCTTCCCTTTCCAACTGATAGACCTGCCTTCTTACTCCCAGTCAGGATTTATATGCCTCAAATCCTGATGTTATAAATATCAAACCCTAATTCCCCAAATGCTCCCCCTGCTTTAAAGATAAGTCCCCTGGGAATGGTGAAGGTGACCTTATTTAGAAAGGAATCTGTCTTTAAAGCCACAGCTACAAGAAGTGTACAAGAAGTACCCACAGGGGGCAGAGCAAAGCTGGAGTCTCAGGAACAGCCAGAAGTCGTCTGCTTGTGTATCAGTTGTCCATCACTTTATGGGGTCCAGGATACATCTCTTCCTTGGTCTGACTTGACCAACAATTTCTTAGACCTAATTTCCGTAGTAAGATTTTAATATGTTCATGTGTTCTCACAGTTTCAAATTGCCTCAGTAAATTTACAGGGTAGCTGCTCCTATTCTCAGAAGCGACTCAAGTATCATTCTGTTTCATGGGTGGTACCAGACAGTAGTGGTATTGCAGATTCATCCAAAGACTGATGTCATCCTCCTATCAAAGGAGGAGTCCTCTAGGGCAAGGCACAGACTGGAAAAGCACTGTTTCACAATATGGAGTAACTTAGGGGAGGCCATGCCTGAGCGCAACAAATGTGTAGAGATAATCTACAGTCTCACTTCATATGATTACATTAAAAGAGCTTTGGTTGTCTATTTTCCAGATAAAACCTCTAAGAGAAAATATTAAAACTATAATGTCCCAACTAAAAGCCCCCAAGCACAGCAAAGCTTTGATGCATCTGATAACAGTTTGGAAAACTTGGCAACTGTGTATTATTCTATGCATTGGTCCCAAAATAGTGTTAATTTTTATTCTGCAAGAGAACAACTCCCCCAGTTTTTATTTGTAGCTTCCTCTGAACCCAGGCTGAGGCATAAATCTATGGCAACTGCACTGACGACAGTTAAGAGCGACAGCACATATTGTATTCATAGTCACCTACTCTCCACCATCCGACTGCTGGAGAAAGTCATGTGCACCAGACGCTGGGCCTTTATGTCAATGCCACCCTCTAGGCACTTTACTGCAAGATATGCCCCGGCATGTCTATAGCCTAGAACTGAAAATAAGTCACTTGAGAAGAGAAAGTCTCACCCTCCACCTGTCAGTTTGCATCACAGGATGCCTGCTCATCCTCTGTCCCTGGAGTTCTCCACGAGCACTGTTTCATACCTAGGGCATTCATGTCACAGCTTGAAGGACCACATACCAACCATCACCCCATGTTCCTCTCTGACCTTATGCGCTGACATTAATCACAGGGTGTCTGCCATTCTCCTTCGGCCCAGTCTACAAATATTTCAATAGAAATAGGAAGTAGGACTTTGAGCCCCACATCTGATGATCTGAAAGTGATTCCAGAACCCTCCAGGAGCTGTGTCTCTAAGTGCTTCCATCCTTGTGAACTCATCATGTAAGGAAGACTGATTCTGCTGATCCCGGAAGCAAATACCCGTAATTCCAGAATTGAGGATGTGGAGGCAGCAGGATCAGAAGAAGTCTGAGGTCAGCCTGGGCTGTACAGTATATATAACTTTGTCTCAAAAACCAAAACAGAAAAGAAACCCGGCCCTTTCCAAAAAGATATGGGCTGCCATTGGTGTGTGTGTGTGTGTGTGTGTGTGTGTGTGTGTGTGTGTGTCTGTGTGTCTGTGTGTGTGTGTCTGTGTGTCTGTGTGTGTGTCTGTGTGTCTGTGTGTCTGTAGGTGTGCATGTGATTTCTATAGGTCTGGGGGGATGCAGTGAAGATTGTATGTGTTTTTGTTTGAGATGGGATCTCTTGAATCCCTGGCTACCAAGCTCTCCTCAAATTTTACTCTGTAGCTAAGGGTGACCTTCAACCTCAGACCTGCTTGCTTCTAGTCCCATGTGCTGGAGTTATGGGTATGAGTCATCACGTCCAGTTTTATGCCATGGTAGGGATCAAACCCAGCTCTTGCTCATGTTAAGAAAGAACCCTACAGACTGAGCTGAGCTCCACCCCTAGTACTGACCTTTCCTGCTGACATTATCCTTCATGCAGTAGCAGGAAACTATGAAATACTATTATTCCAAAAGCAATAAAAGTCAGAGAGAGAAACTCATACTTGAACAAAAGGCATTGAGAAGGTAGGGTAAGCACCACCGTAAAAGTGTCGTTTAGAGCTGGCTCAGCTGTTAATAATGTTTGCTGCTGCTCTTCTAGAATCAGAGTTCAATTTCCAGCACCCCATATCAGGGGCTTCACAACTGCCCATAATTCTAAATCCAGAGGATCGAATATCCAAAGTGTAGACATGTACACTTGCATATGCACACACCCCTGCACTGACACACCCATGTGATGGTCTTAATGGGACTAACCCTTATAGGCTCATATATTTAAATGCTTGTTGTGAAGTTGGTGGGACTGTGTAAGGAGGCTAGGGGATGTGGTCTTGGAGGAGGTGTGGTACTGAGGGTGGGCTTTGAGGCCTAAAAAGCCTACGTAGTTGTCTCAACAATATAAGCTCTCAGAATACTAACATTTATTTTGCCTGCTGCCATGCTCCCCGCCCTGATCATCTTGGGCCTTATTACCCTCTGCAACTGTGAGCCCCAAATTAAATACTTTCTTCTATAAGTTGCTTTGGTCATGGTTTAGAAAAGTAACTAGAAACTCATGTATAAGTAACTGAAAATAAGTCTTTAAAAAAATGAAACACTCAAGAGCAGCATTAGGAAAATAAGTCCAAGGAGAGTAAGAGAGGCAGATAAATACAGGTAAAGGCAAGTGTTACATTTCCCCTGAGACACAGTTCATCACGCCCTTGCCTCATGGACACAAGTTCACTTTGTACCATTCTTCTTACCTTGAAAAAAGAAACCAGAAATAATTTGGTCTGGGTGTTGGGTATCAAGACAAGGGCCCCTGGTACACCGGATCCACCACTTGGCTCTGCATCAAACTCCAAAACAAAGGTTTTTGAGAACTGCCTCTCCTTACACTCTCTACAGGTTCTTGTTTGGTTTTCTCCTCCTCCCCCTCCTCAACTTCCCCTTCTTCCTTCTCCCTCCCCCCCCCCGTTCTCCCTCCTCCCCTCCTTTTCCTCCTCTTCCCCCTCCTCCTCATTTTCCTCCTCCTCCTTCTTTGTATATGTGTTACATACAAATGTACACACTTGTGGGTGTGCTCACTGACACAGATGTGTGTGTGTGTGTGGCCAGAGGTTGCTGTCAGAGTGTTTTCTGTAATTGCTTCTCCACCTTGAGACTGGCTCTCGCATTGAACCTGCAGGTGGCCATTCTAGACTGCCTGGTCAAAGAGCTACAGGAGGCACTTGCTCCTGTGCATCGGTGCTGGGGTTATAGCAGTTCTGTACGTGGCTGCTGGAGACTTGAAATCAGGTCCCCAGGCTTGTACAGAAAGTGCTATACCCACTGAGCCGTCTCGTCATCCCCAGCTCTGGGTTGCACTGCAGCTCTGCCTAGAGTGATAAAACTGTTGTAATAATAGGGTATTTTTTTTAATGTCCAGAGGAAAACTAAAGCGGACTTGAGCATTCTCAGATGTCATAAATGCCTTTCCGAATGTTTGCGCTCCAAAGAAATTCAAAATGCATTTAGTAGAATTCAATTCCTAGTCTCAGTTAAACTCAGGAGGGCTTCAAGAAAAACACAACTCAAGTGTTTCTTCAGTTTATCGTTTTACACTTGAGTCAGTCAAATGTTATTTGAAAACAGATGCTTGATATAAAAAAACAATAAAAACAAAAACAAAAAACAACTTTTAAATGTATGTTGTTGGGTTTCCTTGATGTTTTGTGCTCTCTCTCTCTCTCTCTCTTTCTCTCTATCTCTTCTCTCTTTCTTCCCTTCATCCTTCCTTCCTTTCTTAAAATAGGAAAGAGTCTAATATAAACTTCCTTGAAATTCTCTAATTACAACCAGAAACCTAAGCCACAAATACTGACCCTAGTGCTTTTCTTTGGTCATATATCTTGTATATTTGAGGGGGTTTATTACTGTGAAAATATACCACGACCTTATAAAGGAAAACATTTCATTGGGGCTGGTTTACAGCTTAGAGGTTTACTGCATTAGTATCATGGTGGGAAACATGGCAGCATGCAGGCAGACATGGTACTGAAAGTTCTACTTCTTGATCTGAAAGCAGCCAGGAGACTGGATATGTTTCACACTGGCAGTATCCTGAGCATCTGAGATCTCAAAGTCCTGCCTCCACAGTGACACATTTCCTATAGCAAGGCCACACCTCCTCTCATAATGCCACACCTCCTAATAGTGCTACTCCCTATGGCTAAGCATTCAAACACATGAATCTATGGAGCCATACCTAGTCAAACCACCACAACCACATAAAACACCTTCATGCTGAATATAAAGCTCTAGTTTGGACACTGGGAGGAGGGAAAGGGCTGAGTTCCTGGTCACATGGTACAGATGTTCATTTTAAAACATTATAGTAAAAACAAACATACTCTTAAAGAAGCAAAAAAAAAATGAAATCTGAGAACATGGATTCAATTACTAATCCTGCTTTACATGCTAAGTAGGTATAGCAATTCACCTTCTCAAACATCAGTTTTCTCATTTGATCAGCGTGGATAACAATACCTACCTCACAGTCTAAGAACGGGCCATTCTAGGGATTTCTATCAACCTCTTCCATCTATATATCTCCCTTTTGTCCATCTGAGAAATAAATCCTGAAATAATGTTTGCATGTTTTTTTTTTAAAAAAAACGAAAGAAGCATATTTGCTCTTCATTGAATGATAGCTTCACTGAATGAAATCAGCTTAAAAAATGAATCTGAAAATAGTATTTACTTTTGGTCTTTTATGCATATACACACATATGTACACGCATGCATTCATATACACACAGGTTTACTTAGAGCCATACAAGCAGCAACTAAGAAAAAAAATGGCAGAGCCCCCAAGAAAGCTCTCCGTTCACACAAATGTACAAAGTCAAGGGACCACCTTGTTGAGCCAAAATATTGCACAGCTTTCTGTCATTCTCTCTTGGGATGCACCTGTGTTAAAAGATTCTCCCCCAAAGTGACAAGGGGCAGCCTGTCCTGAATTCTCAGCTCTTGTCAGGAACAGCAGATTTCTAAAGAACTAAATTAAAAAGAGAAAGTTCAAAAGTTAAATCTTCTATTCTTTCTTATTGCACAGTACAAACGGCTAAGGACTCCAAGGGAGACCACCATAAACTCTGTAGAACAAAGTGTAGTATTTCACTGTGAATTAGCCTTTAAAAAAAAATTACAAAGCAGAGCTCATTGTTTTAGGATTTACTGTTCCACACATCCTAAAGACATGATAAGAAACTATGAAGTCAGCACTGTAGCTACTGAGAGAGAGAGCAGACACGCCCCATCCAGAGACGAATAGATTTCCTTCGGAGCTGTGGTCTTGCTTATCTAGAGGAAGGTTTTGTCTGCTTGTCAATCAAGCAGAGCAGATCTTCTGGGCGCGGGCCACACCTTGGGCTGGGGAAGCTCAGGAAAGAATGTGGGAAGGAAGAGGGGAGAGGCCATTTCCTGATGGGTCAGCTGCTGGCAAGTGTCTGAAGCCTGGGAAAGCTGTGGGGTAAGAGTTCCTCTCCTTGGAGAGCAAGCAGAGCACAATGGTGTGAAACGCGGCTGGTAACTCCCAGGTCACACCGGGAGCAGCACAGTCCGCTGGCAGCAGGTTATGCCACAACATGTCCTGGACTCTCTCGGCAGCCTGTTGTTTAAATCTCCCAGTGCAATCCCGCTGCCAACATGAAACACATTCTCCAGGCAACTTCTCTCGAGGGAGACAAAGAGCATCCAGCTCTGGGTTAACTGGAAAGCCATAGCACAGGAGGAAAGGCCTAAGACTCTCAGACTGCCAATCCCACGGCTCCTGATGGACAGTTCTCGTGTTTTAACATCCAACGTGATCTTTTTGTGTTCCGTTTCTGATTAATCTGCAGAGCATCCTCCAATGTTAGGCTACTCAGGATCTGTAGAATCTCCATTCCCTGTTCCGGGCTCTGCCCTCCCCGTGCTCTTTAAGGGCTGTGCCAGGGAAACTTACTTCCACTGTTAATGTCTCAGCTAGAAGGTGCTTAATCATTACAAGAATTTCTTAGCTGGGTGTGGTGGGACATGCATATAATTCCAACATGTGGGAGGTGGGGGGCAGGGCGATCAGGAATCCGAGGTTATCCTGAACATCATAGGGAGCTCATGTCCAACCTAGAATACAAAATACAAAACCTAAAACAACGCCAAACAAAACTACAAAAATGAAAACAAGGACCAGCTAGCTGGGTTGGTGCAGAAAAAGCCAAGGTAAACCAGGGGGGGAAAAACATCAATTTAAAAATACCTTATTCAATATTTAAGATAAAGATTTCCTACTGCTTCTAGTCTAAGAGACTAGCTTGGGGTAGTCTATTTTCCTCCGTTCCTCTTTCACACACGTGTAAGCAGGGCACCTGGCTCCTTCTAAGCATGTTGGAAGTCTTCACGTTCTTTAAATCTAGTACATGAGTGACCCCTAGAGGACAGAATTCCGATCAATGCTAGGATCAAACAGTCGCTCTGTGAAGAATGTGAAGTATCAAAGTCATAGCTGTGAAGTACTCTCCGCTCACACAGACACAACAGCTTTCAAAAAATCATCTTTTTTTTTTGTCAAGTGATTTCCAAGCATCTAACTTACCAAAGGTCAATTTTCTTACAAGCAGGAATTCATTGGTGGTGAAAATGTAATACCATACGGCTTTATTTCTCTGTTTTTTTTCCTACAGGTGCGTAAATTGGCCAAAACAGTAAGGATGACAAGATGAGCTTAAGCAAGTGTCTTTGGGGCTTCTACCTAATCCTCATCCCTCAGTTCTCAACAGGAGCACCCAAGAGTGCCAAGCAGAGCTTGCAAATGAGTCATTCTCCAATCCCTGTAAGCCATCGGGGCTTTGCACTTCCCAGACAGGAGCGAAGCAGACAGACACACTTTGCCACATTTTCTTCTACTAGGAGAACTTTCTGAACGAGCCAACAGGGCCGAGAGACATTCTCCTAGCCACAGAATTGGGATGAGGCATGCTGTGCGATGGGGACTGGAACTTCTTATACTGTTTTCAAGCCTGTGACGTCAGTTTTCTATTTAAAGACAGAGCCAGAGGGTTGAGCTATGTCACTCTCAGTAACATTGACACCATGCGATTTATCATCAGGGGCAGAGGTCAATCTAGCATTGCACCCTATGCAGTGGTTTGAATGGAAAGGACTCCCATTGGCTCATAGGAAGTGGTACTATTAGGAGGTGTGGCCTTGTTGGAGAAGGTGTGCCACTGGAGGTAACTTTGAAGTTTCAAATACTCAAGCCAGGCCCAGGGTCACTCTTTCTTTCTGATGCTTTCAGATCCAGATGTAGAACTCACAACTGCTTCTCCATCACCACGCCTGCCTAGATGCTGCCATGCTTCCTGCCATGATGAAAATAGACTAAACCTCAGAACTGTAAGGCAGCCCCAACTGAATGTTTTCCTTTATAAGAGTTGTGTGGTCATAGAGTCTCTTCACAGCAATGGACACTCTGCAAAATGTGTCTATTTCTGACTAGGTCATGGCACCATCATCTATATTCTGGAACTTTGAAAAGTGTTTACGATGCTGGCTGTCATTTTATAGCAACTTTTTAGGCATGTACTCTTCATTTTATGAATAAAAACTAAGGAATATCACTAGATCAGGCCATAGAACATGCAAGAAGATCTCTCTTCTGCTCTAAAATTTGTTATTTTTGTTTCATCGTGAAGTTTCTAGCAAAGAAAGGAACACTGAACCAATGCTTAAATTACTTCATCTATTTGCTTTTAAAATAAGATGGGAAGTAATATGCCTTAGGCTGCATACTTCACTGGCAGAGCTAGGGCTAGTAGCAATTCTTAATTTCAAGCCAGTCACTGTACAGAGCCTCTAATAGCTCCATTCTCACCCTGGCACCAGCTGCAGAGGTTCACCATAAGATCACCACACACATTAGAAAGATGTTGTCTTTGTTTCCTTGCTCTCTCCACTTAATCATCTTCAGTGCTGCATCTTTCTGGGGTGTGAAGATGGCTACCAACTCCACCACCCCCCTAAAACCTGCCTCACACCCATGTCTGGCTTAGTGGCCCTTATCTATAGTCAGGTTGGAACGAAACTTTGATTTCCCAGGACATGAGACAAAGTATATCAATAATGAGAAGAGCAGCTGGCCCTAAGACTCAAAATTTGAAGGATTATGGGAAAGATTTGAAAACCAGATAGTCTATCTAGAATTGGAAATTTTCTTCTTTTCGAAAAACCCACTCAAATGACTATTGGGGGAAGCCCAGCTGATTTCTCAGCAAGTTGGTTTCTGCTTCTAACGTCATGTTCAAGTTCTCTCTGATGACGATTTACTAGAAGGTGACTTTAAAGGGACATGTGGGTGAAATTGTACTTCTCGACTCATAATGAAAGGATGGAAAGGAAAGAATGCAAAACTGTACAACTCATGTGCCATGTGGGCGTGGTTATTTAATCCATAATTGTCTCTTTGTCCACTGTCTCCTGCCGACTCATGCTTAACCCAGCAGTTCAATCTACTCAGCCAGGTGCCAGCGTCCAGGAAAGGGAGAGCAGCTCCAGATGCAATTCAGAAACAAATCTGGGGACGAGTACAGTTTCATGGGCCTATAGCCCCAGCACACAGGAGCTAGAGGCTGGAAGATTGAGAGTTCAAAGCCACCTTCAGCTTCTTAGTAGATACAAGGACAGCCTGAGCTCTAGAGGCCCAAAGATCAAGAGTTCAAGGTCTCCTTCGGCTACAGAGAGCCATGAGCTCTATGAAATCTTGTTTCAAAACAGAAATACTTAGAAAATGGTGGTTTGAGGGTCAGCTTGAGAATTCAACAGTCTCCATTAGTAGTTAGCACTGGACTCCACTGTCAGGGTTAATGACAGTTTTCAGTGTCTCATCCTTGAAGTTCAGGAAAGGGGACTGTGGAAACCACTCTGGTTTTCTTCACCAGTTTTGAAAGTGTTCTTCTTTCTTGGAAACCAGGGGTTTCCTATTTGGTCTCAAGAACTGAACAGTCTTTCTAGTTTGGTCTTTGGGAACCATTACTGGAGAATCAGAAAAAATTTCCCTGTCAATTGGCCAGTCCAGTGAGCTAGAGTGTTAGTGTCCCTGTAAAAGTATGAGAGAGATGTGTAGCACAGATGGCTGCCCAGCTGTAGGGCTACAGAAGAGCAGAGAGAGAATTAAGGAACCGTGATGCCTTAAGCTTTCCCCCTCGATTCTGACAGCTGGCCCTACCTTGTTCCAACTTCAACACTGGCCAGCAGATGTACATTATAGCAAACACTAATTAGAAAGTCCTGTTCAACCTTCTCCTCGATCTGCTGGCCATAGTGAAGCTGTTAATGACAGATCTGCAGCAGGGCTCCCTGCTAGACACTTATCCATTTTTTGAAGTTGTGATCTTCACCTTTTCTAGTTCCACTCCTGGAGGGATGGTTGGTATGGTGTTATTTGATGTATTCAAATTTCAACTCACCTCACTAATTATGTCCAGGGTGGTACCGAACATTGTCTAATTTACCACTGTTCCTTAAGTATTGCACAAAGGAAGCTCTGGCACATTGAACTCCTACACATGGGTGCGCAAACACACACACACACACACACACACACCACACACACACACACATTATCCTATAAAGAAAACTCTTCCCTCTCAGCCAGCTGACACCTAATAACAATTAAAAGCAGAGGGAAATGGAGCCTGCAGCTGAAAAATGTAGCAGGCTACAAAATGTGGAGCAGAAAAGAAGCACTTAAAGGCTTTTGATGCGATTGTCTGGATAGATAGAAAAAGTAATACTTAATATTTATCTAACTTCTCCTGCAGGCGAAGCTGACAAAATCAGTCTTCTAAGACAATATTGTGTGGGGAAACTAATTCGGGAGGAAGCTGTGGTCTGGTTTATAGAGGCAGTCTTGTTTTTATGTATCTAATAACAAGGACTTGGATTTTTTTTCACCAGTAGTACAGAATTGTACAGACCTATAGACCAGAGAGGAGAGAGGAGAGGGGTGATAAGAGGAGGGGGAGGGAAAAAGAGGGGAAGGGAAGAGGAGGAGGAGGGAAGAGGAGGGGGAGGGAAGAGGAGGACAGGGGAGAGGAAAGTGGAGGGGAAAGAGGCATCAGATAGCTCAGTGATGTCTAGGGAAATGCAGCTGTTCAGTTGGAAAAGGAAGATTTCCAGACCCAATGTGCAGTGCCCTTTTGGATGTTTTACCATAGTATCAGGATGAGTTGGCTCATTTTATAGCCTATAAGGCAGAGCGCAGGCACTCAAATTCAAATTATGGTGAGCTCTATAAACAGAGACCACAACTCTTCTCCAGGAAAAAAAAAAAGGCAAAGCACATTTTTGATGCCCAGATGATCTTGTGAGTGGTATCCAATCATCTTTAAATGGCAAGGCTGATTCTGTAATCATGTCAACAGCTGTCAGTAGTTTAGAATGGAATGGCTTTGCCTTATTCATGGGACTCAAGCGCCGAGTCTTTCTTGAATCAACATCATGTTTTAGGAATGGGCAAAGTACGCCCATGAGAAATGCTCTTCCTAAACTCTCTCCAGCCTTTCCCAAAGACACATGAGTCAGGACTTTGACTTTGAGACAGCTCTTCATTGGACTGCTTCTGTTTGTCCCTACAGAAATTTTAGGGTCCTATTAAGTGCTAGATATCATCTGCAAACTTTATCATCTTGTTGTATTCTTATGCTAACCTATATGCAACAGGTAATGCTTTTCAGTCATTACATGGTGATGGTGAGCAGAGGCTATGTGACTTTACATTAAGCACAGTGAAGCCAGATGAAAACTGTAAAGTTGTGAACTCAACTTTAAGGCCAGTATCCTATGCTCATAACCATCCTCTATACTAAAAAACTGCCAGGATCTATTTCAAAGAACAACTGTTCTGACCATATAAATGGCTCGTCACACAGCCCAAGTGACTTTTACACGTGACTCTAGTTCTCATGAGTCCATGGGCACTGCAAAAACAGGGGAGATATGCTATTGTGATGACTGACCCAGCAGACACAAGTCCTTCTTGTGAATTCTTTCACAAATATGATGAAAGTGAATTGGGAAATGGTGATTTAAAAACTACTTGGGTTGGGAGTGTGGCAAACAAGTCTCAAAAAGGCTGATCAGTGTGCACACTATAATAAGTCTCCACCAGTGCTATTAGTTACCAGACAACTGACACCAGGGATATCAAGTTCGGGTGCCATTTTGAAGTCAGTATAAGTAGTATGTTAGTGAAGTCTACATAATACTTTAAGACACATATCTTCCCTTCATTGAGTGTAATGATACACAGACAACATTGGAGTTAAGTCCATAAGAAAAAGGGAAGTCAACACCAAATAATAAAAAGTAATAATAATCATAAAATAACAAATAATTCCACAAAGCTGGAGAGTAAGAACTGTTGTTGTAAGACAAAGAGTTAGACACTTATCCTAAAAGAGCAGTATTTTGGGCAGCAAAAGGTACATATCTAATAGGAATGTCTGTACTCACTCTAGCAGAATTAGCTCCAAATAGTTATGGAAACTTCAATAATCATAGATAGTAGTTACAAAGAGTAATGACCATAAAACAACTAACAACGAAAACCTTGACAAGTCTTTCTAAGTAAGAAAAGCTTTTTGCAAGATGAAAAGACAATAAATTCTCCTGGGAACACGTTATTCCCCACACTGAGAACACATCTAGTAAAAATATCCAGCCTTCATTCTGGTAGAGGACTGATTTACTCACATCGTAAAATCCAGTTGGAAGCTTATTTTAGCCAGGGCTCTCAACAACAGCAGAACCAATAGGGTATACATAGCTATCCAAAAAGAGACTTATTCTGAGCTTCAGGCTCAACTGAGAAATCCCATAACCTCTTGTATTCAGGCTGGGGGGGTGCTTTGAAAGCCAGTACTTCAGCCAAAACCAAAGGATTAAGCCAGAGAAAAATCAATAACATAAGTTCAAGTCCATGCTCAACAACCTAAGAGCTGCAGCAGGAATGTTAATGTATAAGCTTATGTCTGTCAGAATGCACAAGTCTGGGGGCAGAAGTAAACTAATGCCTCAATTGAGAGAGAGAGAGAGAGAGAGAGAGAGAGAGAGAGAGAGAGAGAGATTTATAACAGTAGATAATACACAATACACTTAAGTCGGGTATTTAAAAGCAATATTTCAATGCCCGGCCCCAAAAAGGCCATACTAAGTGGAATCTTGACCATAACAGTAGAAGATGATTAACATACTTGCATTTGCAGCTTGTAGAACCAGAGTTTGGCATTTCTGTGTATATGGTGGGAATTAGCTCAACTCCAATAGGTTTCTAACAAGGAATGGCTTAACCAAATAGAAGATTCTATAATCTACAACACTGTGTGAGGACGGATAGAAAGTCAGCTGTAAGAGTAATCATTCTGCTATGTCCCCAAAGAAAGAAACATGCCACCAAGGGGCTATAAAAAGTGTTCTCATGTTACACATAATATTTATAATATATAAATGCATCTGCGATGACGTCATCTCATATCACTTCTGTGTACACTTAGTTTTCTTTTAACTGGTTATTTCTACTATTCTTCAAATTCAACCCTTTTGGCTCATTTTCAACTCAAAAGTACCAATGAGTTTCCCATGCAAATTGATCTCCATGACAACAAGGACATAAATAGTGCCACATTCCTTGAAAAACTTCTTAAAGTATCTGTGGTACTGTGCACTGCAGCCAGTTTGGAAAGCGGCAGTAACCCCTTTCCGAGTGCTGTTAAGACTCATCTATGTCACCGTCTCTTCATCTTATTCCTTAGGCCCTAGGGTTGATCGAACATTCTGCCACTCTTCCTAAACCACTAACATAGCCATAACTGTAGAGATGCTGGAATTCCAGAATGAGGGAGCGCTCTAAATGTAACGGGATATGTAAGAGGAAGCCTGAAGACAGGTAATATGGAAAAGTCAGCGATGATTGTATGGAAGTTACTCCTTTAATTCTTCTGTTTCATGTGTATTCACCATCAGAAGATGCATGCTATAGCATCTGGCCATCACAGTTATTCCAAGGAAGGAGAAGCAGGGGAGACAGGGTACCAGATGTACAACTGGTCATCTGAAAAGCCAGCCTTCTCCAGAAACTGAAGATCTCCAGATTTTACCAGAATAATCTTTTCAGTTTCTATACCAAAGTCCAAGTACTTTGAATTCTGGAAAGAAAGCTTGTTAAAAAGAGAAAAGGACTTCATGACTAGAATACATTGATCTGAAATTCGTAATTATTATTCTGAACAAAATGGAGGTTCTGTTAACAAGAAAGGAGATTGAAAATAGTTGTTGGAACACTTAGGAAGCAACTAAGTACATATGGGTGCAGAGCTTTGAATAAATTAACTACTTTTCTTAAATGAGTATAGAGAGAGAGACTCTAGTTTTCTATCAGAGAATAATGATTAGGTAGCAAATGGGCATAGTGAAATTTATAAAAATCCATGAGCAAACTCTAAACTTCAACCTTGACTTTCAAAAGTATTCTCTCTCATTCCCACCAAATGTTCAATATGTCCAATAAAACTGCTGAGAGTAATACAATACTCAAGTTAATCTGTTTTTCTGCTTAACATTTTGTAAATTAGGGCTAGCTAGCTGGTTTCATTAAAAGAGAATATAATGAAGGTCTTATCCAATAGGAAATAATTTAAATGTCTGGTATAGAAAACACTATATATGGGCTTAAGTGGTAGAATTATTAAAGAAGGTAGACTCACTCCCTAATGTCTCTGAATGATACCCACCTAATAGTAGATGTTTCATTATTGATATTTTATATGTACTTCTATTGTATAAAAAGTCAGGAATGAAGAGGTGTCACTCTCTCAACACCTTCTTCTGCAAGATTTATAGATGAATGTTAAAACTAAGCTAACAGTGTTGCTCCTTTAGTAGCTAACCTTGGCTTTCTTGAGGGTCAACCTTAGAACAAGAGACACTGTGCCCCATTCTATGACTTAGCTGTTTTTTCAGATTGAATTCCCCTTTTTATACACACATGAAAACAGAGTACTTCAGGGGAGATAAGGAAATTGTTCTTTCTTCTACCCAAGAGTTCATACTGTACAAGGATTTTACATGAACCAGACTGCTATAAGAAAGCTGTACATGACAAAGCGAGCTTCAGTGGTCCAGCATAGTGGTCCAGTATAGGAGTCAAGGCAACCCTAGGACAGGTGAGCAGGATGACAGTCATGGTTCCATTTCTGCTAGCAGTGTGGCTTTAGTCATTTGCCTTGAGTTCATAAGGCCCAGCATAACTCCCCCACATGAGGAGAACCTCAACTAATGTCTGCCATCCTTTCAATCCAGGCCCCAATTCAACAAGGTCAAATGGAGAAGATGGATATGGGATTTGGGAAGTTTCTACAAGGCTGCCAAGCCCCCAATCACATCTCACTGGCATGAGGCAGCATCTGAGAGCAACGATCCCTGCATTTGGCTTGTGTTTAGAGCTTCCTGAAAAATAGATATTCCCTGAGGCAAAAGTGAACTATTACTCTTTGTATACTCTTTATTTTCCCAATTCAACTTTTCAACTGCTTTAAGGCACTCATAACTAAATAAATATCTTGAGAAAATTAGACTCATTTCAAGACAAGAAATCCTTGCATTTCCACCCATTATGTGTAGGGGAAAATACTTACTATGTCTGACAGAAAGGGGCTAAGAAGGTGAGAAAAAGTTACAAGTGGGTTGAAGAGTTCCAAAGGCCCAAAGTTGGCTGGTTACTTTGGGGACAGATAGGCATGACCTTAGGATGGCAATAAAGGAAAACTTAAAATAGCTTTAGGAAAACTTTCATAACTTCAAAAAATAACAAGAATAAAACACATCATCATCTTTGGAAAAAAACATCCCTTACTTTTTTTTTAAATTGCTTTCTGGGTTTTTAGTTTTTTCTTTTTTTCTTTATTTCTTTTTTATTTTTTAATTAATTTATTTATTATATGTAAGTACACTGTAGTTGCCTTCAGACACTCCAGAAGAGAGCATCAGATCTTGTTACAGATGGTTGTGGGATTTGAACTCAGGACCTTCAGAAGAGCAGTCAGTGCTCTTAACCACTGAGCCATCTCTCCAGCCCCCAACCCTTACTTTTAAATTTGGTAAATATACATACACATATATTACATATTACATAAATATATAATAAATAGATATAATGTACACACATATGTATGCAAACATATATAAATTTATATATAAATGTGAGAAGACTATATGACTTGTGGCCCTTTTAATACATTAGGATTTTCAGATTTTCTTCACTGGTAGCAGTGAAGAAAAATGGCAAAACTGATTACCAGATAGCTGAGGTTAAGATCATCCAGACTGACACATGACAGTATCGCGTAATGAGTACCATACCTTACTTAGATGGCCTTTCTCCTAAAATCATACAGCTCTGGCATAATCATAAGAAAGCATCAAACAAATATCACTTGAGAATACTTAACAAAATACTTGATTCTTGAAACTCTTAAAGAACACATGGTACTGAGACACTGTGAAAACCAGAAGGACCTAAGAAAAGATAATCACTAAATATAATGAGGCAATATGCATGGGCTCCTGGAACCCTTTAATATAGGGTATCATGGGGGAATGCAGAAAATCATAATAAACCATGTGCCTTAGTTAATAAAACCAAATCAATATGCATTAACTGTCTGTAATAAGTGCATTACGCTATGTAAGGTATTACTATGGAAAAACTGGACATAGGGTAAAAAAAAAAGTCTGTATTGTGTTCTTTGTTTTTGTTTTTTTTTGTTGTTTTTTTGGTTTTTTTTTTTTGTTTTTTTTTTTTTTTTTGGTTTTTCGAGACAGGGTTTCTTTGTGTAGCCCTGGCTGTCCTGGAACTCACTCTGAAGATCAGGCTGGCCTCGAACTCAGAAATCCGCCTGCCTCTGCCTCCCAAGTGCTGGGATTAAAGGCGTGCGCCACCACTGCCCGGCTGTATTGTGTTCTTGATAACTTCATAAGACAACTGTTCTTAAAGCTTTATTTTCTTATTCCTTGTTTTCATCTTTAGTTTCAAGGTCATCTCTGTACTTCTAAACTTTTTCTCTTGCCTGTAACAATTTTCAACTTTCAGAATTGAGAGTCTAAACAAATGAGGAATTTTTTTTTTTTGACAAAGCCAAGAAGTTAAAAATCACCTTTTCTCCCCAACCTCTTTCCTGAGTACAGTTCATCGAAATAGCGCTGCCCAGTCAACCAATATCTGCTCACTTCTGCTTTCTGTGAAAAGGTAAACTAAACCTCAGGGCACTGACCTACCATGTGTTGGGTCATAGACTCTGCCGGCCTCACCAGGCACGGAATAAAAACACTGAAGAGCTGGGGTTTCTTTGACATAATTTCATGTTGGTAGTTGCCAAATCCAGCTTCCAGTTACAAACTTAATATGAACCCCAAGATGTGGCCCAGAACATGAAGCCCAGGATGTGCCTCTGGATAATCTGTGCTGGTCCCTCACCGCTTTATGGACTCTGTGGATTTTCATTTGTAGAAAGCGATAACTTCCAGTCCCATTAAAATGAAATTTTCAGTTGATTGATCCTTGATGAACCAAAGATACAGTGATCAAAAAGAAATGGCATCATGGTCCATTTAGTAATCACCATCAAAAAGTCTGGGCAGCCCCGAGAAAAGTCAATGGAAAATGGGCTGTAGAATGGGGAAGGAAAAGATCTCACTTCATTTGTAGACACTTGATTTCTGCAGTGTCCTTAGCCCTATCACTGTAGTGCCCAAGAGAGTCCTCGGGAGTGTGCAGTGCATGCAAGTTGCAACACGGGTTCCATTCCCCATCTTAAGACCTCTGACCTTCCCCATTCCTGACATATACGACAGTATAGTAGGTTTCAGAACATCAAAGCACCCAAGAGGTACTTAAATTTTTCCAAATAATGTGAAGAAAGAGATATTTTTAAACTAGTAAATAGCTTAAGTATTTCAGAGGTATTTTTAGAGTATAAAATGTTTACAGAACTATGTTTAGAACAGCAGTGGCAAATTCTCGTATTTACTTTTTTTCTTAAATTGTTGCTCATGGGAACGAGGCTGCTGCCAAGGTTTGGCTCCCTCACTTTCTCCTTTATTATACCCCTCCTCCCACTTACAGAACTGTAAACTAAAGAAATATTGTTTCACTTGAATATACATGTTGGGGAAAGTATATTTTGACTATACCTTACCGTGTGCTCAGCCATTCATTTCTTATGAACTGAGGATTTGAACAGAAGAAATAAAATGGTATATCTCACAGGTATTTTAAATTAAAACTTTCAACAGCTTGAACTTAAGGGGCCCAGTCAGCCCGGATTCAGCATCAGTTAAGTCAGGCCACTTCTGGTCTGTCAATAGAAATGCTTGGAGAGTTTAACAGACAAGGTTTTTCTGTTTTGTTTTGTTTTGTTTTGTTTTGTTTTGTTTTGTTTTGTTTTGTTTTGTTTTGTGGCAGATAAGAGCAGAGGAAGCAGAAATAAGAACGCAAACTCAAGGAGGTAATGTCAAAGTTCCTTTTCTCATAAGGTTACAGAAGAGGGGACTTCCTCAACAAGCCAGCTCACAAAGAGTATGGAACTTCTAATATGTCATTGAGAATCTCCAGAGAAAGAGACAGAGAGAGACAGAGAAAGAGGTGGAATATTAGTCATTTTAATGCTCAGTTTAATTATACGGTGCTAGCAGCTATCTCCATTTTAGATTGTTCTGATCTGTTGCTGTAGCCTTCAGGGTCAGGGTCTAAAACAGTAACCTAGCATAAATTATGTTTCACAGAGGTAGTAAAACTATATAGGACAAATTTTTTCATGACCCTGGAATGGGCAATAGTTTTTTAATAGGGTACAAAAAGCACAAACTGTAAAATTTTTTAAAAAAGATAAATTGGAGTATATTAAACTCATAATACTGTTGATAAAAAGATATTACTCACAGTAGGACAAAGCAAGCTACAGATTAAACCTAACATTTTTTAAAAAAGCATATTTAATGGTTTGGAATACTTTAATTTGTATGCCTCGGTTGTACATGCTGCGAGGTTTCCAGAGGACATATTCACACAAGTATCTACTCTGAGCACATTGCTGACTGTACCCCTGTATCTCCCCTCTTCCCTTCCTCCTTCCCATAAGTCTCCTTTGCCCATGATATTTCACTTTTACTTTTATGTCCTATGTAGATGCATAAATTCATGCATCTAAATAAAATATAGAACCCACAAATAAGAAAAATGTGACAGTCATCCTTCTGAAACCAACTTAACTGATTTGCCTCTAGTTGCATTCATTGTTTTGCAAATAGCATGACTTTTTTCTTCTTTGTGGTTAAAAAAGAAATATGCACACACACACATATATACATATACATATATATATATATATATTCATATACACATATATACACAAAACAGATGATGTTTTCTTTATCTATACATTATTAACTGATACCTGTGTTGGTTCTAAAACTTAGAATAGTTAGTGATGGTTCAGTAGGCACTGATTTACAAGTATCCCTTTGAAATGTTGTCTTAGAGGACTTTGTATAAATACTCAGGAGTGATCTGGCTGCTCATATGGCCAATTGGTTTTGAGTGTTTGAAGAATATTTACACTAAATTTTAGCATCCTTAGATGAATTTTCATACCCACTAGTGATGTATAACTGTATTTTGCCGGTATGTATGTATGTATGTATGCATGCATGCATGTATGTATACCATGTATACCATGTACCTGGTGCCTACAGAAGTTAGAAAATTGTATCAAATCCCGTTAAATTTTTATTTACTACATGATCCCCTGGAACTGGAGTTATCATGTAGGTGTTGGATGCAAATTAAAACCAACAGGGTAGCACATAAATGCACTTAAGAATCTGATTAAAAAGAACAAATGATATAGGTGTAGGCAAATATGTATAGCATCCATAAAGCTCATTTATTATTGATAAATCCATAAATTAGTTCAGTTCTTTTGGAAAACTATTTGGTACTATGAACTATTAAATAGCCTATGGTCCCAGAAATTCTAAATTTTGTACCAGAAAGCTTGATAACACTGCTCGTGAGAGTCCCTTGTTGTAAAACTAACCAAATGCCAGCCATCTACAGAACAAACAAAAGCAAACACTTGACAGCAATTTGCAACGATATGAGACAATTTCCCTAGTCTCAATCTCAGTAAATTAATACGGATTAAGGAATATGCACTATATGATTATATGCTAATCACAAAAAATGGGCAAAATGGAGGTGGGGAACAGGGAGAGAGCAGAGGGGAAGATGTATGGAATCTGTGTGGTGCTTAAAACACCCTGATAATTGTTGACGTGGGTATGAGTTTCTGTAGCAAAATGTCCCTTCCACAGCTGTACTTTATAAAACATTTTTATTTTCTCTAACTAGAAATGCATCTTCTATCAAAATTATTCTTCAAAAAAAAGTTTTCAAGTAAAAAGTCAATTTCTTGTATCCATGTAAAAATGGCCTAGTAAATGACTTTTTAAGCGCTATTGCATAGAAATGGTTGCAATCCTTTTTTTCTGATGGAACTGGAGGAGAAGCTACTTGGTTTGTGTATTGCGAAGTCATTGAAACCAAGCTCAGTGTTGAAGAATGACTTTATTGAGGTAATGGTGAATATGGAATTGTGATAAAATCTACTATGTATACAAACCAAATTTGTCATGAAAAGACATCTCTCTAATCCTATAATTTTACTGTTGAAGACAGGCTACTCAAAAATAATTATTATTCTTATATATCTATTTGTGTCACAGGGAAATATTATAATATGTTGCTTTAAGTATTAACCTATTATGGAGAATTAACTTCTGGGGAGTAACTAAGTGAAATATAATTTTAATAACTATTTTTATTAATGACAATGTGCATCAAATTTCTACGGTATCTAGAGTCTATTGACATCTTCAGTAGAATGATATGCATTAGTTCAAAGCTGTCATGGTAACCAATCTTAAAATGCAGAAAGTACTTTTCTAGCTTAAAGGTATAGGACATTGGCAACCAAGATATCCTATCAGATAAAGGTGCATGCCACTAGGCTTTACTTCCCAAGTCCTATACCCAAATTTCACATGGTGAAGAAGAGACTTGACTCCTGAAAGTTGTACTCGGAACTCTCTTTACATACATTCCATGGCATTCACATACCTACACACATATCACATACGAAATAAATGTAAAAAGAAAAGTTTAAAAGTGTGAATGGGTCTCAGAGTTTTATAAACTTTGTATTAGGATGTCAACTGTCTGACGTTGTCCTTGTTCAGCTCATATGTAGGCAGTCATATTGGTGATATAAATTCTGGTGATTTAAATGAGAATGGCCCCCCATAGACTCAGGTGTTTGAATGCTTAGCACAAAAGAGGTGTGGCCTTGTTGGAGGAAGCATCTCACTGTGGAAGCAGATTTTGAGGCCTCATATGCTCAAGCTATGCCTAGTGTAGCTCACAGTCTCCTTCTCTTGACTGTGGATGAATATGTAGACCTCTCAGTAACGTCTACAGCATTATGTCTGCTTACATACTGCCATGTACCCTGTCATGATCATAATGGACTGAACCTCTGAAACTGAAAGCCAGCCCCAGTTAAACGTTTTCCTTTAGAAGATTTGCCTTGGTCATGGTGTCTCTTCACAGCAAAAGAACCCCTAACTGAG
Organism: Apodemus agrarius; assembly: GCA_964023405.1. Taxonomy (NCBI): domain Eukaryota; kingdom Metazoa; phylum Chordata; class Mammalia; order Rodentia; family Muridae; genus Apodemus; species Apodemus agrarius. The sequence continues at coordinate 45,446,609 of OZ030020.1, read as the reverse complement.
ACATGGTTTATAAGTGTGGTTAAAATTTCCTATATTGCAAGGAGACACAATCTTATAGCAAACTTCCTGATCCTTGGGTTCTTAAAGTCTTTCTACCTCTTTTCCACAATGTTCTCCAAGCCTTACATGAGGGAGTAGTTTTGTTGCAAATGGTCATACAAAGAACTATGAGTGGTGAACTGTGCACAAAAAAAAAGAAAAAAAAAGATTCATTTCTGAAAGACTGTTGACCCTGTTCACTAAAGAAGAGAATATTGGGGCCAAACACTGCAGTCAAATGTGTAGTTACCAGAGATTTTTCTCCCATCTCTAGGTGAGTCAGTATGCCAGGCACAACTGCCACAGAGGCTTTGGATGGGGAAACTTTCAAGGGTTAGACACAGATTCTTTTTTGCATCTACTACTATGAAAGAACTCTGAGATCTCTCTATGTCCCTCCTATTGTGCCATAATGCTGATCCTGTACCTGTATAGATGGATGCTGAAAATCACAGCATAACAGCTGGGGTCTGAGACCAAATAGCAATCAACCCCACAACCTACATAGTTTACCTTTTTACTTACTGCTTGTCTTAGTTTGGCTTTTACTGCTGTGAACAGACACCATGACCAAGGCAACTCTTAAAAAGGAAAACATTAAATTGGGGCTGGCCTTACTGGTTTTGAGGTTCAGTTCATTATCACCATGGGGTGAAGCATGGTAACATCCAGACAGGTATGCTGGAGGAACTGAGAGTTCTATATCTTGTTCAGAAGGCAAATAGGAGATTGGCTCCCCCTTGTCTAGGAGGAAGGTCTATAAGCTCACCCCTACAATGACACACTTCCCCCAACAAGGCCATGCCTATTCCAACAAGGCAACACCTCCTAATAGTGCCATTCCCTACGCCAAACATATTCAAACCACCATATTGTTGCAGAATTGGCTATAAAGATTTTTTGGTTTTGTTTGTTTGTTTGTTTGTTTGTTTGTTTGTTTCGAGACAGGGTTTCTCTGTGTAGCCCTGGCTGTCCTGGAACTCACTCTGTAGACTAGGCTGGCCTTGTACTCAGAAATCCACCTGCCTTTGCCTCCCGAGAGTGCCGGGATTACAGGCGTGCACCACCACCGCCCGGCTAAGATTTATTTTTTAATTGTCAACCTTTTTTGATAGATATTCTTAAAATGTGAAGAGTTCTGTGGTCTGAATCGTTGTGCCACCACAAAGCTCACATTGTGAGACACAGTTCCAAGTACACTAGCATTAAGTGGTAGCCATAGAAACCAGGGAGCATCATCTAAGAACCAGAGATGAAGCCTTGATCAAACAATGGCTAAGAGCACCCTGATAGCTGTTTATAACCCAAGCAGTTTGTTCTCCTTGTCATGGACCTACCTGACTGCAACAGTTTAGAGACTGAATGAAAATCTCCCAGAAACAGATGCGAGTGCAACCTTCTCCTTATTTTATCCTTCACCTCAGTTCTAGATCAGGAAACTCTAAAAGAAACCGTTAGGATGGAGTAAGGATGTATACCATGAGAAAAAATTCACAAATGCATGTGTACATGAGTACACACACACACACACACACACACACACACACACACACACCTACTATACTGCACAATCAAAGGCTTTGTAGAATGCCCCTGAGGGCAGAGTCAATGACAGAGAGGGAGCCTGCTGCTTTTACTTAAGTACTAAGAGATCACTTAGCCCGGTTTTGCTGAGAAAAGTTGTATCGCGGATTAAGGATCTCTCTCAGTATATATAGTTGGGCCACATCATGCTTGAATGGTTCTGTGTAACAAGACAGGCTCATAGTGAAGAAAGTGACCATATGGGTGGTACCCGCTGGCAGAGCATGAAAGTATATCACAGTCTCTCCTCAAGGCCTCCACATTCTGGACCCCTGAAGCTGCACTGCAATGCCTTTTATGGTTTAGGCAGCTTCGTTGCATGAACTTAATTAAGGATTCTACAGTAGGAAGGTTATGTTGTTTTATACAGCCAGGGCCAATGTAATTCCAAGGATGTTTTTAAGGACAAAAGGCAGGAGGCTCAAAGTTAGAGAAGGAGATGGAACAACAAAAGTAGATACCAGAGTAAAGGCTCTGCTGAAAGGAGGCCATGAGCCAGGAAGTGCAAGCAGCTGCCAACAGCTGGTGAATATGGCCTTTCCTCCCAACGCTCCACAAGGAAACAGACTTGCCAGCGCCTTGACTTTGTCCTGTGATACTAATCTTAAATTTCTTACATTTGTAATTGTAACATAATAAATTTATTTTGTGTTATATAAAGCAGCACTAGGAAACTAGCAGCAGTGTTTATTATGTTTGATCCCCTCAAAATTTTAAAACATAAAAAGGCCAACTGTTGAGGAGGGGGGAGGCACCTATGAACACTTAGGTACTAGAGAAATGATCCAGGGCATTGCGGTATGTTGATTATGACCTTAGAGGCTTGCTTTTATAACAAATAAAACAACGGTGTTGAAGTGTGTCCAGACAGCCTTGTTCATTTGCTGTTTCTTCTTTCTCCTTTTCCCTTACTCCTCTATTCTAAGACTCTTGAAACAGTCTCATGTATTGCCCAGACTGTCCTTGAACTCACTATATGGCTAACTTTAACCTTGAATTTCTGACCCTCTTGATTCCACCTCTAGTGCTGAGATTGCAGGAGGATGCTCATACAGAATCAGCATTTTAAGTGGGCAGCGATGATCTGTTGTAGTCAGCCACTCATGCTTGCCTGGTAAGCGCCCTCCCTGACAGCCATTTCCCCTTTAACATCATTGTCATTGCTAACTGGGAGAAGGAGGGCATCCCTGACGGATCACTATGAACAAAAGGAGAAACTCAGTGCTCACAAGACCACCTTTTAGACACTACTGAACTCAGTGCCTGCTGTGGCTCATCCTCTATTATTGCCCTAACTCGGGAGAGTAGAAGACGATGCCCACCCTCCACCAAGTTCATTATGAATTCATTTCTTTAAAGTGCATACTATACTCATGAGACTAAATGCAGGAAGACCATTTGAGATCATGAGTTTGAGACAAGCCATCAACGTAGCAAAATATCATCAGTTTAAAGAAGAGGAAACGTATGACAACTGGTGCATGCATGTACATACATGCACAGACGTGCATATAGCATCTGCAGAGGTAACTTATTCAGAGAGTTTCTTACATCAAAATTCAGATTTTATGCTTTATGCAATAATGAAACAGATGTAAAGCTACTTCAAATTTTTCTTACTAGCTTGACATTAATAGAAGTGCTCTCAGGTCCCCTAAGATTGAACTTAACCAATTCCAAATAAGACTGTGCAATGGAAATGCTCAAGTAAATTATCAGCACGCTGTTTCCACCTGCTACAATCTCCAAACTATTAAAAAAGCTTAGTGGAGGGATGATTGATCTGAGTGCTGAATTTCATTGAGCAAATTACTGAAGAAAAGCTGCAAGGAAAAAAAAATTATTTCTCAAGGAGCATCACAGCAGGTTTCAGGCTGTTAATCCTTCAAGGGTCTGCTACACATGAACACTGCTAGGTTTTATAAGATGATTAGAAAGCCTTGGCTGCAGCCCTCAGATTTTCATTAATGAGTTGTATGATCATGAGTGTGTTGCTTAAAATTTAAGAGCTTGAAGGACTTGTCTGTGAAAAGAGGACATCATTATGCTAAGAGGTAGTGTTGGTATCTGTTAATAACAAATGTCAGAAGGATATCTTTTCTCCACTTCTAATATGAAAATTGTTTTGTTTTATAATGAGGGCTGGAGATTGCTCAGTCATACAAGCATGAGAGTCCATTTTTGGATTCCCATAATCCATATCAAAAGTTAGACATAGCTGTAGGTATCTATAGCCCCAAGTCCAACAGAAATTGAAGATGTGGGGATTCCTGGAGTTCATTGGTCAACCAGCCTACACAATCCATGACTTTCATCTTCAGTCTCAAAAACCAAGGTGGAGAGAAATAGAGGAAATGCCCACAGGCTCGCTCACACATGCATACCCACCCACAAACACATATTCACATATATAAAATAATCCATGTGGATTAATAAGGACTAAATGATAGAATGGATATAAGCATTTATCCCAAAGCATGTCATTCCCTGTCACTGCTGACCCTAGACCTGCCACTAATAGCAACTGAAACCCCAATGCCAAAGATCCCCATTCCCATTAAGTATCTGCTACTGACTTTGCAGGTTCATGCTCTAACGCACCAATCTAACTCCACACACTTCTCTGCTAGCTAAGCGTATTTCTTGTATTCCTGTGTGAATGTATTATTAATCTGAACTATATGAAATGGCCTATACCTGTAAGTTACTGTGAACTTCATACAGACCAACAAAATATGAAATCACAACTTTTAAATTGAATGACAGCTATTCTTAAACTGATCTTTGGGTTTTTATCATTTATTTAAAATGTGTCCTGTTTTCTATATTTAGAAAACTCATCCAACTCTTCCCAAATGTTCCACTGACTTCAGGCCTCTTTGCTGTATCCCTGTACACTGTGGGTGGTCACAGTTTGAATCCCTCCTGACAGATCCTCCCCCTTCCTCTAGGTTCATTGTTCAGTCGATCAGAATATCTAGGTATCTTATATTATCCACCTTAGTGAACACTCTTATTATCACACCCCTGTATTAAGTCTCTCTATCTAGTATGGTCTTTAGAATGTATAGGAAGTGTCTGCTAGAAGTGAAAGATCTGACTTTGCCAGCCCAATTCTAATACCCCAGTGGATTCAATGTTCTTCCATTTAATGAAAAATTTCCAACATGGCTGAAGGCCCTTAAGAATATAATGCTGTCCTAGCATGCACGTTCCTTCCTCTAAAAGCTCCACTTAAATGATTCCTATAACCCACCATGTTCCTGACAGTTTTCAGAAACACTATAACCATTTTTATGAAGTATTGTACAGACATATGTTTTTATTTCCCTTGAGAATATATAGAAAATTTTGGGTTTTAATATTACTTCGAGTCCTTGACCAGGGACTTGACCTATTGGGTTATTTACATGTTGAAAGACTATTGCTCAACTTCCCAGTAAAAAGACATGGACTAACAAAATACTTCTCATGTAAATCTTCAATTTTATCAGAAAATGTTTGTAATTCTTTTGATTAATTTAGTGATGTTTTTATGTCTACTAATAATTCCACTTTCAATCAACTTAGGAATACTTTTATACCTACCATTATTATATCTATATAAAATTTTCTATAATAATCTTCAATTCTAACATGTTTTTCTACATTTTTCTAAAATTTTATCAGAAATATTTTCCATGTAAATCTCCAATTCTATTGTAAAATGTTTCTATCCCATATTTCAATTAATTTAGCAATGTTTTACATGTCTACCACTTTACTCTTTAAGAAGTAAATTGTCAATTTTAACGTGTTTATCTGAAAATTTTCCCATGTAAATCTTTAATTTTATCATAAAGTGTTTTTACTTTCCTTTACTTCCCTTTTCAATAGAGACTATTGCTATATACTATGTTAAGACCAGATAATAGGGTACTCACAAGATGGCTCAGTGGATAAAGCTGCCTGCTGCAAAGCCTGATGACCTGAGTTCAAGTCCCAGACCCACTTGGTGAAAGAAGAAGACCAACTTCCAAAACTGGCCTTTGGCCTTGACATGTGTTCAATTGCATGAGATAAACAAACATAATTTTAAAAAAATCACGAACAAACTGTAATTGGAAGAGGGTGCCAGCTGGGAGAGCACTTTATTAAGGCAAGAGTGACTTTGGTGGAAATCTTACTGTGCAAGTAAGGAGAGGTGATAAAATTCTGCAAATGTACAAAAAAGGAAGCTCACTACTCTTGTAGAGTTGATGTGAGGTGTGAGAGTATTTGATGTTGAGTATAAGAGAAAGTGAAGAGCCACTGAATATTTCAAGACTTTTATCCTGGTGAACGAAAATGTAGCGGGTGGTGCCATTATGAATAAGAAAACACTGGGACAGGTGCCTGGGTAAGGAGGAAAGCCAGGAAGTGAAATGGGTTGTTCAGCATATCCAAGAGACCAGCGATGCATAGTCTCGGGTTTGGAGAGAGCTGGGAGCTGAAGAAGGACTGTTTGCAAGTCTGTATAAAAATTTATAAGATGATATCTCAAACTAGAATCAACTCAAACTCTTTTAAATTGTGGCTATAACCTCATCTTTAGCTTTTCAAGTTTTCATAGGCTCTGCTGATTTATTAGTTTGGAGTGAAGTCCCTGGCTGTATGGAGAAATCCACTTGGTATATTGGCCTCTCTATTCACATACATACAACATCATGGAAAGCAAAATAAACTCCCTTGACCAACAGAGAAGGCATTTGATTCTATCTACAAGCTTATTTTCTCCACTGACAACCTTGTTCAGCAGTGAATATGATTATCAATCCTGTGTCCTCTATGGGCTTCCATGACTCACACTCATCATTCTAGTGGGGTAAGAACTTTCTTCTAAACTATACAAGTTTTCCATTGCTATTCAAACAAAGTGGCACAAACCTAAAACAGCAAAGTTTACCTTACGACTCTGGGAGTGAAGGCCACCAAGTCAATCTCAAGGAGCTCAGCTACACATGAACAGAATTGTACTGCCTTCTTGAGGATCCAAAGAAGAATTGTTTTCCTCCCCTTTTCCTATTTCTAGACACCAGCTGCATTCTTTGGCTCTTGGCTCCAGTTCTCTTTCTACCAGGAAATCCTTCTCTCTATGAAAAGCACCCTTGCAGGACCCACCTGGATACCTCTGGCTAACTTCACCATTGAAGAATCAGTTGCTTGATAACTTTTATCTCATCAACACTTTCATCTTTTATTGTATTGCCTAACATGTTCAGTGGTTCTAGAGATTGGGATATGGAAATTGAGGCAGGGGCATTATTCTGACTACTAGTGTTTATCATCTATGGTTCTTAGCAAAATGCCTCAAAGGTAGCAGCTCCCAATAGATGCAAACTAATTAATGAGTGCACCTTCCAATGCCTGCTTCAGGATGTTTTCCTCTGTCTGTCTGCTCAGCCCACTTTTGAAGAGTTTAAAATTAGCATCTCTCTGAGGATTGATAATTGACCAAAGGAAACCCTGAAAACAAAACAATATTCAATTCCAGGTCTAAATATTGTTGTCTGTATCTCAAGTTGTAGAAGAGTCTCCTCTTAAGCTGCATTCTAGAATATGAGGAATATCAAGCATAAAAGTGTAGAGCCCATTAAGAGTGAAGGATACCTTTGGCCCAACTAGACTTTTGCTACTGAGTTCTACTTACTAGTGTTGAAATTTCCTCCACCTTCTAACATGGCTATCCTCTGAGAGGCTTCACACAACAGCTGACTCAGATATAGATGCCCATAGCCAAACAGTGGATAGAGTTTGGGGACTCTTATGGAAGAACACAGGGAAAGATTGTGGGCCCCAAAGGGGATAGGAACTCAAAAGGAAGACAAACAGAGTCAACTAACCTGGACCCTTGGGGCTCTCAGAGACTGAGCTACTAACCAGGCTGGACCTAGGTCTCCCCACACATATGTAGCAGATGTGCAGCTTGGTCTTCATGTGGGTCCAGAACAACTGGAGCAGGGTATATCCCAAAAGCTGTTACCTGACCATGGGATATGTTCTTCTAGCTGGACTGTCCTGTCTGGCTTCATTGGGAGAGTATGCACCTAGCCCCGAAGAGACTTGATGTACCAGGATAGAGGGATACCCAGGAGAGCCCTACCCACTCATATAAGAAGGAATGAGGAAGAACTATGGTAGAAGGTACCAGGAGGGGGACAGTAAGCAGTGAATATATAAAGTGAATAGATGATAGATAGATAGGTAGGTAGGTAGATAGATAGATAGATAGATAGATAGATAGATAGATAGATAGATAGATAGATAGATAGACAGGTAGAAAGATAGGAAAGAAGGAAGGAAGGAAGGAAGGAAGGAAGGAAGGAAGGAAGGAAGGAAGGAAGGAAGGAAGGAAGGAAGGCCCTCCACCTTACTCTTTGCCAGTCCAGAGAACCAAAATTGAAGTTAAGCTTTCTGACAAAAGCTAACACTTGAAATAAGTTTTAAGTGTATGGTCAAGAGTCTGTGTAAGATTCAAAGTCAGACCATCAAAACATGGGAAGCAAACAGTGAAATCCCTTGACCACTCTGCTGCTATATCTCTTTGCTTTATCCCTGATACACTTTATTTTATACTAGTGATTCTATGCCTTGCCTGCTACTTCAAGAGCTTCTTACAAGCAGTGCTCATTTGCCATCTAACTCACCATTGTAACCCAGTCTTTGTCACACATTAAGCATGCAGTGGTTGGCAGATGACTGTCCAACTATTATTCATGTTCATACTGAGGGAGAGTCAGCTTTCATGTGATCAACATGAATACACACATTCACGTTAGATTTGGGAGATGCATACTTCTCCAAGGTTCCTGGGTAGTAGCTCTGAATATGATCCTTTGACTCATCTACAGACTTCTAGATTATCTCAGACACACAATTGTTTGCCAGTTAACTGAAGCAAACTGTTGCTTCCCACGCAATGAAATAAGAACACTGCACATCACCACCATGCTCTGAAAATGTCACTGTGATACTGACAAAGAAGGAGTGAGTGAAAAATTTCCCCTTCATGTATCTTGGGGTTGAATCTTCACCAAAAAGCAAAAAGTTGATGTTATATGAGAACACAGTGTAAGCATGATTCACAAATCGTATTCACTTAATTTTGATGTCAGGTTTAAAAAAAGAAACTCTAACTCCTTTGCATTTGTGAATAATTGGGTGCAATTATTAAGTGTGTGATTCATCCTAAAATCAATTCCAAACACTTAATACTTTCAAAATTATTCTGGCTGTTTGTCATGAGCTGATTTTTTTTCCACAGTATTGTTTGTTGAGTAATTCCTATGTGTTGCTGAGAGACCTATTTATGAGAAACATTTGCAAAATGTTTTTTCTTAAAATTTGCTCTAATAGGGCAGCAAGAGCTTTGATTCTAGAACATGGAAAACATGGGTAACTAAGAGCTTTCTGATAGGATGGATCTAAGTTGTACCATTTTAGGAGGCAACTCTTCTTCACAAGAGCCTACTTGTACCTGGTATTGTCAACCTGGGCAAAAACCTGTAGCCCCATTCCTGACTGAGAACTATTGGAAGCTGATGACTGCTGGTGAACAGAGTCAGTTTTCCCCAGTTTTAAAGCCTCTGTTCGAGTTGCCTATGCTAGGTGGATGGCCCTCCACCTCCATGCCTACTGGCAGCATTAACTTAACTCACTTGAAGTGGGGAGAGGAGCAGGAATGACAAAGTACAATGTATATTTATATGCAATTCTCAAAAAATAGACAAATACAAGAACAGGTCATAGCACACATTGGAAGGAAAGTCTCTGTTAATGGAGCTGGTCCTTTGCTAAGTCTCTCCACTGGTATAGGAAAACTCCTGAGGTGGCATTTGGACTGATGAAGTCTTGAGTGTAGCTCTCAAGAACAACTGCAGAATGTGCCATATGTACAGGAAAGGACTGGCAAGAACTGCCATGGCACTGTTCTGGTGCCTCTAGAAATTTCCCTTCTAAATTTTAGCCCATGAGTCACATGACTCCAGAGTATGAATCCAGAGAAATGCTGCTTTTCTGGAGTTCCTTGGACACCAGTGAGAACAAGAGGTGTGTGTGAGAGACTCAGCCACCCCAAGCAAAGAAACTTTGTTGAGACTTGAACAGCCACAATGAATCCTGGGTTTTCATGGTCCTCTTCTGCTGGTATATGAGCAAGAAGCCTGCTCCATGTAGCTTGTACATTTGGGTACAGTGGCTCACCAGACTCAGACAAGCTGGTCACCATGGCCTAGAGAGTTGTTGCCAACTGAATGCCAGCTGGTGTTTTGACATATTAGGATATAGAGTCTGTAAGAATCCTAGTGACAATTGTATCTACCATCTTACATTGTATACACTCAAAAGTTGAGAGCCTAGGGCTCTTGAAGCAGAGCTCCTGAGTGTGCCTCCCATTTTCATTACTTGCTAGTTTCATAAAGTCTGGCAGCGATCCTTAATCCATCTTACCATTCCCAACCATAAAATGAGAGTGAGCTGAGAGCACAAGCCATCTCACTGAACTGCTAGAAAGATGAAATAAGTCCACAAACAGATCGAAATGCAGGACATAGCACAGAGCGAGTCCACTGGCTAGTCCTGTTACTATTACATGCATCCTTTCTCATCATCTTATACCTTCTCCCCTTCCTCAGATCACCTCATCCAGTTCTCACTGGCATCCAGACTACAGAATACACCTCAGCACACAGCAGTGTCCCAGATCGACACAGCTGACTCAGGAGCCCTGAATACAGACACTGAGAGGACTCGCAGCCTAATGAGGTTAACATGTCAACAGAAATCTTGATATCTTCCCCCCAGAATATCCTCTTTATTTTTCTGTATCGCATATGGTAAACATTGTCATAAGCTCCATTCTTCAAAGCAGGAAATTTCAGAATATTTTATTCCTACCACCAAACAACGCTATCAGTTCTCAGTCTTCCAGTGGCCTACTGCCAACCTTACCTAACAAACTAGAGTTCCTCTATAAGCTCCTGCCCATATCTCTACTGCAAACCCAGTGCTGTCCCTATGAACGCAGGCATGATCCCTACTGTCTCATAACCTCGGGACTTGCACTGCCTTCCAATCTCATGTTCTTCCCTCAGATATCTATGTATTTGGGTCTTTCATGTCATTAAATTCTCCAGGTTTCTCCCTCAGAGAATTCCCATTCCTATTCCCATTGCTACAGTCATTCTTTATTACATTAAATAATGTGATGAATCTATTTTATATATTATACTTATTCTATTACTTTTTTTTTGCTTACCTGCTTCTGAGTTTTCTATGCTAGAGCCTTCAATAGACCCACACAGGTAACAGAATATAGGATCAGTGTGGATCTCACTGGCAATTTTGTTCATAATAATAAATTATCTCTGGCTATCATTATGGGTGAAGCAATTTTGTTTACATTCAAAGTTTGAGAGCACATCTCTTGAATAAAAGTCCTTGTAATGAAAGGAACAGCCTTCCACTGTGTGCCCATGTTCTAATGTCCAAAACCTGTGAATGTACCATCCAGGATAAAAGGTAATTTGCAGGTGTGTCAAGTAAAGAATTCTTTGAGAGATTTTCCTGGATCATTATCTGGACCAAATTCTGGACTCAATGTAAAAATAAGCAAGAATTTTTTTGTTTGGTTTGGTTTGGTTTGGTTTGGTTTAGTTTGGTTTGGTTTGGTTTGGTTTGGTTTGGTTTGGTTTGGTTTGGTTTGGTTTAGTTTGATTGTTATTTTTTTTCTCCTGAGATGAAACAACTGGAACCATCTGGGAGATGAAAGCAAAAGCTGGGAATAGCCAAGTTCTCTTTGGGAATCCAAGAATGAATGTAAACCAAAGAATCCAAGCTGCCTCTGGAAGGTGAAAGGGCCAAGAAATAGATTCTTCCCTAGGGCTTACAGGAGCGGCTTTGCTGTCACCAGGTTTCAGCCTCATGAAACTAATTTTGAACTCTTAACTTCCACAACCAGAAATCTAAGAATTTTTTGATGCTTTCAAGCATGACATTTGTGGTAATTTATTAGAGTAACTGTAATAAATTAATTCAGCATTAGGGAAATGAATCAGAGGATAAGACGGTTTGCAGAATACGGCTGAGGATATGAGTTCAAATCAAATCCCTAACACCCAGATACGAAACCAGGTATGTAGCTGTCACTTCAACATAGTTGAGAGTGGAGACGGGAGAATCACTGAAGCTTCCTGGTTGCCGAGCAAGCTTCAAGTTCAGTGTGATAGCCTGTGGTGGTTTGAGAGAGAATGGATCTGATAGGCTCATAATGCTTGGTCTCTAGGTGGTAAAATCGTTTGGGAAGGGATAGATAGACAGACAGATTATAGACAGACAGACAAATAGACAGACAGACAAGCAGATAATAATAGAAGATAGATAATGGTAGACAGAGATAGATGATAGATAAATGGATAGATATATAGATATGTATGTGTATGTGTATATGTATATGTATGTATATGGATATATACATCATTATCTTTGATAATTCCATACAACATGCTTTGATCATACTCATACCACTTCCTTTGATTCTTCCCAGATCCACCAATTTCCTACCCACTGAACATTGTGTCCCTTAAAAAAATAATCCCACTAAGACAAATTTATGCCACCCAAATATTATTCTATATGTGGTCTTCCACAGGAGCATGGCTGACTTACAAGGAGCTATCCTCTAAAATGGATTCTGCCTCTCTCAGTAGCCATCAATGACCACTAGTACCTCAACTAAGAGTAGGATTTCAGGCCCACTTCCATTCTTCATACTAGAACTTGGTCTGGCTTGGGATTGCCTAGGTCTTGTGCGTGCTGTCTCCACTTCTGTGAGTTCATATGTGCAACTGACCTGCTGTATCCAGAAGTCATGGTTCCTTGTTGCTATTCACTACCTCTGACTCATACTCTTTCTGCCATCTTTTTTGCCAAGAGCCTTTGGAGGAGGAAGTGACATATATTTGTTTCATTTGGGGCTGAGCACTCCCCAGTCTCTTAGTTTCTACATCTAGGCCAGTTGGAGGTCTCTGTTCTAATCACTACCTACTGCAAATTGAGGCTTCTCTGATAAGAGTTTAGAAGCATATTACTCAATGGCCATAAAGATGAGCTGTTAGAAGTCTGCTGAATACTATGGTTTTTTGTTTTTTGTTTTTTGTTTTTTGTTTTTTGTTTTGTTTTGTTTTTTTTTTTTGGTGTTTTGGGATTTTAGCAGAATACTAGTATTAGATTCTCTGCCAAAGGGTCTATGACTCTTCTAGCTATAGGTCCTTGGCCTGATAATGGTACTAGGTACAAGTTTTATCTTGAGGAGTGGGACTTAAATCCAATAAGAAAGTAGATGGATACTCCCATGACATTCATGCCATGGTTACACAAGTTGGCATGTCTTATTAGAGCAGTCATTGTTGTAGCTCTTGAGGCTCATGGCTGGGTAAGACGGATGATTACCTTTCTTTTCCTGTAGCGTGAACTGTACTTTCTAGTACTATGTAAGCTAGCCAGCAAGGATGAAATTTCTAGGTCATTATGTCATAACTTGAAGAAAAACATGAATTAAGGGGAGCATTCAAAAGCAACAAATCTCAAATGGTCAAACTAAAGTTTTAAATTCACATGTGTGTCTCATGCCAAAGAAAACTAAAACCAGCTACAACCGTGCAGCTCATTATATTTTCATTGATTTTTGTTTTACTAGCAGAAGAAATTATTGCTAAAGATGACATGATTTAAAATAACTCTATTGTCTGGGTTTTTTTTTAAGAAAAGTTGAAAGCAGTAGCTAATTCAGTTAACCTCATTGTCCCTTCTTAATAGACACACTTATCTTCAAGGTACATGTATTAACTATTATTCTAGAATTTCTTCTAAATTTTACCTGACTCTACCCATGATAAGAATGTTGCCATGAGCCTTGTTCAGCCCCAGTCAAGCTCCCTCACTTCCATGTCCCCCGCAGTGAATGATTTCCCCTTCAACCAGCTTCTGAAGGCCCGCCCATATTTTGCTTCAGGTATTCCTCTCTAAGATGCTACTGAGATGCCACCCAGATCAGATTCTCACTCATTTCAACACTTACTTCTGTTTTATCCAAAGGTTGTTGGCATGGTCTTTTCAGAAAATTACCAGCTACTATTCCTGTGTTTTCTGCGATAGTTTTACTGTGTGTTCATTACCTAGCAGCTCTAGAGGATGCCTCTGTGTACACACGGAGAAGGAGAAACATATTGGAGGTTAGCAAAAAGGTGAGCGATTATCTTTAAACACCAAATGTTTATACATTGTTTGCTTATAATTAACACTTAGATTGTTTTTGTAACAGAAAACATACAATCATTGGAAAATTTGCTGGGCTCCATGCCATGTTAAAGAGATCATGTTTAGTGATCATCATCCTGTGGTTCTCAATTTGTGGATCAGGACCCGCAGATTTGGGGGTGGAATGACCTTTTCACAGAGGTCACATAAGACCATTGGAAGTATCAGATAGTTATATTATGATTCATAACAGTAGCAAAATTATACTTATGAAGTAGCAAAATACATAATTTAATGGTTTGGGAAGTCACCACAACATGAGGAACTGTATTAAAGGGTCTCAGCATTAGGAAGGTTGAGAAGCTTCGCCCTATAGAGTATTGTATTCTCATAGCACAACTTCAGCTGCAAAGAGCAAATAGTTTCCTGAAAGCTGAAGAAAATTTGATTTGATTTTTCCAGGGGATCAGTAAGCCGCAACAAACTTGTAGCCTATAAAAGTAACAGCTCTCTCCATTTGCATGTCTACTGATGCAATTCTGAAACATGTACGGATCGTGGATTTGTAGGTATTCCAGGCTTTTTCACACCATGTTTGTGACTTAGTCAGAGAAGTACCATCCATGTTTTTACTTCTTTATTTTTACTGAGATTGGCAAAATTGGAGAGAGGAATTATCTTTATTCATTTTACTTCAGCCCATATCTGGTCTCTCCAAGGAACTCTACTTGAGGTCTGGTGATATTATCTAAAAAAAAAATTACCTAAAAAATGAATAAATTGAAATAGATAATGATAGCTAAGATTTACTAAGGATTTGCTAAATTCCAGACAGGCATTACATTAAGGCTTTAACTGAATCATTAAATTATACCTTTGCAACACTTGCACATTCATGCTTTAATTACCATTGCATGCATTATTGCTCAAGGATTTAAAGTTTAAAACGGGAGTTGGAGAGATGACGTTTTGGCTAATAGTATATACTGTTCTTGCAGAAGATGCAAGTTTGGTTTCCAGCACCCAGGAAGTGGGTTACAACTGCCTGTAACCGCAGCACCACAGATCTAATGCCTTCTTCTAGACCCTAAAAGTACTTACATTCACTTGTACACAGAGATACATATACTCATAATTAAGGATAAAATAAATAATTTTAATTAAAATTTAAATAAATAACCTCCACAAGGTCAGCCACGTAATAAGGAGCTACTTAGGAGTCATCTCACTTCTCTTTCATGGTCATAGGATTCCTGTTTGTTGTTACTACCATGAACTATAAAAAGCAAACTCTAATCCAAGGACTGTGTCTCACTTGTATTTCCAGTCGACTGAGCGTATCTGTGCACATATTACACAGGATGCGATCACACCACGGCTGATTCAGAAAGCCCTGAAGCAATGTGAACAGATGGACACTCAGTAAATACGGAGGGAAATAACAGAAAATTCAGTGAAAATGCTTTTTATTTCTTCTTGTGAATGTGAGTGGGCTACTTGGGTCATCACTGACAAACACCAAAGGAGCCAAGTTTCTGTCGGTGATTTCATAAGCTTTTATTTCCTGTGTACTCACTGTGGGTCAGACTTTGTGCCGATTGCTATGGAAGCAAAGCTGAGATAAACAGCCTGTTATTGCAAGTTGAGATAGAGAGAGGGGGAGGAAGGGAGAAATAGTGGGGGGTGGCGAGAAAAACAGAGGATTAGAAATAGAATATCTAGGAATGGCCAATGTGTACTAAAGCAATTCAGTTAAGCAAAGTGGAGGTTGCACTAGAATAATTTGGTCTCCATCAGCATAAAAATGATTCCCGGCCTAAGACTCACACCATGTGTGCTTGTAATGTAAATTAACTTCAAATTGATTCGAGTGATTTCAAAACAAAGAGTGTTTTTGTGTTCTTTTTTTTTATTTAAATTTTTATTTTCTATATTCTATGTTTACATTCCAAAGGCTTTCCCCTTTCCCAGTTCCCCCCCCACCATACGTCCCACAATTCCTCTCCCCCCCAACTATTCCCCAATCATCCCCCCCCCCCACACACACACACATACGATTTCTCTGTTCTGGGTCTACAAAACTGGATCCAATCTTTTCAGACCCAGGGTCCTCTCCTTTCTTCTTCTTGGGAATCATTTGACTTGCTAATTGTGCCTTGAGTATTTAGGGCTTCTGGGCTCATTAATATCCACTTATCAGTGATTGCATTTCAGTGTATTCTTTTGTGATTGGGTTAACTCACTTAGGATGATATTTTCCAGATCTAACCATTTACCTACAAATTGCATGAATTCATTATTTTTAATTGCTGAGTAGTACATTACACCTAACACAATAATTGTGGGTGACTTCAACACTCCACTCTCCTCAATGGACCGATCAGGAAAGCAGAAACTAAACAGGGACACAGTGAAACTAATTGAAACTTTGGACCAGTTGGATTTAACAGATATATATATATAGAACATTTCATCCTAAAGCTAAAGAATATACCTTTTTCTCAGCACCGCATGGTACCTTTTTTTTTTTTTTTAATGAGAGATATGCAGAGTACGATGTGG
The DNA here is from genome assembly GCA_964023405.1 of Apodemus agrarius. Classification (NCBI taxonomy): domain Eukaryota; kingdom Metazoa; phylum Chordata; class Mammalia; order Rodentia; family Muridae; genus Apodemus; species Apodemus agrarius. Next base: position 45,430,151 of record OZ030020.1, on the reverse strand, counting down.
GCTGTGGAGGAGGAGACAGAAGCCACCTCTACTCCTTCATGAGATGATGGAACTGTAGAAGGTTCTACAGTCCTTTCCCACTGGCCCATGCCCTTCCTTCCTGAGGGTCATTGGCTTGCTTCTCCACTGCACCTGCTGCTTCGGACACGTTGCTGCTCCTCGGGCACACGAGGCGTCCTGGCATCAAGCTCTGGGCCCCAGCCATTCCCTCTGCATAGCATCCTCTTCCTCCCTGTGACACTCACTTCAAGTGCTGGCTTGGCTTTCTGCCTCTCACTGGGACCTTCCCAAAACACACCCATTAAATTTCCAGTAGCTCTAGCTGACACTGCCTCTCTACTCCTCTTTATTTTCCCAACTGATGATTTTCTTTTACTTACCAACATTATACGCGTGTGTGGTCTCTCAAGACACGTGTGGTAGTACAAAACTGTAAACCCAGAATATGGGAGGCAGAAGTAGAATGATCAGAAAGGATATCTTCAGATACCTACCTCTTTAGAGAGCAACCTGGGATACATGAGATATTTTTTTTTCAAATTAGCTAATTTCAAAAGTCAAATAAAAAACAAAACAACAATAATACGCAAGTAAGCATGATTGCTCTTGACAGGAACAAAGAACATGACTTCGAACATGAAACTTTAATCCACTCTTATAAAACCATCCCCCTGAAAAAAATTCCAAAGAAAACAATTTAGACGTAATGATTCTGAGGAAGAGGCTTTGGAACAGGCCGCCTGGCTGGAGTTCAGGCCAGTACCTCTGTGTATAGCTGTCGTTCTCGGGAAGCCTGTGTCCTAAGATGCATGGCATCCAGCATGGCTTAGCACATGAGTACAGTGAGAAGTTTCTAAAGAAAATTACACAGTCATCTTTTATCTCCTTTAAAAAACAGAAAACCTCTCTGGCTGTGTATTCATTCTCAGAGGGTCTTCCCCTTGATGCATACTGTTCTTACCTTGTGAAAGTGTCTCCTGCGACACTCGGTGCCTGAGCAGTTGTTTGTGTCACTACATGTGGACACTGAGTGGTCTCACAGCAACAGATCTTGGAATTTAAACTCCATCGTGATAAAAAGAATTAGATGTGCACTGGGTGCCCACTCGTGAAACTCAAGATTACTCACACTTTGACTTTGTAATATCATCATGCCTGTTTTCCTACTTTTTTTATTCCCGGTTAAAAGGCTCCCTTTTTCATATTTATGACTTTCTTTTCTTACACCAGGTACATTTTTGCCCTGATTGAACTAGTGATATATAGTCATCATATACATACTGTTTTCATTCTATGCCGTCTACATATAATAGCTGAGTATTTCAATGTGGCTGTAGGACAGTTTCCTTAAATTGAAGCTAACACTCTTTCATAGTTACTATTCCCTAGGCTACCTAGATTAAGCCCTCAGACCTTTCTTCTGTCTTCCTCCTTGCAGCATAACCCCACTCTCAGGCACAGAGACTTTCATAAACACCCCTCACAAATCTCTCTAAATCTCACCTAAGAATTCCCTTGTCTTTTTTTTTTTTTTGAGAATTTTATATATGAGTATTTATAGCATTCCCTTCTTCCTGCTGTGTCCTTCTGCAATTCTAAAATTCATGGCCTCTTATTTTTTAACCATATGTGGATAGATAGATAAATAGATAGGTAGATAGATAGATAGATAGATAGATAGATATGCATTTTTTCTTTTAAAAAATATAAAATTCATTTCTCACAACACTCAAATATTACATACCACATTCTGAGTATTTTACATTTTATGCTGAATCAATTGTGCCCCCAAAGCTTTGACTTTTTTGACCTTTATAAGTCTCTCTTCACTCAAAACTATCAGTAACGCTCCCAGTGTCAGCAACATATTTTAATGTCAAAGCTTTCTTCTGTTAGTACGCTAAAACCAATCTTGACTTATTTTGGAGACACCTTCCCCAGAATTTAAAGTATATACCTGAAGTGAATGTATATGAAATCATTTTCCTTAGGACATGTATGGCATGCTAGTAGATTAATGAATGAAGCAAATGAAACTTTGACCTTTATTGGCATTTTGCTTTCAGGAGAAATATGTCCCAAGAAAGAGAAATAAGAAGGCAGGAAGGAACAGAACACATGAGACTTCTACCAGTATGTGTTCAGGGGGTAGGGATTTAATGCAAAGTCATTAAAATGATTTAAGTAGCTAACAATAAATTATATTTCAAAAAGTTATTCAGTAGCAAACTGAATTTAAGAAGTAAGGAATGAATGGAAGGATTTTCCAGGAGCCACAGTGAAACAGAAGCATAATTTCCACTAGGAAAGAGAAGTTCAACTACTAAGATAGTATGATCAGTTCCATTTTGTATGTGAGGGGTTTGTGTATGGACTCTGGAGATCATAGCTTATGTAATATGAAATAGAAGGAGACATCACTTCCTGTGAGAGAAACAATTAGAAATATAGTATCTAATAGGATACGTTTCAGCCTCACGTAGCTGTTAAATTCAATAGAGTGAAATAAACATTAAAACAGTTCTTTGCTCCTACATACCTTACTCTAGATGCCAGGCAGATTTGAGTGTGTAGCTAATAGCTGCACCAAAACACCTGGTGCAGAAGTGCAATATTTCCATGCCTGCACACACTTCTATTGGGTAGCACCAGAAGATAGGAAAGCCCCATTGTAAGATAGGGTTGGTCAAGAGTTACCATTCTAGGTACTTATGATTTCCAGGTCATTTTACTTACAATTATACTTACTGCTGAGAATCCTACAATCCTCACTTAAGTATTCCCAATTCTCCTTCATTGATGGGTCTCTTAGTCCTTTACCCAAAGTAAAGTAAAAAGATGTGCTCAATAACCTCACCCTGGTAGAAGTTATTTGTACAGAAGAAATAAAGGTCATCAGAAGGGACTATATATCCCCAGAAAAGCTAACATGCTTTGGTTTTCCCCAAAAATCACACTACACAAAAAGTTTTGTTTAAAAAATTTTTGGATCTTGCCTTGGGTCACTGCGGACTGCTGGCAGCTGGGGTCAGGTGCGTGGCCTGAGACCTAGGCCCCAGCATCGACTACCCTGTCAGGCTCTTGCCTGTGCCCAAAGCCAGAACAGGTGAGCAGGAGGTCTGTGCACCTACAGCTCAGTAGCTGTCACCAACCACTGGGGGTCGGCTCGCTGGGCTTGCAGTGAGGCCGCCATCTTGCCTCGGGTCACTGTGGACTGCTGGCTGCTGGGATCAGGTGTGTGGACAGAGACCTAGCCTAGCATCGACTACCCTGTCAGGTTCTTGCCTGCATCCAGAGCCAGATCAGTTTGGTGGGTGGTCTCTGCACTGACCAGCGTGGGCAACAACCTGCTCGTGGGTCTGTGCCTGGAGTACAGCCAGAGGCTGACATCTTGCCTCAGGACACCACAGACAGCTAACCAGACAGAGCCCTGTGGACTGAGAGCGCCACCATCTAGGTTCCAGCAGTCCAACCAGGGAACCTCCAGGCCGGCAGGGAATCCTGGGTTAGACAGAGCCCTGAGACATGCCACCATCTTGGAGCTGGTGGCCTGAACAGGTTACCATAGAGAACCAACAGAGGAGCCCAGGTCACCATAAAGATCTAACAGACGAGCCCAGATTGGTGGGGGGGAAAAAGATCTGATTCTTAAGAGCTGACAACTAGACAGGCCAGGAGGTGATCGCAGAAGGCCAATTGCAGGTCCAGCAACAAGCCTGGGAAAGACTTGGGTCCGGCCCAGCAGAGCTAATTCGGAGGTAATTCGGAGCCCAGTAGCGGAAACCTCCCTGTCTTCACCTCAGGAGCATGGACGCCCTCTACTACAGCAGCGCCAAAGGCCAGACTCACAAGAGCTTCAAACTCCAACCAGTAACAATAAGACCAACTAACTCCAGAGATAAACAGATGGCAAAAGGCAAACGTAGGAACGTTACTAACAGAAATCACGGCAATATGGCAGCATCTGAACCCAATTCACCAACCACAGCAAGTCCTAGATACCCCAACACACCAGAAAAACAAGACTTGGATTTAAAAGTACTGGTCATGGTGCTGCTAGAGGAACACAAAAAAGACATAAACAAATCTCTTAAAGAAATGCAGGGGAACATGAATAGGGTAGAAGCCCTTACAATGCAAACATAAAATTCACTTAAAGAATTCCAGGAGAATATGGATCAACAGACACAAGCCAATAAGGAGGAAATGAGAAAATCACTTAAAGAAATGCAAGAGAAATTGAGTCAACAGGCAGAAGTCATGAAAGAGGAAACAAAAAATCTCTTAAAGAGTTGCAAGAAAACACAAACAAACAAGTGAAGAAACTGAGCAAAACCATCCAAGATCTGAACACAGAGATAGAAACAACTAAGAAATCACAAAGGGAGACAACTTTGGAGATAGAAAACCTTGGGAAGAAATCAGGGATCGTAGATGCAAATATCAACAACAGAATACAAGAGATAGAGGTAAGAATGTCAGATGCTGAAGATACCATAATAACCATTGACTCCACAGACAAAGAAAATACAAAATGCAAAAGGCTTGTAACCCAAAACATCCAGGAAATCCAGGACACAATGAGAAGACCAATCCTAAGGATTATAGGGATAGATGAGAGTGAAGATCTACAATTTAAAGGGCCAGCAAATATCTTCAACAAAATTATGGAAGAAAACTTCCCTAACTTAAAGAGAAAGATGCCCATGAAGCTTACAGAACTGCAAACAGACTGGACCAGAACAGAAATACCTCCTGTCAAATAATAATCAAAACCCCAAATGTAATAAACAAAAAAAGAATATTAAAGGCAATAAGAGAAAAAGGCCAAGTAACATATAAAAGAAGACCTATCAGAATCAGAATCACACCAGACTTCTCTCCAGAAACCATGAAAGCTAGAAAATCCTGGGCAGATCTCATACAGACTCTAAGAGAACACAATTGTCAGCCAAGACTACTATATCCAGCAAAACTCTCAATCAGCATAGATGGAGAAATCAAAATATTCCACAACACGACCAAATTTACACAATGTCTATCCACTAACCCAGCTCTACAAAGGATAATAGGAGGAAAACTCCAATACAAGAAGAGAAACTGTACCCTAGAAAAAGCAAGATAGTAAACTTCTTCCATCAAACTCAAAAGAAGATAACCACTCAAAAACAAAAAATAGCATCAAAAATGACAGGAAGAAATGATCACTATTCCTTAATATCTCTTAACATCAATGGACTCAATTCCCCAATAAAAAGACATAGACTAACAGACTGGATATGGAACCAGGACCCTATATTTTGCTGCATACAGGAAACACATCTCAGGGTCAAAGACAAACACTACCTTAGAGTAAAAGGCTGGAGGACAATTTTGCAAGCAAATGGTCGCAGGAAGCGAGTTGGAATAGCCATACTAATATCAGATAAAATTGACATTCAACCTAAAGTCATCAAAAAAAGTGACAGAAGGTCACTTCTTGCTGGTCAAAGGAAAAATCCACCATGAAGAACTCACAATTCTAAACATCTATGCTCCAAATGCAAGGGCACCCTCATTTGTCAAAGAAATTTTACTAAAGCTCAAAGCACACATTGCACCTAACACAATTATTGTGGGGGACCTCAACACTCCACTATCCTCAATGGACCGATCAGGAAAACAGAAACTAAACAGGGACACAGGGAAACTCGTTGAAACTTTGGACCAATTGGATCTAACAGGTATATATAGAACCTTTCATCCTAAAGCAAAAGACTATACCTTTTTCTCAGTACCTCATGGTACCTTCTCCTAAACTGACCATATAATTGGTCACAAGACAGACCTCAACAAATATAAAAAGATCAAACTAATCCCATGCCTCCTATCGGATCACCATGGAGTAACAGTGGTCTTCAATAGCAACAAAAACAACAGAAAATCCTCATATACATGGAGACTGAACAATATTCTACTCAATGATACCTTAGTCAAGGAAGAAATAAAGAAATCAAAGACCTTCTTAGAATTTAATGAAAATGAAGGCACAACATACCCAAATCTATGGGACTCAATGAAAGCAGTGCTAAGAGGAAAACTCATAGCCCTGAGTGCCTCCAAAAAGAAACAGGAGAGAGCATATACTAGCAACTTAATGGCACACCTGAAAGCTCTGGAACAAAATGAAGCTATTTCACCCAGGAGGAGTATAAGACAGGAAATCATCAAACCCAGGGATAAAATCAATCAAGTTGAAACAAAGAGAACCATACAAAGAATCAACAAAACCAGGAGTTGGTTCTTTGAGAAAATCAACAAGATAGATAAACCCCTAGTCAGACTTACTAAAGGGCACAGAGACAGTATTCAAATCAACAAAATTAGAAGTGAAAAGGGAGATATAACAACAGAAAGTGAAGAAATTCAAAAAATCATCAGATCCTACTACAAAAGCCTATACTCAACACAACTGGAGAATCTGGAGGAAATGGACAATTTCCTAGACAGATACTGTACTGGCTAGTTTGGTGTGTCAACTTGACACAGGCTGGAGTTATCATAGGAAAAGGAACTTCACTTGGGGAAGTGCCTCTATGAGATCCAGCTGTGGGGCATTTTCTCAATTAGTGATCAAGTGAAGGAGGGCCCCTTGTGGGCGGTGCCATCTCTGGGCTGGTATTCTTGGGTTCTATAAGAGAGCAGGCTGAGCAAGCCAGGGGAAGCAAGCCAGTAAGGAACATCCCTCCATGGCCTCTGCATCAGCTCCTGCTTCCTGACCTGCTTGAGTTCCAGTCCTGACTTCCTTTGGTAATGAACAGCTGTGTGGAAGTGTAAGCTCAATAAACCCTTTCCTCCCCAACTTGCTTCTTGGTCATGCTGTTTGTGCAGGAATAGAAACCCTGACTAAGACAGATACCAAATACCAAAATTAAGTCAGGATCAAATAGATTGCCTAAACAGTCCCATAACCCCCAAAGAAATACAAGAGGTCATAGAAAGTCTTCCAAACAAAAAAAATCACAGGATCAGATGGTTTTAGCGCAAAATTCTATCAGACCTTCAAAGAAGAACTAATACCAATACTCTTCAAATTATTCCACAAAATAGAAACAGAAGGAACACTGCCCAACTCATTCTACAAAGACATAATTACCCTGATACCAAAACCAAAGACCCAACTAAGAAACAGAACTTCAGACCAATCTCCCTTATGAACATCAATGCAGAAATACTCAATAAAATGCTTGCCAATCAAATCCAAGAACACATCAAAACGATTATTCACCATGATCAAGTTGGCTTCATCCCAGGGATGCAGGGATGGTTCAATATACAGAAATCCATCAACGTAATCCACTACATAAACAAACTCAAAGAAAAAAAACACATGGTCATCTCATTGGATGCTGAAAAAGCATTTGACAAAATTCAGCATCCTTTCATGCTAAAAGTCTTGGAAAGAACAGGAATTTAAGGCCCTTACCTAAACATAGTAAAAACAATTTACAGCAGACCGATAGCCAACATCAAAGAAAATGGAGAGAAACTTGAAGCAATCCCACTGAAATCAGGGACTAGACAAGGCTGCCCCCTCTCACCATATCTCTTCAAGATAGTACTTGAGGTACTAGCTAGAGCAATTTGAAAACATAAGGAAGTCAAAGGGATACAAATTGGAAAGGAAGAAGTCAAACTATCACTATTCGCAGATGATATGATAGTATACCTAAGTGACCCAAAAAACTCCACCAGAGAACTCCTACAGCTGATAAACAACTTCAGCATAGTGGCTGGTTATAAAATCAACTCAAGCAAATCAGTAGCCTTCCTATATGCAAAGGATAAGCAGACTGAGAAAGAAATTAGGGAAATGACACCATTCACAATAGCCACAAACAATATAAAGTATCTTGGTGTGACTCTAACCAAACAGGTGAAAGATTTGTATGACAAAAATTTCAGGTCTCTGAAGAAGGAAATTGAAGAAGACCTCAGAAAATGGAAAAATCTTCCATGCTCATGGGTTGGCAGGATTAATATAGTTAAAATGGCAATCTTGCCAAAAGCAATATACAGATTCAATGCAATCCCCATCAAAAAACGTCAGTTCTTCATAGAGTTAGAAAGAGCAATTCTCAAATTCATCTGGAATAACAAAAAACCCAGGATAGCTAAAACTATTCTCAGTAATAAAAGGACTTCTGGGGGAATCAGTATCCCGGACTTCAAGGAATACTATAGAGCAGTAGTGCTAAAAAAAAAACTGCATGGTATTGGTACAGTGACAGGGAGGTGGATCAATGGAATAGGATTGAAGACCCAGAATTGAACCCACACATCTATGGCCAATTCATCTTTGACAAAGGAGCTGAAAACATCCAGTGGAAAAAAGATAGCCTTTTCAACAAATGGCGAATTGATCCACTCTTATCTCCTTGCACTAACCTCAAATCCAAGTGGATCAAGGACCTCCACATAAAACCAGACACACTGAAACTAATAGAAAAGAAACTGGGGAAGACACTTGAGGACATTGGCTCAGGGGGAAAGTTCCTGAACAGAACACCAATTGCTTATGCTCTAAGATCAAGAATAGACAAATGTGACCTCATAAAATTTTTCTTTCATTTTTATTGCATATATTCTTTTTTTATTTAATTTTTATTTTCTATATTCTATGTTTACATTCCAAAGGCTTTCCCCTTTCCCAGTTCCCCCCCCACCATATGTCCCATAATTCCTCTCCCCCCAGCTATTCCCCAATCATTCCCCCACACACACACGATTTCTCTGTTCTGGGTCTACAAAACTGGATCCAATCTTTACAGGCCCAGGGTCCTCTCCTTTCTTCTTCTTGGGAGTCATTTGACTTGCTAATTGTGCCTTGAGCATTTAGGGCTTCTAGGCTCATTAATATCCACTTATCAGTGATTGCATTTCATGTGTATTCTTTCGTGATTGGGTTAGCTCACTTAGGATGATATTTTCCAGATCTAACCATTTACCTACAAATTGCATGAATTCATTATTTTTAACTGCTGAGTAGTACTCCATTGTATAAATATACCACATTTTCTGTATCCATTCCTCTTTTGAGGGATATCTGCGCTCCTTCCAATTTCTGGCTATTATAAACAAGGCTGCTATAAACATAGTGGAGCATGTGTCTTTATTGTATGTAGGGGAATCCTCTGGGTATATGCCCAGGAGTGGTATGACAGGGTCCTCTGGAATTGACATGCCCAATTTTCTGAGGAACCGCCACACTGATTTCCAGAGAGGTTTTACCATTTTGCAATCCCACCAACAGTGGAGGAGTGTTCCTCTTTCTCCACATCCTCGCCAGCACTTGTTGTCTCTTGAGTTTTTAATCTTAGCCATTCTGACTGGTGTGAGGTGGAATATCAGGGTTGTTTTGATTTGCATTTCCCTGATGACTAATGATGCTGAACATCTCTTAAGGTGTTTCTCGGCCATCCGAATTTCTTCTGGTGAAAATTCTTTGTTTAGCTCTGTACCCCATTTTTTGATAGGGTTATTTGGTTCTTTGGGGTCTAACTTCTTGAGTTCTTTGTATACATTGGATATGAGCCCTCTGTCGGATGTGGGGTTGGTGAAGATCTTTTCCTACTTTGTTGGTTGCCGTTTTGTCCTTCTGACAGTGTCCTTTGCCTTACAGAAACTTTGTAATTTTATGAGGGACCTGTAAGTGCTGGCGAGGATGTGGAGAAAGAGGAACACTCCTCCACTGCTGGTGGGACTGCAAGCTGGTACAACCACTCTGGAAATCAGTCTGGTGGTTCCTCAGAAAACTGGACATGATACTTCCGTAGGACCCAGCCATACCACTCCTGGGAATATACCCAGAAGATTCCCTAGCATGCAATAAGGATACATGCTCCACTATGTTCATAGCAGCCTTATTTATAATAGCCAGAAGTTGGAAAGAACCTAGATGTCCCTCATTGGAGAAATGGTTACAAAAAATGTGGTATATATACACAATGGAGTACTATTCAGCCATTAGAAACAATGAATTCATGAAATTATTAGAGAAATGTATAGAGCTGGAGAACATCATACTAAGTGACGTAACCCAGTCTCAAAAGAATCCCCATGTGATGCACTCACTGATAAGTGGATATTAGCCTAGACTCTTGGGACACCAAAGACACAATCCACATATCAAATGATATCTGAGAAGAAGGTAGGAGTGGACACTGGTGTTGGAAAGGATCAAAACATCAGTGTAGGGGAATAATAGAACAGGAAAGTGGGAAGGGGTCGATGGGGGAACAAGGGGAGGGAAAAGGGCATGTGAGACCTTTGGGGGATGAGGAACCAGAAAATGGGAAATGAAATATAAATATAGAAAAATTTAAAAAAATTTTTAGGTCCCCAATGGAGCAGCTAGAGAAAGGACCCAAGGAGCTGAAGAGGTTTGCCTTCCGGCAGGAGGAACAATAATTTGAACCTATCAGTACCCCCAGCGCTCCCAGGGACTAAACCACCAACCAAAGAGTACACATGGAAGGCTACATATGTAGCAGAAGATGACCATTTCAGATGTCAAGGAGAGGAGAGGCTATTGGTTCTGTGAAGACTTGGTGTCCCAGAGTAGAGGAATACCAGTCAGGAAAGTGGGGATGGGGGGGTGAGTGAACAGGGAGAGGGTGGAGGAGATTGGGTGTTTTCAGAGGGGTAACAAGAAAAGGGGATATCATTTGAAATGTAAATAAAGCAAATATCTAATAAAAGGGGGGAAACACAATTTTTGCAACCCACTCAAGAAACACAATGGCAAAATACTGAAAGAAACTATAAAGGACACATTAATAAGTTTCTTTTTACTGTTAGAAACTAGTGCCTAACCATTCTGACTGGTTTAAGGTGAAATCTCATGGTTGTTTTGATTTACATTTCCCTAATGACTAATGATGTTGAACATTTCTAAAACTCAGGAGACAGCAGGTGTTGGGGAGGATGTGGAGAAAGAGGAACACTCCTCCACTGCTAGTAGGAATGCAAGTTCGTACAACCATTCTGGAAATCAGTCTGGTGGTTCCTCAGAAAAATGGGTATGACACTTCCGGTGGACCCTGCTATACCACTCCTGGCATCCTCTGGTATATACCCAGAGGATTTCCTGGCATGCAATAAGAACACATGCTCCACTATGTTCAGAGCAGCCTTATTTATAATAGCCAGAAGCTAGAAAGAACCCAGATGTCCCTCAATGGGAGAATGGATCCAAAAAATGTGGTATATTTACACAATGGAATACTACTTAGCAATTAAAAACAATGAATGCATGAAATTCTTAGGCAAATGGTTGGAACTGAAAAATATCATCCTAAGTGCGGTAACTCATTCACAAAAGAATACACATGGAATGCAGTCACTGATAAGTTGATATTAGCCCAGAAGCTCTGAATACCCAGGACACAACTCACATATCAAATCATTCCCAAGAAGAAGGAAAAAGAGGGCCCAGGTCCTGGAAAGGCTTGATGCAGCATTGTAGGGGATCACCAAGACAGAGAAGTAGGAGGGGGTCGATTGGGGAGTGGGTGGAGTGAAGAGGACTTTTGGGACTTATGGGGAGAACTGGGAAAGGGAAAATCATATGGAATATGAACAAAGACTATAGAAAAAACAACTAGTGCCTAACCTGCATTAGTTCAGAAAATATGACAAAGCTCTAAATTTTCTTTCCAATTAAATAGGAAGCAAGGACTCTCATCTACCAATTCTAGTTCTTTATTGATGAATGGCTTGTTCATAGGTTATTAAAAGTTATTATTACTAACTTTTCTAGCATGCTTTTAACTATCTGTGGCTATAGGGTAAGTATCCAATCAAAAAATAAATGAAGTGATGGACAGCTGCCTAAGGGATGTCATGACTCCCAGTTCAACAGAAACCAAAACAAGCACCAAGGGATGAATTCCCAGAGATTCCCCAGCTGTGCTGAGGGGGGAGGGGCACTTCAGTAAACAGTTTTTGGTGTGCTGAGTTTGTGTTGGCTTTGAATCATTCAAGTGGAACGATCCTATGGTATCCATGTATTCCAATACACAGAACTGAAAATTGAGTAAGTGTTCCACACCAAACACCACAAATCCTCCATACATATGTTTAGCCTACACCCTACAAATAGGTAGTATCGTCTAAGGATAATAAACCTATTGAAAGAGAAGGAATAAGTTCAGGTTTGAATTGTAAGGAAGTGCCAACTCAATGTCTAGGTAGAAAGAAAGTAAGCCCATATCTTAGTCAATTCCTGTTACTTCTATAACAAACATCACAAATTAGGTAATTTGTAATTAGTTTAAAAAATTATCCCCCAACGTGGTGAATATTATGAAGTCTAAGATCAAGGTAATGGCAGGCTCACTGTTTAGTAAGGGTTCAGTCTGTGATGTTGTATTTCCCTGTATGAAAACACGATAAGCCAGGTAGCTTTCCAAAACCTCCTCGATAAGAGGACCAATTCTGTTCATGAGTAGAGACTTAGAAATCTCACTAGCTCCAAACCATCATCTCTTAAACTATCAATGGGTTTTAAGTTACAGTACACAAACCTTGATGAAATGCAAGTATCCCAGGCATTGCAGCCTAAGAAGCAGGGAAGATGGGAAGAAGTTGATGGGACAGAGGAACCAAACAGGGCATACAGTGGTGAAGAAGTATTTTCAATTTCTGCACAGAATTCGTCAAGCCAAGAAAAACCATAGTGATATCATCTACCCTATACCGCATTAGATATGGAAATTGGAGGTAATATTAACATTTGTAGCTGTACTTTTAAAAGACAAATCAAGGTTTGTGTAGTTTTCTTTGTTCATGAGCTGAAGTATAGCACATAAAACTGAGCTGAATTTGATATTGGGATGCTTATTGTATTGATGCAAATAGAGAGTTGACACTGATTATAGAAAATTGAGTTTTATGTAGCAAGATCTAACAAATAGGAACATCGAGTAACCTATCAGGTGGCCACACAGTGTCCTCTGGATATCTTTTCATAAACACAGGAAAGACAATAATAATGTAAAATTTACTGCTTTTTAGAAATTTTGATTAAAAATATAATGCTGGGAGCTAACAGCCATGGCAGGGAAAATGGTTATGTAAGATTTTCAATTGCTTACAACAGAAAACAAATTAGATCACACATGACTCAGACAAAGAAATGATAAGAAATCATCTAAATCCAATGAATGCTAGGACAGAATAACTCCTAGATGTTAGCAAAAGAAAGCCTTAAAACCCTGAGCAGCCCACACAGAGGAGGGATGTCTGCAAAATCAATCAGAAACAGAAGCTTTCTGTTTTTAAAGGGTGGAAAGAGAGCTATTATGAGGCCTTCAGCATAATGGTTCAGTCATTCACTTCTGGAAATGACTTAGTTCTATGAGGACCTGATTTAGGACCCTTTAGGTAGGCAAAGTTCTCATTAAAATAAGGGTGTGTGTGTGTGTGTGTGTGTGTGTGTGTGTGTGTGTGTGTGTGTGTGAGAGAGAGAGAGAGAGAGAGAGAGAGAGAGAGAGAGAGAGAGAGAGAGAGAGAGAGAGAGAACAATAGATGGGAGATAGTAATCAATAAAACATAGATATAAGAATATCACCATAATTTTGACAGGTATGAGAGATGAATTAGAGGTACTAAATGTACTTCCTTTTCATATCAAATTCCAGAAAGATAATACATTGATGAAACATATTCAAGAATGGATAAATTCAATGAGTTGACAACATCCGACCCCTTAGTTCACCAGGCATTGTGAAAAGAACAAAACACTGAGCCCAGAGTAGCAGTAGGACAGCTTCTTGCACCAGATGTGAATGTTGGTCACCTGGGATCTTTCTGAAGATAAAGCTTCTGGTCACTGAGTCTAATGAGATGTTGATGTCCAATGACCCATGTGGTGCCACTGCTGTGATGCCTGGACAACATTTGGAAGACGGTCTCATCCAGAAAGGGCGGAAGGTTGTGATAGCTTTCTGAGTTTTAAATCACTGAGCATCATGGCCACCTCAGCAAGATGAAAATAAGAGGATCACAATAATGAGTGGCAGAGATAGGGAGTGTGTGAGCATAGCCACAGGATGGAAGCAGTAACCATCCCTCCTCATTGGAGAAAGAGACCTAAAAAGCAGCCTAGGATAGAAGCCAACTTTGGAAGTTCAGTGTTACACACATAGGCAATGTGTAACAAAACCAGAAAGGCCTGACCGAAGCGAAAAACACAAGGCACATTTACTTATTCATTACTGAAACAGCAGCCAGGACGGCAGAGCATAAAAAATTTACACTGAGGAACTTCCTTTGAAACACTGTCTGAGGTGAAAGTAAACTTTTAGAACCAGAAGTTGCCCGGCTCATTCGAATGGAGCCAACACACTAGAAGAAGGAATATTTGCTGCTAAGACTAAAGTAAGAGAAACTACCAGAAAACATCTTATGACCTGTGATTGTGGTGCTTCGAAATCGTCAAAGTTTGGTTTAGTCTAATAATTTTTTTTACTTTTAAAATGTTCTTCTCTCCATAGAGAGATGCTTCAATTTTTCTTCTTTCTTTTCTTCCTTTGATTTTTTTTGTATCTTCTCATTACAGTGGCAACCTATAGGAAGAAGGCTATTTCATTACTGTCTCTCTGGCAATTAGATTGATCTAGAGGCACAGAAATGCTAGGTGTAAACAAATTGAAGCAACGAGTGCTTCCTCTCCCCCCCCACATTACTGACAGAACACAGTGAGGTTCCTGGCAGGGCACCCACATAAGAAGTCTACAGCATCCTGACTTCCGGATTATCACATTCTGACTTTCATTCCAATCCAAGAAAGTGCAGGAACAATAACCAGGGGCAAACTTCCTGGGTGCATTTCCCACTCCTGTTTCTAGGACCAGACTGTCTCTGTCCTTCTATGAAACATTTGAGAAGTTAAATTTTCTTTTATAGTCAATATATGCATTGAATATACTGTTTCTTGTCTATCTTGAAAATGATGCAGTAAGTTTAGTGTGTATCATGCTTGCTCAAAAGGGCTTCCACCATGTAAACAAATGTGTACTCAAGAATGTATACCTTTCCTTTTGTACATGAGTACACTGTAGCTGTACTGATGGTTGTGAGCCACCATGTGGTTGCTGGGATTTGAACTCAAGACTTTCGGAAGAGCGGTCAGTGCTCTTAACCACTGAGCCATCTGTTCATAGCAGCCTTATTTATAATAGCCAGAAGCTGGAAAGAACCTAGATGTCCCTCAACGGAGGAATGGATACAAAAAATGTGGTAAATATACCCAATGGAGTATATTAAGCCATTAGAAACAATGAATTCATGAAATTCTTAGAGAAATGGATGGAGCTGAAGAACATCATACTAAGTGAAGTAACCCAGTCTCAAAAGAACACCCATGGTATGCACTCACTGAGAAGTGGATATTAGCCTAGAAGCTTGGAACACCAAAGACACAATCCACATACCAAATGATGTTCGAGACAAAGGAAGGAGTGGACCCTGGTTCTGGAATGGCCCAATGTATCAGTATAGGGGAATACCAGAACAGGGAAGTGGGAAGGGGTGGATGGTGGAACAGGGGGAGGGAAAAGGGCATATGGGACCTTTGGGGGGTGGGGAACCAGGAAAAGGGAAATGAAATGTAAATAAAGAATATATCCAATAAAAACAAAAGAATGTATACATTTCTAAAGAGGCATCCCAACTCCTGTGTGAAACAACACTGGGTGTTGGTCACATAGAGTTTTCATAGGAACATCGGAGACTCTAAATGCCCATTATGTGGACCTATATGCCTCAGATACTAATCCATTGCATTTCTTTGCCTGAGTTGTGGACCTTGCTCCATTCTATTAACCCTACCTTACTGTACCTCTTTCTAAACTTTACTTTCCTGACATTTGGAAGGATAGAAAGGGAAAGCTTTGATATGACCTTAGAGGCAACGGTCGTGAGGACAGAGGGTGTTCATCTTGATTCTGGTTTAAGCAGAGTTAGAATTTTGTTTAGTTCAGCCTTTCTCACTAAGGGGCTACAAAGGACTGTGAGAAAGCCTTCCATTAGCAGAGTACATATTCTCTTCTCTCCTGTGTGGACGTTTCTTTTAGGAACCTCACTAGGGAAGTGAGAGACTCTAGCAGAACAGGATGAAAATATTTTAAATCTTAGATCCTATTTCTAATTTTTTGGATGGTCATAACATCTGGAAATAAAGATGAATATCCCTAACAAGCAATCCATGGGCATTGCATTCTAACATATGGCATCACCAGTGATGAGTGTTGCATTTATGAGGACACAGATAATGCAGGCTCCTTTAGCCAGGAAAGAACCTCACCAAAACCAAAACTGCCAGTGACTTACCTTCAATTCTGCAGCCTCCAAATGTAAGAAACACTTTCTTGTCTATTAGCTACCCAGTGAAGGGCATTTGATTATAGCAGAACAAACTAAAATCCTGAAAAGCCTTTTAAAAAGGCTTCTTGTTGCCGGGCGTGGTGGCACATGCCTGTAATCCCAGCACTTGGGAGGCAGAGGCAGGCAGATTTCTGAGTTCAATGCCAGCCTGGTCTACAGAGTGAGTTCCAGGACAGCCAGGACTACACAGAGAAACCCTGTCTCGAGGGAAAAAAAAAGGCTTCTTGTTGTCTAGAGTTTGTTTCATACCCCTGTTTGTGTTCTAAGAGCCAGAATGAAATAAGAGTTCCTTCCTACAATCTTTGAATTCTGAAGCAACATTTGGCATGAGAAGCAATTTTGTTGTGGATGGGTAATCTTGAAAACATATATAAGTTCTGAGAGGAGAAAGGGTCACCAAGGAAAATGTAAGGCACTCATCCACATGTGAATTTCAGACAAACATTTCTTAATTATAAATATAGGCCATGTCATAATTTTTAGAGTTACCATTGGTCACTGTAGTAGGAAGAAGTGACTCTAAAATCTTCCACTTGAAAATGACACATGAGAATATGGATGGCACTCCTTCTTTATTAAAGAAATAAGTCATACACATGACCAGCCTAAAGAGAGCAGAAACAAGGGAACCTACCTGGATGGAGGGAAATTAGATTAGAGAGTTATAGTATCAATTAGAAATGATATGCACACACACACAAACACACACCTTCACACACGCATGCACACATACCTTTAAATTCTTATCTTAAAGAAATTCTTCAAATTAAAGGAGGACCTGCAAACCCATAAGAGTAGTTGCCTTTAGAGTGTTTAAGGATGAAGGAATGGGAGTAAAAGAATAAAGACAGAGAGAAGGAATAAATAGCAACAAATTGAACCAGGTGCCATTGCCCTCACTGTACACGTGGATATGCTGGGAACTGAGTTTAATGTGTCGGCATTGTTCCAACTAGTGGTTTCCAAGGAGGGCTTCAAACTTGGCTCTTCTGGCTCCATGTCCCACCTCCTGTTATTTTAGTCTCTCGGTCCTAAGGCTACATGCTTTGACAGACAAATGTAAACCTATAATTAATAATAGTCTCTAATCTACAGGCTAATTTAAATAGGATAAATCAATATGTCTAAATTAACATTACTTTTTATTTCATTTGGCATATTATCAAGAATATGCACACATACTTAATAAGGTTTATTGTATTCTTTCTTGGTAATCATTAATAGTGCTTTTAGAAAAGGAAAAAGTTGGGATTAGAACACTAACCTTCTCAGGTAATGACTAATTTAATGACTCCTTGTGCCAAAGTTCTCATTCATAAAGCAAGGACCATAAAGCTCACTTACATGACCACATTAATGCTTAAAACCTAGAACATGGTAATCTATTAATGTGGAAAGCACTTATGTTATACTGAATCCATTTAAAATTAAATTAAATAGAAGAATGAAGCATGGCAGAGCCTGGTATTTAAGGTTTGTTTGTTTGTTTGTTTGTTTGTGGTGGAGTCTTGCAGTATAGCCCAGACTCAAATTCATAATGCTTTGTTCCCCCTAAATCCTAAGATTAGAGGCATGTGGAACTGTACAGGCCTTTGTCATTTGAGTTTTAAAGCATTTAATCTTTGCTTTCTGTTATTCCAAAGTTTATTAAGTAAGCTAATGCTGGGACAATCTATGCTTTCCTTCCTGGTCTATTTACTATTCATTGGACATTTCAAGGAGAAATTAACCAAGATTATAAGTCAAAGATGCCATCATGTTTGTACTTTAAGCTTTACAACTCTGGACAGGTTCTATGACCAGTGAAACATTCACACAGCATGGCTTAAATATAAGGTGAAAAATGAAACAAGTGAGTATTTCTTGAAGCATCTTCAACTCTGCTTAATTTATTCAAAGATTTCCCTTCCTACTCTTTCACCCTGCATAGTAAGCTTATTCTCCATCTGGACAAACACCCCCTAGGGACTAGCAATAAATTCCAAGATGTCAAAGACTATTTCAAGGAAAATACATCTCCTGTTCTTTATCATTATATTCCCTATTTGTGGATTTCTAAAAGACATGTTATATATTATTTTAAAAATTGAATGAATATGGTCTCATATTGTGAATTACTTCTACTTTATTCATTGAAAAATTTGTTTTTTTATATTATTTTTAGAAATGGTATAGACTTTAATTATTAATGGACTAGAATCTTTTTTAATTATATTCAACACAATATATATTTTTATACCAATTATAAAAATGATGGACATGTTATTAAACAAACATAAAAAGATAAAGTATCTTTGTTTGTTTGATTGTTTGTTTTGTGTTTGGTATAGCTTAAAATCTTGGTACTGTGGTACAAACCCAAAATAAGTTAGTCTTTTTCTGAGATGAATGCTATTCAAAATCATCACAGCCAATGAAGCAAAATCTTACTCTCACCTAATGTCTGTGCCACCCTCCAAGCAGAGTTTGTTCATCAAAACAGTTGATGAGTGACTTCATGGATAGGCCATCCTACTACACACACCATTTCTTAAATGAGTGCAACCTGTTCCCCGTGGGCTAAGAATGATGACAATCACTCAAGTCAAATAGCTTTGACCATAGCAGGAAATCTGTATCCAAATAATTGTGCCTACAATTCATTCCTTGGCGCAGCAAAACTGTCATCTCTTAGCTTGGCTACTATGGAGGTAAAATCCTTTGGTGATGTGAGGGGCATTGAAGTACAGCATTATCACAATGAACTCCAATGTCTAAAAATTGTTCTTATTTTGGGTTTGTACCAAAAGGTTGCTTTAAAGGATCATTTACACAGATGTATGAAAGAATACTTTATTCTTTTTTTTTATCATTTCTTTTCCTCTTAGACATACACTATAATTTACTTACCCACACTCCACACAGCATGGTGACAGCACTTGGCTCATAGGTAAATGTTAGATGTCATCTTGACTAGGATGCCTGAGGACTTCTTAGGCACCAAAGAGGAAGGTATACCTGCTGTCATCTTGAAGGCAGAGAAGGTAGCCCAAATTGTTTCAAAGTGGCATAAAACTTCTTGGCCCTGTTTACCACGATCCTAAATCAGAGAGGCCATCATCCTTGTACTTTAAGTTTCACAGCTCCACAAACATCCATTAAAACCATCCATGAGAAGGCAGGAAGCACCATGAAACACCTTCAGAGACTACCAGCTACAGGTGGGGGCAGAGACTGATCAGGAACAAAAGGGCTGTCTGTCTCTGAAATTCATCTAAATGACTGTTGCACTCCACTGCTCTCTGGCATTATTTTGATACTTTATAGATATCAGAACTAAGTCCCAGGATTCATGTGAGCACTCACAGCTGGAAAAGATGGTAATAAGACTCTGGACCAGTATAAGGCAAGGGAATCATAGTACATCTCTCTTCCTTTGTCAGTGGGCAACACAAAGCTGTTACAAACAATCCTATAAATCACAAGCCCTGACATCTCCATTTGATAAACCATGTAGAATCCAATTCCAGTCATTTGATTCCTCTGTTCTCCTACACCCAAACATAAATCAAAGGATTAATAGCCCTAAAATTGATCTAAGTGCCAGAGAAGGCCTTGAAAAATTATCTTTGTCTCTGCACAAATCCCTTCATTTACTATCTTAAGGGAGCCTTTCTTCTTTCTTCCCTGAAGAGACAAAGGCCTAAGTGAAACTGTAGTCTCCTTTGTCTAGTGACTTACATCAGAATGAACCTTGAAATTGGGATGTATCCAAGATTACTTGAGCATCAAAGAGAAAATTGAATTTTGAAATGAATATGTGGGATTAAAGAAAGAAAGAAAAAAATGCAGTCTACCTCCATGTAGACACCAGGCAGTTCTCAGGGAAACAGGCCTAGGGATAGTAACCAAAGCTTGTGCTTTAACTTTTAAAAAAAGTATTATGTTTATTTAGCAGCTCTTTGTTACGTGTGTATGTGCATGCAGGAGTTCCCATATAGATGTCAGAGAACTAATTAATCGTTCTCTCCTTCCTGGCTGGAGTAAGTTCGATCCTAAGGGCTTAGCTGCAAGCACCTTCATTTGCAGAGCTATCTCTGTGGCCCCTTTCTTTGAACTTTCAAGCATCTTTGTTAGCACATTCCCTCCCACAGGATCTGAAAATAGTCATGTAACTGCTTACAAGTCACATCTCCATAAGTCTAGGTGAGCATTTCTGAGAAAAATGTACACTTGAAAGCATCCTGAAGAAAGAAATACCATGACAACAGAATAGATCAATATCATGAGTACTATTTTGTTTTATTTAATTCTCATAACTTTAAAGTCAACCAAGCTTGAAAAATAGTTTCAATATTCCCGATTCCAGGCAAGGGCTGTTAAGACTTTGGTCAATGAAGAAGAGATTCCCTCAGGAGCATGGAAGAGGCTAGCTTCTCACTTTGTAGGGGTTTGCAGCTGGTTAATGGGAATGGCATCAGACATGGAGAGCACACTTTTAGCAGGAGATGTCTGGCTCAGCAGGGTCCAAGTCAGTGCTCTCCTCGGTGCATTACTCCAGATCACTGACAGCGGTGTCTTCCCCAGAGGATTAAGATATAGCTTAAAGTCCCATAGGAGTTCATACACAGAGGAGTCCTGTAAGGTTACATTGTGTTCTGCTAAACATTATATACTTAAAGGTCATCAGTTACAGCATCCAGACTTAGAGATGGAAGTGATGGTCCTTGAGTTGGTACCTAAGTAGAAATGTGAAGCAAAGGCAAGTTATTGATGTTACGAGCCCCAGACAGAATAACAGGAAAGGCTGCAAGAAGGAGTAATTTTAACATGTTTAAATCAAAATCCATTAGTATTCTGATGGGCTCGCATGCGCACCCCTCACCAGGCTTCACATCAGCTTTACCTTTGCACTACAAAGCCAGACCAGAGAGTCATGAGACGAAGATCTGCTCTCAGTACCTTTGATAGTTGTTGGACTGTCTAAAATAACATGAGCTTCAACCCATGTGGCTTCTAGAGAGGGAGAAAGAAGGTCATCGTCTGCCTTTTAGGTTATAATATAGTGACTGTCTCTCTTGTTCTCAGGTAGGTACAGCAGTGTTGAAATTGAGTCAGGGTGCTGACTTTCTATATCTGAACAGCAAATCCCTTATTAAGAAGAAAATCATTAATGGGAAATGGTGGTTGAAGTACATTTTGTATACTGTGGGACAGACCCACAGGAGGGGTATGCTAACTGTTACATCCAATACCTTCCCTCACCTCACAGAAACTACTGTTCCAGTCCTCTAAAGAGGGTGAGAAGAGGAGAAAGAAACAGAAGGTGCAGCCCCCCTAAAAGCAGGTGCCTCAAAACCAGCAGTCCCAGAATGCCTTTGGTTCTCTAGCTAGATATACCAGAAGGGAGTTCTGGTTTACCTACTCCTAAGGAAACACCACTCTCCGGAGAAGGTTGTATGTGAGGGTGGAGCGCAGATGTCCAGCCATACTTTAATAATCCCTTCTAAAGAACAACTCTAGAACTGGATCTCTAGAATTTTATGGTAAAAAAAAATTCTATATATGTATTCTCCAATTTCAACCCACCTTTTAAATTATTTCCTCCTCTTCAGAGAAGGGAATAACATAAAAGCAATAATGGCCCATTAGTGGGAAATTAGTTCTTTCCAGCCAAGAGGATAAAATCTCTGATCTGAGTGGAGCCCTACCTTTCAAGCTACATAAAACATAGAAGAGTTAATCCATTAATCCATTGGGGCTGATCAATCTCCTGGTCAAGAGAGCACTCCTTAGGAAGGACAGAGGATCCTAGAGAGACGGGCTCACCTTAAGCCATAGAACAGTTGGGATAATTGCCTTTTTCTTTTTTTGTAATTTTTTTATTGGATAAATTCTATATTTACACTTCATTTCCCTTTTTCTGGTTCCCCGCTCCCCCCTCAAAGGTCCCACATGCCCTTTTCCATCCCCCTGTTCCCCCATCCACCCCTTCCCACTTCCCTGTTCTGGTATTCCCCTACACTGATGCTTTGATCCTTTCCAGCACCAGTGTCCACTCCTTCCTTATTGTCGGACATCATTTGGTATGTGGATTGTGTCTTTGGTGTCCCAAGATTCTAGGCTAATATCCACTTATCAGTGAGTGCATACCATGGGTATTCTTTTGAGACTGGGTTACCTCACTTAGTATGATGTTCTCCAGCTCCATCCATTTCTCTAAGAATTTCATGAATTCATTGTTTCTAATGGCTGAATAGTACTCCATTGTGTATATATACCACATTTTCTGTATCCATTCCTCTGTTGAGGGACATCTGGGTTCTTTCCAGCCTTTTTCATAGACCTGTTAATTTTCCATCACAGAATTCCTGCCCCACAGTCAAGTGGCCATAGAAATACAACTTTGTGTGTCCATCTGCTTTTCCTTTGTTCATTTTCTTCTCCATAACTGTCCTAAGAACATTTCTCTGGGTATTCGGACTTCTTTACTCTTTTAAGTCCCTCTCTCCTTCTCATAAGGATGCTTATCCGCCATGCACCTGGCCAATCCCCCATGGCAGCTTAAATCCAATAGTATCATTATCTTTTGCTTCTCTTTTTTTATTCTCTTCCTCCAAGTATTTCCTGAGATTTATAGTTTTCCTGCCCTGGTTTTTTTTTTCATTTAAATTTTAATAAAATTTTCCTCAAAGATAGAACAAGATTACAACCATTTTGAGAGTTTCCCCTGAACGTTTCACTGGGAGACTAAGAATTCACTAAAGCTGGCTGGGAAAAGCGAGCTGGTTGGCATCCACCTTTGGCCTCCCTTTAAGTCGACAGATGTTTTAGGAGACCATCCTTCAAGCTCTTAGGAAGCAAGTCTCTCCTCCCAAGTGCCTGCTGACAGGTTAAAACGGAGCAGTATTTTTGTCTCTTTTCAATTGAGGTAACAGGTAAAATAACTTCCCTTGTGGCCCTACAGGAGTAATTCATTTCATCAGACCATAAAAACACTCAGCATTTGAACAGCCTGAAATCGGACTACGCTGCAGGCTGAAGGGAAGGAAATACATGCAAGAGACAAGGGACGTGTTCCTTGACGTGGCTGTTGCATGCCCTTCAAAAACACACATGGCAGTGCTCATGAAACAAGAAATGATAGTTTTAAAATGAGCAAACCCTATTGATCATGTTTGGGCTTTATGAATCATCCTGCTCAGAAGAGACAAAGGATAAAATCAATGCCACCGTTGTTCCGGAGAAAAACATCCTGAATATGATGATGAGATAAGGAACCCTCTGGGAGTGCTTACTCACCTTAGGTCTCAAAAGTGTCATTTTGGCTATGGCTGAAGGGGAAAGTGAGGGGGTGTTCCAAATGAAACCAAAGATTACCAGTACAAATCAAATTTTCTGGTTTTACCTCATGGCTTAAAATATTGATTAGAATCAGAGGTGGACTCAGAAAAATGTTTGTATGATGCTAATATGGATACACTGTGATGATGCACTGACCCTGCAGCTCACTCATCTGATTGATATGACTGAGCCCGGCACATGAAACAGCATAAGGGTTCCACATGGCAGGCACTGTTCTGGGCACTATCTATACTCAGAAGACTAGAGCAAAACCCCTTCCACCCAGCATAGTGGTGTGACTGTCGCTAGAGTACACTTTGAGTTACAAGGGCTAATGCCATGGAGTTCTCCTCCTTCTAGAACAAACTCTGAGTATTTCCAAATAGCATGGGAGTCAAGTAGAATGTAGTCATCTGTTAGTATTCATCAGAGACGGTCCCCAGAACCTTCTGCAATTACCAAGACATGGATGTGCAAATCTCATATCAAATGACGGAGCATTTGCATAACGCCTCATGCATCCTTCCATGCATTTTAAATACACCCTAGATGATTTTAACACGTAGGGTGATGTAAGTGTTGTGGAAGCAACCAGTATATATTTTTTTTTATTTATGAAATAACATATCTGATTTCAGTGCAGATACAGGTATTCTCTGAATTTCAATTTTCTATATGCCTTTGGTTGACTCTATGGAAATGAATCCCCATGGGATGGCAGGGCCTCCTGTATTAATTTGAATGAGCAGTGTGTGCAACCCGAACCATGAGAATGGAAATCTCTAGGTTGTGACTCTGTATACCAAGCTAACTATCATGCAAAATAGCAGATGTCTCCTCTCTCTCTCTCTCTCTCTCTCTCTCTCTCTCTCTCAAACACACACACACACACACACATATTTATAATAAGCATTAATTTATAACCTCATAAAGTATATGGAGACTTTCTTCTTTCTAATCCTTAAATTGCAGGCTTACCTACAAGAACCATCTTTGTTTCTGTGATCAGTGCAGCAGTTCTCAATCTGTGGCTCATGACCTCCAAAGACCATTGAAAACAGATATATACATTACAATTCATAACAATATCAAAATTACATTATATATTTACAGTATTGCATATATATTTATATGTGTGTGTATGTGCTGTGTCCTTTTGAAAAATATTTATCTATTATTGCCTGATCAACTCACCAAATGGTTTCTTTCTCATGTAATATGAAGAATACTACTTTGTTGGGAACTAAAATAAGAAACATTCTTAGATATCTATGAAGATTGAAATTTGTCCCCAGATAGTAAATACAACTTAGTTCTATCTGAGTGCAGGATGCAAAAGACCAAATTCAGTAGGAGCCATTGTATGTTTTTGTGTATTACTTACACGGTTGGTACATGGGAAAAATACAACATGCAGACTTGGTAGTGGCTGGCAATTCAAATTGATATGAGCTATGTTTGATTATATGCTGAGACAGGAAGAAAATTACTTGAAAAACCTGCTGATCTTTTTTCCCCTTAAATATTAGTTCTTGACAAACTAAATTCATTTTTCAGTAAAGCTATTATTGTGCTTCAAAGAAAGAGATGTCAGCAACATTGGATCCTTGTTTTTCCTATATTCACAACTCATGACAAAGATTTTATATTCGCCTTATTAACTTTATATTGATTAAATTAGCAGAAAAGCGGGAGGGTCACCCAGCGTGCCAGGTGCTCAGAACCATCCGGCGGCGGCGGCAGAACCAGGTACCCGAGACAGCCCAAGCTTAAGACCTTCGGGGACTCAGGCCTGGAGTGGGAGTTGGGCACAGAATAGCGGGTGCACTCTGCACTCGCGCGCGGGGCGGACCCCGAGCTCCCTGCAGGCAGCTGCCATATTGCCTGCAGCTTCCCGCCCAGCTGGCGGTGGGGAAGCCGGAGGGTCACCCAGCGTGCCAGGTGCTCAGAACCATCCGGCGGCGGCGGCAGAACCAGGTACCCGAGACAGCCCAAGCTTAAGACCTTCGGGGACTCAGGCCTGGAGTGGGAGTTGGGCACAGAATAGCGGGTGCACTCTGCACTCGCGCAGCGGACCCCGAGCTCCCTGCAGGCAGCTGCCATATTGCCTGCAGCTTCCCGCCCAGCTGGTGGTGGGGAAGCCGGAGGGTCACCCAGCGTGCCAGGTGCTCAGAACCATCTGGCGGCGGCGGCAGAACCAGGTACCCGAGACAGCCCGAGCTTAAGACCTTCGGGGACTCAGGCCTGGAGTGGGAATTGGGCACAGAATAGCGGGTGCACTCTGCACTCGTGCGCGGGGCGGACCCCGAGCTCCCTGCAGGCAGCTGCCATATTGCCTGCAGCTTCCCGTCCAGCTGGTGGTGAGGAAGCCAGAGTCAGCCAGTGTGCCAGGTACCCAGACCCAGCCGGAGGCCGAACCAGCCTCCCATCCAGCCAGTGGCAGGGAAGCTGGAAACCGGACCCAGCCAGCTTCCCAGCAGCTTGGGACCAGCAGGCGGAACCAGATAACTGAGATATCCCAACTTTAAGACCCCTGGGGAAACAGGATATCAGACAGCGAACCCTGAGCAGGAGCAGTGCAGAGCAGCCGCCCAACAGGCGGAACCAAATACCTGGGATATCCTGAGGTTAAGACCTCGGGGGACTCAGGCCACCTGTCAGCAATCTGTGAGCAAGACCCCCGCAGGACAGTGATTCAGGTATCCCAGTCACTGGGAAATAGCCTTACAACCCCACAGGAGGGTCAAGCACCAGCTAGTATCTACAGGACCAACTAACACCAGAGTTAACCAGATGGCAAAAGGCAAACGTAAGATCGCTACTAACAAAAATCAAGGCAATATGGCGGCATCCGAACCCAGTTCCCCAACAGCAATAAATATTGGATACCCCGAAACACCAGAAAAGCAAGATTCAGATCTAAAATCACTGGTCAGGATGCTGATAGAGGAACACTTAGATAAATCTCTTAAAGTAATACATGAGAAAATAGATCAAAAGCTAGAAGCCATTGCAAGACAAACACAATTAAATCCCAGATATCTCAACACACCAGAAAAACAAGACTCAGATCTAAAATCACTGGTAAAGATGCAGATTGAGGATCACTTAGATAAATTTCTTAAAGTAATAGAGGAGAAAATAGATCAAAAACTAGAAGCCCATACAAGGCAGACACAAAAATCACTTAAAGAAATCCAGGAGAATATAGAGCAAAAAGTGAATCCCAATAAGGGGGAGAAACAAAAATCACCCAAAGAAATACAAGAGAACATGGGTCAACAAGTAGAAGTCATAAAGGAGGAAACACAAAAATCCCTTAAAGAATTACAGGAAAACACAAACAAGCAACTGAAAGATCTGAGCAAAACCATACAAAATCTAAAAACAGAAGTAGAAACAACTAAGCAATCGCAAAGGGAGACAATGTTGGAGATAGAAAACCTTGGGAAGAAATCAGGAGTCATAGATGCAAATATCAACAATAGAATACAAGAGATAGAAGACAGAATCTCAGATGCTGAAGATACCATAGGAACCATGGATTCAACAATTAAAGAAAATGCAAAATGCAAAAAGCTGGTAACCCAAAACATTCAGGAAATCCAGGACACAATGAGAAGACCAAACCTAAGGATTATAGGGATAGATGAGAATGAAGATCTACAACTTAAAGGGCCAGCAAATATCTTCTACAAAATTATGGAAGAAAATTTCCCCAACCTAAAGAGAGAGATGCCCATGAATATACAAGAAGCCTATAGAACCCCAAATAGACTGGACCAGAACAGAAATACTTCCCGTCATATAATAGTCAAAACCCCAAATGTACTAAACAAAGAAAGAATATTAAAGGCAGTAAGAGAAAAAGGACAAGTAACATATAAAGGAAGACCTATCAGAATTACACCAGACTTCTCACCTGAGACCATGAAAGCTAGAAGATCCTGGGCAGACCTTATGCAGACCCTAAGAGAACACAAACTTCAGCCAAGACTACTATACCCAGCGAAACTCTCAATTGCCATAGATGGGGAAACCAAGATATTCCACGACAAAACCAAATTTGCAAGATACTTATCTACAAACCCAGCCCTACAAAGGATAATAGGGGAAAAATACCAACACAAGGGGGGAAACAACACCCCAGAAGAAACAAGATAGAAACCCCATCTCATCCAACCCAAAAGAAGAGAACCACTCAAATACAAATAATAATAACAATTCCCAAAATGTCAGGAAGTAATAATTACTATTCCTTAATATCTCTTAATATCAATGGACTCAATTCCCCAATCAAAAGACACAGACTAACAGACTGGATACGGAAACAGGACCCTACATTTTGCTGCATACAGGAAACACATCTCAGTGTCAAAGACAAACACCACCTTAGAGTAAAAGGCTGGAAGACAGTTCTACAAGCAAATGGTCCCAGGAAACAAGCTGGAGTAGCCATTCTAATATCAGATAAAATCGACTTTCAACCTAAAGTCATCAAAAGAGACACAGAAGGTCACTTCCTGCTTGTCAAAGGGAAAATCCACCAAGAAGAATTCTCAATACTGAACATCTATGCACCAAATGCAAGGGCACCCTCATTCGTAAAAGAAACTTTACTAAAGCTTAAAGCACACATCGCACCTAACACAATGATTGTAGGTGACTTCAACACTCCACTCTCCTCAATGGACCGATCAGGAAAGCAGAAACTAAACAGGGACACAGTGAAACTAATTGAAGCTTTGGACCAATTGGATTTAACAGATATATATAGAACATTCCATCCTAAAACAAAAGAGTATACCTTTTTCTCAGCACCGCACGGTACCTTCTCAAAAATTGATCATATAATTGGTCACAAGACAGACCTCAACAAATACAAGAAGACCGAACTAATCCCATGTCTCCTATCGGATCACTATGGAGTAAAAGTGGTCTTCAATAGCAAGAAGAACTACAGAAAGCCCACATACACATGGAAACTGAACAATACTCTACTCAATGACACCCTGGTCAAGGAAGAAATAAAGAAAGAAATCAAAGACTTTTTAGACTTCAATGAAAATGAAGGTACGACCTACCCAAATCTCTGGGATACAATGAAAGCAGTGCTAAGAGGAAAACTCATAGCCCTGAGTGCCTCCAAAAAGAAACTGGAAAGAGCATACACTAGCAACTTAACAGCACACCTGAAGGCGCTGGAACAAAAAGAAGCTAACTCACCCAGGAGGAGTAGAAGAGAGGAAATCATCAAACTAAGGGCTGAAATCAATCAAGCAGAAACAAAGAGAACCATACAAAGAATCAACAAAACCAAGAGCTGGTTCTTCGAGAAAATCAACAAGATAGATAAACCCTTAGCTAGACTAACCAAAGGGCACAGAGATAGTATCCAAATTAACAAAATTAAAAATGAAAAGGGGGATATAACAACAGAAACAGAGGAAATTCAAAAGATCATCAGATCCTACTACAAAGGCCTATACTCAAAACAACTGGAGAATCTGGAGGAAATGGACAATTTCCTAGACAGATACCAAATACCAAAATTAAATCAGCATCAAGTAGACCAGCTAAACAGTCCCATAACCCTTAAAGAAATAGAAGGGGTTATAGAAAGCCTCCCAACCAAAAAAAGTACGGGACCAGATGGTTTTAGTGCAGAATTCTACCAGACCTTCAAAGAAGACTTAACACCAATACTCTTCAAACTATTCCACAAAATAGAGACAGAAGGGACACTGCCCAACTCGTTCTTCGAAACCACAATTACGCTGATACCTAAACCACAAAAAGATCCAACAAAGAAAGAGAACTACAGGCCAATTTCTCTTATGAATATAGATGCAAAAATACTAAATAAAATTCTTGCCAACCGAATCCAAGAGCATATCAAAACGATCATTCACCATGATCAAGTAGGCTTCATTCCAGGAATGCAGGGATGGTTCAATATACGGAAATCCATCAATGTAATCCACTACATAAACAAACTAAAAGAAAAAAACCACATGGTCATCTCATTAGATGCTGAAAAAGCATTTGACAAAATTCAGCATCCTTTCATGCTAAAAGTCTTGGAAAGAGCAGGAATTCAAGGCCCATACCTAAACATAGTAAAAGCAATCTACAGCAAACCAGTAGCCAACATCAAAATAAATGGAGAGAAACTTGAAGCAATTCCACTAAAATCAGGGACTAGACAAGGCTGTCCTCTCTCTCCATATCTTTTCAATATAGTACTTGAAGTTCTAGCGAGAGCAATCAGACAACATAAGGAAGTCAAAGGGATACAAATTGGAAAGGAAGAAGTCAAAGTATCATTATTTGCAGATGATATGATAGTCTACTTAAGCGATCCAAAAAACTCCACCAGAGAACTTCTACAGCTGATAAACAACTTCAGCAACGTGGCTGGTTATAAAATTAACTCAAGCAAATCAGTAGCCTTCTTGTACTCAAAGGACAAGCAGGCTGAGAAAGAAGTTAGGGAAATAACACCCTTCACAATAGCCACAAACAACATAAAGTACCTTGGCGTAACTCTAACCAAACAAGTGAAAGATCTGTATGACAGGAACTTCAAGTCCCTGAAGAAAGAAATTGAAGAAGACCTCAGGAGATGGAAAAATATTTCTTGCTCCTGGATTGGCAGGATCAATATAGTAAAAATGGCCATCTTGCCAAAAGCAATCTACAGATTCAATGCAATCCCCATCAAAATCCCAAATCAATTCTTCATAGATCTAGAAAGAGCAATTCTCAAATTCATCTGGAGCAACAAAAAACCCAGGATAGCTAAAACTATTCTCAACAATAAAAGGACTTCTGGGGGAATCAATATCCCTGACCTCAAGCAGTACTACAGAGCAATTGTGTTAAAAACTGCATGGTATTGGTACAGCAACAGGCAGGTAGATCAATGGAATAGGATTGAAGACCCAGAAATTAACCCACAGACTTATGGTCACTTGATCTTTGATAAAGGAGCCACAACCATCCGGTGGAAAAAAGATAGCCTTTTCAACAAATGGTGCTGGTTCAACTGGAGGTCAACATGCAGAAGAATGCGAATTGACCCACTCTTATCTCCTTGTACTAAGATCAACTCCAAGTGGATCAAGGACCTCCACATAAAACCAGACACACTGAAACTATTAGAAAAGAAACTTGGGAAGACCCTGGAGGACATGGGCACAGGGGTAAAGTTCCTGAACAGAACACCAATAGCTTATGCTCTAAGATCAAGAATGGACAAATGGGACCTCATAAAATTACAAAGTTTCTGTAAGGCAAAGGACACTGTCAGAAAGACAAAACGGCAACCAACAAAGTGGGAAAAGATCTTCACCAACCCCACATCCGACAGAGGGCTAATATCCAATATATACAAAGAACTCAAGAAGTTAGACCCCAAAGAACCAAATAACCCTATCAAAAAATGGGGCACAGAGCTAAACAAAGAATTTTCACCAGAAGAAATTCGGATGGCCGAGAAACACCTTAAGAGATGTTCAACATCATTAGTCATCAGGGAAATGCAAATCAAAACAACCCTGAGATTCCACCTCACTCCAGTCAGAATGGCTAAGATTAAAAACTCGAGAGACAACAAGTGCTGGCGAGGATGTGGAGAAAGAGGAACACTCCTCCACTGTTGGTGGGATTGCAAAATGGTAAAACCACTCTGGAAATCAGTGTGGCGGTTCCTCAGAAAATTGGGCATGCCACTCCCAGAGGACCCTGGCATACCACTCCTGGGCATATACCCAGAGGATTCCCCTGCATACAACAAAGACACATGCTCCACTATGTTTATAGCAGCCTTGTTTATAATAGCCAGAAATTGGAAGGAGCCCAGATATCCCTCAAAGGAGGAATGGATACAGAAAATGTGGTATATTTATACAATGGAGTACTACTCAGCAATTAAAAATAATGAATTCATGCAATTTGTAGGTAAATGGTTAGATCTGGAAACTATCATCCTAAGTGAGCTAACCCAATCACAAAAGAATACACACGAAATACAATCACTGATAAGTGAATATTAATGAGCCCAGAAGCCCTAAATACTCAAGGCACAATTAGCAAGTCAAATGACTCTCAAGAAGAAAAAAAGGAGAGGACCCTGGGCCTGTAAAGATTGGATCCAGTATTGTAGACCCAGAACAGAGAAATCGGGGGGGGGGGGAAAGAGTGGGGAATAGCATGGGGGGGAGAGGAATTATGGGACATATGGTGGGGGGTACCTGGGAAAGGGGAAAGCCTTTGGAATGTAAACAAAGAATATAGAAAATAAAAAAATGATTAAAAAAAAATTAGCAGAAAAGCAAGCTGCTTTTATTTACTTGGTACTAAGCTGTAAACTTATAGATTGTCCTGATTAGATATTATTGCTTTCATATTTAAGTTGATTTCTCATCTAGAGAATCCAATGGAATCATAATGTTACTTCTTCAGAAGTAGTTTAAACTCACTCTTACCCAATGGTTCTCATCCTTCCTAATGCTATGACCCTCTTATACAGTTCCACATGCTGTGGTAAGCCCCAACCATAAAATTATTTTCATTGCTTCTTCACAACTGTATTTTGATAGTTATGAATTGTAATATATACATATGCTTTCAATGGCCTTTGGAGGTCATGAGCCACAAGTTGAAAACCGCTGAACTGATCACAGAAACAAAGATGTTTCTGGTATGTAAGCCTGTAATTTAAGGATTAGAAAGAAGAAAGTCTCCATATACTTTATGAGGTTATAGCCTAATGTTTAGTGGTCAGTGTTCTTGGGGAGTATGTGGTTTTCTAAATCACATGAAGTACCAGAGTCACATCTCTGCTGCTATACTTCACCCTGCTAATATGTAGGGCATCATGCTGCCCAAACTATAGTAATTCAGAATTTCTAACATGTTCATTGCCTTATCATTTGTATAATGAATTTCCTTTAGTAGCACCGAAACTTCAAATCTAACACTTCATTGATGGATCATAGACATCTCTCATAATACCATTTCTAGATAACTATACATTATACCAGCCTCAGATAGAATATGACCAGTTATATAATAGCCAAAAGCTAGAAAGAACCCAGATGTCCCTCAACGGAGGAATGGACGCAAAAAATGTGGTGTATATATACAGAATGGAGTACTATTCAGCCATTAGAAACAATGAATTCATGAAATCCTTAGAGAAATGGATGGAGCTGGAGAACATCATACTAAGTGAGGTGACCCAGTCTCAAAAGAATACCTATGGTATGCAGTCACTGATAAGTGGATATTAGCCTAGAATCTTGGAACACCAAAGACATAAATCACATACCAAATGATGTCTGACAAGAAGAAAGGAGTGGACACTGGTGCTAGAATGGACCAAAGCATCAGTGTAGGGAATACAAGAACATGGAAGTGGTAAGGGGTGGATGAGGGAGCAGGGGGAGGGAAAAGGGCATGTGGGACCTTTGGGGGGTGGGGAACCAGAAAAAGGGAAATGAATTGTAAATATAGAATATATCCAATAAAAAAAAGAATATGACCAGTTCTCTCAGATGTCTGAACTTAAAATGTCAAGTATCTTGGTTATTGTATCTTGTTGATTCTTTTTTATATTCTTTCTTTTGTTTGCTTAGAGAGCTATACACAGGAAGTCTCAACATTATCCCTCTTAGGCTCCTCCATTCTTTCTTCTAAACTTTATATAAGCTCAGTGATTACTATCAGATAAGTAATCAAGATTCATGAATCTTAGTATATTCAATTTGACTCCACAACTTGTGTTTGGTTTTTCATGCTTGAGAGCAAACCTGGGAACCATGCATGTGGAGAGTTTGTGCTATCTCTAAGCTAAACTCCAAGCTCTGATTATTGTTTATGACTCCTGGTACTCCCGGCTCCCTTTGATTGAGATTATTGAAGTTCTTCTCCAACTCAGCTATGCCAGCCTCCTTGGGTTAATGAATTCTCAAGCCATAATCTCAGCAGGCTACCAACAAATAAAGCCAAGACACACACACACACACACACACACACACACACACACACACACTCTCTCTCTCTCTCTCTCTCTCTCTCTCTCTCTCTCTCTCTCTCTCTCTCCTATACATTTCATACTTGAATTGTGTAGAAAATCAATGCCTTCAGAAAACTCATTTCCTATCTTTTCTAACCACTATGAAGTTAAAATAGTTATCTTCTATTTTTGTGCTCTGATATCTTCCTAGTCTAGTGGCCTTGCTCTAAATGTCAAATTGTCAGATGTTGCCCTGCTAACTAAAGTAGAAGTCTAACATTACTAGAAAGCCCTGAGTTCATTGCTAATTGGCAGATTCCCTTGACTAGCAGGACCTTGACTCCCCTGACCTTGTCTGGGGAGCTCAAAACCACTATGCCCTCTACCTGTGGAACGTCAGGTAGCCTTGGTTAGATTACAGGTTGAGCATTCCTTCTCCTGATAAGAACCTATTTAGCAAGCACCAGAGATTCCTGGAATGGCTTCCCATGCTAATGTGGCATCTCAGTGCCTTAGTCTTCAGCCAAAAATCTTTGCCTGCCATGGATATTCTTATTTACTCCCTAAACTCAAAACTATATATCCCTTGATTCACCTGGAGTAAAGTTGATCTGTCTCTCCAGAGCTGATTCTGTAGATAAGACTGTTATTTTTGATGTACACACATCTGAAACCCTGTTTGTGGACTCTGCTCTCTTCATCCTCATGGGCCAGTGGCCAACAACCCCCAGGGAGAAGGGAGACCCACAGTCAGATGTAGTTATGGATTTCAGCCTTGCTCTTACCTTTTCTTTGCTTAGGAAAGGTAGTTCATGCCCTTTGTACTTCTATCTCTTTCATAGACCACAGCTATAGAAGAAACCGTTGCACTGGAACTCAATAGCATGGTCTGCCTGACACAAACTGGACTGAAGATCCTTAAGCATTAGATATAAAAATTTACCCATAGCCAAGCTTAGTTTAAAGGCACCCTTGATTGCCAGACTCTGGACCATTGACTGCCCTGAGCAGTAATCCCTTTATATTTAACCCAGTTCAATCCTCATCCTCAAGTGCCTCTTCAATACTCTTCAGCCTAATTTCAACATCTTATAATATTTTATCCTCAAGCCCTTAGATATACAACAATAGGAAATACTACTTCTGATTTCAAGACTTAATATAGCATAACTTGTAAAAAAAATATATAACATGTTTCTGATTCAAGAAACTTTGGTCAACATATCTTTATACTGATAAAGGAACACCATCTCAAAGGAAGTATGATCCTTCCAAATATGAGGTTAGAGAAACTACTCATGTAATTAGGCTTCCCATACTGGGATGACTGGGGGAAGTTAATAGTACACAATATATAAACACTTGTCTGATATGGATTATCTACATTAGGTGAGGTGACTGTAAGGATATAGACAAAAAGTAGAGAGCCGTCAAATGCCTACAGTCAAAATAAATGACAGCAACTCCTGAATGCTGCCACCAGAGTTTCTGTCATTAATTATATCTTCAAGGTATAAACTTGTTTAATAAAGTCAAAGAACTTATCAGAAAAGGAGAAAAGAAATCTTATCTATATCATATAGTCAAGTGTTCTTCCCCAAGGTAAATCCACACAGTAGGTTATAAAGTACCAGGGGTCAGACCTGAAATCAGACATATACAATAAACATTATATGGACTGAACAGGTTGTATTTAGGAATACACACACACACACACACACACACACACACACACACACACACAGAGAGATAGAGACAGAAAGAGACAGAGAAAGGCAGAGAGACAGAGAAAGGCAGAGAGTAACAGAGAGAGAGACAGAGAACAATAGAAAAAGAGGCCACAATTTGTAAGAGAGCAAGGCATGGTGAACATGAGAGGACTTGAAGGTAGAAAAAATGAAGGATGAGATGATGTAATATCATTTTTATTTAAAAATAAGTATGTATTTAAAGTGTTCACTTAAATTATTTTCCTTATCATGTCAGACTTATTTATTTCAACTAACATTTTTTTTACTTTTATTTCAACTTAACTTTTTTTTGGTTTTTTTCAACTTAACATTTTCATAAAGAGCATTCTGGTGACATTTCATTATGAGTGACTGCTTTAAGAAATTAACTATGCAAAATAGTTTTAGAATAAAAAACTGTTCTTAGACTAAAGTGATGGATTGTCAATATTTATACATATAAATACATCAGTATATCTAGACTTTTATATGTATATAATAAATATTAGTATATCAAACTAAGATGCATGCAACTGAGATGAATACATTGCTTTTATAAAAAAAGTCATCTAATTAACTAAAGATAATTCTGAACTAAACATATAATTCTATGATGAAAAGTATCTTTTAACTATATTTAACTTTTATGACTTCTTATAACACTACATGACATTGAACATAAACTTTTTCTCAAAACTTTCTTTAAAATATTGATTTTATTTTTAATTATATCTACATGTATGCTTTTGTGTGGTTAAGGGCACATGAATGTAGGGCTCACAGAGATAAGAAAGGGCTGTTTGGATCACCTGGAGCTGGTATTACATACAGATAGTAGTGAGCTGTCCAGTGTAAATTCTGGGACCCAAACTCTGTTCCTTTGTAGGAGTAGCAAGTGTTCTCAATCGCAGAGCCATCTTTACAGACTCAACTAGAAACTTCTCATAATGAAACTGTGGTGTTCTTTCATGACTACCAATTATTCAACCCTGCTGTTTGGCTGTTAAAGACTAAAGTCTATATGGAGGTGTTCACTCCAAGCTTTTAAACTTATACCTCAGTCTAATAATGGAAACATTTAAGAGTTTATAGATTAATACATTAAGAATCAGCATTCTATTATTCTTTGATTAGTGTTCATTTCCTCAAAAATAATTTCCCAACTTATTATGTGTGTTAATCACTAGGCTAGGAATTATGAATGTTCATTTGTGAGTAGGGAATAAAAACCAAAAGATTATAGGAGAAATCATATGTATGCACATTTATACAAACATATACACATTATACACACACACACACACACACACACACACACACACAAACACACGTACAAATATATGAAACTTTCTTTTCCTTTAAGCAGTTAATGACTGTAATGGAAACCTTGAAGACATTACAGAAAATTTGGACGCATAAACAAAAGCTAAATTGTGTGGTTTAAACTTCAAGAGAAGTAGGCGTTCAAAGAGAGAAACGAATGTGGGTTGTAGCTTCTAAGGAACGCTGTGGGGAGGGAGACTTAAGCCTGTATTTAATACTGTTGCACAAGGCTGAATATGCTCATGTAACTTCCATTAAAACATAAAGACCCTCTCCCCTGAGGGATAAACTCATGAAATCACAACCTGGGTAATTTAGACCAACTCCTCAATTGGATTGACAGGCATGACATCCTGAAGTAGGATGACACATTCTCAATCATACAGCTTCTGGAAATGTGCAGATAACCCTGAAAGAGGAAGGCTATTGTCTAGCCAGCCAATCATGTGGACTTAAGCCCATGGTTGAATGAGTTGCAGATGTCATAGTAAATCCCCATAATGAGTGTTCTTCTCTGAGCTCAGGGGTTGGGAGATGGGGAGGGGGTCAGGTGGGAGGTAATTGGACCTCAGGGATAGATTGTCTTCTCAGATATGTGGAGGACTATTTTCCTCAGGCTTACTACAATTGCATGAGGCCATTTGACTACCCCTATCTGTCAATGTGTAAGTGAAATGACACATGTTCTTCTTCCTATACTATTTTAAACTTCAGGCTGTATGATTAAAGTTGTTTTGATGATTGAGTCACTAACATGAAGGACAACTACCTTGAAAAGTTATTCAGGACTGTGTGTTCTAAGATTAAGAAGACTTCTGGCTTCTTGCCAAAATTGTCCCCCAAAGTTATTTCCAGGGCATGTGGTACAGATTTAACACTCTTGCTAGTTGGATTAAAGACAACCTCATCATGTTTCTCCCTTTACTACTATGATTTCATATGTTAGATTTAGATCTTTGACCCATTCTAAAAACCATGCTTCATGATATAAAGTTTGGCTCTAATTTTGTCTTTTATTGACTGAATAAACATCTGTTCCTCTCTCCTAGTTACAAAAAACTCACCTAGAGTTTGGAAATGCCACCTTTTATTAATAATAATTTGCTATCCTTATGGGAATTTTTTGGATTTATTTTTGTATTTCATTGGTGATATTCTATCAAAGCACCAGGCACCAAAGAGTCTCAACAAACAGGCATCTGAATAGTATACAGTCATATCTAATTATGATGACTGCTATGCACAATGTGCTTGTTTGTTTCCAATTCTTGTTTTGATGCCTCTGTGGGGAAAAAGAAAAATAAATCAAGTAAAAATCATTCTGTAGTTTTATTGGTATGGCATTAAGTTTATAAATCAACTCAGGGCAAGAGGCAGTTTTATACTACTGATTCATCAAAATGAGAATAAACAGTGTCTGTCTAGTTCCTCTAGTTTGTGCCTTTCAAGAATTCTTTACAGTGTTGTGACAATGAGATTTGTGTATTTCTTATTGAATTCACTTTGTAGTGATTCATCTTATTCTTTGTTATTATAAATGAGATTTCTGTTATCATTTTATGTTCATGCTTATTGCCATTTGTCAAATTTTACACCTTATACATTACTATATTCTTTATTGTTTAATTTACATCAACATCTCTTTTGCTTAGAGAGTTCAATTGTAGAGTCTCTGGGACTTTTCCAAGTATGTGACTATACCATGATGAATGGGGGAAATGGTCTACTCTTATATAAAGAAATTTGGCAATATCTAACAAAAATACATGTGTACTTCTTAAGATACAAAATTTCCATTTTATATAATTTATAGTACAAATATAGCTCCAAAAATTTTAGAATACTTACGCACAAGGCTATTCCTTGTAGTACTCTGATACTGTAAGATATTGGAAGCAATATGGCCAAGCTAAGTTGTTTATTTAAATAAGCTGTATTGCATCTGTGAAGTAAAGTACCAAACAACTACACAAAGAAATAAAACAAAGATAAACTGGTCAGTGGCCCTTATTTATTTAAGAAAGAAGAAAAACAGTATTTGATCCATTGTGATAAAAAAAAAACTGATGGTAGAGGGAGACTACTGGTAGACCAGTGGTAGGCTGGTAGTAGACTACTGGTAGACCAGTGATAGACTAGTGGTAGACTACTAGTAGACTAGTAGCAGAGTAGTGGTAGAAGTCAAGGACTAACATGATTGGTTATTGTCTTAGTGTTTTACTGCTATAAACAGATACATGACCAAAACAACTCTTGTAAGGACAACATTTAATTGGGGCTTGTTACAGTTCAGAGTTCAGTCTATTATCACCAAAGTTGGACATGGCAGCATCCAGGCAGCCATGGCAATGGAAGAGATGAGAGTTCTACATCTTTATCTGAGGACTGCAAGGAAGACTGGCTCCCATGTGGTTAGAAGAAGGGTCTCATTGCCCACCCCCACAGCGACACACTTCCTCCAACAAGCACACCTCATGCAACAAGGCCTTTTCCAACAAGGCCACACCGC
Organism: Apodemus agrarius; assembly: GCA_964023405.1. NCBI lineage: Eukaryota > Metazoa > Chordata > Mammalia > Rodentia > Muridae > Apodemus > Apodemus agrarius. The sequence continues at coordinate 45,390,817 of OZ030020.1, read as the reverse complement.
CTAATAGTACCACTCCCTGGCCAACCATATTCAAACCACCATAGTTACCTAGAGAAAGAAAGTAAAGGTGAGGGTAGATAGCATGAAGAAATGGCAGGTAGGTAATAGATTATTTGTCTATGTATACTTTATGTAAATTTCTCACTTTTGAGACTATGTTAATATTTTCCTTACTGAAAAATGGAAAGAAGAAAGACTTCAATCAGAAGAAAATCAGAAAGTTAGGAGAAAAATCTTTGAAACAAATCCTAAACAAAACAAAGCAATAACCTTACTACTAAGTGAGTAAATGAGATAAATAAGCCAAATAGTTTTTTTCATAAGAGATGTAAGTACTATTCCCTAAGATAAATGCATGAGGAATTTTAAGCAAAGGTTGAACTCTCCTGAGTAGGAGGCCTTCAAAACAATTTTCCTTATATTCTAGATTCAACAAATAAGTCATACTGCAGATAATGGTAACCCGGTTTCTCAACAGCAGAAAGAAGAGTTACAAACAAAAGAAAACAAGTTCTGATATAACAGATTAGAAATGAAGAAGTACTATAAAACCATGCATTTTTAATAAAAATAGGAGAGGGACAGGTACAGAGAGACAAGGAAGGAAGATAGAAAGGAAAGAAGATGGGGCAAGGAAGGGAAGAAGGGAGGGGGGCTTAAGAATAAGCATTAAAATCACAGCAGATTGGTAGGTAGGTGGATGTATAGATAATGGATGGATAAATGGGTGGATAGATAGGTGGATAATAGATAGATAGATAGATAGATAGATAGATAGATAGATAGATAGATAAAAAAGATACTCCAAAGTTTTGGAGAAAATAGACAAAGAATAGATAATAATTCTTTTTACTATTCTTACTTTTCTACAAATCTCAAAATATATCAAAATATGTAATTTAGTGTGACTAGAAGGCCTGCATTTTATGTAAAATGCTACCTACAGAAGCATTTCGCACAGCCTGACTATCTTGCCTCCGTTTTTGGCACAGTTATCAGGTATATATAGGATTGAGAGTAGGAGAGAGAGTAACATTAAGGTTTTTGTTATTACCATGTTTCCCAGACAGATTGTTTATCATCTCTGACCTACATCTCTGACTGTAACAATGGGTAAAGACCTAAGCAAATGATCTCTCAAAGGTCAAATATTATTCAAAAATGCACCATGTGCTAGCATCTTAATGTTTCTGTGATTGAAACACGTGCTCTTATGGAAATAACAGTCTAACACAGAAATAAAATTCAAAATAGATTGTGTGTGAAAATTCTGAAAGAGGAAACATGCATGATGCATGAAATTAAGAGATCAGAAATGCAAAGAAGTGATGCTTCCCTCACTAAATCCAGGGTAAGGGTTGCTCAGTAGAAAGAGAAGTTGGGGGAAAAGAACACACATGTTTCCACATGAACATTTGTTATTTTTTGATATTTTCTAGGAATCAACAGAATTTAAGAGCAAGAGGGAAAGATTGCTCTTGGGCTAATAGTGTAAGATCGTACAAAGAAATGTAAGAGGTATGCACAGCAATGAACGGTATATCTCAAAATATTAGAATATTTATCAAATTTATTATTCTACTTAAAAGATACTAGTATGTCAGTATTTGAGTTAAAACAGAATCTAAATTCCATAGCCCTTTATACACAGCTCACTAAGCAAGTGTTCTGGTTCATTGTAGTTAATGAGAAAAACATGTTGAATGTTAGGATATTTGTTACCCTGTAGCTCTCCAGTCTAACAACTCCATGTGATAAAAAGCCTGTTGTATTACAAAGGGTCTAGAAGTCACCATAGAATTAGCATTCGTGACATTAAGAGCTGCCACAAGCCAATCTTGACACTGACAGAGAAATCCATCAACTATTGGGAGAAAAGAAAGCTATTCGCAGACTAGAATGAGTGGTGGCTGTGAAATCATTTAAAGTTGCAGCAGAGAAATTTCTAATGCAACACCGAATGGAAAACATCCCATAGCTAACAGGGTGACAATGTTATCTAATATCCCACATCTTTAAATCATAGATGTAGATTCACTCATGGTAACTTATGAGTGCAAAAATGTCTCTAGAACAACAATTTTCATTTCCTCTTGAAACTAATGGCACCTTGGTGATAAGAGAAGAGCATATGACTGTCTGGTTTATCAACAGATTTGTATTCCTAAAACAGGGAGAGTTTAGTGATGTGCAGAAACATTCATCATGTAACATGGGGCAGAGATATCATTAGCAATCTCTATGTAATTCCCCTGTAAACAACAACAGAGCATTGAGATTAGGTAAGAGACTTGCAATGAAGGACATCCTAAAAGAAAAGAAAGGTGTCTCCCTGCGGTACACATTCCCTGTGATCGATGCAGGAGGGGAGAATTTCTGTGGATGAGAGGAAAAGCGGTTCTGAGTTCTCCGTGGCATGCCTACTAAATTAGATCTCTGAAGCCGTCTGCTTCCTATTCAGCATCTAAATCCTTCTATCATTCAGCTACACCTTCTCATTTCAAGACTCATTTCATACCACCCAGTAGCCAAAATAACCAAATTCCCATAGTCCTGCAACCTGAATGTTTTCATATAGCATGTCTTTCTACCATACTCACTTATGATGGTTTGAATGAAAAATATCCCTCATAGGCTCATATATACGAACACTTGGACCCCAGATGGTGGCACTGTTTGCCCTACATCTAATTCACTCTGTTCACAGTGGAAGATGTGGTCTCCCAGCTCTCGGCTCCAGTTGCCTGCTGCCATGCCTCCCCTGCCATTGGGCAATTCCCCCTCTGAAACCAAAATAAACTCCTGCTGTATGTTGTTTATCTATGGTATTTTATCACAGAAATCAAAAGTTAACTAATATAATGCTTTTCTTAGGTCCAACACAAAAGCCACTTTTTCACAGAGTTGTTCCAGGGCCATAGTCTCTAAATCTCATGGCTTTACAATCCCTTGGCTTTTATTATTCTTTGCATAACTTTCAGTATTTCATGTTATGTCCAGATAATGGACTAGCATTACTTCACGCTGATCAATTACAGCATCATCTCTACTACTCTATGAAATAGAGAAATGAAGGAAGCAACAATTAAAAGTGTTGTCCAAACTAAATTCCACTCACTGGCAACATAAGATGTAGCAAGTATTGTAATTACAATTTGGAATGTGTAAGTCTTTCAAACGCAATATGTCCAATAAATGAAAGACTTATAGTATGATGAAAGTAGCATTGCTTGGGTCCTTTTCAGCAATTCTTGAAGTTAGCAATACAATAAATATGCCTCATAGAAGGTGCTAGTAGATACATGTAGTTCCCAAGCCTAACATCATTCGTACATTAGTGAGTCATCTCATAAACAGAATGAGAAGCATGTAAAAGAAGATATGAAGAACATACCTAAGTGACTGTTATCATGAAAAAGCAAGCAACAGGACCACAGTGACTCTGACCTCCATGAAGCCAAGGTCAAAGTTTCTCTACATTTTTTTCTCTTCATCTTTGAATCAGCAAGAAAGTGTTCAAAACACCAAAACACTCACAAACATCATTGCTCTAATCTCTATATCCCAGCATCATTTTCTACTGACACGAGGAACTAATTGCTGAGCTGAAGAAGAACTGTGTGGAGAAAAACATGGCCACAGGGGTGATTTAGTATGGGAGGGTTGCAGAGTCATCCATAAGGACCTTGAAGCAGCTCAGAGCCTAAATGGGTGATGCACAGGAAAGTGGACAGGCTGTCACAGTGCTTCAGTACATGGGTCTAGAAAGCCAAGTGACCTTTTAAAAGTCTAGAAGGAGAATGCTCACTAGAGTCCATGCTTCCTGATGTTTCTCCCTCCTGTACCTAGGGTAGTCTCCACTGTGTCAGCCTGGTATTCCAGGCAAACAGATCAGGACTGGGGAGGGAGGGTAACCTGAGAATAATTATCTGGAACAGTGGAGGAACAGTGTGAAAACAGAGAGAGTGAAACCTCGGTCTCTAAATGCAGAGGACAGCCTCGGACATCATCATGAGAAGGCAAGTTCTGGTTTCACTCTTGAGACACAGTCAGGGAGAAACAAGTTCTCAAGAGGCTGGAAAGCAACCAGAAGCACATTTAAGAGCAGAAAAGAAGAAAAAAGAGAGGAAGAAAGAGAGAAAAGAAGGAAGGAAGGAAGGAAGGAAAGAAGGAAGGAAAGAAGGAAGGAAGGAAGGAAGGAAGGAAGGAAGGAAGGAAGGAAGGAAGGAAGGAAAGGAGGAAGGGAGGGAGGAACTGTAAAATAGATTCATCCCTCTCTGTTTGCTGACTGTAACCAGAGTGTGATCAGACACTTTCTACCACCATACCTCCTTCCCCTCCATAATGGACTGGTTTTTGTTTTGTTTTGTTTTGTTTTGTTTTGTTTTGTTTTGTTTTGTTTTGTTTTGGGTTTTTTGGGGGGGTTGTTTGTTTTGTTTTTTGTTTTGTTTTTGTTTTTTTTGTTTTTGCTCAGGAACTTTACAAATCAAAATAAATAGACCCTTGCTCCCCAGCCCACCAAAAGGTCTCAAAACACATGTATATTTGAAGACAGTCAAACTTGAAGAAAAGTCTCCAAAAGGATCACATGTAAGGGGAATGAATGCTATACCAAGCTGAAGTCCAAGTGTGGCCATATGTAGTGGCAATAGAGTAACATGACTGATCGTGTGCAATCGTCTGCCTCCAGTGTTGACTGGTTAGCTTCTGAGCCAATCCTTATTGCCAGATTCCCTTAACCTTAGCATGACCACAATAAGCTTGTACTTCTTCCTTACACTGGCCTTGACTTTGATGAAACTGTCAATGTGGCAAATGATTGATAGAGAGGGATCTTTAGGACCCAGTGCACACAATTCATGTTCAGAGACATTTCCTAGCTATATCAGCACAATATGAGACTTCTCCAACCAGATCATGAGGAAAATAGTTTCAAAAGCCATTCGATCAAAGAAAGCAAAAGACCACACAAAGAGAAACATTTTCTGCATTTCAAAAGAAAATCTAACTAGGTCTACTTCAAAACCCATTTGTAAAATTTCAAAACCACAAGGCTAGTCCATAAACCATGCACAAAAGCAAACCAAACCATAGTCATAAAGAATAGACTGCCCTCAGAGAGAGAGCTTAGTGCAGCATCGAGGGAACTGACAAGACCACTGATAAGTGACTCGAATTTGCTCTTATCACAGTTCCAGAGACCTGTTTGGACAAGATAATGGAAAGTTTTTATTTCCAACTCTAAGAAGTAAACAAAAAAACTATGTCAGGAACAAAACTTAAGAGTTCTGTTAAAATACTTTTCCACCTGCACATGAAATGCAATCACTGATAAGTGGATATTAATGAGCCCAGAAGCCCTAAATACTCAAGACACAAATAGCAAGTCAAATGATTCCCAAGAAGAAGAAAGGAGAGGACCCTGGGCCTGTGAAGATTGCATCCAGTTTAGTAAAGAAACCAAGGGGGGAGGGGGAATGATTGGGGAACAGTTGGGGGGGAGAGGAACTATGGGAACTATGGTGGGTGGGAACTGGGAAAGGGGAAAGCCTTTGGAATGTAAACATAGAATATAGAAAATGAAAATAAAAAAAAGAAAAAATACTTTTCCACCTTTATTTGCATGTATTAATAGGTTTTATTTTATAAGCATGCATTAATAGGTCTCATTATGACATTCTATACATGTACATAGTGGACTATGGTCATCTTTAGGACTTATTATCCTGTTCCTCCCTCCCACTGTTCCTCTTATTCCACCTTCAAGCCTTCCTACTGTTATATATCATCTGTATTGTCTTTCTTAATTATTATTGTGAATGCATATAAATATATAATACAAGTGGTTCTGTGTGTGTGTGTGTGTGTGTGTGTGTGTGTGTGTAAACTGACCACTTGGTATTAGGGGGGCTCATTCCTGAGAAAGACTTCTCTCTAAGCAGTCATCAATATCAATTGCCTGTAGCTCTTCCTATAGGTTAGAGCCTTGGGAGATACCCCAGCCCCTTCGACCTTGACACTGGAGGTTGTTATTATTCAAGTCTCATTTAGGTTATTGTAATTAATATATTTATGCTTGTCCTAATTAAAAAAGTATCATCCCACATATTATAGCTTCACTAGAATCATCAGGGGGCATTTTTAAAATAAGTAATTATGAAAACAAATGTAGCACACTAGCTCATTGCAAGTCTATGAAATGATATTTTTATATACTCAAAGATATTGCAGAACAATTATCAGAATTCAAAAAAATAAATCTCTTATTTCTAAATTTTGTGTAGCTTCTAATTTGTCTAGGGGGTTGGTAAAAATTATTCTCACTAACAAAGCTGAGATGAAAGGAAGATCTCACATGAGAAGGTATGTCGTCAAGGTTACTGAGTTAATCAGTGGCAAAAGTAAATCTAGGATGTACATTCTTGATTCACAAGTCTAAATCTTTGACCAATGGCATTTGAGTTAATAGAACCCCAAATTGAATTTAAATCTCAATTATAAAATATGTAAAGGCCTAATAGAAGAGTGAAAATAGTTTCCAGAGAGTTCATTCACTTCATGGGTTTTAATTAAGTCTGTAGATATAATTCAATGTTGACAATAAAGTCATGACTATTTTAGAGAACAAAGTACTTTAGAAAGAGCAGTTCTCCCAGGCCCTGCTATTGCAATCCACACAGTCAAGAGATGTTATGCCTCTGAGATGTAAATGCATACATGAGTGAATTTTGACATTCTAATGGATAAAAAAATAGATCATGCTTTAGAAAGATAGAATAACATTGTAGAGAATTCAGTAGAAATTGTGTTTTTCTTCTAATATTACCTCTGTATATCCCCAAGCATCAAGGTAAATAATGATTACATCTCTCACATCTCTATTCCTAGGTTTGTCCTTGAAGCTGGGGTAAATTTCTAAGTTCATCAACCCTAAAAAGAGAACAAAGACTCTGTCATTATATGTTGGGCCCTCCTAGGAAAAGCCAGTCTCAGTGTTGGCCCAATTGTCCTTCCTTCTGTCAGACAACAATGTTAGTGTTTGTGATCATAAGAAGAGATAGTCCGTTTTGTGGTACTAAGACAATGTCTCAAGCAACCAACAACAGACTCAAGTACTATTGAATCTACAATTCATAACAAACTTGAATAGATTAATTTAGAACTAGATTGAAATGGCATGAAATAGCTGGTTAAAAATGTTCTACAAACCATGCCCAATGGAAATACAAATGAATATCTGTGTGTGCTGCAGCCTTTTATATTTGTGCTGGATCAGGGCTGGAACTTAGGAACAAGCATCCCTGAATGTCCTGGTTGTCAGAGGTGTGCCTGGGGAAAGTCATGGGCAGGTAGGCTGAGCTGAAAGAGATTTCTAGAAAAATGAAGGGCAATAATGAGCACAAAAGAAAAAGCACACTGTGGAACTTTCCCAAGCTTATTAGTCACTGGAGGGTCAAGACTCCTCATCATTCTCTTGTCTCCTACTGTCCATGTAGTTGTTCAGTTCCTCTCGGCTACTACACACACACACACACACACACACACACACACACACACACATAGACACACACACACACACACACACACACACACACACACCCTTGTCTTTACTTTCACTCTTCCATCTTCCTACAGTCAGCTTAACTGGCATGATCTCCTTCTCAGAACACTCATTGTTTTCTCTCTCCATAACCATAATTATTTCTACCAATCAGATTGAATAAGGAACTTAAAAACAAAAGAAATGAAACTCAGTCATCACCTGAGCTGGTAATTTGGTTACTCAGCTTCTGAAGGATGCCTCCACAGTGCATGAGGCACACCCCCATTCTCAACTGACATTTTCTCAACCCTATGAATCCCTCTACTATTTTCTATTTTATCATTCTGAACTCTACATGTTCTCCTTATCTTTAGTATCCCATGTGCGTGCGTGTTCACACACACACAAACACACACACACACACACACACACACACACACACGCTTGACCATTTCACATTTTGCTTTCTCCAAATATGGTGCCTGTCTTAGTTAGGATTTTACTACTGTGAGCAGACACCAGGACCAAGGGAACTCTTAGAAGGATAACATTTAATTGGAGCTGGCTGACAAGTTTAGAGGTTCAGTCCATTATCATCAAGGTGGGAGCATGGCAGCAGGCAGGCAGGCATGGTGCAGGAAGAGCTGAGAGTGCTACATCTTCTGAAGACCACTAGAAGACTGGCTCCCATGTGGCTAGGAGGGACGTCTCAGAGCCAACTCCTATAGTGACATACTTTGTCCAACAAGACCACACCTCTAATGGTGACAATCCTTGGGCCAAGCATATTCAAACCACCACAGTGCCCATTTATCCTTCCTATTCCTTTTCTTCATTGGCATAAATGATACACCTTAATTCCATTCCCCTGTCTCTGATTCTCCCATAAATTCAGTGAGCACTAACCTCCCACCATCAGCCATCTACTGCAACTTCTCTTCTCTTTGAAGGTGTCTCATCCTTTAAGGACAAATTTCCAAAACAGAGTACAAATACCTAAAGGAGAAGAAAAATCAGTAGACACATGGAAAAATATGACAGCTGCTGTTGCTGTGTTTTATTGTAGAAGAATACTTAAGAAAATAGACTTGACATCTCATATAAACAATCTGTATCACTGAAAGTGCTTATATAAATATATACATGTATAGATATACATACATATGTATCCACACATGTATGCACATAATTATGAAGGAGTAACATGTGATCCACATGTACTAGACCTGTGATATTAGGAAAATCACAGCATTTTTAACTTTTAACATTTTCAACACTAAGCATCCTTCACAAAAATCATGAGTACCTTAATGAGTACCTCATATTTTTAAGGAAACAAAGAATGAAATAAAAAATGTTGATGAAACAAAGAATAAAATTGGCTGCAAAGATGATTCTGAGTTTAATTTCTGACTTGCCTACCACATTATAAAATTAAAGTATAAATGTAATAAGATTCAAATAGAAACCAAATTAAAACTGTATATTAAAAATCTATTAGAAACAAATTTATTCATCATTATCAATTAAAGTCTTCAAACAGAAATGTTTTCATTTTATACAAAGAAAAATGTTTTGAAATTATTTATCATCTCTATGAAGAAAAATTACTGTCAATAATATGCTGATTGTAGCAATAAAAATGAAATGTTAAATGACTACTTTAAAGGTGACTATCATTAATATATCTCAGACATACCTGCGCATTTGGGTTTATTGAGGCATTGACTTATGAGGGTGATGTTATAGTACCAACCCTCAAGTCCAACAAGAGAAGATGGATAAGGAAAACATGGATATGTGCATGATAGAATGCTTTTCAACTACCAAGAAGAATAAGGTTGTATTTTTTATTGGAAAATAGATGGAACTGGAAGCAATTATATTAAGCAAATTAAGCCAGTCTCAGAAAGACAAATACATGTGTTTTTCTCATCTGTGAATTCTAGATTGTATATAATCAGGTAATCATGCATATATGTGTTAAATGAATGTCTAAATAAATTTGTCTGGATAAACAAAGGGAGTAAGGAAGGGCTGAACAGGGAAGGTAGTGGAGAAATAGGGGAGGGGTGAGTAAGGGCGAGTTGGGGAAACAGAGTACAGCAGGATATGCTCAACATAAAATATATACCTCAAGAAAATTTCAAAAAAATTAAAAGTGACATTCAAATGATGAATAGGCAATCAGGAGCTTCCTACAGAAATGTGTAACACAATGAGAGTGTGTGGAAACTAAATATCTGGAATCTATTACACAATAATTTGCAAAATGGTCTTATGCTTTCAATGCCAAAATATTGTGAATATATTACTACTATACATTTTTACATATGCATTTTGAAAGTTATTTTCTTGTATTTAAAATCCTCCAAACTCAGGCACTGAGATCATTTGTCTTATATGTGCTCACATAGCTTCTATGTATTGTACCTTTTGGGTACAAGAATAATTTTCTGGCAAGTGACACTGGGGCAAACTAATATTATGAAAAATATATCAACAAAAGAATTTTTTGAATGAGGGTAAGATTGAAAAAGATGAATATTATAATTTACTAAGGATTCTCCTAAAGACTGGTTCTTTTCTTCTTTGCTGTATGCTTGGGCCCATCCAGGGCTTCACACAGGAAGGGTGATGGTCTGGGACTGAGATACACCCACAGGCCCAATTCTTTGAGGGTTTGTGATATGTATTTCTCACTCAAACACAGGTGAATCCAAGTATCAGACTGAGGAGACTCAGGACCAGACCATGGCATTATCCTATCAATATGTGGTTTATAAATATCAACCAGAAGGCATTAATCATGAAAATATTGTTTATAATAAAGATGTTTAGCAGAAGAGAAAATAGCCAAACATGACATTGAACACTCTAATCATATTTGGATTATAAATTATAGCACATATTCACAACACTTCTGTTTCACACACATATAGGCACAGCTTTTTCTATGATCTACTGGCAGAATGCTTCGTAGTGGATACAGTGGCTGTGGCCATAATGGAGATCAAAAACAACTTAATACTTATGAGAGAACACTGGTTATAGGTCTAATCAAAATGCAGAGGATGTGAGTTTAAACATGTAGCAGAGGCTGTGTGAGGAAAGTGTGAGAGAAAATGAGTTTTGTTGAAAAGATAGAGGACCCAAGTTGTAGATGTTCCTCTCATCAACACCAAATTGAAGCACCAAATGCAATAAAATAAATGCACTGAAACATAAACCAACATTAAAAATTTATTGTATTATTAACACATTAAAAAATAACAGTCTTTGACCACTACTAGCTATTAGTAGGCTATAGATTTTCTGAAAATTTACACATTATCAAAAACCCATATTTTCTTTTTCTCGTATATTTTCTTATATGACATGTATTATAGAATAATTTGTAACTGACTGCATTTTTGTTTTTTGTTCATTTGTTTGTTATTGGTTTGTTTGTTTGTTTGTTTGAATGATTAATATAAGGCCTTGCCATATATCGAGACTGGCTTCTAGCTGGCCATTCTCCTGCCCCAGCCTCCTGAAGGCTGGGGTAACATGTATGTGACACCACAGACATCAGCAAGATTCACTTTTATAAAAGAACTCTATTAGTAAATTCAGGAAAAATGTAAAGTTTTTGGAATATCATTTTTGATGTCAAGAAGTACAATGGGTCTAAGCAGTCTGCATAACATATGCTTAGATCAGTTTCCTAGCCTTCTCACTCTGGCCAGCTTGCTGGCCACTGTTTGTCTAGAGCGTCTCTGGTGGCCTCTCTCTGTATAGTCTGAATCCAGCTCTCCTTCTCTCCTGCCCTGTGCCTTGTACTCTCCAGACCATCACAGCGCAGCCCTCCAAATGCACCTTCCTGTATCTTCATAATACAGTCTTCCAAATGCCCTTGGAATAATTCACACTCCACACATACAAGACTGTGTTCTCACATAAAGAATTTATCACTTAGAGGGAACTGTGTTTAAGTTCACTTCTTCGTTCTTCCAATAAAATCTCATGGATTAAATGTATATCATATATCATACTTTATATATTATATATGATACATGATATATGATATTTGTTACTTAATATTTAATTATCAATATTCAATAATATATTATGTATCATGTATATTATATTACATATATTATATATTATATACATGATACCTTTATACTGATCTCACATTCTCTTTTGCTTTCAAGGCCACAAATTGTCATTGTCCCTCACATAGCATTGCTGAACTGCTGGCAGCTGCCTCCTCATTACTCATTCTCTAATATTATGGTACATCCTTTTGATCAGGCGCATCCCTGACTAAATCTTTCAAGGGCCTGGTTCCTCCCACAGCTAATCTTACTCTGTTGCCTGGTTTTCAGTCCCAAATGCAGCCCCACCCATCAGCCCAGGGCATTTTCCTTACAAATGCATCACAGTGCTTTTTCTCTTTTTCTCTTCAAGTACAGTATCTTTTCTTCCCTCGTGACCTTTTCTTCCACTGATGCTCATTAGTAAAGGTCAAGTCCACTTCCTGTGAAAATGCTCTCCGAATTACACTTGTTTCCAATTATCTATCTCTACTCTAAAATTTCAAAGCATCAATTCAGAGTGCCATTTCTGGCACACTGTCATTTGTGTTTTTCTTAGACCTGCTGTTGTCAATCTTAAGCTGCATTCTCATACACAAATTCAAACTGTGGCCTATGAGTGGCATCAGAGTATGAGTGTCAAGAGATACAACCCACCATTAGAAATGTGTTTTCTCAGGGTTTCTGTAAGTAACTTTGCAATAATAACCAAGAGAAATAAATCCAAGTAAAATAGGATTTGGAGATTGGAAAAACATCCTTGTCTCTGGAATGTAAGAGATATCTAGAAATGCTGTCCGTTCATGGCACATTAGCCTCTGTGTCTTCGAACATTCCCAGATAGGCATTTCCCATATCTGAAGAGAGGTAATCATAGGCATCACATAGCTATCTGTCCTTGAGCAATGACTCAAAATGAAAGAAAGACATTCCCTACTGATGCTGGGGGTACAATTTTTTCCTGCAGTTGGTTAGAAACCCACTCCTAGACCACTAGCCACATTATTGTTCTTAGAGTGTGTAAGCGTCAGGTATGAATCATGATCATCTGTGGTAGGTATTTAAAGTGCAGTGCCATTGAAAAAGGAGAAAACCTTGGTTCTTGTAAATCATATAGGCTTCATCTGTTGCATGTTATTCTTAGAAATGGCTACTTCCAATGCATAAAATAACCATGTTGAAAGTTTGTGAATAAGCCTCTATGTAGGGTCTCACCGTGGTGTTTCCTCATCTTTGGATAAATTTTCATGTATCAAAGAATCAAGGAGGAAGTAGGATTCAGGTGGCTACAGGAGCCAGCCAGCGTCTCCCACTTGGTTACTGCGATGAGTCTAGATGACAGCAAGGCCCTGAAAAGTCGGAGCATCTTCTTCAGCTGGGATTGCATGGTGATGTGTCCGCGCCAGGGTATGAATAGCTGCCCTGACCACTCTGCACACGAGCCTCATGTGTCCATTTACTTTGCTTCAGAAAGAACATTTTCCCTTGTTTTCAATCTTCTCTAAGCTTAATAATAAAGCTGGAAAAACATAACAGTATGAACTTAGGAAATATGACTATTCAGGCATTGCAGTATAAAAAGGGTTAAAACCACCTCCTAAAATTATTGCAAGTCCCAAATCCGAAAGTCTAGTTTTGGCTCATTTTCAAGGATAAGGCCTTGATTTCTTTCTGATAAATCATATAAGCCAAATGCTTTAATTTAAACAAAATGAGTATATGGGATTTAAAATACCCTGGAAATATTTTAGCATAATTGGAATCTTGAACAAATTTTATGGTATTTCCTGTACCTTTCCAGAATTCATGAGGTTTTACATAGTTCTCAATTTGGAATATGGTTGGGTGCTTCCTGGACTCTGAGCATATTATTGTAGAGAAATCTAATTAATAAAAATATTTTTCCTGAAAAGTTTATTTCTTATAAAATTTCCGAGGTATTAGTCTCAGTAGAAATTTGAAAAGCAGAAGACATTGTCTCCTGCTAAACTCACAACTGTAGTTTCCCGAGTTGAATTGACATCTGTAATAAAGATTAGTGTTTCTTTCATAGGTGATACATTCTCCTATTGATACTTTGATCGTTAGAACCATGTCTACATTGAACAGCCAGGACCTAATTGGACTTTCGGTTAAAATGGAAGCAGTAAGCTCAGTACCCTTAAATCACCACTCCCCATGCTTACAGCACTTCTAAGAGGCAGAGACGATAATTTCTTCTTCTAACTTTAGCTTTCTATTACGAAGGGTCAGCAGTTCTGTGAGCCATTGGACTGGCGGGCTGATGCTACTGTTTAAAAGCCAGCCCCATCGGCCTGACTAAACGCAAGGATGAAGTGTTGAGCAAGCACCTCTTGGTTCTAGATTCAAAGATTCCTCCATGAGCTTATGACCTGCATCCTTAGAAGAGAAAGCCTTATTGGCCACACTGAAGTAAAAAACGGTCCATTTTGTGGCATGTGGTTTCTTTCCTGGGTTTTGGGTTTTAGGTTACAGTCTCAAATCTCAATGTGAGATTTTACTCCTGCATCTTGGGGAGAATGTGGTGAGTGGTGCGTCTAAAAGGAAGAGATATAGCTCTTCTAAACAAAATGGCATCACCAATAAAAACAAGTTCCTTAGAAAAGTGAGAAATGGATGTGTAGCTTGGCTAATAAGGCCCAGCGTGTGTTATTTTATTAATAAACAACACACAATGGGTAGAGTCTAGCATGCTATATTATTAGTAAATAATACACAAAGAGTAGAATTTATCTGCAGGATTGGGAAGAGTTGCCAAGATGGTATTAATGTATTGACCGCCACCCTTCCATTCCAAGCAGCAATCTATTATTTCAAAATCTTTACTTTGGCTTCTGTGTTCTATTCAAACACACTCCATTTTTCTCATGGCTGGACTCTATTCTCTTCCAGACAAATCCACTCAATTAGGAGTTGATTTTTTTTAACTGGGTAGGAAGTTTTTAAAGAGATAAATGTCTAGCACTAACAAATGACCAGCCCTGGACAATAGAAGCGTGCTCTGCAGACCTGAGCCATTTGGCACGTAGCCTCTCAGCGTCATTTTCTACCCCCCAAATTCTCGCTGCACAGCCCACCAGCTCTCAGGGCTGAACCGTTCCCAGGATGTTATCTTGCTTCCCCAGCCCTGTGACTCCCCGTCTAATTTATGCTTCTCTGTGTAAGGACGTGCGGAGGCTTGTCGTCAGCCCCGCTCTGCAAGCAAAGCCAACTGCAGTCTGCTAGGCTCTTGGTGAGCACATTATGTACACATAATAAGATGTTGTTCCCTCCACACAGATGCAGGAGGCTAAAAAAATAGCATTATCATAACATCTTCCAGCTTAGTTATTTTGAGGCTGCTGCACCCCCATATTACAAAGCCTCGCTATTTATACGATCATGCATATGGAAGACCCACCCCTCCAGGGAGATGTCAGTCCAGTGTGCTCAGAGACAAAATTATAGGCCCCCACACTTAAACATACACTCATCCTGGCTGCTTATCTTCGTTGAATGCAGGCCAAGTTTATTAATAATTTTTAAGTCAGAAAGAAACAAAACAATTTTAATTTGATAAAAGATAACAAAGCAATATGAATAAGAACTATAGAAACACAGCCCCATAAGGTGAACCCCTATGCCATAGGAGATGGAAAAGGAAATCACAGGGCTACATGTGCTGGCCCTAGCTGGGCTATATCTTTCATGTGACGATGACTAGGTTCCTTTTTTTGTGTCTTATTGCTCACTGAGATAACAAGTGACTGTGCATCTTTACTGTCATGAAAGCTTCTGAGTGATCTTAACATAGTCTGTAGGAAAACAACAGAAACACAAACCACGTTGACCTGACTCTTCAGATTCCATGAAGAATTTTTTTTTCTCCAAGTGAATCTGGCCCATTGAGAGGAAGTCTGTTTTTAGTACCCCATCATGGCAGAAGGATCAGTGTTTTCATACCTGTCTTCCCAGAAAGTTTGAGACGCCCATGCATACTGTCAGCTCAACTAGCCAAGACAAGACAGGATACTCACAAGGAATTACTTGGTGCATAACAGTGGTTTTCAACCTTCCTAATGCTGCGACCCTTTAATACAGTTCTGCATCTTGTAGTGACCCCCAACCACAATATTAGTTTTTTGATACTTCATAGCTATAAGGTTGCTATTGTTATGAATCAGAATGTAAATATCTGTGTTTTCCAATGGTCTTAGGTGACCCTGTGAAAAGGTGGTTAGACCCTCCAAAGGGGTTGGTACCCACAGGATAAGAGCCTCTGGTATATATTTATTTCGTCCAAGAGCTACTTAGGAGGGATCCCTGTTTAGGGAATTTCTGAGTGCTATGGTTGGAGGCAGGCCTGCGGGAGGAGGATTGTCTTAGTTGGACTATTAGTCCTGCTTATCTGATACATGGCCGCCCTCTAGGCATGGCCTTCAGAAAGGCAGGATAAAAAGAAGATACAAATGTTTCTGACTCTTCAAGCAAAATGCAGAGTTGTGGGTGGATCGAGTCCCAACTGATAGCATCAATTTAACAACTCCTGCACCAAAAGGCTCAGGGGACACTGTGGGAGAAGGAGAGAAAACATTGTAAGAGCCCGAGGATCAGGGAGTTTGCTGGGAGATTGCATCTCTTAGGAACGTCAGAAGCTACACCCATGAAGTCTCATCAACATGGCTGCCTAAACATGGGCTGAACAGCAATAACAGCAATAGACATGCTAACCCAGACAGGAAAAAGAAAACAGAAGGCTTTCCACCTTATACAAACAGCTACAGATAACTAAGGAATGCTGAGAGCAGGAGAAATAGTCTTTGGGGGGAAAGAACACACCAATATCCAAAACCAAATGGTCAGCCCTAAAAACATACATACGAGTAACAATACAGATTAAGTAGTCTCTCTCTCTCTCTCTCTCTCTCTCTCTCTCTCTCTCTCTCACACACACACACACACACACACACACACACACTCACACACTTAAATTTCTAAAAAGCCACGAATCTGAAAGAGAACAGTGAGGAGTATATAGGAGGGTTTGGTGTACAGAAACTGAGGTAATTATAATCTCAAAAAAATAAATGATAATTGCTTTAAAGATTCTGGTTCTAGGTCTTATATGCGACTTACTCTCTATTATATAAAACATAAAGCTTCATTATCAAAAGCAAAAGTAAGTAATCTCTCTTCACAAATTAAAGAATCTAAAATATATTTCTTGTAAATGAAACTACCCACAGGAAAAGCCTTCAGCCTGTGGGAAAACCCTGCTAATTAAGGTCAAGGTTTACTATTGTCTGTAGCCTTCTGGGCTTGGGGGAAAATGGCAGACTTCCTTCACTAGCAGGGCTTCCCCTTCTCTGACCTTGTCTGGGGAATTCAAAAACCCACACGCACCTCCACCTGCAGAATGTCACATAGACTTAGATTACAGCTTCAGTTTCCATTCTCCTGATAATACCTGTTCAGCTAACATCTGAGATTCCTGAAGTGCCTCTTTATGCTAATGAGACATCTTGGTATCTTAAACCTTCAGTCAATGACATTCCTGGACATTCTGACCCCCTATTCCAAAACTATATAAGACTTAAATCATCCCCAAGAAAGGTTGGTCTGACTCCTCAATTCTGGTCTGGGCTTCATCATCACTATATCTACTCACAGGCCTTCTGAACCTCCCCCATCCATCATCTCTGCTCCTTTTTCCCTTGTGGACCAGTATCTGACAATGGTCGTCAGGGCATGGAGAGTCATAGATGGCACCCAACCTGGGCTCCCCCTCAAACTAAAAAGGGTAGCAGCATCTTGCCTAACCATACTGACCTGAGGATCGCCTTCCTTGCCTTTCTTTTCTTTGCTATTCGTTCAATCTACACCTTTGCATAGGACTGGAAATGGTTTGTGGAACATCTGACAGTTCTTGGTCAGGGCAACTCCCTGATACTAGTCAAAGGTTCCCCTACCCTCTTTCCAGACCTCCCTGCCAGACAGGTTCTAGCTCACCTCTGACTCTTGCCACTGTTACATGTGACCTAAAACCTGTTCTGGCCCCATTTTCTGAGTTTGTACTCCTGGATTAGGTGTGACACTAAGGAGACACCTTCTCCAGTGTGGGGTTCAAGACACAAGATGGAAAACTGCTATTCGGGAGGACACTAGATCACTACTTCACTCTTCAGCCAAAGCATGTGCTAGAAGAAATCACATCTGCTATTTCTGGAAAGAAGGTGAGACACTGGTATGGTGGGGACCTGGGGAAGAAGGCCTTGCCAGTTGACCTGTCAGCCTTCATAACATCGTTCCACACCAGAGGATAACACTTTATTGACTTGTCTCCCTTTAGCTGAAAGTTTCTCAGGCTTCCTTTGAAAGACAAAACCATGACTTCTTCTGTGATTGTGAAGACCAATTTATCTGTCAAGAGCAAGATGAACTAGCCACATAGGCTCTCAAAATGGGAAAAACACAGTGTGTGCATCTTCGGTTGAGTGAGAGGCGATTGCCCTTTGCCCTGCCAAAGAACTGCTGTTCTGCAATCTGAAAATGCTAGATTATCTTTTTCAAGCCATAAACTGCATTATGCTTCTTCCGTAATGCATACCTTCTCCCAATTCCCTTAACTTCTTGCAGGATAAGGGAGCAAAACAAAATTAGCCTGGAAATCAGTGGATCTCAAACTTGGTTGCATATTAAAATCACATGAAAGCTTTCAAAATTCCCCAATCAAGCTACATCCCAAACCAACTAAACCAGAAAACTCTGGGCTGTGGGACAGAGGCCTTTCGACTCTTCACTGCTTGCTGGGGGATTGGGGTTACAGGAATGAGTACAGATGAAAGACCCCGGCCTGAAGCACTCAGATGTCCTCTGTGGCATGTCTCGTGTAAATCTAAGAATTATGATTAAATATGAGTAACAAGGCATTTTACAAGTATTTTCTCAGCATTGTCTTGGCTTCTCTATATTCTTATTTTTAATTGATTTTTATTTATATGTATTGGTGTTTTGCCTGCTTGATACATGTATCTCTGTGTGAAGGTGTCAGATCTTGTAGTTACAGATAGTTGTGAGCTGCCATGTGGATGCTGGGAATTGAACCCAGGTTCTCTGGAAGAGCATTCAGCACTCTTAACTGCTGAGCCATCTCCTCAGCCCTTTCTATATTCTGATTATCTCCCTAATAAAACCTGCTAGGTGCTGGAACTGATCTGAAGGGCTCTTCAGGGAGGACTAGCTTTCATGGTACTGTATGATATCATGTAACAAGCTTCCGAAGAAGGGTAGCAGACAACAGTCCTACCAGCTATGACACCAGAGAACCACACAACCGCCAGAATGGCATGATAACCCAATGGGGTGTCCACAGACTCTCTCATTGGAGTTAGGACCTGCTCAGCAAGAGGGAAAGTGTGCCTAGTACTGGAAACTGAGTCAGCTAGTGAAGTCACGGAGTGAAGTCAGGTAGGGGGAATCTTGGAGGAGAACCTATACCTTCCCATTATTAACTTGCATAATAATTAACCAGCATAATCCCTACCCACATTCAAAACATTTATCCTTATACCTAAGATAAGCATAATTATCACCCCTCATCAAAGAAATGTCTCTTCCCATCAGACAGAGACCATTACAGATAACCACAACCAATCAAAACGATGAGTTTGCATCCCAGGACCAACCTATAAATCAACAATACAATTCCCACCCCTAAGGCTCAGGAACATTGCAGAAGAGGGAGTGGAATTATTATAAGAACCAGAGGAATATGGATTTTGCTATAAGATTGTGTCTTTTGGGAATGTCAAAAGCTATATCCATAAAGTCTCACCAACTCTGCCTACAAATGAGCTGGACAAGAACAATAGGCATGTTAGTGTGGATGGGGAAGGCTCAGGAGGCCTCAGGCCTACACAGAGAGCTAACACCAGCAACTAAGGAATTCGGAGGACAGAGAAAATAGTCTTCCCCAGGGAAAAGCACATTACTTGGTGCCCAATACCAAATTCTCAGCCCTAAGAATGTATGGATACAAGTAACAATGTACAGACTGAGCCCATTATAATTATATTTATGTATTTAGGATGTATATACATATATGTGAATGTAATAATAATTAAGGTTTAAAGAGAGTTAGGAGGGAATATGGGAATGTTTGGAAGGAAGAAGAGGAATAAGGAAATGAAATTATATTACAATCTCAAAAAAAATAAGGAAAAATTTGCTCATCACATTTTGTTGAAAATAATAATAATAATAATAATAATAATAATTCTTTCAAGAGTATACAGCAAATTTTCCAAATGAAACTACATCACATAGAACTGGTTATTACAACCAAAGGTTTCTTGATTTATTTCCATGTAAATATTGTTTTTACTTGTGTACCATTATTTAACTATGGCTTTATTTGTCCTGTACATCTAGTTTATATATAGGGAAAATGCCATAATTTTTATTTTTTATGTAGTTTTTTTCACAATTCTTTTTAATAATAATAATAATACATGCATACATACATACATATGTAGTATTATGTATGCATGTTTGTATACATACATAGGCATGTGTGTGAACACATGCATGTGCATGTCTGTGTGCATGCCTTGGCATGTGTATGGAGTAGAAAAGAAAAAATTGTGTAGTTCTCTCTTTCATCCTTGATGTGGGCTGAGGAGATTAAACTCAGGCCTTGGACCTAGGCAGCCAGGGCCCTTACCACTGACCCATCTTGTCACTTACACTCTCTTCTTTTTAAATGACAAATCTCCATGTCATGTGCATATATAAATAAGACTGATGGTTTTATAACCAAGAAATTCCATTGTTTTATTCAAATGCAAATTTTTTTTAAATGGTAGATTTCAAAATCGATGGGTTACTAGGAAATCAAGATCTTCAAATACTGAAGGTGAGATTGTAAATTTCTGTGTCCTCTCGAGAACACAGACTGTTAGAAATGAGTGAGCTTGGTCTGGGGTGATGGTCCATAGGGTCTGAGTTCACGTCCCAGCAGCTCCATAGCAGCTCACAACCATCTGGAATTCAGGAGATCTGATGCCCTTCCCTGGCCTCTGAGAGTCCCAGACATGCATGTGATGCAAACACATACATACAAACAATAAATATATTTTAAAGAAGGAGCCATAAGGGAGTTGTGAATTCCACCCTGATGCTGGCCAGGGGAAGTAAGGCATTGATGTCCACAGATGGAGGAAAAGGAACATTAATCAATACAAAGTGAACAAGCAGAGAACTATAACAAAGTGAGTCCCAGAACCAGAAAGAAATATCAGAGTATCTGTAAGTAGAATACTCTGAAAATGTCAAGCTTCAAAAGGGGGCTTCTGATTTGGGTAGCTGGAAATATGCTGTGTTTTTTCCTTTAAGGCTTATAGAATAATGTGCATAACAGCCCCATCTCCTTTTAAAACATGAAAATTAGTGAGGAGACTGGGAAGAGTGCCTTTCTCCATTGTCAAGACTGTTTTCATTGGCATTAGGACAGGGGCAGAGTGTCCAGAAAACTGCATTAACCAAGGAAAAGAGATGCCTGGTTCTACTTAACTATTCTGTTATTAAACTGTTAGAATAAACAGGCACTGTTCTATACTACATGCACACACAAAACCCAGAGGGCATCAAAAGTGTAGTGATTTTTTTCTCAAAGCACACTGTGTTGGTAATTGCTTGTCTTATTTGGCTATTGTCAATTGCAGAGAAGTTTTCAAAATACGCACCTGTCAATTCTCACTGAAAAATAATGAAGAAGGGGCCGCTTAAAATAAACAGAGCGAGCCATTATCAGCAACAATAGAAATTCATGGAATCTAAAATTGCACATTAGGTTAAAAAAAAAAACATGTCCTGGTTCTATTGAAATCAGAAATGGAACAAGAAGAATCCAATGAGTATATTTGAATTCTGTCTAAAATAGTTTCCTTCCTGCCTTGTTATATGTAATTTTTCAGGGTAAATACTAAAGTGAGCCTCCTTCCTCCTCAGCAGCACAGCTTTTGCTAGGATTCCTTTGAGGCAAATAAAAAGGAAAAAGAAAAGTGCCTAGGAAATAGATGTTGTCCATTTCTGCAAAGAACAAGTCAAACAAAGCCAAAGAGAAAACAGATTCGCATTCATCTGGTGGCGTTTCAGCTCAGAATTACTCATGTCGCCTGGACCCTGCTGCGTCACCAGCTGAATTCCAGGCCAGCATTAAAGCTGCAGTATTTGGAGTGGGGTTGGTGGAGCCAAACAAGTCATGCAGAGGTCAGCAGACATCAGAATCATAACTCCTTCTTGGTCCACCCCTTAAATGCTGTAGGGATATGTCTAGAAGGACGAGGGTCATGCTGACACCTTACAAAAGGGTGAACAGTGTGAGAGAGCCAGAGATGAGGTGTTAGGATGCCCAGATTATGTACTCACAGGCTAATAGCAGATTTCTGAATTAGGAACCATGTTCTATCAATGACACAGGCATAGGGGCAGAAACTCCTTTGTGTACAGTTTAGTTTGGGCAAGCCGCCTGGTCTCTAAGGGCGCCACTGTTTTCCATTTAATAATTTGGAATTCTTGGTCCTCCCAGTAAGTCATTGTGCTCTGACTCTAGCGACCAGTGAAGTCTCAGAGCTCAGACCCCACAAAGGCAGCACAGTAGCATATAAGACAGACGGATGTCTGTATGTTTTCTAAGATGCCCAAGTGTTTGCTGACACTCACGGTGATGTTGTCTGGCTCAGAACTTTGCCCTCACTGGTTGGAAATCTTCTTTGTACAAGTGAAGCTCATTCTTCCTGTGTTCCCAGAAAATAGTGTAAAATGGTCATCACATGGAATAGACATAATTTATGAATGGAATCGCAACCAGTTTTAAAGTGTGAAAACTAATTTGCCCGTGAATCAATCCGATAGCCTCATACTGATCTTTTTGTCTATATTTTGGATTATGTTTATATGTTTACGTTATACTCAACATTGGAGTATACTCAACATTGGACACTGCAGATGAGTAGGTAAAGACATAAATTTTACGTAGCTTTAAACAAACATGCAAAATATATTATTGGCATTATTATCATGTTTATTGTTGCAGACCAAAGACATGCTGTCTCGAATTCCAATTTTTTCCTAAAGTTATCCCAATGAAAAGGGTTTTTATATGTGTTTGCTTATTTGTTTGTTTGTTTGTTTGTTTTACATGATGAAGAGTAAACCCACAACCTTGTGCAGGCTAAGCAAGTGAGGAAAGTGAACTCTAGTCCAATGCCTTAGAATTTGTTTGTTTGTTGGTTGGTTGGTTTGTCTGCCTGTCTGTCTGTTTATTGAGACAATATTGCATTCTGTAAGCCAGGCTAGCCTGACACTCCCTTGACAGCCCAGCTAGGCTTCAAACCCATGTGGTTCTCACACAGACTCCTTTCAAACATTTGCACTACTTGCTTGTAGGAATAGCGTTCCTGGAGCAGTATGTGGCAGCATGGGTGGACTCCTTGGCGCTTCCTCTTTATCCTGTGCCATGGCATTTTGAATGGGCTCTCTCTGAAATCTCAAGTGATATATAACCTTCCAAGTTGCATTTTCAAGGGGAAAGGTATTTAATATTTGCACAGTATTTCTTGCTCAAGTTTAGAAAAAAAATATCTTCTATACTAGAGCTAAAGCAGGCACAGAGGTTTCATGGACATTTACTTACATAAAGAATCCTCCTCAGGTCCACAGTTTCCCCATGAAGCTGAACATTAATAACCTTGAGTGTACTGTGTCTTACTTGAAACTCAAAATAATAGAAACCAAGTAAGTGTGCTCTCCATAAATCTATCTTGAATTTGACCTTACAAATAAAGATGCATATATTGTCATTTCCAAGTTAGAGATTATTTTCTTTAAACAAAAAATGCACACAGTGACATCTATGGTAGAACACCAGAACAAACAGTTTCTGATTCTTGAGACTTTGACCAATTAGGAGAGTCTGCATTGACCACCTGTCACTGCACTAAAAGGCTTCTCTGGCTAAGGTTGAAATTAGCACAAATCTATAGGTATAAACATAAATATTAAAAAGGTAATTCGACAACATGACCATTTATGGAAACACCACCAAGAGGTTCCTGCTTGTGTCCTATGAGCTCCTTGGTGACACCCTCCAGTGAGTATATGAATACCATAGATAATCAGTACCAATTAGGCTCAAGGACAATAAATAATAACAATAACTTAAAAGGAGGATGTAGAATCATCAGAATATAGGTTGGTGATTCCCAGCAGGAGTTGGAGATCCTAACAGGAATTGGATGGAAATAGGCTAGTAGATGGTAGATAAAATCAAAATGCATTGTACATATGTGTGAAATTTTCAAATAATAAATTAACTATTATCATTCAAAATATGTATTTTTGTATAAAGTATGTACTTTTGTATCTTTATTTTTTATTATTACTGTTACTTTTTATAGTCCAGACATTGACCCATACCGGTCTGCCCTCCCACAGTTTCTCATTCCATACCTCTTCCCCTGTCTTCAAGAGGATGTCTCCCCCCCCCAGCCTCCCCCACTCCCAGGGCCTCATGTCTCTTGAGAGTTAGGCACATCTTCTCTCACTGAGGCCAGACCAGACAGTCCTCTGCTGTATATGTGTCCAGGGCCTCGGACCAGCTTATGTCTCCTGCCTGATTGGTGACTCAGTGTTGAGAGATCTCAGGGATCTGAGTTAGTTGAGACTTCCTGTGGGGTCGCCCTCCTCCTCAGCTTCTTCAAACCTTTCCTTAATTCAACCACAGGGATCCCCAACTTCAGTCCAATGGTTGGGTATAAATATCTGCATCTGTCTCAGTCAACTTCTTGTTGGACCTCTTGGAGGGCAGCCATGTTAGGCTCCTGTCTGTAAGCACTCCATAGCATCAGGAATAGTGTCAGGCCTTGGGGCCTTCCCTTAAGATGGATCCCAAGTTGGGCCTGTCATTAGACCACCTTTCCTTCTGTCTCTTCCCCATTTTTGTCCCTGCAGTTCTTCTGTACAAGAATAATTCTGGGTCAGGGTTTTTGACTGTGGGATGGCAACCCCATCCCTCCACTTGATGTCCTGTCTTTCTACTAGAGGTGGAGTCTACAAATTCTCTCTCCCTACTGCTAAGCATTTCATCTAATGTCCTTCCCTTTGAGTCATGAGAATCACCTCTCAGGTCGCTAGTACTTTCTAGTGAGTCCCCCACCTCCCAGCCCTCTAGCTTGCATATTTCCATTTATTCTGCTGGCCCTCAGGGCTTCTCTCCTGTCACCCTCATACCTGATAAATTAACATCTATATCTCTTTCTATTTACTGTCCTTGTATAATTTCATCTAGAATGTAGGTCTTCACAATTTTTCATATAGATCTGTATTAGATGTTTTTCTCTATTCCTTATGTATCTTTGTCTGATATTTATTAGAGAACACTTTATAAAGGTGTGTGGATCTTATTCATATTTCATTCAGTATTTCCTGGGTACCTCTTATGAGCCAGACATTATCCTATCTTCATGAAAATTCTTTCTCTCTTCTCCATAATGAAGTTCATAATTAAAAAAATTTTAAACAGCTGGCCAGTTCTCCAAAGTAGCTTTCTACTTTGAAGTCTGTGACTATAAAATAGTGAGTGTCTATTAAAATTTTTTCCAAAAGTCTATCATTTGTCTTTCATGTTACTGCTTGTATATATTTTTAAATGATCAGGTCATTGAATCCAGGTCCCTGCTACTTTAAAAACTTGTTATTCCTTGATGGCTGAGACTAACTCAGAATTAGTATTATTTACTTTGCTTCTGTAAATTTTGCTGGCAGGGAGGTATAAATGGGATAAAACATTCTATTTCTGATATGATAACCAAGCATGCATCTGCCCATGTCTAGACATGAAACAGCACACTGAAGGTGAAAATAATCATCATGAAAGCATGGACAAAATCTCACGGGACACCAGACCAACAGGGATAAGAAAAGCAACATGAGGCTCCTTGATATAGGGGTAAAAGGTCAAAATCAAAAGCATGCCCTGAGGAAGGCTGCTTTCATCAAGACTTTAGAAGCCATAAATAATTAGAATAATCTTATAAAGAAAAGCATTTCAAAATAGGCACATTTTACTGCTTCTCATTTAGTTAATATGCATGGCAAGTCCAGTGGGGTTTCTAAAAACGTTATTGAACACATGAGGGAGACTTAGCATGTTGAGTTTGGGGCTATATTAGCTGAGTAATGTCAGTCACACTTACAGATTTGTGAGGCCATGGAGAAAAGAAAAAACTGCCTATGGTGGTTTGAATGAAAATGGCCGCCCATACATTCATAGGGAGTGGCATTATTCGAGGTGTGGCCTTGTTGGAGTAGATGTAGCCTTGTTGGAGTAGGTGTGGCCTTGTTGGAGTAGGTGTGGCCTTAGAGTAGGTGTGGCCTTGGAGGAAGTGTGTCATTGGGAGTGGACTTTGATGTTTCAGATGCTCAAATCAGTCCCAATTTCTCTCTCTTCTTCTCTCCCAGTTGTCTGCAGATATAGATATAGAACTCTCAGCTGCCCTCCAGCACCCTGTCTGCCCATGTACTGCCATGCTTCCCATCATGATAACAATGGACTAATCTCTGAACTATGCATCAGTTCTGATTAAATGCTTTTCCTTTTAAGAGTTGCCATGCACAGCATTCTCTGTGCACAGCAATAAGCCCTAACTCTGCCTGAACCTCGGTTTTCTCATCTATGTGGCAGAGCTAATGGGTCTTGTAACAGGATTGTGGAAAGAATGAAATCAAACAACACATGCAGAATGCTGAGAGAATTCCTGCACAGTGCAGGAACTCAATATTCATCCTTGCTATCACGAATCCAAAAAACAAGAAGACTGCCTTCTACACTCAGAATGTAGCCTCTGTCTTTAAATAGCAATTAATCCAGTAGAAAGGAAAACACCAAGAAAAGGGACAGAAATGCATTCACTAGTCAATGAACTATGACTCTAAATCTCTCTTTTGACTTATGAACCCATATAGCTCACCAGGATCTGCCTGTGACCATCTTCCATTCTCCAGTCTTGGTGACCTCCATTGAAAGAATTCAGAGCAAGAAAGAAGATAAAAGATATGCCTAGAGCTGGGCGTGGTGGCGCACACCTGTAATCCCAGCACTTGGGAGGCAGAGGCAGGCAGATTTCTGAGTTCGAGGCCAGCCTGGTCTACAGAGTGAGTTCCAGGACAGCCAGGGCTACACAGAGAAACCCTGTCTGGAAAAAGAAAAACAACAACAACAAAAAGATATGTCAAGGGGTAAAGTAAACAGACGCCTAAGAGGTTCTAGCGCCTATCTACATCTTAGGTAAGCTTTGTACTTTTCCTAATATCTTATCTCCTAAAGAGACAGATTTTCCTGGGGGGGACATGTTCCTAACTGAATGATTGACAGGCCTATTTGGGTTAGCTGGTTAGGAGAGGACAGTGATGTCCTGTTAACCAGACAGCCTCTGATTTATAATTAACTCGTGGAGGACAAATCAGAATGTCTCCATCCAGGACCAGAGAAGTTCAGATCCCATTCCTCTGACCCCTATATTCAGAGTCCTACAGTTTCACTTCCTGTTTGTACAAACTGCTGGCTATGAGAAGGGACACTTATAGGCATAAAGTTTTTGCAACCTATTTTTAATAACGGTACATTCTCACCTCTAGCCCACCCTCCAGGAGAGGTAGTAAAAGAGAAAAGTTACTAGAATAGTGGGGACATGTACCTGGTCAGCATTAGTTCCTTGGGGGTGAGCTCGATTTTCTTGGGCAGCAGTTCAGTCCGGTAGCAAATACCAAATATGACCCAGTAACCGCAGACCAGTCCTCTAGGCAGGCAGATGCCACACAGGAATCAGCAGCTACAGTCCGGTCCTTTCAGCAAGCAGACACCAGGCAGCTGTAGTTCAATCCTGAAGAAACTGCTGGGCGTGCAAGCTGCCACGGGAACCTCACAAGCAGTTCTTGGGTGAGTCTCTCTCAATGGCAGCATTACCGCAAGGTGAGCTCAACAACACCATGTAAGGTGAACCAATACATGCACGTTGTTAGCAAAGAATCATGAGGCAGCGCAAACCAAGCCAATGCTGAGCGCTCGTCTCCCGCTGTCTGTGGGGTCACACTCACACTCCTTCAACAAGCCTCCTTTCATGTGTTTGCTGTAGTCAAACATCCTTTCACCTGTGTCTGCTTCAGGAAAAAAAGTCTTTCACACGTTTGCTTTAGCAAAACATCCTTTCATCTGTGTACCCTAGTAAAACATCAATGGACATAACTCACTTTCCAAAGAACTGGAAGTTTCCACGTCAGACACCTATCTCCTGTGACCTCCATAACTGCTAACCTCACTAGCTAACAATCATAGACAATTGCCTATTTATCTGAACGCTCCAGACATGTTTCTGACCGAATTCTTTCATATGAAGAACAACAATGAATTTCTGCATTCGATCGGCCAACAAGTTTCTCCCTCCTCTTTTTTAGATTTTTTTTTCAGAAAATAATATTTCTCTCCCTCTCTATCTACCCAGTGATGCTCTTGGACAATTCAAAATCTTTGCTTCCTTTCCCCTTTAATCCTATACAGTCTAGCATAAATCCTGCTTATGATTTAAAAACACGCACCTTAAACATTTCCACTTCTCTCTGTTTATGCAGGTGAATCCTTGGTGAGACACCATTATCTCCCTGAGACTAGCTAGCTCCCCTAGCTAGTCCAGGGATAGAAAGACAGTATTACAGACTAGAAATTATGCCTGTGACCCCAAAACCTTTCCTAATTGAAGTTTCCAGTAATATTGTTTTAAAAGAAATATTACACACTATCAATCTTTGTTTTTGATATGATGTGCTTAATAAGTGAAAGTATATTTTATACTCCTAAAGAGATTCATTGTGTATGTCTTTAAGTTAGGGTTCGCTTAAATATCACTTAAATAGTACCAGAGAATCACCTTGAACCTCTGATCCTTCTGCCTCTACCCTGAAGAGCTGCGAGGACAGGCAGACATGCCTATTCCCAGGGCTTCATGTGTACTAGACAAGTTCTCCACCAACAAGTTCTCCACCAACTGAGCCACATAGTTTTCAAGTCATTTGAAAGCATGAATTAAGCACTAAAGCTATATTTCATAATTACTTCAGCATTCTTAAATTTACATGTAAGATATTAGTTGGTTTTAGTCACTGAGATTAAAAAAAGATGTGCCTTTCCAAATGATCCTAGGACCACTTTATTGAGTCTATTTAAAAACAGACCCCCTTCTGCCTGCAAAAATACCACCAAAATAACAGAAAATGCTATATTTTGTCCCACTAGAAAACCATGTAGTAATCTGTGCACCATTGGACATTGAGAACCAAAATAGAGATATAGGACTGAAAGAAAACAGAAATCAGACACCAGAAGAAAAAAAAAGGAGGTGTGTTTTATAAGAGAAATGTTGTAAGAAAGTCTTTTGTGTTTTATTGCATTTCTTTAAATTACATTTGTCTTGCCATGCATGTTCATTTTCCCTTTTAACAGAATTTTAAAAAAATGAAAAGTGAATTAAACGTAAAAATATACAAAGAATAGCTTTTTTATTTTAATAGAGTTAGGTTAGCTGACTATTGCCAATGACCTTAATGGTTTTGCCATGGAATGTTTTTACCATTTAAAAATTACATTTTCTTGAGAGTTCTATGATTATGATTCCTTTGGGTACAGAAGAACAATGATCATCTCTTTTTTTCACAATCTCTACTACATTATAAACAGATGTTAATTAAGCACCATTATGAACAGAACACAGGGAAATAATAATGGAGAAAAGTACACTTTGGTTCTGCTTTACGGGGATTAAATTCTGTGGGAAATGGGACCACTGAGTATTCATCAAAAGGCAAAGGAAAATGAAAGGAGCCTGACCGAGGGTTAGAAAAACAAGAGAGAAAAGAGGGGGAAGAGGTGGTTGAGGAGTTGAGGAGATGGCTCAGTAAGCCAGAGCTATTATCCTGCAAGCATTAGGGCCTGAGTTCAAATCTCCCACCTACATTTAAAAAAAGACCCACAGGACTGTGCCACGTTGTCTATATCCCCAGCACCGGGGTATGGATGGCGCAAATAGTGGATTCTAAGAGCCCTCGAACCAGCAGGCCTAGTCAAAAAGCCAAACTTCTGAAACAGAGAGGAGCTCTGACTTACAGAAATAAGAGGAGGATCAATACAGGAGGATAGCTGACATCCTATTTTGGCCTCACTTGCTCAAGCATTCCAGCAACACACACTAACATACTCTCATATGTGTACCAGACACACAAACGAGAGAGAGAGGGAGAGAGAGAGAGAGAGAGAGAGAGAGAGAGAGAGAGAGAGAGAGAGAGAGAGAGAGAGAATAAACAACCAAAAGCATGGCTGGACTGAGAAATGAGAAAATGGAAAAACAGAGCATCCGTGCACTCACTATGCAAAGAGTTAAGTAGTGAATATAATATGTGGGCAACAGACAAACAAAAATGAAAAGGAATCATTAGAGAAAAAAGATAAATGTAGTAAAGAACCTGAAGAGAGCATCCAGTGTGCAAGAAGTCTTATCTACTGAGATCATTTTCAGACTGTTGTACACCAAAAAATAAAAATAAAAATAACCCCAGAATGGTTTGAAATAGAACATGGCATCTGCTAATCAATGATTTCCAAGAGCCTATATAAAATAGAGAACATTAGAGCACAGATGAGAGG
The DNA here is from genome assembly GCA_964023405.1 of Apodemus agrarius. Lineage (NCBI taxonomy): Eukaryota > Metazoa > Chordata > Mammalia > Rodentia > Muridae > Apodemus > Apodemus agrarius. The sequence goes on along the minus strand of OZ030020.1, from coordinate 45,360,444 downwards.
AAACTGGTAGACTGGATGGTGAAAAGTAGCAAGGCAGCTCAGATTCAAGTGTGGGTTGGCAACCGTGGTTTGGGGTCTTTCGTTAGTGGAGTTTTTACATTGATTTGAGAAATGTAACTGAAACACTAATACTATTCTTGTCCCGTGTGTACAGAACATGCTTCAGAGGAATGAGCACATGAGGAATAAACTCAATGGCTGTGGCATGCCACCTTGTCTTACATTTCAAAGCAAATATGAATTTTCTGGGTTCCCGTTAAAACCTAAGTCCTAGTTACATGCAAGGACCTTCAAACAACATCTGTTGTTTCTTTTGGTTTTTTTTTTCATAAAATTTTAGGTGATTTAAATAAAATGATTTGTTCCTTAAGTAATTTGAGCTACTGAACTCTGGAGTTGGAGTTCAAAAGTTTTTTTCTAATCTCTCTTTCCCCATTCAGTTGAGTAATCTGGTTATTAAGACACTCACTAGTCTATGACAGAGACTCAGCATCAGTCACTAAAGACAGCAAAAGTCATCAGATTGACACTAAAGATTCAATACCTCATAAAGAAAATTATCCCTAATATAGTTTTATAAACACAATACAAAAATACATGGTATTTCTCTCTTGATTTCTCTGTCACCCATTGGTCCCCTAAAACACACACACACACACACACACACACACACACACACACTCCCTAGAACCTCTTCAATTAGTCTTTGCCTCTAGGATGAATTCTATGGCGCCTAACACATGAAATTAATATTACTCCTTAATTTCCTATTTGTATGACAAACATGTTAAGCTTATTCATAAAATACTGGACACCTAATATTTTGATTCATCATTAATTTGCTTGTATCAGTGACTAATTTTATATATCAATTTGTCTGGGTTATATTTCCCAGATGTTTTGATCAAAAATATATTTTGCATGTTTCTATAAGACTATTTGAGAAACATTTATATTAATCTGGAAAAGTATCCTCTATAATATAAATGATCCTTCTGCAATAAAATAAAAGCTTGAATAAAACACAAGACAGGCCATCCCTACATCCAGAAGCCAGTAGGGATTCTACCAGTATGGTGCCTTTGGATTTAAACTACATTATGTGTTGTCTGTTCTCCAACCCACCCCTCTCTTCACTTATCTTGGACTGCCCAGCCTCCATATCAGTGTGAGTCAATTTCCTTCAGTAAATCTCTCTTTGTACATCTCCTTGGTCCTTTTCTCCAGAAAACTCAAAAACAAAACAAACAAACAAAAAAAAAAAACTACTGCCTTTGAAAAACCTATCTTACCTATGGGCCCTTTTACTCTTCTAGTGGCTGAAGTTTGTGACTTTTAATGCCTGTTTTGAGGTCTAGCCTTTAGGTATACCCTAAGATCAATCTTTCAGGAATGCAATTATGGATAATGTTTAACTGGGGGGGGAGTCTCTGTACTGTCATATTAACTTCATTGGACTTTGACTTTTCTGAAACCTAGAGCCTTATATTGTGCCTCAATGATCAAAGTCTTCCAAATATCCCTGCTCTCTTGATGGTCTGGGAGTCCCATCTTTTTGGGTCAGTCCCCAGGACTGCTGACAGGTGACAGGTATCTCCACAGCCCCTGGAGTATCTGTTTACCCTACACTAGGACTTACCACCCTTGACCTAGAGGTATTTCTGTCCTGCTTATCCTTTGTTCCCCTAAATAAATCCTTCCAATGTAGGAAATCTTAGCCCAGTTTTCAAATGCTGGCATAACTCTCACTTTCTAGCAGCTGGACCTCTTCATGTGCTAATCAACTCACTATCCAAACCAAACTTCTGACAGAGGTAAAGCACCAAATAAGCCTATTTTCTGGCTTGTGACATCAATTTTCCCACTCGCATCCCAAACAAGTGCACTAGTACACAAATGCACTCCACATCACACCCAGTTCCTGTGACAATCCTGGGTCCTTGTAGCATTTCACAGCTATGACATGCAACCTTCAGAATAAACTCCTTCTATTGCCAGGCAACAGTCCCTGAACCTTTCCGAGCTACTGAGATGTTACTGTTCTCTGAAATAATCGTGACTCTTGTGGTTCGATGGGTCATTCTGTCCTGCCACACTATGCTTACAACACAATTGCCGAGTCTCTACAGTCGCAGAACTATCTATTTACACACGGCTTTGGCCAGACTAAATCTCCAAGGGGCAGGAATTAATTCTTATTTTTGTGGTTCAAAAAACTAGCTCATCTTATAGAGGAGTTTAATTCAATTTTTTTTGGTCCAGCTATTGATTTACATTTCTTGGCACTGTTCAGTTTCTTGAACACTTTGAATAGAGAATGCTTTGTGTTCCTCAACAACCATCAACCTGGAATACGTGATCATGGCATTAAATTACTTCTCTTCTACACATCAATCCACATATAAGCTTGTTTATACAGCAAGTCTCAGTTAGATTATAAATGAATATGCTAATGACTGGTACTTTATCCAGAAAGTTATCCTGAGTGCCAGAAATGACAATCAGAAAGAAAATACCCAACAAACAACTCCTGCCTAAAACCTAAAGTTCTATACTTCAAACAATGAAAAATACGTGAATTCATAAAATCCATGGAAACATTTAGAAGTCTCTGCTTTTTATTCTCTATTTACAATGCTATACTTTCTCTTCCTAAATGTTAAGCTTCCAGATACCATAAACCTTACTTGTTCCAAACTTCATTGCTGGTCAAGGACAGGAATGGTGACTTAAGTATCATCCATCCCCCTCAAGCTCCTCGCTGTGGGGCTAGGTACCATGAATAAGCCCAATTGATTGGCGAGCTGCCGGAGGCCTAAACTGGATAGCCTTGGTAAAGGTTGACTGTCGCAGGCTTATCTCAGTTTTAGTGATTGAGTGTGGTTTTGTTATTGTTGAGACAAGTTCCAAAATGCATGTATGGATCACATTTTCTACCTCCTAGTGAACTGTCTACTCTCAGAAAGGATACCCCTCAATTCCAGTGGTCTCTCTGAGTACTCTTTCCCTCCATTCTCCCCAGTTGTAACATCTGATGAGTCCCTCCCCTTTCGTTTTCCATTCTATGAATGAGTGCGGGGGGGGGTGTGGCTAAGAACACCATTGCACCATTAAGGTATAAGTAAAAATTCCACAGGATAGTGAGTCTGCAAAAGGTCCCTCTTCCTCATCTCCTCGGAGCTCATGGTCACTCTTAGCTAGCAGGGAACTACTCCCTTCCACCAAGTAGCTATGATATTAACTCACTATCTAAGTATAGTAACTACTAAATGAAATGGACTTTTGCTAACACCCATAGTGATAACTGAGTATATATATTTATGGCCTCCCATGATTGCTGGGGTGGGGGAGAGTTTGTTTGTGGCCATCCTCCCCCACACCTCATCCCTCTTGTTCCTGTCTCCCTCAACTGCCCCCACCCATGATGTCTATTCTATTTCCCCTTCTCAGGGAGACTCATATGTCACCCCAACCCTCTGAACCCTCCTTGTTATTTAGCTTCTCTGAGACCTAGGATAGAACCAAGCACAGCTGTCAAAAAAAAGTCAATGAAATGATGTTTAATATATTCTGTTACACTCATAAATTGGTGCCTAGGCCAGTGGTCATCAGAGAGGCTTCACGCAGCAACTGATGGAAATAAATGCAGAGACTTGCAGGCGAATATTAGGGGAGCTTTTGCAGTCCTGTGGAAGAGGGAGAGAAAGGATTTAAGGGGCCAGAGGGGTCAAGGATACCACAAGAAACCCTACAGAATCAACTACTCTAGACTCATAAGGACTCACAGAGACCAAACTGACAACCAGAAAGCCTGCATGGGACTGACCTAGGCCCTCTGCATATCTGTTAGAGTTGTGTGCTTGGTCTTCTTGTGGAACTGCTAATAAAGGGAGCATGAGCTATCTGTGGGCCTTTTGCCAGCCTTTGGGATCCTTTTCCTCATAGTGGGTTGTCTTTCCCAAGCTTTAATACAAGGGGAGGTGCCTAGTCTTACTGTAACTTGGTTGGTGTTCAGTGGAGACCTGCCCTTTTCTAAATAGAATCAAAGGAGTGGTTGGGATGGGGAAAGAGAGGAGGTATAGGGAAGGGACTGGGAGGCAAGGAGAGAAGTAAAACCTGCAGTCAGGATTATAATAATAATAATAATAATAATAATAAGAAGAAGAAGAAGAAGAAGAAGAAGAAGAAGAAGAAGAAGAAGAGTAGTTTTTCTGGGGGAATTGAAAAAATACTTCATTATTTTTGTGAGACTTAGAATTCCTTAGCTAGGACAAAAAGGATCTGCATTGAAATTTGAGCAAGTTCTATGAGTGGTTTAGAATCTCACATTGAAAATAAAAATGATTCTATTACTTCTTGTTTGAAGGATGCTGTAGAGTATAAAGCACTAAAAGATTCTGGAAACCCTGGAAATGTAAATTGTTCACACCCGTGTTTCCAAGGATTATTTTGGTTGCTCTTTATGGAAGCATCTTCTTCTATACTATCATTCACTGATCTCGCACTGGCTCTTCCTATGTAACTTTTCTGTTCCAATGCTTGACACAGAGATTTTGGAATACATATTTAACCAGTTACCAATTTAACCAGTTACCAAGATTTTGATTCTTTTTAAACCACACTGCCATGAACATCCCATGTGACAGTAGGCTGAGTCACAAGTCACTTTTTACATCTCCTCAGGGTGGGAACATGAGACAGAGATGTAGGAGAGAGTCAAGGAATTCCTTCAAGAAATAGATCAGAGATGTGAGCAGGAAGCACTTTCTATTACCATCCAAAGACTTTGGACTCCATCTGTGGCTTCTCTACGAGCTTCAATCAATCAATAAAATAAATTTCAAAGTAGAAACTTTGGCCATTCTGGACTTACACTCAGTTTTGATCCTTATATTACAATCTCTCCCCTACCTCTAAGCTCTCAATCCAGAAACTTGGAAAGGCCACAAGAAACAAAATTCTCAAGGTACTTTCTCTGCCAGCATCCATAGGATCATTTTCTGTAACTTCATTCTAAACAACTGTCATTTACTTAAACCTAACCCATTATAGCCAGACTTTAGGCTACTTTGTAGGTTCCCTTCTCAACCACCGTTCTCCACCCTTATCCCTTCCAACCCCCAATATAAGGGAGGTAAGAAAGAATGCTAGAGGTAGTATGGCTGGGTCCTCCGACCCAGCCATACCACTCCTGGGAATATACCCAGAAGATTCACCAGCATGCAATAAGAATACATGCTCCACTATGTTCATAGCGGCCTTATATATAATAGCCAGAAGCTGGAAAGAACCCAGATGTCCCTCAACAGAGGAATGGATACAAAAATATGGTATATATACACAATGGAGTACTATTCAGCCATTAGAAACAATGAATTCATGAAATTCTTAGAGAAATGGATGGAGCTAGAGAACGTCATACTAAGTGAGGTGACCCAGTCTCAAAAGAATACCCATGGTATACAGTCACTGATAAGTGGATATTAGCCTAGAAGCTTGGAACACCAAAGACACAAATCACATATCAAGTGATGTCTCACAAGAAGAAAGGAGTGGACACTGGTGCTAGAATGGACCAAAACATCATTGTGGGAGAGTACAAGAACAGTAAAGTGGGAGGGGGTGGATGCGGGAGCAGGGGGAGGGAAAAGGACATGTGGGACCTTTGGGGGTGGGGAACCAGAAAAAGGGAAATGAATTGTAAATATAGAATATATGCAATAAAAAAATGAAAAAAAAAGAAATAGCCAGCAATAAAAAAAAAAAAAGAATGCTAGAGGTAAAAGGAGGTGTCTGTCAATCTCAATAGACTTTCTGTTCATTACCAGGGTAGAGTTCTTTGGGGCAAGTTTGATGTTGTCATAAGTATATCTACAACCAACAACCAGAAAAAATCCCAGCAGCAACATGTGGAGCAATTTCAGGTGGCAGTAGCAGTCACCATGCACCCTTCAGGACTCTGACATCTATATACCCTCTCAAGAGTCTCCAGAATTCCAAACGATCCCACAGTGGGCAAAATCACATCCCTGCCAGAGCACAAGGCAAATCATAGTCAACTGCTGTGGACAGTCTCAAGCAGCCCCATATCCCACATGTTGCCATACTTCTATGTTTTCAACAGAACCAAAATTCTCACTACGGCCCATCTAGCTCATTCAGTGTAAGAAAAGAGAGAAACAAAAACTCAAGCAGAATCTGGATCCCTTCCCACATATACCAGGAGCACACACAGAGAGAATAAAAAAAGCAAACAAAACAAAGATACATCTCTTCAAAACTGAATCTTTAAAATTTATATTTGATGATGTGTATCCATGTGTCTCTGTGTGGGTGCATGCACCTGTGCGCAGGGGATCCACCATGCTTAGATCCCCTGCAGCTTAAGTTACAGGGAGTCATGAGCTGCCTGACATAAGCACTGGGGACTGAACTCGGGTCCTCTGCAAGAGCAGCGTACACTCTCAGCCATGGAACCCCATAAATACTGAATCTTAAAGAATTGAAATTTAATAGCTCATATCTTTCCAAGACTCACACTAAACATCTTCACCACATGTACAGTTTTTGAGTTATATAATCTCATTAATGCTAGTTTGGTTTTAAAAATGAGTATCTTTGGATTGTCACAGTCTATGGTTTACCTTGGGTATATGTGGAAAAAGTACTCTGTGATAACAAGCTAGGAAAATGTCTTCTTTCCTTTAGTCACTGTTTTCCCAGTGCAGGCAATTCTGCTTGAGACTTGGAGTGTAAAACCTAAGATCAATAAACAGTTGGGGTCTATTATTATAGATGATAAAGAAGCCGTAAATGAAATATATTTGTAGAGATGTTCTACATGCATTGCTTTTTATTTGGCTTAACTTGTTTTTATATGTTTTCTACAAAAACGAAGAAGAGACCTTTTTGGGCAGCCTATAACATTGGTTATTTGTATGAGATAGAAAACATATTATCCAGCTGTGTCATCTTTACAAAAAAAAAGCCCACAGAGGGCAAGATCTACTGAAGTTCTGGAGCCTCCAAACAAGCTGACTGCCCAAGCGTAAACTGCCCATTGACCTTGCTCCGATAAATGGCTTTTTAATGGACTTCAGGATAGTACATTGTGAGGCATGAGCTCTGGGCTGCCATCAACCCTTCTGAGTGCTGAAGAAGTGCACCCCTATGAACATTAAAAGCCAAAAGAAAATTGCAAGCATTGACCACATTTGTGCCCACGCTGCTTTGCACAGCAGGAGAATAATTTGATGCTTCTCCCCGCCCTCCATTTCCTTTCTACAGCACATCTTTTTTTTTTTTTTTTTTTTTTAATTTTATTTTCTATATTCTATGTTTACATTCCAAAGGCTTTCCCCTTTCCCAGTTCCCACCCACCATAGTTCCCATAGTTCCTCTCCCCCCATCTGTTCCCCAATAATTCCCCCTCCCCCCTCGGTTTCTTTACTAAACTGGAAGCAATCTTTACAGGCCCAGGGTCCTCTCCTTTCTTCTTCTTGGGAATCATTTGACTTGCTATTTGTGTCTTGAGTATTTAGGGCTTCTGGGCTCATTAATATCCACTTATCAGTGATTGCATTTCAGGTGCATTCTTTTGTGATTGGGTTAATTCACTCAGGATGATATTTTCCAGGTCTAACCATTTACCTACAAATTGCATGAATTCATTATTTTTAATTGCTGTGTAGTATTCCATTGTATAAATATACCACATTTTCTGTATCCATTCCTCCTTTGAGGGATATTTGGGCTGCTTCCAATTTCTGGCTATTATAAACAAGGCTGCTATAAACATAGTGGAGCATGTGTCCTTATTGCATGCAGGGGAATCCTCTGGGTATATGCCCAGGAGTGGTATGCCAGGGTCCTCTGGAAGTAACATGCCCAGTTTACAGCACATCTTTTTTATCACACTCCTCCCAACCCCCAGTTTACTTTTCTTGATTTGTCCATTTCAATAGGATGAACTCAAAGTCCTTGGACCATCCAGCTTGTAGATCAGTGTATGACAATAAATGCACACTTAGTTTATTTTTAGACATGGTACAAAACCAGTTTAAGTGACTTCAAAACTGAAATGTCAACATCTCCAAATTCTGAGTCTGCCACAAAAATGAAATGCCCTTAAGGGAAGCAAGAGACACTTCTTTGTCTTTACAGACACATCATTTTAATGCTTTAAAATTATCACAAAGTCCCATATGTTTTTACTTCTAGCTCTTGTTAATCCCAAGGTGGAGAGTCAAAATTATATATTTGTATAAGTTGGGTTTAGCCCATAAATAAACTTCAAAATCAATCCAGAAGTAGAAGTCAGAGGAGAATATACTTTGTAAGCTTCCATACATCAACTTTGGGTTTGCCGAAGTCTGGGAGGTCATTGAACCTAATACTTACCAGGTTTCTAGCTAAGCAGAAACAACCTATTTTGGAATCAGGGTAGGGAGTGAAGCATGGAGCATCAGAGTTCCAGCATCAGGTTTGAAAATTGCTAGGAATTGAGGAGGGTCCAATGCACTCAGAGTAAAATCAGCTTGAAAGACTAAGAAATATGCCTGTGGTCAACCACAAACCACGTATTTCTCTGTAACTAAAGCCTTCTGAAGCCTACTACAAAGAAGATAAAGTTTCCCTCCAATACAACTAGTAATTTACCGACCTCCTCTAACCAAGCCCTTATCTTGTGGAAACCTCAAAGCCCCAAGAAACTGAAAGTTGGTGGTTTGAATTTTCCACCTTTGAGTCATCTAAATGTATGTACGACACTACAGGGAAATGCGGAGTGGTAACATAGTACCAGGTTGAGAACTGTTATCAGACAACTACAGACAAAACCCACAGACTCAGAACCTCCTACTATCATTTTACTGGATAATTTTATGTCCATTTATTTTAATCAAAAATGCATTTCATGTCTTTTCTAGCAATTTATTTCATTTTTATTCTACATAATAATTTGTCTATAAAGTACTAGAAAATTCTTTACCAGTTTTACCTAGCAAAATATGCATAAAAGTTTCTATTTCTCTCTTAGTCATGAAGAAATACCTTTTTTATTTAATATGTTTTTACTTATTGGTTTTATATCCCACTCACTGCCCCCCTCCTAGTCACCCCCATAATCCTTCCCCATGCCATCTCCCCTTCTCTCCTCAGCAGGTTACTCTCCCCCCAACCCCCATATCCCTCCACCCTGGCACTTTATATCTGCTCTGCAAGACTCTCCCACTGAAGCCAGGCAAGGCAGCCCAGCTAGGACATATCCCATGTAGAGACAACAGCTTCTGCAATAGCCCCCTCTCCAGTTGTTCAGGACCCACATGAAGACCAAGCTGCACATCTGCTACATATGTGCATGTGTGGGACGAGCTAGTCCAGCCCATGTAGGTTCTATGGTTGATGGCTCAGACTCTGAGAGTCCCAAGGGTCCAAGTTAGTTGACTATGTTGTTCTTCCTGTGGAGTTCCTATCCCCTTTGGGACCCACAATACTTGCTCCTATTCTGAGGAATCAACTTTTGATAAGGGCAAGTTTGCAAGCTTTGTCGTTCCCCAAATAATTTTATTAAGTATCTATATGAGGTGTTTGTGGCTATCTCATGTCTTTTTTCCTTAAATTTGTCCAGGTCCTCTTGGAGGCAGAAAATAAAACAGTACTATAAATAAGAGAGATTTATTGGGGCAATACCCAAAAGGATTAAGGGAGAAAGAAGGAACTGTATGGTGGTAAGGGACCATCAAACATCTCAGGTTGAGCCCTGAGAAGGAAGAGTCAGATGAGCAAGAGGGAAGAAAGAACAAGTGGAGAGAGGAGCAAAGTAGGGAAGTAAGACAGCCAATGTCAGGAGGAAAGATGCTCTTAGAATGCACAGAATTCCTAACCAAGCATGATGCTGAGGCTCTGTAATCCCAGCACTAAGAGGCAGAGAGATCAGGGGCTGAAGATCATTCTCAGTTACACTGTGATGATTGGCTCGTTAAAGCATGTCTACAAGCAAAACAAGACAACACAAAAGAATGCGGATCATGTCTAAGAAAACTCAAAGAGGATGGCATGAAGTCTGTACTGAGCCACCACAGCAGTTATCTACCTCCCCAAATTGAAACTTTGTATTCTTGTGACATACAGGCTGAGAATGATGTTTAGAAAATGAGACTTGGGCAGTGATAGATTGCCAAGCTGAGCTGGTGGGGTAGTTGTTCAATTGTGCCTTCTGCAGTCAGAGGTCCAGGAGGTCATGCTTATGACCACCACACTCATAGTGATTCACTAAGGGGAAGTGGCCTCGTGCTCACCTGCGTGAGATAGGCTGGATGGTTTCAATCCGCCATCCTCTCTCTACTCTTCTGTGCTTACTGAGCTGGGAGACCAAAAATAGTCTGACATGAACTGGTAACAAGACAACCTGCAAGCAAGGCCTGTAGCACAATGCTGGGAAACATGGATGCTTCTTCTGCAAATTATCTGGAACAAGCCTGTGCTGTTCAGTCAGCTACTAGGATGTTAGTTTAAAAAAAAAACCTCAAGCCTTTGATTTAGAACAAAAACCTTATTCTGCAATCCAGTTAAACCAGCAAATCTCTCACTTAGAGGATTTGGGGGATATTACTTAATCCATGAATACATCTAACTCTATTTTTAGTATTTGAATGTAATCTCTATTTATATTTCTCCACTGAAACTAGGTGTGGATGAGAGTGAACTTTAGCCCAAGTAATTACATTATTCTGAACCCATGGCACATTTCCTAACATGGTCTCATGTGTTCTCCAGCACTTAATGTCTCCATAGAAGTTGTTCAACAAACATGAGTGAGAACAGCTCTTGTCCTTGGAGTAAAAGTGTTAATCAGTACTCCACAGAGAACCGTGCATGAAGACAGAAGTTCTATACTCACACAGCTCGGGGAAACAACCAAAACAATCATGACACAGCACCCAGTTTTGGCATCAGAAAAAAAGCAAGATGAGTGCTCCATGAAGATAGTATTTGAGGAGCTCCCTTGATATCTGCAGGTCTCTATGGAATGATCATCCTGAAGACAAAGACAAAGCTCTATTGGTCAGAATGGTCATTTCATTGTAAGATACCAGGAGTGACTTTATTAGGAAGTAATGAAGAAAGTTAAATCTACAGAAAGCTCCTGTGCTGCTACCAGACAGACGCCTTCCATATTCTGTCTTTGGTTTCCATCCTGGGCTAGTAAATTGGAAAGTTCTTACCTCATCATATGCTAGCCCAAAGGAAAAGTTGGCAAACAGAATAATACAAAGAATTCAAGAGTTTACATTGGATATTAGCCCTCTGTCAGATGTACGGTTGGTGAAGATCTTTTCCCAATTTGTTGTTTGCTGATTTGTCCTTTTGACAGTGTCTTTTGCCTTACAGAAACTTTGTAATTTTATGAGGTCCCATTTGTCTATTCTTGATCTTGGAACATAAGCAATTGGTGTTCTGTTCAGCAACTTTCCCCCTGAGCCAATGTCCTCAAGGGTCTTCCCCAGTTTCTTTGCTATTAATTTTAGTATGTCTGGTTTTATGTGGAGGTCCTTGATCCACTTTGGAGTTGAGCTTAGTACAAGGAGATAAGAGTAGATCAATTCTCATTCTTCTGCATGTTGACCTCCAGTTGAGCCAGCACCATTTGGTGAAAAGGCTATCTTTTTTCCACTGGATGTTCTCAGCTCCTTTGTCAAAGATCAATTGGCCATAGATGTGTGGGTTCACTTCTGGGTCTTCAATCCTATTCCATTGATCCACCTCCCTGTCACTGTACCAATACCATGCAGTTTTTAACACTACTGCTCTGTAGTATTGCTTGAGGTCCGGGATACTGAGTCCCCCAAAAGTTCTTTTACTGTTGATGATAGTTTTAGCTATCCTGGGTTTTTTGTTATTCCAGATGAATTTGAGAATTGCTCTTTCTAACTCTATGAAGAACTGACGGATTTTGATGGGGATTGCATTGAATCTGTATATTGCTTTTGGCAAGATTGCTATTTTAACTATATTAATCCTGCCAACCCTTGAGCATGGAAGATTTTTCCATTTTCTAAGGTATTCTTCCATTTCCTTCTTCAGAGGCCTGAAGTTTTTGTCATACAAATCTTTCACTTGTTTGGTTAGAGTCACACCAAGATGCGTGTGGCATCTTGTTTGTGGCTATTGTGAAGGATGTCATTTCCCTAATTTCTTTCTCAGCCTGCTTATCCTTTGAGTATAGGAAGGCTACTGATTTGCTTGAGTTGATTTTATAACCAGCCACTTTGCTGAAGTTGTTTATCAGTTGTAGGAATTCTCTGGTGGAGTTTTTTGGGTCACTTAAGTATACTATCATATCATCTGCAAATAGTGATAGTTTGACTTCTTCCTTTCCAATTTGTATCCCTTTGGCTTCCTTATGTTGTCAAATTGCTCTAGTTAGTACCTTAGGTACTATATTAAAGAAATATGGAGAGAGAGGGCAGCCTTGTCTAGTCCCTGATTTTAGTGAGATTGCTTCAAGTTTCTCTCTGTTTACTTTGATGTTGGCAACCAGTCTGCTGTAGATTGCTTTTACTATGTTTAGGTATGGGCCTTGAATTCCTGTTCTTTCCAGGACATTTAGCATGAAAGGATGCTGAATTTTGTCAAATGCTTTTTCAGCATCCAATGAGATGACCATGTGGTTTTTTTCTTTGAGTTTGTTTATGTAGTGGATTATGTTGATGGATTTCCCTATATTGAACCATCCCTGCATCCCTGGGATGAAGCCAACTTGATCATGATGAATGATTGTTCTGATGTGTTCTTGGATTGGGTTGGCAAGAACTCTAGAAGTTAGACCCCAGAAAACCAAATAACCCAATCCAAAAATGGAGTACAGAGCTAAACAAAGACTTTTCACCTGAAGAAATTCAGATGGCTGAGAAACACCTTAAAAATGTTCAACATCATTAGTCATTAGAGAAATGCAAATCAAAACAACCCTGAGATTTCACCTCACACCAGTCAGAATGGCTAAGATTAAAAACTCAGGAGACTTCAGGTGTTGGCGAGGATGTGGAGAAAGAGGAACACTCCTCCACTGCTGGTGGGACTGCAAGTTGGTACAACCACTCTGGAAATCAGTCTGGCGGTTCCTCAGAAAACTGGACATGATACTTCCAGAGGACCCAGCCATACCAGCATATACCCAGAAGATTTCCCAGCATGCAATAAGGATACATGCTCCACTATGTTCATAGCAGCCTTATATATAATAGCCAGAAGCTGGAAAGAACCCAGATGTCCCTCAACAGAGGAATGGATACAAAAAACATGTGGTATATATATACAATGGAGTACTACTATCAGCCATTAGAAACAATAAATTCATGAAATTCTTAGAGAAATGGATGGCGCTGGAGAGCATCATATTAAGTGAGGTAACCCAGTCTCAAAAGAATACCCATGGTATGCACTCACTGATAAGTGGATATTAGCCTAGAATCTTGGGACACCAAAAACACAATCCACATATCAAGTGCTGCCCGACAAGAGGAAAGGAGTGGACACTGGCGCTGGAAAAGATCAAAGCATCAATGTAGGGAAATACCAGAACAGGGAAGTGGGAAGGGGTGGATGGGGGAACAGGAGGAGGGAAAAGGGCATGTGGGACCTTTGGGGGACGGGGAACCAGAAAAGGGGAAATGAAATGTAAATATAAAATATATCCAATTAAAAATTAAAAAAAAAAGAATTCAAGAGTTAACTCACCATGAAAAAATTCAGTTTGATCTGGTTTGCTTAATTGTTTTGTCTCTAGGCTGTCTTCTGGTGGTCTTTAAATGGCACAAAAAATTCCCCTTTACCATTTAAAACATAATGAACACATTGAATCTCAAGAACATGAGCCTGGACCACATTGTGTGATGGTAGTAACACTGTGGACAGTGGATAGAAGTGTCATCCCCAGTCTAAACAACCGTCCGAAGGCATTAAAGAAACTTCACAGGGGACACGTCCAAAAGAACTTTCAATGGCATCTGAAATCAGCCTTCTTTGAAGAAAACCATCCTGGAAAATGGAGTGTCTCCAAGGTCATTTTTTTTCTGTTCTGTTTCAGAAATCTCCACTGTTTTGAAGAGGACACATAGAATGTTATTCAAATCGAGAAAGCATATATCACTGAGAAGTCTGCATCATTACATAGTATCAGATCAAACTGCATTAAAAAGCAAAAATATGGTGTCACCTTATCACATCTCCTAAAAACAAAGTGTTCCCATGAATTTTAAATCAGGAAGAGAATTCTTTTAATGACCAGAAGTTAACCCTAAAGCCTGGATTTTCTCAGTCTAATTAAGATAATTGTGTGGTAAATCAGCCTTTCCCCTAAGAAATGTTTTGTATGCATAAATGGATTTCTACTCATATGTAGAGGCTCATTAGATTCTATGACCTACAATTATAAGTAATGAAGGCAAAGCCTAAAAAGTAAAGATTATGAGATGGCCATGACTTTGCTATGACAGCAAAGGCTCCATTAATGTCATATTGGTCTAATGAGACCCAAGATAAGAGTAGCCCTCTTCCTCCAAGACACCAAAAGATACATCAAGTTCATCTGTCTCAGATGGTTCTATCAGGCCTTAAGTTCATATGGATTTATTTTCCTGAAGAAATAAAGAAAAACCATGAGGCTTTCTTCATCTCAAATGCCTATGAAAAGATTCCAACATCTAGATAATGAAGGACAACTGTTACCCTGGTATTTGGCACAGAATTGGTACTCAGAGTAAAAGAACTCTGGCAAAAATAGGTTTCATGGGCTGCCAATCATGGCCATGTTCTGCATATGTAACACAGATTCAAACTTAAGCCTTCAAATGCCACCTATAAATAAAAAGGGGAAGGTACAGGTAAGATGTCTCTATTAGAACCACTTAACTCTTCTAGTTATATTCTTAAAAAGTCATTGTCCCTGAGAAACAAAGGTCATGTATTTGTAAGACTTTCCCAACTAAAGTGATCATAGTTATAAGCAGACAACTGATCTGGCATTAGCTCTATACATGGGATTCTTCTTCCTTCAAACATTTACCAAACTTTAAACACATAGAAAAAAGTTAGTGAAAGCCGCTGAGACAGAAGTCTTCAGTAAAATTGTAGCAGATCAAATCCAACAATGTAGCAAAATATAATACACTATAATCAAGAGACATTTATTCTAAGTATACAAGTGTGACACCTTAAAAATCACCCCTCAATAACGCCCTAAGGAGAAGGATATAGAATCATATCACTTGACTGGTGAACACACACACACACACACACACACACACACATACATACACACACACACACTTGACAAAACAGATTCATTAAAAAGTCTCAATCCTCATCTTAGAAACTTCTTTTTGCTGTAGATAGTGGTAGCCAAGAGACCCACTACTGGTCAAGGCACAGGAAATAGAAGACTATAGAATGTTCAGCTCTAAACAGATCATCTATATCACACTCCCTCTCCTCAAGGCTTAGAGAATGTTGCAGTAGATTGGGCAGAAAACTGATAGAGGCAGAGCAATGGATGATAAGGAGACATTTTCTGGACATGGCAGGGCAGTTACACATATGAATTCAAAGCAGATGAGACAGTAAGCACAAGACCTTTACAAGTTCAAGCAACATCAAAGTCTAGAATGGGAAGGGGGAGGTGGTCACAAAATATCACCTCAAGCTAAAGAACTATTGATAATTGATAGCTTCCAGGAGAAAATGAGTCTGTGTTCTTCAAGGGTTAGGCCCAGGCAAGCCAACCATGCTCCAGTGGAAGACCACACATAGACAAGTATGGTTAATAGCAACTGTACTTGTTGGTTTAAAAAAAGAAACCCAAAGTTCAATGGGTACAGAAAATCAAGAAGGAGTGGAAAGAGGAAGTGAAAATTATCAAAATGTATTGTGCAAATTTTTTCAAAAAATTAATTTAAAAGGGTAAAAACTGTAGGTGTGCTAGGAATAGAGAGAAATCTCCATCATTAAAAAAATCTAAATAAAAACAAAAAACCCTCAAACCATTTGTTTGGTGAAGTCAACTATAAAATGTGATTTGGGGACAAAAAGACACCAGTTATGAATTGTTGTACTGTTGAGCTTACCTTGAGAGAATTTTGCAAGGTGTTTTAGTTATTACCTTGGTGATAAAAGAAATTACACCAACCAAATACTGAAACGCAGCATGCCATGATTTATGGAAGTCAACAATTCTTCATGTTCCAATAACTATTTCACGTATGTATCACCACACAAAATCTGTGGCTTTCATCAGGTGATAGCTACCCATTTATGAATGCTTTGATCTTTTCTCTTCTACTGCCCATCATTCACAGAATGAGTATTCCAGTACTCAGTCTGGAAGAAGACAGCAGAACCCAGATTTAATGCCTCAGTTCCCTGGAACCTGAGATTAGACTCTTCTGAGGATTCTGTTAAAATACCTTGTGTTTTTACAGAGGAAAATTTCGCACTGAAAGATCTTTACTCCAATCTTCACAAAGGGTTCTGTGTAAATACAAGAGGTATTTACCACTATTCTCTGAGTCTGGCTAAATGTTTTCCACTGAGAAATGCAGCTGGCATACCAGATTTATAGTTGTGCCTCTGCCCCATCTCACCAAGACCTAGAAACTGGTCCTCTGATCATCTCCATTTCTTCGGGTATAGGGGAGGGTTGAGGGAAGGTATCAATCAAAGAGGAACTAGAGTACAAGTACAGACGCAGGCTTTGAGGCCTTCCATTCTTCCTCTACTGTGGTCAATAGGAAATATCTCACATGGATACTGTGGATATCCCAAAATATACACATGGCTTTCAAAATAGCCATCTTCCAGCCACTGCTTAACCTAGAGCTGAAAGATTACGGCTCCCTGAAGTTTGAAGGGGCAAACACTGATCAACCTGGCTGTTTTTAAGCCAACGGCACAAAGTTTTATTTATATTGCTCTGTAATACAACTTGATATTTCTAAAAGTTCTTTTTCTCTACAGGATTGTTTTAGCTATCCTGGAATTTTTTGTTTTCCTATTTGAAGGTGAGAATTATTTTTTCAAGATCTATAAAGAATTGGGTTTGAAATTTTGATGGGAATAGTATTGAATCTGAAGACTAATTTTGGTAAGATAGACACTTTTACTGTTACTTCTACCAATCCATTGGACATCTTTCCATCTTCTGGAATTTTCCTCAGTTTCTTTCTTCAAAGACTTAAAGTACTTGTCATACAGGTCATTTACTTGCTTGGTTAGAGTTACACCAAAATATTTTATATTATTTGTGGTGGCTATTATAAAGGGTATTATTTCCCGAATTTTTTCTTCAGCCTGTTTGTCATTCATATAAAGGAGAGCTGTTAATTTTAAATCTTTTTTAGTTAATTTTATATCCAGACACTTTGATAAAGGTGTTTATCAGCCGTAGGAGTTCTCTGGTAGAATTTTTGGGGTCACTTATGTGTACTATCATATCATCTTCAAATAGAAAATTTGAAATCATCTAGAAATATTTTGAATTCTTCCTTTCCAATTTGTATCCCGTTGATCTCCTTTGGTTGTCTTATTACTCTAACACTATATCACTCCTAGGCATAGACCCAAAAGATGCTCCACCATAACACAAGGACATTCACTCAACTATGTTCATAATAGCTTTGTTTGTAATACACAGAAACTGAAAACAACCTTGATGCCCCTCAACTGAATAATGGATGAAGAAAATATGGTACATTTACACAACGGACTATTACTAAGCGATTAAAAGCAATGACAACATGAAATTTGACGGCAAATAGATAGAATTAGAAAAGATCATGAGTGAGGTGACCCAGACCCAGAGAGACAAGCATGTTATGTACTTACTTATGAGTGGATACTAGCCATAAAATACAGGAAAACCATGCTGCAATCAACAAACCCAAAATAAGCTAAGGAACAAGTAGGACCCAAGGGAGGAATTCTTGAATCTCATTATTAAGGGGAAATAAAATAGACATCTGGAGGGAACTGAGTGGGAGATGGGGTCAGAAGGGGGTCCGAAAGGATCAAGTGAGGGGAGGATAGTAGGAGAAAGAACTAGAAACATTGTTGG
The DNA here is from genome assembly GCA_964023405.1 of Apodemus agrarius. Lineage (NCBI taxonomy): Eukaryota > Metazoa > Chordata > Mammalia > Rodentia > Muridae > Apodemus > Apodemus agrarius. The sequence goes on along the minus strand of OZ030020.1, from coordinate 45,342,335 downwards.
GGAGGATTTCTGGGACAAGCTAGAAATCTAGGACAATAGGAACACCCAGAAAACTGTGAGGGTGACTCTAGCTAAGATCCCTAGCAATAGGGGATATAGAACATGAGACAGGCACCTCCTAAAACCAGCCAAGACTTCTAATGGAGGGCCGGGGATCCCAAGCCAGCCACAAAACCTTGACTCACAATTTTTCTTTCCTATATGAGGTGCAGGAACAAAGAGGGAGCCGAAAGTGAGAGACTGACCTACCAGGGACTGGTCCACCTTGAGTTCCATGCCCTGAGAGTAAGCCCACTCCACACACTATTAATGATATTCTGCTATATTTGTACAGTGGTGGTGGGAACTGCAACTCTCAGTGCCAGTCCACTCAGATATGTCTATAATGACTCCTTCCATGGCATGGGTTCCAGAAAGCTTCAAACAACTGAGAACCTGATTAAACTTCTGGTCTGTAAATTCACAAAGTTCTTTTATTTTAACTCTTTCTAGTAGAGAAAAGCAATTTCTAAGAAAGGAGTGAGACATACAGGAAATAACGAAACTCTTTCTAGAGGAACTAAATCCACCAGTTTAATTTAGAAAGAGACAGGAGGAGAATTTGTCATTATGAAAGGATTAGAGCTAAGGTTCAGTAGTCACAGGAAGACGAGTCCTCACGGTGGCAAATTGCCCTGACAATGGCATTTTAATAAAAGCAGACAATGTGAGGGGGATGAGAATCTTCAGTATGAAGTACAAGGAGAATTGGGGATCACTGATCCTCAAAGATGGGACAAGGAGGGCGCTGGAAGAATTAAAGGCCACAATGGGAGGCCCTGAGACCAAGGAGAAAGGGGACAGACAAGCCCACATTGTAGGTGTGGGAGAAAGTATTTTCCATGAAGGTTCTAAGGAAGAGTGAGGAACGACTTAAACAGAAATGCTTGCAGCATGAGAGATTTTAAATTGCGGTTTGTCCTCTTCAATTATTTAAAGTTTAGGAACTTATTGACGTTAGACAAGTTTCAATAAAGTCTTTTATTAAAAAGAAAAACAAATTCCTTTTCTATGCTATACAAACACTTCACTGTGTCATGGTCTTCTGGTCCCTTACTGCTGAGAAAGAGCCTTCGACACAAGGGACAAACAATGAAGGAAGAAGCTGATGGCCATGCCAGAGCTCTGTTGGTGACCTTGGCTGCCACTACCAATCAAAACCCACTCTGCAGTATCAGGAGAGAGCAGCACCCCTTCTTCTTACACCACACCACAGCTCTAAACCTTCACCCTGTCTGCCTCCTCAGTGTACTTCATATACTCAAAGAGAACCTTACTTTAATTGTACTGAATGAGAGACCATGAGAAAAATCCACCTTTAATCGTTTCTTGTGTGAAAAACATATCCCACTTGAGAGCCGATTTTCACTTTTTAAAAGACAGCATTTTAACAAAAGTATCTCACTCTTACATTAAAAGAAAAAAAAAACCCTACTGCTGCATGCTGGCAGGGTTCCCTAGTACACCCAAGGCAGAACATCTAACATTTATGGAATGCTTGCTATGTGCCAGACACTGTGCTAACTGTCTTCATGGCAACACCTGCACTGCACCACAGTTCTCTCCCTTGAATCAAGATGAAGAAGAAAATTAGACCTAACACTCTCTGGCTGATCCCTGGTGAGCAAAAATGAAATAGAAACTTGGCTTCTTGGAAGGCAGGCATACAGGCCACAGTTTGCCAGCATTGTGAGACCTGGGCATCATCAGCCTCCATAACACAACACCAGAAACTGGTTCCAACGTCTGTCAACACTTTGGTCTTAGTATCCATTGCCATTACTCTCCAAAAAGAAACCAATTATCTTTCTAGGAGGCTGGTGACTTATAACAACTCTATTACTGGTCCTTGGGTTCCATGAAATGAAGTATGGTATCACTCTAGTCCCTTTGTGTAAAGGAGATACTTGAACCCATCCTACCTCCAGACCCTCACTTTATATAGCCAAATGGGTTATACTCATAACTAGGTTCCTCCCACATCTGAGACTTAACATCATGATGTAAAAGGCAAAGAAGCCATGTTCTTAAACTTCCATCTTCTTTAACATGGTACTGATGCTGGGTAGGCTCACTACAAACTTCTCCTTTGTATTTATGCCTTTCAGCCTTAAATTCTGCCCTAGGAGGATCATACTTGTGCAGAGTAGGCCTTTTTCACTGGTGCTGGTTATCCCCTGAAAGTAGTATCAGGAGAATAAGGCCAGAAGATAGTACAGGTGGTCAATTATTGCCTGGTCCACCATCCTAAAGAGTGTGGTGACCATGCCTCTACTGACAGCCATGAGTGTGTCAGGGAGACATCTCTACATAGCTCAGGTTCTAGCACTTTCTTCATCTGTCCGGACCATCAAGACAAGCAGTGAGCTATACCCATTCCCACATGTGCAATCTTTTCCTCTCAGTCTTGTCAAATCTCCCAGACTTAATGTGCCATCTGTTTCCTGTCAAAATCTTGACTGATACAATCTTGAAAATGTTGGCAAAAGGCTACAAGACTCACCAAAACATTAGTATACAATAAACCAGGCTTAAGACAAAATTTGGAAAATTGCGAGAGATAAAGTTTTTATAATGCCCAAGCTTTTTTGTGAAATTATTTTTCTAATTTAAATTTTTTAATGTATTCATATGTTTAAAAGAGACCAAGTTCTAAGTTACTGAGTGAATTACTCACTGACTCAAAATTGGATGAAAAGAAATATGTATTTCTGTCTATATAGGTAAAAATATTATTATTAATATGTCATATGAAGGGTTGGTTTATTTTTATAATTATTGAGGTTAGTATGTCCTGACCTCTGTACTTTTGAGGCCATCCAGTAGCACCAAAGCTCTGCTTTCTTTTTTCTTCTACATGATGACCTCCAGTTGAACCAGCACCATTTGTTCAAAAAGCTGTCTTTTTTCCACTGGATGGTTTTATTTCCTTTGTCAAATATCAAGTGACCATAGGTGTGAAGGTCCATTTCTGGGTCTTCAGTTCTGTTCTGTTGATCTTCCTGTCTATCTCTGTATCAATACTGTACAATTTTTAGCACTATTGCTCTATTAGACAGCTTGAGGTCAGGGATGGTGGTTCCCCCAGAAGTTCTTTTATTGTTGAGAAGTTTTTCACTATCTTGGGGTTTTTGTTATTCCAAATGAATTTGCAAATTGCTCTTTCTAACTCTATGAAGAATTGATATGGAATTTTGATGGGGATTGCATTAAATCTGTAGATTGCTTTTGTTAAGATGGCCATTTTTACTATATTATTCCTGCCAATCCACAAGCATGGGAGATCTTTTCATCTTCTGAGATCTTTGATTTCTTTCTTCAGAGACTTGAAGTTCTTCATACAGATCTTTCACTTCCTTTGTTAGTCACACCAAGGTATTTTGTATTATTTGTGACTACTGTGAAGGGTATCATTTAGCAAATTTCTTTCTGAGTTCCTTTATCCTTTGAGTATAGAAAGACTACTGATTTGTTTGAATTAATTTTATATCTGGCCACTTTGCTGAAGTTATTTATCAGGCATCCAAAAGATACTCCAACATATAACAAGGACACATGCTCCACTATGTTCATAGCAGCTATTATTTATAATAGCCAGAAGCTGGAAAGAATCCAGATGTCCTTAAACAGAGGAATGCATACAGAAAATGTGGTACATTTATACAATGGAGTACTACTCAGCTATCAAAAACAATGACTTCATGAAATTCTTAGGCAAATGGATGGAACTAGAAACTATCATCCTGAGTGAGGTAACCCAAACACAAAAGAACACACATGGTATGCACTCCCTGATAAGTATTAGCTTAGAAGCTCAGAATACCCAAGATATAATTCTTAGACCACATGAAGCCCAAGCATAAGGGAGACCAAAGTGTGGATACTTCACTCCTTCTTAGAAGGGGAAACAAAATACCCGTGGGAGGAGATATAGAGACAAAATGTGGAGCAGAGACTGAAGGAAAAGCCATTAGAGACTTCCCCACCTGGGGAAGTCACCAAACCCAGACACTATTGTGAATGCCAAGGAGTGCATGCTAACAGGAGCCTGATATAGCTGTTTCCTGAGAGACTCTGCCAGAGCCTGACAAATACAGAGGCGGATGCTCAGAACCAATTGTTGGACTGAGCATGGGCTCCCCAATGGAGGAGTTAGAGAAAGGACTGAAGGACTTGAAGGGGCTTGCAACCCATAAGAAGAACAACAATTATCAACAAACCAGACCCCTGTCCCAGAGTTCCCATGGACTAAACCACCAACCTAAGAGTACACATGGAGGGATCCATGGCTCCAGCCACATATGTAGCAGAAAATAGCCTTGTTGGGGCATCAATGGGAAGAGAGGTGTCTGGGGGAAACCAAGAAAGAGGATATCATTTGACATGTAAAGAAAGAAAGTATCCAATAAAAAATAAAATAAAAGTAATAAAAAGGAAAAAAGAAGGCCATTATCTTCAAAGCCTGCACTAAAAATGTATCCTGCCAAACATGGCTACCAGTTGCAGAGCCTTGGCCATTATGGTTAAGTGAGTCTTGGTTTCATTAGTAAATTAGGACAGTAATAATGCATACTCTGGGGCCTTCCTGTGAAAATTAAACGAGATAAATGAGGTTATTTGGTATACTCTCTGCTACTTAGCAGAGGTCAGTGTCAAACATAATTAACAATGCCATAGACATGCAAAGGAGTCACTGATAAAGCTAGAGAAGACTTCCTGTACAAAGCAATTAGGAAAGGAGGCAGGACAGTATTCCAAATTAGGCTTCATTCGCAACACTCACAGGTCTAATCCACTGTTAACCATACAAGCATTTATATTCCACTCTTTGATTATCTGTTCATATTTGAGTTCACAATCTTGATGTACAAGCAGCAATCATATGAAGTTGTAGGGAAAGAACACAAAGTGACCTAGCCAATAAGGAGAAAAGAGACAAGGCACTTTTTGAGTTCACCAGTTTTATCTTTGGGCAAAGATTAAAGGATGGAGATTATGTGGGGAACTTGAGAGAAAGGATGAACTCAACCTGTTGTGTCAGGATGGATAGGTTTTCTGAACTCTGTGCATGTGAATTTGATGGAATGACCTACCTGGCCAGGCTGTACATTTCTTAAATCAAAATTCCTACTGAATTTCACACATGACCTCCGGTCTCAGCAGCATCTCAGAGCACTGAACACAGAGCAGACACTGCCGTCTGAACTACTGTGTAAAGACTGAGTCGGCTACCTCGCATCCTGTCAGTCTATGGAAGAGGAAGAAGAACTCCTGGGGGAAAAAAAGAACCTGATAAGCCATTTGAATGGGGAAAGCTTAAGATATGAAGTTCAGACAATGTGTCTCCATCAAGAGAAATACCTGGAAAAGAACTGAATTTGTAATAATAAGTCTCTCACAAATTATAGAACTCTTCTTTGATGAGCTTGTTATACAGAGATATTTGTTAGGCACAAAGAGAAGAAGAGTAAAGGGAGTATGTAGTAAGACGAGGATAGAGGAGAAACAGAGGATGGAGGGACCCCTTACACCGTGAGAGAAGAAAGGCAGACTAGGTGGCTACTCCAGGAAGGAGGGGTTCTGCACTCTCAGACCATGGGACACTGAGACGTGTAAGTCCATCCAAGTCTGATTCGTGCGAACAGATAAGACCAAGAAGTGCTGAGTTATTTTCTTCCACTGGTGTGTTCTTCATTTGACAGGGTACACTTGCTCATCATCCCTAGCCGTGGGAGATCTCGAGCCTTCAATAATCTCAACTGCTGCCGAATAATGGGAGAGAAGAAGGAATTAGAATAGATAGCGCGTACCTATGGCTTTCTATATTAAGGATATAAAACAAACAAAGTGGACTGGATTTTAAAAAAAAAGAAAATTAGGTTGCTTCAATCATACCCTGATCTAAAGCATTGTTAATTATCTCTAAAGCCAGGTAAAAGGAAAAGGCATGAGCAAAACATTTCTTATAGGAAATGAATCTGAACAATACCATTAGATAAATGCAGTGTCTGACTACCATCTCATTTTAGTAGGTCAAGTCATTGCAAATTAGGGTCGGTAGACTGACCCAATGAATTTCTAAAAATAATAAATAATTAAATAATTAATAATTAAAGAAAAATAGAATGACCAAGGGGAGAGTTAATATAATTGGGTAGGTCATATTTGCTCTTACAGTGGAAACTTCAAAACAAGTACAGCTAGCATATTTGGTGCTTATGTTTATTTTTTGTATACAAAAAAAACGAAAGAGAGCTGATCTGTGTCTAGTGTGTCCCTCAATGAAAGCTCTTCCTAGTTTTCTACTCTTCTTTGGGCATAACCCTCACATAATTACACTTTCAAGATAACTGGTGAAACTCCAGCTGTCCTGTCCGTGTCTCAAACAAAAGAAAGGAGGCAATATTAGCAACTCCCCTTTGAACCTCAGTGGTTAAAATTCTCTCATGTGACTATACCCTTCTGCCTGAAATGGAAACTTAAGGGTTTGTTGTTGTTGTTGTTGTTGTTGTTGTTGTTGTTTAGAAAAAACAACCTATCTAGCTTAGTGTGGTAGAAGGAGAAGAGTTCAGTAAGAAATGAAGAAAAGGTTCCTCTGCACAGATTAAGGTTTCTCATAATAGCCTAACCATGTAGTTTAATGCTTTGAAGAAGCTGCATCAAATGCTTTGAAGAAGCTGAAGCCAAAGTGAAAATTATCACTCTCGCCTAATCAGCTGGTTTCCTAAGAGCTCTTAAAAAGCCTCCTGCAGAGGAAGTATGGGCAGAACGTGTTCCTCTGTTAATTAGTGCAATGTCAATCATTGTGTAAATGTGGTCAGGGGCAACTGGGAACACATTTGCACATGACAGTGTATGATTCACACTAAGTCTGGCTTGATGGAGCTGCTTCGCATGCTTGTGCCATCATATTCTCTCTCTCTCCCTCTCTCTGTCTCTGTCTCTCTCTCTGTCTCTCTCTCTCCCTCCCTCCCTCCCTCCCTCCTTCCCTCCCTCTCCCTCTCCCTCTCCCTCTCTTTCTCTTCCCTTTCTCTTGCCAAATTGTATCAAGCTAACCTGAGTTTGTTCTAGAGTCTCCAGAGGGCTGGCATTCCAACACCACCTGAGATGGGTCTTTTGAGAAGACCCCAACTCCCTCATGTTGGTACATAGTTCATTTTAAAACTATCATCATTAATTTTTATTTTCTAGACAGTAAATTTAAAATAGGATAAGTCATTTGGATACAAATTTTATAACTTTTTATAAAGTATTTTAGGAATATATATATATGTATATATATATATATATGATTTTTATAAACATTAGTCAAAAACATCAAGCTAAGACATAAGTGTGTCTTAAACGCTTGAAGTCTGAGACCTCAGAGAGGTCTTGCCAAGAGAGTGCTTTGCTGGCTGGTATTCTTCCCAGGGAACTTTTCACGACACAACATCCAGGCTGAGAGCCTGGGGGAGACAGGCATCCCCAGTAGCAGGCTCCCCACATAGCTCACACCAATCAGGACACCATGTGCACTGCGGTCTATGCACATTGAATGCCTAGAGCACACCTCCGTAGACCACCCATGCAGTTCCCATGGCAACAGGGACAGATGGACAAGGATGCCCTTCTAAAAGTATCACATGGCAACTACTGAAAACAATTTAACATTTTATTCTCATAAATGTTTTCCAATTTTAAAAATTCCACATATGAACAGAGTTGTCTCACTTCTTAATAGCAGAGGAGAAAAAAATTTTTACAGCTTTATAAAAGTATAGTGATCTTTCTAAATCAGGGCATTTATATCACCCCTTTCAAGGCTCATAGAACATCATGGTCAGGGGTTAGGAAGAATGTATAAAAACAAGATGAAAGAGAGATGTAAAATGGTATCACCTGGACCTGGCATGGCTGTTGTACCCACGAACTCACTGCAGCTCTGGTTCTCTGCACAAGACCAACACAAGACTGGGCCCCTGGATACTTCCTAATGGATTGGGGAGGGGCCTACAGGGGATTGACAATTAAGGATAGTTAGTAGAAGGGATATCATTTTCGTCAGTGGTGTAGACACAGATAAGTTGGCCTTGCTAACCTAATAACCCAACATCACCAACTCTTGTGCAGGAAACTCTTCTTGAACTCAACAGGCCACACAGAAAGTCAGGAAAATAGACAAGGACTTGCTGAGAAGAGTTCCTGTAGGAGATGGAGAGGGATGGGAGGAAGGAGGGTGAAATCACTAGACTTCATTATAGACATGTATAAAACTGTCAAACAAACATTTTGTTTTTAACTTGAGTGATTTATGGATGGTCACATACTTCCTTAGAGGCAAAAAAAAAAAAAAAAAATGAGTGTCCCAACATCTACTATGACAGTACCCAAACAGACAGGCCCAAGTCTCCCTTGAAGACATAGACATTTCATTCCAAATTTATTTTCACATATGTCAATTCTTATTTCCTCTTCCTGTTACTCACATAGCACAGAAACCACAGGGACAATGAATTATTAGTTTGCTTAATTATATGGCTAAAAGCAAAAACTATTTTCAGCTCCCCTCACATGCAAAACTTACCTATCCCTTCATATATATTTTTAAAAAATTCTTATTCAAGTTAAATTTCTATTGAAGGCTTGGAGTCCAGAGATACATTTCTAATTGTAACTGTGTTTTAATCCCTAGGGTCTCTTATTAAAATGACAGGCATAGACCTTGAGTTCCTTTTGCTTTAGGATTCAGTACTGTCCTGAACAAAACCCTACTCACACATTCTGAAAGGAACCATTTGTCCCGATCCCTATGGCACAGTAAAGAGCAATGGCAGACAATGTGGCCTGCCCATGTGACGAGGCTGCCCCTAAAATAGGAATCCCAGAATATCTGCTCATGAGACTGGCAGCTGGAACCATCTCAGTAGCCTGGAACTGTTAGAAATTCAGGAAAAAAAACAGCTTCTTTGCTTTCCTCTCCTCCCTAATTCTAAAAGTCTCAACAGCTACTTTGAGACACACTGCTACTGGATCGATGTTTCGAGCAGTCTCATATACTGGCAAGCTCGCGGGACTGTCTTTACTACTGCTGCACGCCCAGGGAATACTTTTCAGAAGAAAGTTTAGGGGTTCGTGCTGCTCTCTCTGTCTCCTGGCAATGCTGGCCCAAATGCCAACCTCCGATGCATAGGCTCCTATTAGCATATAGAAAACAGTGACTTGGAAAATTAACTTGAACGTCGAGGTGCCACAAAGGAGATCACCATTTGCCACTTCCAGGTGACCGAGACACAGTAGCTAATACTGGCCCCCTGAAACCACCGATCGAGTCCACCTCTCCTGAGCCCGGACTAGCTTTGCTTGTTTCCCCGGCCTACCCAAAGGGACTGTAACATCCAGCCCCTAAGTCACAGAAGCTGAGACACAATCAGTACAATTAGCACAATCTGAATAGTCACAGTGAATGAAGGGTCTGGGCTAGCTGTTCATGCGGTTTACTTTGTCCTATCCCTACTCCTTGTCCATCAAAAGTTGCAGATGAGATCCCCTAAACGTATCCCTTGGTGAGCCTGTCGGCACCCAGCTCAAATGGAAAAGTTGAGCCACAGTCACTGACTGCCCAACATCCAACCGGGCCCCCTTCATGCCTGACCATAAACAACTCTTCAACCGATGATGTGGTCCTGATCTCAGGCTCTGAAGTCTGTGTCATGTTCCCATTGGCCCCTGACATAACTCCCACAACACCTCTAACACAAGGTCCCCTCTGCACCAGTGTCAAACTGGTAGGGCCACTGACAGGACTCCATCTTTGTGACTCCTGCTCAAATCAGGTCACGTCCAGGCCCTCAGTAGTCAATAAGTTACCTCCCAAACCCAAGGACGTCAAGCAGATGCTTGGGATACACAGTGTGGTGTGTGCCTCTTTAGCAGTGCAGCACATGGTGGTTCGTCCTTGGCTTTTAAAGGGAATGTTTTGTCAAATAACATGCATGGCAAACTAAAGTACCACAAAGGCAGGGCGATAAAACATTCTGGCCTCTAAACACCTAAGAAGGCATGCTTACCAGAAGTCATTCACAGGAACACTCAGTCCTTGAAGATTTCCAATTGTTATTGTTATTTCTAGCGTCTAACAACATACATTCAAAAGCCCATTAAAAGATGGTGGGAAAAAAAGATAAAATAAAATCAAATATTTAGCCTTTAAAAAAAAAAAAAAGATGGTGGGCACGCTAGCCCCGCCCTACTCCATCCCATTCTCTCTGTGTAACTGGTCGGGTTGTTCACGGAGGCTGAACAGGAAAAAAGGCTGTCTGCTGTGCGAGCAGCCCACCACCGATAGCACCAGGTGCTTAAAGTACCAAATTTAAGTCTTCACATACTTCTCACGCAGAAGCATATGTGCCCCTCCCACTCTGCACCGCCCTTACCATGAAGGCGGGAGCAGAAGCCTGAGAAGGAAATGGGTGTACTTCATGAGATAGAACAGGGCTTCATGTTTTGAGTTTCTGAAGAAGAAGAAGAAGAAGAAGAAGAAGAAGAAGAAGAAGAAGAAGAAGAAGAAGAAGAAGAAGAAGAAGAAGAAGAAGAAGAAGAAGAAGAAGTCTTAAGCAGCTAGAAATCTAGGAGCTTCCTGAGAATTTGACACGTGATTTCTCTTCTGTATTTTGACTACTATTTTAAACAGAGGAGGTAGGTTTTCATAGGATCCCGTAGCTGAAGAAGACAAAAGGTACCCCAGACATCTGTGACTAAAGGAGGAATCAGGCCTGAGTGTCCTGCACCTTCTCTGTGTACATGTTTATATAAGAATGCATGCCCCAGTCTCACAGCTGAAGCAAGAAATAGCCCTTACATTACCACCTCTCCTGGTTGCCAGGCTGCAGGGCAATCCACCCACGTGTGCGTCACGCAGACTGCGGTTCCGTAGGCATCTCAAGCTTGGTGAGCGTCAGCATTTCGCTGGTACCCTACGCTGCTAGGGAGCAGATCTGTAAAGAGAAAGGGGGAGGGGCGCGCCCTCCCACATCAGGCTACCCGGCACCCCCACCTCCCATTCTTCTCTTGCCAGGCCTCCAGCCTGCTCAACACGTTTTTCCTACACAGCGCCTACTTCCGCATCTCACATGCGATGTGAAAAAGACAGGCAGGACCCTCGCTAACTCGAATGCCCAGAACAGAGTGAAAAGAAGAGAAAAAGAAATACATTCTTGGAATTTGAAAGACGAGGGAAAAAAAAAACATCTATCTCTCTGACTCAACCGGGTCTTCAACCACTTCAGTCTTATTTCCTCGACAATCTTATCACTCTTCCTATAACGGAGTCCCTCTAGTTTATTCTAAGTTCTGAAGCCCATGTACCTGCCCATTGCCTCTCACAGCCAAAGCCTTCCAGAAGCGCTTTTCAAAAAAGATAATAATTTACCAATCGAAGTACATCAGAGCTGGGTAAGTTCAATCTTGCCAGCTTTTTAACTGAAAGTAGGAAGCAAAACATGCCAGGGAACCTTCCACAGCAAATCCAGCAAAAGCAAGTGCTGGGTGTGATGAGGGTGTGCCTTGGAGATATGAAAAATAATTTAGTAGTGTTTCATTGCTGAGATTATCTTGGGGCATAAGAATTATCCGTGCATTCATGACATTGTTACACATAATGTTCTGCTATGATAAAACATGCTCAAAGCCTCAAAATGCCATGTGCACCAGGTATAAAATGCACTAGAATGCAGTACCACTGTGCTTATGAAACAATGGACTCCTGAAGCTGAGGCCATCACTCAGGCCATAAGAGAATTTGTTATGCAAATACAAGGATCTGAGTTTGAATCCCCAGGACCCAAGTAAAAACCCAGGAACAGCTATTTGAGCCTATAAACCAGCATTTGATGGTAGAGATAAGTGTGATGGTTTGAATAAGAATGGCCCCCATAGACTCATATAGACTTGAATACTACGTCAATAGGGAGTGTCATTATTAGTAGGTTTGGTCTTGGAGTGGGTGTGGCCTTGTCAGAGTGGGTGTGGCCTTGTTGGAGGAAGTTAGTGGGGTTGGGCTTTGGCTAAAAGTTCAGTTTCAAATGCTCAAGCCAAGGCCCAAGGTCTTCCTGCTGCCTGCAGATCCAGATGTAGAACTCACAGCTCATGCACCAGCACCATACCTGCCTATGTTCTGTCATGCGTCCTGCCGTGACAATAAAAGACTAAACTTACTCTGAGCCACATGCCAGCCTCAATTAAATTCTTTCTTTTATAAGAGCTATAGTGGTCATTCTGTCTCTTCACCGCACTGTCACTGACTAAGACAATAAGTTCTTAGAAGTCTCTAGTCAGCTGGCTGAGGTAAAGTGCAAGTTTTGAGTTCAGTGAGAAACCCCATCCCAAAAGAATAAAACACAGAATGATAGACAAGAGTACTGGACATCCTCTGGGCTCCATGAGTGCAAAAACATATGCACAAGTGTGTAAGCCTACAAAGGAACACACTGGTACCATAAACATACATGCATGCCACATATATACCACAGAGACACACACTGACAGACTCCTTTTTATTAAAAGGATGGATATTCTATTTCAAAATTTCTGAAATTTTATAAATATATACTTGATTGTGAATTAAACTTTAGTCTTTCTGGTGAGCATTCCATGAGACCATTTGCACTTGAAGGATACACTTGTCTGTTTTTCTAAACCACTTAAATTACTTCTTCAAATTTCCCTTTTTTTTTATTTTAAACCCTCTTTTAATTATAACTCTATATATTATATGTGAGATTAATTGATCTTGTAGTTTTGTTATTATTTCTCTATTTTTGTACTATCTTCCAACACTGAATTGCCTGACTCACCACACACATTCAGTTAAAAATATTCTCTCCTATTATGTATTGCTTCTTATAATCTACTGTTCCTGTTCCATAGATACAATATCTTATTTTATGGGTCTATAGGAAACAGTAACTGAAAATTAAGTATATTTTACTGTTTTCTTCCTACTTATACTCAGATACAGAGTCTTACAGCACGGCACAGGCTGTTCTTGATCTCCAGGTCCTTCTGAACACTGGAATTATATGTGGGTGCCATTATTTGCTTTGGTTTGTTTGCTTTGTACTTTGACGTTTTTGAAGTAGGATTTCTTTTCTATTATTTACCATCTTACTGTCCATATTTCAGCTCTGGTTATCCAAGAGCCAGACACTGATATCTCCTTTAGGAGCTTTCTTCTGGCGTCTTTCTGTTGACTTTATCCTCGGAGATTGGCAAGTTCCAAGTGAGTTGGCCATGTTGCGTATCACATGCCTCCTTAGCCCTTTTCTTTTCCTTGGCTTGTTCCCCAACTTCATTGTGCATCTGCACTAAGAATGCTTCCTTTATAAACCACCTGCATCCAGACTATTGCCTCAGAATCCATTTCTGAAAGAACTGATCCTGCAAAACAAACAAATCCTTTAAAACCCATACAAAAAGGTCCCTCATACTTTAAAATGATCCCATCTCAATTTCTAGTCATACTGTCACTATAATTGGTACTTAGGTAAATCATGGATATTTTGCAATACATGTGAAGAAATAGACTATTCCAACAAAGGTGATGAGAAATAATTTTCTCTTTTATGTAGAGATTTGATATTGATGCATAAAACAGGACAGTGATTTGTTCAAGAGTTTCAAAAATTTATGTGCTTCCAAAGAGAAGATGTCATATAAATTTGTCAAAATCTAATTTGTTAATACATAAAAATCAGAATAGTGTTTTAAGTCAAAAATTGACAGGCAGAAATAAATCCTAAAGTATTTAAATAACATTTAAAAACAGAAATTCCTCCCTTCCTAAAAATGTCATAACATTGAACAATGTCAAATATATAATTTCCTAAATTTGACATTTCTATGAGTTTTTGTAAAATACACCCTCTTAAATTCTGTGAATATTGTAACACACATACACACAGACTACCACCACCGGGAACTTAGACTTTATCACCACTTTGGAACAAAATATTATAGTAGGGGGAAAGTACCTGAGAATTCTAGTCTTGATTTATGGATAATTTAAAAGAATTCTCAATAATTATTCAGTCACTGGCAGGCAGTCCGCAGTGACTTCCTTGGTACAGTTCCATGCATTTAAAAGTAATGGCTCATCACCTTAAGGCCTGGCACAAGTAAAAGCAATTGGACCACAAGATGAAACGGCCGGCCCACGAATGTGTCCAATTGGGAAGAAATAAGGAAGCAAGTCTTGCTTAGTTGTCAAAGTTTCCGAATAGACCCAAATGAATGGTGTCTATACAGCTAGTCTGGAAAGAAAGCGCCTGCTCTCCATAAAGAATTCCTAGCCAGGGGAGTAGAAGCCTGCACTCCTGAAAGTTCCTGATGGGCATGAGAGGGTGGCAGGCTTTGGCAGTGACCACAAGTGCCTAAGGATCCCTCAGTCCTCAATAAGAGTGGAGCAATTGTTCTGACCAGTGACAAGCTGGGTCTCTTTGGTTGTCAACAGACGCCTTCTTGTGCTACTCTAGATAATAAAATCAAGCCTAAATGTACTAGTTTCAAACCTACCTGGCCCTCATCAAGCTTGAAGCCTGAGCCTCCTTCCCAGGTCTTCCTTACCCATCTAAGGCCCTCAGCCACTGCCTTGGACACCAACCCACTGCCCGTGGCCTGCTCACTCATCATCTGAATGTTTCATCTCTTCTGCCACCACCCTGGCTTTGGTGGGTATAAGGAGCTCCTTCTCTATGCCCTGCCATCTGCTTCCTGCTTTGTCTCATGTTGCTGGGAAAATGTTCATGATCATCATGAGTTTTGGTAAAGAGGATATGGCAAATCTTCATCAGGAAACAGATGTTCCCGGAAATAGAACTACTGAAATCAGTTTATCCGAAACTATAGGAAATTTCTAGAAGAATACAGTGTTAAAATGTACCCAGTGCTGAAGAACAAATAAAAAACCTCAGAAGAAGCAAAAGAAGCTGTGGTGAACAGGTTCATGGCCCAAGTGCCTTCTTTCTTTTCTTGTTTTAGTAAACCTCAGTGGCCCCATGCATGTTTCTACATGGTCTTTCATTTCCACCAACTAAAAATGGTGTCTAATCTAGGTTCTTGAAACAGTAAATTGGATGGGCTCAGTCTGGTAAAAGCAACTACTGACAACAAAAGAACATGCCAGTTGTACCTCCATACGATTCTTTAGCACTATGGGAGAGAGAGCCTCCCCAGTGTGAGAAAGAATGCTTTCCACCATACCACTTCTCCAAGGAAGCCTGGAGGATGAGTCACTAGAAACTGCTGTTCACGGTGCTAAAATTTTATATGTACTATAAATTACATTTCATTGGCATCCTGCTTATTGAAAATCTTCTAAACCTATATTTCAAGATGCCCTGCCTTCCTAATCAGTATGCTGTGGGCATCTGAGCTTTTCTCTTATGAGTCAGCCATCCTTAATATCACCATGTACTGTGCATTTTGCAGTACAGAGAACCTCAGATCCTTTGGGGGTTCATTGGGCTATTTTCACCCACATGAAATGGCATAAATTGTTATATTTAAGGCCATTTGTCTGTTATCATCAGTTTCCTGTTGCTTTCAGTGTGCCTACCCAAAAGCCTTTCTTCTCATGTTTAATTTATGACTGTTGTGCTCCCTGTGGCTTTTCAAATTAAATCACACAGGCTATTAGTTACAATCCATTAGTTTGCCAGAACAGTCATGCACTCAGGATCCTTAATGGAGGAAAATATAAAAATACACACAATATTAAGATGGCTCATCCTTGATAAGACTATGTTCATAGTGGGATAGAACATTGTTCAAGGTACAATTCCCACATCTTCTGACCTAGTTAATCTGACCCCTCTGGGGAGGCTGAATGCAGGACTGCAGTGGGATACAATGAAAGCAAACCCTTCCCACAGTTACCACTAGGTGAAAAACTTTGGAAAATGGTCAAGTGTAGCCTGTAATAACTGAATGATGCATTCTATTGGGTTTTAATATACACATGAATTAGTTGGGTTTCTTATAATGCAAGTTTTGGTTCAGTAGAGGTAGATGGAGCTGAGTACCTGTTTGGTCAACAGGCTCCAAGAGGTGCCTGAAGACAGGTCCTCCTGGTAACAAGAATGTTGAGTGGTTTGGGCTGTGGCCTGTTAGTATCTCAGATCTTTTCAAGAATATCCAGTGGAGATCCGCAGAGTAAGATAGGATCTACAGAACACCCAGAAACTATATAGACATGCAGGGCTCCCAAGATGTCAAGAGGAGCTTTACTGACTATGAAGCCTTCCAACCAGTCTCAGAAATTGTTGTGGGTCTTAGTAAGATCGAGTGGGTCATCCATGGGTAGAAATCCCATTTAGTCATTCAATGACACAGAATGTAGGGCTGGAAGTCACTTTGAGAAAGACCCATTGTTTCAAACTGAGCTAAACTGGGCATGAGTAACACTCAAAAGTCAGGGAGCCTAAACTTAAGGAGCCACAACATCAGGGAAAGAGAGACCTGAGAAGCATGTGTGGAGAGTCAGGGCAGCCAACACTGAGAATTCCTTCTATCTTCCTTCCTATCTATGGTCTTTTCTCAACCAGTAGAAAGGACTGTGGTATGTATCTTTCTAGTTTTTAGCTGGAGACATGATCATTTTCAGAACGCATCCCTTAAATTATATCCCTTCTATCTTTAAGGACCTCTTCCATATTAGTTTAACATATAAGACAAAAATATTCAGTGTGTTTGGTTTTATGTGGAGGTCCTTGATCCACTTGGAGTTGATCTTAGTACAAGGAGATAAGAGTGAGTCAATTCGCATTCTTCTGCATATTGACCTCCAGTTGAACCAGCACCATTTGTTGAACAGGCTATCTTTTTTCCACTGGATGGTTGTGGCTTCTTTATCAAAGATCAAGTGACCATAAGTCTGTGGGTTCATTTCTGGGTCTTCAATTCTATTCCATTGATCTACTTGCCTGTTGCTGTATCAATACCATGCAGTTTTTAACACAATTGCTCTATAGTACTGCTTGAGGTCAGGGATATTTATTCACCCAGAAGTATGAACCTAATAGAAAAGAAACTGGAGAAGACCCTGGAGGACATGGGCACAGGGGGAAAGTTTCTGAACAGACCACCAATAGCTTATACTCTAAGATCAAGAATTGACAAATGGGACCTCATAAAATTACAAAGTTTCTGTAAGGCAAAGGACATGGTTAGAAGGACAAAACACCCATCAACAAATTGGGAAAAGATCTTCACCAACCCTACATCAGACAGGGGGCTAATATCCAATATATACAAAGAACTCAAGAAGTTAGACCCCAAAGAACCAAATAACCCTATCAAAAAATGGGGTACAGAGCTAAACAAAGAATTTTCACCAGAAGAAATTCAGATGGCAGAGAAACACCTTAAGAGATGTTCAACATCATTAGTCATCAGGGAAATGCAAATCAAAACAACCCTGAGATTCCACCTCACACCAGTCAGAATGGCTAAGATTAAAAACTCAAGAGACAACAGGTGCTGGTGAGGATGTGGAGAAAGAGGAACACTCCTACACTGTAGGATTGCAAGATTGTACAACCCCTCTGGAAATCAGTCTGGTGGTTCCTCAGAAAATTGGGCATGACACTTCCAGAGGACCCTGGCATACCACTCCTGGGCATATACCCAGAGAATTCCCCAGGATGCAATAAAGACACATGCTCCACTATGTTCATAACAGCCTTATTTATAATAGCCAGAAGTTGGAAGGAGCCTAGATGTCCCTCAAAGGAAGAATGAATACAGAAAATGTGGTATATTTATACAATGGAATGCCATTCAGCAAGTAAAAATAATGAATTCATGCAATTTGTAGGCAAATGGTTGGATCTGGAAAATATTATCCTAAGTGAGTTAACCCAATCACAAAAGAATACACATGAAATGCAATCACTGATAAGTGGATATTAATGAGCCCAGAAGCTCTGAATATTCAAGGCACAATTGGCAAGTCAAAAGTTTCCCAAGAAGAAGAAAGGAGAGGACCCTGGTCCTGAAAGGACTGGATCCAGTTTTGTAGGGGAGTACCAGAACAGAACAGAGAAATGGTGGGGTGGTGATTGGGGAATAGATGGGGAGGGGGGAAATATGGCACATATGGTGAGGGAAAACTGGGAAAGGGGAAAGCCTTTGGAATGTAAACAAAGAATATAGAAAATAAAAAAAATAAAAAATATTCTAAATGCTTTTTATACAACATTATGCATCTTTCTTAAATTTTTTTATTGGATATATTCTATATTTACATTTCATTTCCCTTTTTCTGATTCCCCACCCCCCAAAGGACCCACATGCCCTTTCCCTCCCCCTGTTCCCCCAGATTCTAGGCTAATACTTTGATGTTGGCTACCAGTCTTCTATAAATTGCTTTTACTATGTTTAAGTATGGGCCTTGAATTTCTGTTCTTTACAAGACTTTTAGCATGAAAGGATGCTGAATTTTGTCAAATGCTTTTTCAGCATCCAATGAGATGACCATGTGGTTTTTTTCTTTGAGTTTATGTAGTGGATTACATTGATGGATTTCCTTATATTGAGCCATCCCTGCATCCCTGGGATGAAGGCAGCTTGATTATGGTGAATGATCGTTTTGATGTGTTCTTGGATTCGGTTAGCAAGAATTTTATTGAGTATTTTTGCATCTATGTTCATAAGGGAGATTGGTCTGAAGTTCTCTTTTTTAGTTGAATCTTTGTGTGGTTTTAGTATCAGGGTAATTGTGACTTCGTAGAATAAGTTGGGTAGTGTTCCTTCTGTTTCTATTTTGTGGAATAGTGTAAAGAGTATTTTGTATTAGTTCTTCTTTGAAGGTCTGATAGAATTCTGCACTAAAACCATCTGGTCCTGTGCTTATTTTGGTTGGAAGACTTTCTATGACCCCTTCTATTTCTTTGTGGGTTATGGGACTGTTTAGATGATCTACTTGATCCTGATTTAATTTTGGTATTTGGTATCTGTCTAGGAAATTGTCCATTGCCTCCAGATTCTCCAGTTGTGTTGAGTATAGGCTTTTGTAGAAGGATCTGATGATTTTTTTAATTTCCTCAGTTTCTGTTGTTATATCTCCCTTTTCATTTCTAATTTTGTTAATTTGAATACTGTCTCTGTGCTCTTTGGTAAGTCTGGCTAGGGGTTTATCTATCTTGTTGATTTTCTCGAAGAACCAGCTCCTGGTTTTGTTGATTCTTTGTATGGTTCTCTTTGTTTCAACTTGATTGATTTCAGCCCTGAGTTTGATGATTTCCTGTCTTCTACTCCTCCTGGGTGAAATAGCTTCTTTTTGTTCCAGGGCTTTTAGGTGTGCCGTTAAGTTGCTAGTATATGCTCTCTTCTGATTCCTTTAGGAGGCACTCAAGGCTGTGAGTTTTCCTCTTACCACTGCTTTCATTGTGTCCCATAGATTTGGGTATGTTGTACCTTCATTTTCATTAAGTTCTAAAAAGTCTTTGATTTCTTTCTTTATTTCTTCCTTGACTAAGGTATCATTGAGTAGAATATTGTTCAGCCTCCATGTGTATGAGGAATTTCTGTTGTTTTTGTTGCTATTGAAGAAAACTATTATTCCATGGTGATCCAATAGGAGGCATGGGATTAGTTCGATCTTTTTATATTTGTTTTATATTTGGTCTGTCTTGTGACCAATTATATGGTCAATTTTGGAGAAGGTACCATGAGGTGCTGAGAAAAAGGTATAGTTGTTTGCTTTAGGATGAAATATTATATATATATATATATATATATATATATATATATATATGTGTGTGTGTGTGTTAAATCCAATTGGTCCAAAATTTCAATGAGTTTCTCTGTATCCCTGTTTAGTTTCTGTTTTCCTGATCGGTCCATTGAGGATAGTGGAGTGTTGAGGTCCCCCACAATTATTGTGTTAGGTGCAATGTGTGCTTTGAGCTTTAGTAAAGTTTCTTTTACAAATGAAGGTGCCCTTGCATTTGGAGCATAGATGTTTAGAATTGTGAGTTCTTCTTGGTGGATTATTTCTTTGACTAGCAAGAAGTGACCTTCTGTGTCTCTTTTGATGGCTTTAGGTTGAAAGTCAATTTTATCTGATATTAGAATTGCTATTCCAGCTTGCTTCCTGCGACCATTTGCTTGCAAAATTGTCTTCCAGCCTTTTACTCTAAGGTAGTGTTTGTCTTTGACCCTGAGATGTGTTTCCTGTATGCAGCAAAATGTAGGGTCCTGATTCCGTATCCAGTCTGTTAGTCTATGTCGTTTTATTGGGGAATTGAGTCCATTGATATTAAGAGATATTAAGGAATAGTGATCATTTCTTCCTGTCATTTTTGATGCTATTTTTTGTTTTTGAGTGGTTATCTTCTTTTGAGTTTGATGGAAGAAGGTTACTATCTTGCTTTTTCTAGGGTGCAGTTTCCCTCCTTATATTGGAGTTTTCCTCCTATTATCCTTTGTAGAGCTGGGTTAGTGAAAGATATTGTGTAAACTTGGTCTTGTCATGGAATATTTTGATTTCTCCATCTATGTTGATTGATAGTTTTGCTGGATATAGTAGTCTTGGCTGACATTTGTGTTGTCTTAGAGACTGCATGAAATCTGCCCAGGATCTTCTAGCTTTCATGGTCTCTGGAGAGAAGTCTGGTGTGATTCTGTTAGGTCTTCTTTTATATGTTACTTGGCCTTTTTCTCTTACTGCCTTTAATATCTTTTCTTTGTTTAGTACGTTTGGGGGTTTGATTATTATGTGACGGGAGGTATTTCTGTTCTGGTCCAGTCTGTTTGGTGTTCTGTAAGCTTCTTGTATATTCATGGGCATCTCTCTCATTAAGTTAGCTCACTGGCATTTTGTCATTTTGAGGTGGCTTGGAGAGGGGGTTGTACTTTCTTCAGGGGTGCAACCTCTGATAAATTGTTTGTGCTTCAGGAAATAACCTCACACTCATGCTCATGCAAGAAACACTAATTGGGCTCAGTGGGTCACACACACACACAAACACACACATACACACACACACATACACACACACACACACACACACACACGCAGGGACACAAGATACAAAGGGGCAGAGACTCACTGGGAAGAAGAACGGTTTCCATGGTACTAAGGGTCAGTAATTGTTCAGCTTCATTTCTAGAATCCTATATTGATATGGTCTATAATTCATATTTATCACACCTTTATCGTATGGGGTAACATTACAATATGAAAGCATTGATGGCATCGATGAAATTGGTATATAATTCTTTAAAGAGCACAATGGGTTAGAATTATTTAAAACTTTAGGGTTCATTAGAAAAACTAGTAAAAAAAAAACTTGTTTGGATACTGAACTTATCCTATTTAATTGCTTTCTTTCACACATAGAGAGCTGGTTTTCAGAGAGAAGTGAAACATCCAAACTTAACAAACTGGCACACTGGAAGCTACCTCTCCCCTCAAGGTAATTGTCTCATACGCATTGTGTCTTCTTTCACAAGACAGAACACAGTTTGTGGAGGCACACTCTATTCTTACATTCCACCTCAGATGTACCATCTGCCTATTTCATTTGAACTTCATAGAGTCACTGAAACTGAACTCTTAGCTCCTAGATCCAGCTGCTACCCATTTTCCTCACCTCTTTGGCATCCCCCAAACTCTCAGTTCAGAAATGTGAGCAAACTTGATAATTTGATTCATTTCTTTCCTCAAATCTCATATCCAATCACTGGCAAGCACTGCCATTTCTGCATCCAAAACATATTTTCCATTCCACTGCTCTGCTCCCCCGATAATCACTCAGGTACCAATATATCCTGTGCAGGAACCCTCAATAGACTTCTATCTGATTGCTACTCTTCTCTCTTTTGCAATCTTTAAAGTACGTACTAGGAGATACAACTTTCATAGCTGAGAAAGCTTTGGGTGGCACCTATTCTCAGGGGGTTTTCACAGTACTATGACTACTGATGTTTGAGGCAAGAGATGTCTTTGTTGTAGCTTCCATCCTGTGCATTGTTAAGTGTGGAGAACCATCTATGATTTTTTTTCCTACCATATACCAGTCACCTCTCAATCTGCATAGTAGGAAATAAAAAAATGTTTAAGGCTTCACTAGTGATGGAGAACACAGCTTCATTTGCATGATTAACCTACATATTCCCATTAAAGGTGTGAATAAGATGACTTTCAAATTTCCCAAACTCACACCACACGTCAATTTTCTCTCAAAGTCTCTCAGAAGCTGTTCTCACTCTGCATCTGCCGTATATCATCCATGTCAAAGGGGAACTGCGTTTTTTGTCATATTTTAGACCTGGTTTCAGGCCTATATCTCAGTGAGGAAATTTCAGAGACTCCAACGTGAAATAATATTGAAGTCAGAATGTTTTCAAAGTTCAGTGAGAAAGTCAAAAACATAAAATGATACTGTGCTAGCATCATAGTAGTATCCATGCAGGAAAAGCAGGAATATAAACCCATAAACGGAGCTCCTGAGGTCATGCATTTAGTGTGTGGGTGGTTGGCCTCATAATAAGGGCCAGAGATGCAATGGGCCAGAGCTATGCAGGGAAATATTAAAGTCTGCCTAGAGTATAAAGTTTTGTATTCCACTTCTTTAAAGAAAATACAAAATCAGGAAACGGGTTCAAAAATTGTACATAAAAACAAACATTTCATTTTAATGCATCTGATATCAAAACATAGTATCATATTCCTAGTAATAGCTCCAGGATGTCACTACTTTAGAATGCTGTGGTGCCAAGTCTGCGGTGGTCAGGTCAGACCACCCATCTTGAGTTTAAGAAAGGGTAGATTTAGGCTCCCACTCTGGAAACATGTATCCAGGGCCAAGGGGATCTTATGTCCTCATTCTAGTATGTTTTGGCCTTGGTACCTGTGCTTTAGAAGATGTGATGAGTAGCAGCAGAGTGTCCCAGCAGGACCGAAGCAGTTTAATGCAGATAAGGAAGCTGAGCAAGGCAATGACTATCTTGGAGGATGCTGATGCCGAGTTCCCTTAAAAATTAGCCTAAGCAATCACACGAATCATTCCCCGAAGAACCAGCTACGTGATTTGCATTGGCCTCCAACATACTTCCAAGAGTGTGGTCTAGTCCATCACCAGTGGAGCTGTGATAGCAAAACTCAAATACATTTCCTCCTAAGTAAAGTCTCTGTTTCCCTGCCTGTAGGAGAGCTTCTTAGGAGAAATCTATTGTATTTCTCACCAATACTCTTTAAGAATTTCAGAATTCTCACAACCCTTGTGTGAGGATTGTACCCCCAAATTAAATATGTAGGGCGCCTCTGAGTGAGTTTCCAAATTTTACAGAGTTACACTAGACACGATTTATAAAGCAATCCTAAAAACACTGCTTCCTGTTAACTGGAGGAAACTGGCTTCCATTGAGCTTAAATGACTGCACAAATGGACCCAGAGAGTCAGAGTGAGAGCTAGCATTGCTAATCCTACTGTCTGGCCCTGCCCAGCCACCTGTTTAATCGAACTTATGGGTAGAACACCCAGGTAGACACAGCCTGAACTAGAATTTGAAAACTGCACTTGGAATTCCTCAAGCTGGAACTGTTCACATTTGAGAAAAGAATGAAAAAAAAAACATGTCAGTATAGTGGTATACTGGTATACCCATAAACAAAGAAGAGGGAGAAAAGAGATATAAGGAATAAAAGCCAAATTATAATCCCAAGCATCCTATAGCAATTTGCAAAATTTTTCTTTTTTGCAAAATTTTTGCCTATGCAAAATTATTTTAGAAAAAAAAATGAGCTGAAGTGAAGTAGAACTGAATCCAAGGGCAGGAAAGTGTTTCTATTAGGTTTGTATTTATTTAGGTCATTTTATCACCATTTATCTGGAGCCTACAAGCACAGGATCACATGCTGGGAATATTGAGATGATTAAAAACATTTCATATCGAGGTAATCACCACCCACTGAGAAAACAAATGAAGAATAAATTCTCAGGCCTTAGTACAACTACATCTGAAGTGTCATGGCAGGACATGAGGTATTCTCCACTCTAGCTCATGGGTACCATTCCAATTAGGGCAGATTTTGACAGTGACACTCCGTCACAATGTCAGATGCACCCTGGAGTGGTAGTCTAGCACATACCTTGTCAAGTGTTTTATAGCACGATGTCAGGTAAATCAGAAAACTTTTTTAAAGGAAAAATAAAACAAGCACCATCTTCTTCTTTCTTCCTTTTGTTCAAACTGCTCCCTCTACCTCTGTACAGAAGTGGATTCTTACATGAAGATGCCTTAGAAATACAGCCTCAGTTCTCACTAAAGCTAGAAGATGTCAAGATGGAAAATGAGACTTATTATTATCAAATATTATCCCCAAAGAGTGGACTCTCTTTTCAAGGCAAGAAAAAGCTATATTGCTTGTGTTTCACTTAGTTTCTATTTAGTCCATTAAATTATGAGTAACATCTGGATATGATACTTCTCCCTTCTACTTGTATTTAATGTGGGGTTGCTATTTCTTCTTGCCCTGCACACAGTATATAAAGACTAGGGATAACATTAATAATGCATTGCACAATACAAATATGCCAACCCTCCTCTCCCTTCTGTCCGTAGCTTTCACCAAGTGTTTGTTCCCTTAATATGCCAGATGTTTTCATACAACCCTGGGAAACAGGTGACTATTGCCAGTTTATATTAAAGATATGAATCATGGTCTGATTCAGGATTATACATCAAATTAATGCTTAAAGTAGACCTAAAATTCAGAAATAGTTTTTCATATTTTTCTTTCATATTAGTAGTTAGCAAAAGCCAAGTAATAACTATATTGAGGTTTGTGTACTAGGTTGTCCAGTCTAAGATGGAAATTATTGCCACACTGACTACAAATAAATACTGAATAATTTTTAATATACAGATATCTTATATATATATTTTTTATCTGAAGTTCAAATAGTAAGTTTCCTAAATTTCATATGTCAAGTCATCTGCCACAGTCACTCAATTCTACCATTTGTATACAAAAATAGCCAGAGACAATAATTAGTCAAATAGTTGTGCATTCCAATATATTTTTAATTGCAAAATCATAGGTTAATATGCGTAGTGAGTCATGATTGGCTACCATCTATTGTATATCACTGGTTTAGTTTTACCCATAGGTGACCTGGAGATTGAAACTTGACTGACTCAAGGAACGTAACAGTCAGGGAGAAAGAAGTCTACTATTTGGAAATAGCCAATCACTTACATGACACTGGAAAGTTATTTTTGACTGACTTGTCAGAATGCTGAAATCTAAATGCTACAGGGTTTTTTTTCCAACGTTTTATTGATTCTTTGTGAGTTTCACATCATACAACTGAGTTCCACTCACTCATCTCTCTGTCCCTCCATATATATCCTCTGCCCTTGTAACCCTCCCAAAAGAAAATGAAAAACAAAAATAAATAAAATACAATAAAACATAGAAAACATCTCATCATAGAAGCTATAGTACATCACACGTGTACCCTATGCTATACCCCTCTATCCATATACCTTTATTTGCAAATATTAATTGCAATGAGTAAATGGTCTGGTTCCAGGCCTCTGGCTTCTCCTACACCATCAATATTGTGTCTTCACAGGGACTCCACCTGGTTATCCTCTTGTTGCCCTGTGTTATGGAGATCCTGCAGCTTTGGATCAAGAGGACCAGGCCTTCCACACATTCCAAGAGTTCACAGATGATATAGATTTGGGGGTGGGCCAACTCAAAGTCTTGGATCTGGATCTGGGCAGTAGCTGAAAAAAAATACCTTTAGTTGGACAGAAATGTATTTACTCTTGGGCTTTATCACCTCTGGTGCCACTGTGATGCATCTTTACTGGGAACAGGCATTTACAGATTAAGCAGTAAGAAGAGAAGTCACAAGTAGCTGAACAGACCAAGAGTAGACCTGAATGAGTTCTCTCAGAAGGCAAGACACTGAGCAAGCTATGCTCTCATTTCCCTCATGAGCTATTATGTTATTCTTCAGTTGTCTGAGGGAGGGGTATCCTAGTTATTAAAGTGTAGCATTTTCAGAGGCTTGCCTGATGCTGCATGACTGGCAGGTCATACGTACACAAAGACCCTCACACTGCCATTACCGATGGTGAGACTATAGATACCTAGAGGCCTGCCTGCTGCTAGGCCATGCAGAAAAGGCCAAGGAGGTCGTCCAGAGGCCCAGTAGCTGCATGGCCTGCTCAGCTAGTATCACAGCTGAGGATGATTTTCGTAGCACATTAATCAAATTTTAAAACTTTCCTGTCACTGCAGAACACATAAAACACAAAGCTGGAGACTCTGCAAACCATACTCCCCACTCCCAGTGGCCTCCGCTGGCATCCTTGCAGCTGTCTGGACTAAGCGAACTAAACCAGGTACCCGTGATATCCAGAATTTGGGATCTCTGGGGACTCAAGGCCATCAGGCAGCACTTTGGGCAGAGCAGCAGTTCTGGGTCTCAGATAGGTGTGGGCTCTGTGCCCTGAAGGGGACCGTACACTCCACGCAACCGCAGCTATCTTGGTGATGGTTGCTGGGACTGAGCGGCAGAACCAGATACCCGAGATACCCCAAGCTTAAGATCTCTGGGGACTCAGGCCACCAGCCAGTCATCTAAGAACGGGAGCTTGGCAAAGCAGCAGTCCCTGTGTTCAAGCAGGGCGTGAGTTCTCTGCCCTCTGGGAGAGTCTACAAGCCACACTACCCATGGCCACCACTGGCATCCTTGCAGCTGTCTGGGCTAAGTACCTGAACCAGGTACCCATGATATCCAGAATTTGGGATCTCTGGGGACTCAAGGCCGCCAGGCAGTGATTTGGGCAGAGCAGAGGTTCCTGGGTCCCAGCTAGGCGTGGGCTCTGTGCCCTGAGGGGGACCCTACCGCACAACCACGGCCATCTTGGTAGCGGCTGCTGGGATTGAGGGAGAAGAACCAGATACCCGAGATACCCCAAGTTTAAGATCTCTGGGGATTCGGGCCACCAGCCAGTCATCTAAGAACAGGAGCTTGGCAAAGCAGCAGTCCCTGTGTTCAAGCAGGGCGTGGGTTCTCTGCCCTCTGGGAGTTCCTGCACTCCATACTCCCTACTCCCTGCGGCCCCGACAGCAGCCTTGCTGCTGACTGAACTAAGCAAGCAAATCCAGAGAAGACAGCAGCATCAGGTCCACAGAGATACTGAATATAACATTGCTTAGAACAAGACACACTAGGGGTCCAACAGCACCCAAGAGGAGAACAACACATCAGCAATCTGTGCCAGGTGAAACCCAGTCATCAAATGGTGGGGAAATAGCCTTACAAGTCCACAGGAGGTTCAAGCACCAGCTAGTGACTACAGGACCAACTAAGGCCAGAGATAAGCATTTGGCAAAAGGCAAACATAGGAACATTACTAACAGAAATCAAGGCAATATGGCAGCATCTGAACCCAGTTCCCCGAAAGCAGTAAGTCCCAGGTACCCCAACACACCAGAAAAACAATATTTGGATCTAAAATCACTGGTCAGGATGCTGATAGTGGAACACATAGATAAACCTCTTAAAGAAATACAGGAGAAAATGGATCAAAAATTAGAAGCCCTTACAAGGCAAACACAAAAATCACTTAAAGAAATTCAGGAGAATATGGATTAAAAATTAGAAGCCATTAAGGAAGAAGTACAAAAATGACTTAAAGAAAAACAGGAGAACATGGGCCAACAAGTAGAAGTCATGAAAAATGAAACACAAAAATCTCTTAAAGAAATACATGAAAATACAAACAACCAAGCAGAAGATCTGAGAAAAACCATCCAGGATCTAAAAACAGAAGTAGAAACAACTAAGAAATTGCAAAGGGAGACAGCTTTGGAGATAGAAAACCTTGGGAAGAAATCAGGGGCCATAGATGCAAATATCAACAATAGAATACAAGAGATAGAAGAAAGAATCACAGATGCCAAGGATACCATAGAAACCATTGATTCAACAGTCCAAGAAAATACAAAATGCAAAAAGCTTGTAACCCAAAACATCCAGGAAATCCAGGACACAACACAAGGAGGGAAACCACACCCCAGAAGAAATAAGATAGAAACCCCCTCTCATCAAACCCAAAAGAAGATAACCACTCAAATATATTTTAAAAAAACGTAAAAATGTCAGGAAGTAATAATTACTATTCCTTAATATCTCTTAATATCAATGGACTCAATTCCCCAATAAAAAGACATAGACTTTAAGTAGGCTTCATCCCAGGGATGCAGGGATGGTTCAATATATGGAAATCCATCAATGTAATCCACTACATAAACAAACTAAAAGAAAAAAAAAACACATGATCATCTCATTAGATGCTGAAAAAGCTTTTGACAAAATTCAGCATCCTTTCATGATAAAAGTCCTGGAAAGAACAGGAATTCAAGGCCCATACCTAAACATAATAAAAGTGATATGCAGCAAACCAGTAGCCAACATCAAAATAAAGAGAAAGTTTAAGCAATACCACTAAAATCAGGGACTAGACAAGGCTGCCCCCTCTCACCATGTCTCTTCAATATATTATTTGAGGTACTAGCTAGAGCAATTCGACAACATAAGGAAGTCAAAGGGATAGAAATTGGAAAGGAAGAAGTCAAACTATCACTATGCGCAGATAGTATACTTAAGTGACCCAAAAAACTCCACCAGAGAACTGCTACAGCTGATAAACAACTTCAGCAAAGTGGCTGGTTATAAAATCAATTCAAGCAAATCAATAGCCTTCCTATACACAAAGGATAAGCAGGGCGATAAAGAAGGTAGGGAAATGACACCCTTTGCAATAGCCACAAACAATATAAAGTATCTTGGTATGACTCTAACCAAACAAGTGAAAGATTTATATGACAAAAACTTAAGGTCTCTGAAGAAGGAAATGGAAGAAGACCTCAGAAATGGAAAAATCTTCCATGCTTTTGGCAGGATTAATATAGTTAAAATGGCAATCTTGCCAAAAGCAATATACAGATTCAATGCTATCCCCATCAAAATCCCAACTCAGTTCTTCATAGAGTTAGAAAGAGCAATTATCAAGTTCATCTGGAATAACAAAAAATCCAGGATAGCTAAAACTATCATCAACAGTAAAAGGATTTCTGGGGGAATCAATATCCCAGACCTCAAGCAATACTACAGACCAGTAGTGTTAAAAACTGCATGGTATTGGTACAGTGACAGGGAGGTGGATCAATGGAATAGGATCGAAGACCCAGAAGTGAACCCAAACATCTATGGCCAATTGATGTTTGACAAAGGAGCTGAAAACATCCAGTGGAAAAAAAGATAGCCTTTTCAACAAATGGTGCTGGCTCAACTGGAGGTCAACATGCAGAAGAATGAGAATTGATCCACTCTTATCTCCTTGCATTAAGCTCAACTCCAAGTGGATCAAGGACCTCCACATGAAACCAGACACACTAAAACTAATAGAAAAGAAACTGGGGAAGACCCTTAAGGACATTGGCTCAAGGGGAAAATTCCTGAACAGAACACCAATAGCTTATGCTCTAAGATCAAGAATAGACAAATGGGACCTCACAAAATTACAAAGATTCTGTAAGGCAAAAGACACTGTCAGAAGGACAAAACGGCAACCAACATACTGGGAAAAGATCACCAACCCCACATCCAACAGAGGGCTAATATCCAATATATACAAAGAACTCAAGAAGTTAGTGCCCAGAAAACCAAATAATCCTATCCAAAAATGGGGTACAGAGCTAAACAAAGAATTTTCACCAGAAGAAAATCGGATGGCTGAGAAACGCCTTAAAAAAATGTTCAGCATCATTAGTCATTAGAGAAATGCAAATCAAAACAACCCTGAGATTTCACCTCACACCAGTCAGAATGGCTAAGATTAAAAACTCAGGAGACATCAGGTGTTGGAGAGGATGTGGAGAAAGAGGAACACTCCTCCACTGCTGGTGGGACTGCAAGATGGTACAACCACTCTGGAAATCAGTCTGGTGGTTCCACAGAAAACTGGACATGATACTTCTGGAGGACCCTGCCATACCACTCCTGGGCATATACCCAGAAAAGGATACATGCTCCACTATGTTCATAGCAACCTTATTTATAATAGCCAGCAGCTGGAAAGAACACAGATGTCCCTCAACAGAGGAATGGATACAAAAAAATGTGGTATATATACACAATGGAGTACTATTCAGCCATTAAAAACAATGAATTCATGAAATTCTTAGAGAAATGGATGGAGCTGGAGAACATCATACTAAGTGAGGTAACCCAGTCTCAAAAGAACACTCATGGTATGCACTCACTGATAAGTAGATATTAATGAGCCCAAAAGCTCTGAATACTCAAGCACAATTAGCAAATCAAAAGATTCCCAAGAAGAAGGAAGGAAAGGACCCTGGTGCTGGAAAGGATCAAAACATCAGTGTAGGGGAATACCAGAACAGGAAAGTGGGAAGGGGTGGATGGGGGAACAGGGGGAGGGAAAATGGCATGTGGGACCTTTGGGGGATGGGGAACCAGAAAAAAATGGAAATGAAATGTAAATATAGAATATATCCAATAAATTTTTTTTAAAAATGGGGTACAGAGCTAAATAAAGAATTTTCACCAGAAAAAATTCAGATGGCTGAGAAGCGCCTTAAGAGATGTTCAACATGACTAGTCATCAGGAAAATGCAAATAAAAACAACCCTGAGATTCCACCTCACACCAGTCAGAATGGCTAAGATTAAAAACTCAAGAGACAACAGGTGCTGGCGAGGATGTGGAGAAAGAGGAACACTCCTCCACTGTTGGTGGGATTGCAAGATGGTACAAACACTCTGGAAATCAGTCTGACAGTTCCTCAGAAAATTGGGCATGACACTTTCAGAGGACCCTGTCATACTACTCCTGGGCATATACCCAGAGAATTCCCCTGCATGCAACAAAGACACATGCTCCACTATGTTCATAGCAGCCTTATTTATAATAGCCAGAAGCTGGAAGGAGCCCAGATGTCCCTCAAAGGAAGAATGGTTACAGAAAATGTGGTATATTTATACAATGGAATACTACTCAGCAATTAAAAATAATGAATTCATGCAATTTGTAGGCAAATGGTTGGATCTGGAAAATATCATCCTAAGTGAGTTAACCCAATCACAAAAGAATACACATGAAATGCAATCATTGATAAGTGGATATTAATGAGCCAGATGCTCTGAATACTCAAGGCACAATTAGCAAATCAAAAGATTCCCAAGAAGAAAAAAGGGGAGGACCCTGGTCCCAAAAAGACTGATTCTAGTTTTGCAGGAGAGTACCAGAACAGAGAAAGGGTTGGGGGTGAATGTGGAATGGACAAGGTGGGGGAAGATTACTTATGGGACATATGGTGAGGGGGGGAACTGGGAAAGGCGAAAGCCTTTGGGATGTAAACAAAGAATATAGAAAAGAAAAGAAAAAAAAGAACTGAAATGCCATCTTAATGGATTTTTCATTTGATGAATATCTACTCTCTTTTTCTATTTTTTCTGACTATTTTTGGTATAAATTACAGTTTTTCGTATATTAAAATGGCTATACCAACTTCTATTCTAAAAAAAAAAAAAAGCTGAGTAGTTTGAAGGTGAGGGTATGATCAGCAGAAGCAAGACAGAGAAAATAGGTGCATAAGTGACCACTATCTATACAGAAAATCTCCAGACTGCCTATGGTCCGTCTGGAGACCATAGGCATGGTTTAATTTGAGAGTGTCTACATTTTTTTTTATTTTTTTATTGGATATATTCTATATTTACAATTCATTTCCCTTTTTCTGGTTCCCCACACCCAAGGGTCCCACATGCCCTTTTCCCTCCCCCTGCTCCCTCATCCACCCCCTCCCACCTCACTGTTCTTGTACTCCCCAACAATGATGCTTTGGTCCATTCTAGCTCCAGTGTCCACTCCTTTCTTCTTGTCAGGAGTGTCTACATTTTTAAGGAAGTAGGTAACAGTAGGATTGCAATATCTTAAATATAGTAATAGTTCCCTGATACAATGAAATACCTTCCCAGGACAGATGCACATGGAAAGCAGTGTTGGACTCACAAAAGATGAGGAGAAATTGAGAAAAATACAAACAGAATCAGAAATCAATGCAGCTCTTTCAGCTAAAACCTGGGTCTTCATTAGCAGGAAATAATTTGAGAATTATATAGAGACTAAAGGACAAAGTACCCTGCCCTCCCTAGAGCCTGAATGAATGTTTACATATTTTCTTTACAATATGAACTATCTCATTTTTAACTGTTCTTTGGAAGACTTTATCATATCTTCATCCAAAGGCCTCTTTCAGCTGTTGCTTTGTATGAAAATGGACTGTCTGGACCCTATCTGACTATCCTTTTTTTTTTTCCGAGACAGAGTTTCTCTGTGTAGTCCTGGCTGTCCTGGAACTCACTCTGTAGACCAGGCTGGCCTTGAACTCAGAAATCCGCCTGCCTCTGCCTCCCAAGTGCTGGGATTAAAGGCATGTGCCACCACTGCCCGGCCTATCTGACTATCCTAGTTAAGCTCATAGTATCCTAAGGGCAACAAAACCAGACAAGCTCACGTAAAATTAAAAACATAGTTCTGACTGGCAAACACACAGGATAATACAGATCTTTTCTTTGGTGTATTTGACTTGGGAACTAGCAGAATGCCATAAACTTGCCCAATATACACTAGGGATTTGGGGAATCATTTTCTATTTGCATTGAGGTCTCCCCCCAACTCCTCCTCTCTCTCTCTCTCTCTCTCTCTCTCTCTCTCTCTCTCTCTCTCTCTCTCTCTCTCTCTCTGTGTGTGTGTGTGTGTGTGTGTGTGTGTGTGTGTGTAAAATATTCTCACAATTTGCCCAGCAAGCATCTACGTGATTTGCATATTTGCAGAGAGTTTTGGGATAGATAAAAAGGCACCTTTCACTGCAGAAGCAAAGGGGAACTTAAATTATGCCCACCACACATTCTCTGAGGAGGTGATTTCAACTCACCCTACAATCCTGTCTGGTGTGGTAGAAAGGTAGAGCAGACCAGTGACTTAAGTATCCACTAGTCTTCAATGAGCTGAAGAGTTCCTGTGTTCTGCATAAATGAACCATTTCATTAGTGGTTTCATTTCATAGATCATTTCTGATCACTGGTTTTTTTTTCAAGAATTGGAATAAGAACAAATTGATTCAGTCCAACAGAAGAGAAAGATTAGTACTTGATCCAATTGTACATTGACTTTATCTATCTATCTATCTATCTATCTATCTATCTATCTATCTATCTTTCTTTTTATCTATCTATCTATTATCTATCTATAGCCCAGTATAAATCATGTGGACCTTGACTTCTCATAGTCTGTGTACACATGTTTATAGTCTCATATACAGTATGAGATAGCTCATTTTAATTCTATCTCTAGATCTCTTACTATCATACACATTTCACAAAAGTATTGAAATACACAAAAATAGTTATCTATTTCAATATAATAAATGAACCCTAAATTGTTATTCTAAAATAAAAACTTCTATTTCTTGATGATCCTGCAGACATGAAATTCAACACAGGATGACTGGACTCTTCTCTACCATATCTCATATCTGGAATATCAACTGGAAAACTCACAGCCCCAAGTTGGACTCCACTGAAAACTCATTCACTCTGACTTTTGATGCTAGCTTTCAGCAAAAACTTAATTGGAACAGTTGGCTAGAACATTCAGCTTCTCTAGGCAGCCTGGCTTTCCGCACACCTCTGTCTTTAGTTCTTATCCACATAATGGCTGGGTTCAACCAAGAAACATTTTCAAAGGTAAAATTTTTGCACCAATTACAAGAGATAGATAAACTACCAAGAGAACTCTGAGAAAAACAGAATGAAGGATGATGAGGCCTTGGTCTTGATTACACAGCTAACTTGTGAATCAGCAAACCCAACTGCATGCCTTACTGTCTACTTTCTCTATGGGATAATATACTTATACCAGTTACACGTAGATTCTCTGTTAGCTACTCTGAAAAACCACAGCACACAGCATTTCAACTGTCAATAACAGGCTCATATGAGAAGTCATTAGGAATGAGGGAACATAGATCAAATATATGTGCATTGTAGTATAAGTGAGTCTACACACTGTACTCAGATGCCCTATAAAAGCCCACACACTTTAGCACAACTGAGGAAAAAGTAGAGGTACCATTCTGACATCAAAACCCATCATATATGGCCCTGGTATATGACAATATGAGAACAAAGGCTTGATCTATCAAAGGCTTAGTCCACCAGTCCAGGAAAGTCCCTGAGTATAAGTGTACTACCCTTGTTTTGTTTGGCTTCTTGCTAACTGAAATGTGACAACCAGAATATGGATTTTGTTCATAAAAAGGAGTGGTGAGGCTAGAGACTGCCTGAGTTGGACAGCCACTGGTCAACAATAAAGGCTTTCTTTTAAGCTTTAAGAGAATTCGTGGGATGGTCTCTGGTGGGCTTACCTCACAATAGCCTGAGGATCCTCAGTTCCATATACCTACTCATCTCCTAGCTTTTCACCTTATTTTTTTAGTTATCTATGCCTATATGATACAGTTTAATTGCCACTGGAAGAAGCAATATATTGGCTGAAACTGTTCAAGGTTCTGTCACTATGTGTCACATCTAGAACATCTTTGTCCTATTGTGCCCCAGAGCCTGGGTTCTTTGATTTTGCCTTCATGAGATCCTACGTAGATACTGAAACTTTTCATTATTCAATGAAACTTACTAGAAATAAAATACTGTATAATTTCTGTTGCTATGGTCTGTGGTTATTTGAATTCTGATCCTGGTGATCATTAGGTAGCCATCGACAGATTGGGATGTTGAGAAGTTGTATTATTATTTGCTTTGCCCATATGCTTTTGAGGATGGAAAACTTTTATACAAATATTCTGGATTGATCCTAAAGTTATGTAATAGTCCAAGCAGTAATTTAGAGGGAAATTGGATGTTTTCTGTAATTGGAGCACCCAACTAAAATATTAATATTTCTATATTCTTTCATATAGTCATACAGGTTTTGAAATGTCATTTCTACTTTACGAGTAATTTTGTAGATGATTGGATCATTATGTTCAGAGATGATGCCTTTTAGTACGTGGGCTTTCGAGTGTTTATTTTCCTTTTCAGCTTTTGAAATTGTTTGACTGCAGACCTGTGAGTCAGCACACACCACGTTATAGAGAATTCAAATTAAATTCCAGGGCTTAAAGAAATAAATGACTTAAAGCAAGTTCAAAATCTTTAAAGTAACTAAGAATCTGTCACAGTGAAATTCTTTTTTGCTTTTCCTTTACTTTGTTATTAAAATAAAATTATGATTTCCTAATAACATGTTGTATCACAGCTTTTTAAAACAAAGAAAACCTGTGTGATGTTCAATAAATGATTGGTTTTATTAGCAATAAATGACCAAACTGAAAAGCGATGGGTCCAGATTAGCATTCCTCAAGAACAGGGTAGGAAAGCAGTCAAGAAATGCCTCAGATTTCTTAAAGCCAGAGAAAAGGTAAGCCAGAAATTAAATGGCAGTGAACTGCTTTGAATACATCTAGGAGCTATGATCCATAATGGTCTTAGTAATATAGACATTGATGTTCACAATCTTAAAAATATAAAAAAGACATGGGTGGGCAATAAATATCCTTGGAATAAAACTGAGTGGTGTTTCAACAGACCATCACCACTAAAGAAGAATAGATTGGACCAGTGTTCTTCAGAAAACAGTCAGAAGCATACTTTCTTTCTCCAAAGCAGGTGTTCGAGTCAGGCTCAGGGCAGTGGTAACCCTAGAAGATGCTATTATTTTATCCCACAGTGTGTGCTCTACAACATGTTCATTTTTCTATGTCAGCAACTTCCTTCTCCCTTTCTTCTTGGAAATGGTTTTATTATCTACCCCTCCTTTGCCTTTTCTCTAGAAAGAAGAAGTATAACCAGAAACATTGATCTTAACAAATAAACATTCTGAATAAAGTGTTTAGTGTTTTACAGGAATAAAATAGAACAAAGTTTTTTAAAAAATCAAAAATAGAATGAAAATAAGTTTATCAACATTTCTATCATTTTTGACTCCTCTTTGAATTCAAAATCCTAATTAAAATTTCTTAGCCTGATTAACTGACAAGGTTACTTGCAGCCATGTTAAGAATCGTGCAGCCGTGTTAAAAATAGTCTTTGTCTCTTTGCAAAGGTCAAAAATTTTTTGTTGCTATTGTGAAGGGTGTTATTTCCCTAACTTCTTTCTCAGCCTGCTTGTCCTTTGAGTACAAGAAGGCTACTGATTTGCTTGAGTTAATTTTATAACCAGCCACTTTGCTGAAGTTGTTTATCAGCTGTAGAAGTTCTCTGGTGGAGTTTTTTGGATCGCTTAAGTAGACTATCATATCGTCTGCAAATAATGATACTTTGACTTCTTCCTTTCCAATTTGTATCCCTTTGACTTCCTTATGTTGTCTAATTGCTCTCGCTAGAAATTCAAGTACTATATTGAAAAGATATGGAGAGAGAGGGCAGCCTTGTCTAGTCCCTGATTTTAGTGGGATTGCTTCAAGTTTCTCTCCATTTATTTTGATGTTGGCTACTAGTTTGCTGTAGATTGCTTTTACTATGTTTAGGTATGGGCCTTGAATTCCTGCTCTTTCCAAGACTTTTAGCATGAAAGGATGCTGAATTTTGTCGAATGCTTTTTCAGCATCTAATGAGATGACCATGTGGTTTTTTTCTTTTAGTTTGTTTATGTAGTGGATTACATTGATGGATTTCCATATATTGAACCATCCCTGCATCCCTGGAATGAAGCCTACTTGATCATGGTGAATGATCGTTTTGATATGCTCTTGGATTCGGTTGGCAAGAATTTTATTTAGTATTTTTGCATCAATATTCATAAGAGAAATTGGCCTGTAGTTCTCTTTCTTTGTTGGATCTTTTTGTGGTTTAGGTATCAGCGTAATTGTGGTTTTGAAGAACGAGTTGGGCAGTGTCCCTTCTGTCTCTATTTTGTGGAATAGTTTGAAGAGTATTGGTGTTAAGTCTTCTTTGAAGGTCTGGTAGAATTCTGCACTAAAACCATCTGGTCCCGTACTTTTTTTGGTTGGGAGGCTTTCTATAACCCCTTCTATTTCTTTAGGGGTTATGGGACTGTTTAGCTGATCTACTTGATGCTGATTTAATTTTGGTATTTGGTATCTGTCTAGGAAATTGTCCATTTCCTCCAGATTCTCCAGTTGTTTTGAGTATAGGCCTTTGTAGTAGGATCTGATGATCTTTTGAATTTCCTCCGTTTCTATTGTTATGTACCTTGGTGTAACTCTAACCAAACAAGCGAAAGATCTGTATGACAGGAACTTCAAGTCCTTGAAGAAAGAAATCGAAGAAGACCTCAGAAGATGGAAAAATATTTCTTGCTCCTGGATTGGCCGGATCAATATAGTAAAAATGGCCATCTTGCCAAAAGCAATCTACAGATTCAATGCAATCCCCATCAAAATCCCAAATCAATTCTTCATAGATCTAGAAAGAGCAATTCTCAAATTCATCTGGAGCAACAAAAAAGCCAGGATAGCTAAAACTATTCTCAACAATAAAAGGACTTCTGGGGGAATCAATATCCCTGACCTCAAGCTGTACTACAGAGCAATTGTGTTAAAACCTGTATGGTATTGGTACAGCAACAGGCAAGTAGATCAATGGAATAGGATTGAAGACCCAGAAATGAACCCACAGACTTATGGTCACTTGATCTTTGATAAAGGAGCCACAATCATCCAGTGGAAAAAAAGATAGCCTTTTCAACAAATGGTGCTGGTTCAACTGGAGGTCAACATGCAGAAGAATGCGAATTGACCCACTCTTATTACCTTGTACTAAGATCAACTCCAAGTGGATCAAGGACCTCCACATAAAACCAGACACACTGAAACTATTAGAAAAGAAACTTGGGAAGACCCTGGAGGACATGGGCACAGGGGGAAAGTTCCTGAACAGAACACCAATAGCTTATGCTCTAAGATCAAGAATTGACAAATGGGACCTCATAAAATTACAAAGTTCCTGTAAGGCAAAAGACACTGTCAGAAGGACAAAACAGAAACCAACAAATTGGGAAAATATCTTCACCAACCCCACATCCGACAGAGGGCTAATATCCAATATATACAAAGAACTCAAGAAGTTAGACCCCAAAGAACCAAATAACCCTATCAAAAAATGGGGTACAGAGCTAAACAAAGAATTTTCACCAGAAGAAATTTGGATGGCCAAGAAACACCTTAAGAGATGTTCAACATCATTAGTCATCAGGGAAATGCAAATCAAACAACCCTGAGATTCCACCTCACTCCAGTCAGAATGGCTAAGATTAAAAACTCAAGAGACAACAAGTGCTGGCGAGGATGTGGAGAAAGAGGAACACTCCTCCACTGTTGGTGTGATTGCAAAATGTAAAACCGCTCTGGAAATCAGTGTGGCAGTTCCTCAGAAAGTTGGGCATGCCACTTTTAGAGGACCCTGGCATACCACTCCTGGGTATATACCCAGAGGATTCCTCTGCATACAATAAAGACACATGCTCTACTATGTTTATAGCAGCCTTGTTTATAATAGCCAGAAATTGGAAGGAGCCCAGATATCCCTCAAAAGAGGAATGGATACAGAAAATGTGGTATATTTATACAAGGGAGTACTACTCAGCAATTAAAAATAATGAACTCATTCAATTTGTAGGTAAATGGTTAGATCTGGAAACTATCATCCTAAGTGAGCTAACCCAATCTCAAAAGAATACACATGAAATGCAATCACTGATAAGTGGATATTAATGAGCCCAGAAGCCCTAAATACTCAAGGCACAATTAGCAAGTCAAATGACTCCCAAGAAGAAGAAAGGAGAGGACCCTGGGCCTGTAAAGATTGGATCCAGTATTGTAGACCCAGAACAGAGAAATCGTGGGGGGGATGAGTGGGGAATAGCAGGGGGGAGAGGAATTATGGGACATATGGTGGGGGGTAACTGGGAAAGGGGAAAGCCTTTGAAATGTAAACATAGAATATAGAAAATAAAAATTAAAAAAAAGAAAAAATTTTTTGTTGCTTTTTTACATCACTATCCAACTTCTTTCCTGAAAATAGCTGATCAGCCACTTAGTGGGATCTCTTTTAGCCACGTGTTGATAATAAAGCATAACTTCCAAGAATACAATAAAATATGTCTGCAAGAATTCTAGACTCATTAGCAAAAGACAAGGATGATAAATGGGATTAGAGAGTCCAGAACTGTTTTTTCTGGAGTAAGTTGCTCAAGATTTGGAAGGATATGGATCCAGGTCATTTACTAACAAAGTGATTAGTAGATACCTGAAATATCAATGCCCACACCTAAACCTTCACCAAAGGTGAAAATCCTTTGTGTATATGCAACCTCAACCATCTGCTCGGTTCTTTCAGCCCCAATCGTGATTGATGATGATAACTTACATCAAACTTACTTGTTCATTAGATGACATCTAAGCATTCATCTTATGTTCAGTGCTGGCTTAACTAATGTCCTTCTCCTAGATAAACTACAGAAATGAACCAATACCTTCTTTTCTCTTTCTCCTAACATTTTTCCACACATATAATCTAAAGCTATAATTTATATAGCATATATGTTATAAAACATAATTTCCTATGTATCTATAATTACCTTATTAAGTGTCTTACTCAATTAAAAACAACACTTTCCACAAAAGTCTGAACTCAAAATAGATAAGCATAGTGAAGAACTGTCTCAAATGATTTAAAGCTAGTCTCTAAATTTCTCTTTATCGTGGTCATGAAAAATTGGCACTCCAAAAATGAAGCATAAATACAATTTTATCAAAATAATCTTACATCGTATTTTAACCTTCTGCTTATCACTTACCATCATAGAAGAGATTATGACAGAATTTCTCTATAATAGTCTGGTATAGAACAGGAGAATCTCAGCATTTAGGAAGAGCCTTGAATCTATTGTACCTTCCTCATTCCAGGCAACATAACTCCTCAGCTAGTTTATAAAAGATCCAGGAGTAGCTATCGATTCTTTCTTCCCTAGCTCAGAGCTCTTTGTACTGTTTTGTTTGGTCTGTAACTAGAGAAAGATTTAAACATACCAAATTCAAGTCTGATTAAAAACTTCTCAGAAAAAGAAGTAAATTATGGGAAAAGTAAACTTTGGCCCTAATTTTCAAAAGTGTACATAATATAAGGCATTTATAAAAACATTTACAGACTTCTAGGAAATCCAAAGAAAGGTCAAGTAGCATCTCTGAGGAATGAGTGTGAGATAACTACTGAGAAATTATTAAGAACTTTCGAGTATCAAGAATATATCTCTGAAGGTAGGAACCTGAAGAAGTACAATGAGATAACAAAATCATAAATACCTAAAGAAAGAAGATGATTGACAGTGCTTCAAAAAAGAAGAGAATACCTCAAAGATAATATACCCCTAAAGCTTTCCTCTTAAAATAGCAAGTCAAATGATTCCCAAGAAGAAGAATGGAGAGGACCCTGGGCCTGTAAAGATTG
This sequence comes from Apodemus agrarius, assembly GCA_964023405.1. Classification (NCBI taxonomy): domain Eukaryota; kingdom Metazoa; phylum Chordata; class Mammalia; order Rodentia; family Muridae; genus Apodemus; species Apodemus agrarius. Next base: position 45,301,675 of record OZ030020.1, on the reverse strand, counting down.
CATCCAGTTTAGTAAAGAAACGGAGGGGGAAGGGGGAATGATTGGGGAACAGTTGGGGGGGAGAGGAACTATGGGAACTATGGTGGGTGGGAACTGGGAAAGGGGAAAGCCTTTGGAATGTAAACATAGAATATATAAAATAAAAAAAAAAGAAAAGAAAAAAATGGAATCAGTGAAAGACCAGAACATACTTTCTCCATTATTTTCTCCACATCCATATCCAAGCATATAGAAAATGGCTCTTCCTGGCCCAGAAAGACAGGAACTTCATCAGTTTCTCCTTGACAAAGCAATAGTACATACTTCTCTCACCCAAGTTCATGATCTCGACAGAGTTTAGTCCCCTTACTCCTCTGACCAGGCTTTTGTTACCTTAATGGCTGGTCCTGTTCTAGAACTAAATCATGCCGTTTCCCCTCATCAGGAAGCTCAGTCAAAATGGAACTCTAGCGCTTCTTTCTCTGTGTAATCTAGGGAGATGTGAGATTTCTCCAGGTCACTTTTGAAGAAAAGGCAGCTCAATAACTCAATGTGTGAAGTATAAAGTCAGTCCTGTCTGTCTTCTCTGCTTGCTTGCTCTCTCCCTCTACAACTCCTCCACTCTTTGGTTCTAAACTCCGTCCATCTTTCTCATTTTCTCCTACCTCCCTTCTCCCCATCCTCCTTTCTCATTAACCCCATTAGATTAGAGCAGTAATTACAGTCTATAATGTTGAGCCAATTTACAACTGTTACAGAGGCAGTATAGTTAACACACTGACTGACTCCAGCACTGGAATTGTCAGATTCATAGTGGGAAATGGAATCTCAATGCTCGCTTCAGATAGACAGACTAAAGCCATCTTAACCCATGAGTTATTACATAAGGAAGTTTGGCAATTTGCTTGACATTTTGGTCTTCCAGTTCCTAATTCATAGAATAAGAAAGGACCATCTTGTCTATTCTTTGTGAGGTTGCAAATATATGAAACATAGTATATGATAATATAGTGGTAGTCAATAGACCACAACAGTTACCAATATTAACTGATGTGATGAAATGATAAGATTCCTTGTTTAATATAAACTAAGGCTTAAATGAAATGTAACAATGAAGAAATGAAGCAGTTTTTCTCACATATGGTAGGAACATGTATTAGTATCTTAGTACGATTCATAATGTGTGTCCCCTTCAGGGTCTCTCTCTCTCTCTCTCTCTCTCTCTCTCTCTCTCTCTCTCTCTCTCTCTCTCTCTCTCTCTCTCATCACACACACACACATGCACACACGTTCACACACACATACACATAACCCCTTTCAAGTTGAATTACATACCTAATCTTTCATCTTTTCATCTTCAATACTTCCGGCAGATAGTACCATTATCAAACTGCAGAAAGGACATATCTAAAAAAACCACATCAGCTACCTTCTATACCACCACTGGCATTTGCTGGACATTCTCACTGTAGACTGATTTCTAAGACACAATGTCAGGAACCTGAGTTTCTAAACTCAGCTTTCTAGAGAACCAAACTCAAAGGACACCTGTCACATTCTTCTCGTGACTCCCTCTCTAAATCCTAATCTCACTCTACTCTGGTATGACAGTGATACAACCTGGAATTGACACAGTCTAGGGGGCTGGGTTGCGTTCGCTGTCATATTTTTTTCTGTCGGTTAAAAAATTAAAAGGCAGGGAAACTCTGAAGTACGTCAACAGCAGAGAAATCTCTCACACCCAGACAGACTTAGCAGTCAAGAAAGGTAAATACTAGGGAGCACACACATGTGAGAGACACAAGGGAAAAGGACCCTTCATGAAGTATAGGGGTGATTCAGGAAAATGAAAAAAAATCAGTCTGTTCTCTAGGCTTGTGGAGTTTAAAGTCCCTGAAGAGTTTTCCTCCCCCTGCTTTACAGTTGGTCAGTTTGAAGACAGGTAGGATGGTTGACTGGTCAGCAAGTGTTTGGTGTCATGTCCTGATCAGTCCTCATAATTGTTGAGCCAGTCCATCAGGAAGGGATCATCTGCTTTTGCCCCAAGTCATGTGGTTGAGGGAAAAGACAGCCATTTTGGAAGTTTATGACCTTTATTACCTACCTATGACTCCCCTCTCCCTATCTGTCTACCAGTCTGCTAACTCTTAGTCTCTCAATAGGAAAGAGAAAATAGTGGGAGAGTAAAATGAAGTTATGCTTTCAACTAGAATTGTCATGGTATAAAGTATAGATGAAAGTGTATAGGGTACGTGTGTGTGTGTGTGTGTGTGTGTGTGTGTGTGTGTACTGATTTTGTATAATAAGCAATGTCTAGAAATCCTTACATAGCTATCTTAAACCTTCTAAAAGGACAAAGTGGAACATTTTAACCCATGCATTTATTTATGCTTTATTTCAGTAAATGCATTCTACTATTACAAGTTCACTTCTGGTCTTTGAAACACAATAGCCACCAACTGACATCATCAATCCATATATGTTCTTCAATGACAGAAATAAAAATTGAATCAAGCAATTTCAGGTTCCTTGTGGCTTTAATATGCATATCCAATGGTAGACATTTAACATGATAATAAGATGTACTCATCATTAATGTAGAAACTGGGAAGGAAAATAGAAAATATTTTAGGATTTATGTTATAATGGAGGAGCCTAGTAAAAGATTCTCATTGGCATATGAAAAACACTGAATATATTAGGTGGGTAAGGTTTTATCACTTAGACAATAGTTCACAACAATTGAGCAGAAGATAGACTTTTCACTCATTCTACCTATGGATATTCATACTCACCTTGCTATCAATATCCTCCATCAGAATGGTACATCCATCACAAAACTCATGGACCCACATATCTTGACATAATCATCCAAAACCATAGGTACTATTACAATCTATTCTTGTGTTGTACATTCTAACAGTTTGAGAAATTTACAAGGAATTACTTCTTATCCACCACCATAATAACATATAGAATCTGTCCATTGCTCCAAAATCCTGTGATTTATCAACTCAACCCTCTTGCCCACAGTGATATCCAGCAAATGCTAATCAGTTTACTATTTCCATAGCTTTTCTTTTCCTGAAAAATCGTGTAGCTGGATTTCTACACTGGTGTTTTCAGGTTGTTTTCTTTTTTTATTAGATATATTCTTTATTTAAATTTCAAATGATTTCCTCTTTCCTGGTCCCCCTCCCCAAATTCCATAACCCATCTCCCCTCCCCTTGTTGCCCAAACCCTCTCCCTCTTCCCTGTCCTGGAATTCCCCTACACTGCTGCATATAGCCTTTCCAGTACCAGGGGCCTCTTCTCCCTTTGATGTCCAACAAGTCCATCCTCTGCTGCCTATGCATCTGGAGCCATGGGTAAATCCATGTGTACTGTCTGGTTGATGTTTTTGTCCCTGGGAACTCTGGAAGTACTGGGTGGCTCATATCATTGTTTTCCCTATGGAGCTGCAAATCCCTTCAGCTCCTTGGGTCCTTTCTCTAGCTCCGCCATTGGAAACCCTGTGCTCAGTTCAATGACTGAGAATGTCCCCCTCTATATTTGTCATGCACTAGCAGACCCTCCCAGGTGACAGCTATATCCAGCTCTGGTCAGCAAGTACTTGTGGGTATCAATAATAGAGTCTGGGTTCTGTAACTGTATATGGGATGGATCCCTAGGTCGGGTAGTCTCTGGTTGCTCTTTCCCTCACACTCTGCTCCACACTTTGTCTCTGTTTTCTAATAAGTAGTATACACTGAAGATTTCTCTATTCCTTTCCATAGCTTAATTGTTAATTATATTTATCATTTAATAACATTCCACTGCCTAACATTTCTATAGTTTATTAATTTATTTACTGCAAAATGTCTTGAATGTCTTGAGCAATCGCGAAAAAGAACACATTCGTGTGCAGGGTTTTGTGTAGACAATGTTTTCCATTCCTTTAGGTAAACATCAAAGAGGAAAATCACTTGATTGTGGTAGGAGTGTGTGTCCTACTGTCGGCCAAGTAGCTACAATGCATGACATTGCTACCAGTGGGGAGAGTTCTGGTGCTCCACACGTTCATCCTCACTGATGCTGTCATGCTCCATAGTTTTGCAATTCTAATTGCTGTGTAGTTATAGCTTGTCAGCACTGATAGACATGCTGAAAAGCATCCTTTATCTGACTATCCACCAAGGGCATATATTCACTACAGAGGTGTCAAAGTATTTCATTACGAGGTGTCTGTTAAGGTATTTAATTGTGTTTTACTTGATTTATTTGTTTTTTTCACCTGTTGAGATTTTAGAGGGATTTTTTTCTTTCGTGTGTGTGTGTGTGTGTGTGTGTGTGTGTGTGTGTGAGTTCATATGTAAATGGCTGCATGTGTGTACCAGGGATTAATATCTTTGTCTTCCTTTTGTATTGAGGAAGAGCTAATCATGCTGCTCCGGGTACCCCATCTCTGCTTCTTAAGCACCAGGATTGGAACAGGGATGTCCACCTGGTCTTTACTGGTTCCACAATCCCTGAGACTTCAGGGCTCTTTATGTACTTAGATAACCATCCTGTATAAGATCTACCTTTTTAGATATATTTTCCCCATGCATAGCTTTTCCTCTCATGTCATATTTTTCATATGATAAACATTTTAACTTAATAAAATCCATCTTGTAAATAACTTCATGAATTCTACTTTGCTCTTGTATCTACTGGGCCATCATCATATCCAGAGTCCTAGAGTCTTCTTCCATATCTTCTATGAGTTGCACTGAACTGTTTTATGTTTAAGTCCATAATTCTTTTTGAGTCAAGTTTTAATGAAAGATGCAAAGTCATAGACTAAATTCTACTTTTTTGTGTGTGCATATTAAGTTCTTTTAATGCTACCAATTGAAATTACTATATGTACTTCATTGCACTGACATATTTTTATCAAGGATTAAAGGACTAATTTTTGTGGGTATATATCTGAACTCTCTATTCTATTCCATTGACTTGTGTGTTCTTGGGGTAGCTGCACACTGCAGAACTGATATACCTTTGCAGTAGGATTGGAAGACAGACATTATCAGTCCTTTAGTTCTGCTCTTCTCCTTTCGATTGTGTTAGTAAGTCCAAATGTTCTGGCTCTGTATGTTAAAAGTCAGAAGAGCGTTGTCAATCTCCACAAAATAAATATATTGCTAGAATTTGAATGAACTTCCTCATTTTCTAACTGACATATAAAATTTGGATTATTTTATGGGCCACCAAATTATATTTTATGTGTATACATTGTACAATGTTTAAATCAGGATATTTTAATTGAATTTGTTTTTTTATTGAGTTGTTTGAGCACCTATGAAATCCTGATATAACCCTTATCAGACGTAGATTTTGCAAAGTCTATGCAATCAATTGCTCAATTGAAGGCTACGCAAAGCCATCCCATCAACTGTTTCATTCCACGTGTTGTCTCCCTCACTGTGTAGAGAGTTTGTGATCTGGTGTGATTACAGTTGTTTACACTTACATGTATTGCCTTGTAAGTTCACCAATGAGAAGCCTTATGTTTTCTGTTTCAAAATTTGATATTAGTTCAATTTAATCTGCATATACATATTTGGATACCTCTATCTTATATGACTTTTGGTTGACCATATCTTTAAAGCAGTCAGTGCATTTCATTTAAGTTATTGAGTTAATGGCTATAAGATTGTTAGGGTTGCTCCCTGCACATATCTTTGTTACCTCTTTAATGTCCTTGTAATCGTCCTCTCTTTCCTTTCTGATGGAAATGACTTATGTGCTATTTTTTTTGTTTCCAGTGTAGCTAGATGCTTTGTTGATCTATTTCATTGGTTTTCATCCCTTGCTTTCTTGTTTTTAATTTTATTGACCTTTGGTCTAATTTTTATTATTTTTATCATTTTTCCACCTTTGGGTATAATCTGCTTTTTAGCATTTAATTCTATGAATTGTCCTTTAAACATAAACACTGCTTGGCTGTATCCCATAAATGTTGATAGGACATACCATTTTCATTTTGTTGAAAATATTTTTAGATATCTTTTGTACTCATGTTATCTAAGAGTGTGCATGTTTAGTCTTCATGGAGGGTGTCCTCATGTCTCAGGGCTTTTCTACCTACCTTTCTGTTATTGCTCTTTAGTTGAATTCCATTATGATATGACCTACTGAATAGCTTATATCCTTTTAAATTTATGAAGTGTATCTTATGACTCAGAGTATGGTTCATCTCAATAAAATTTCCATGTGGGACTTGAGGAAAAGTGTGTATTCTGTTGTTAGATGAGCTAATCTATAGGTGACAACTGTATAGTTTATTCATGATGGTGTATTTTTAGTTTGCCTTTTTCCTTTGTGACTCTCCCTGCTGGATCTATTTCTAGTAGATGAAAGTTAGTCACCAACTGCACTATGAATGTGCCTATTTCATGTCTTTGACTCACATGGCTTGATACCTAATTTTTAGTCACAGACATGTTGACTATTATGCATTCTGATATTTATCCTGGTGACTGTCCTTATTTCAGATCTGTTCCATCTTTTATTTAACTGTTACTTTTATTCCATCAAAAATTTTAAAGATTAGAAGGGATGGAGATCAATATTAGAGCACTTGGCCTACCTGTGTTTGAACCCCAGCACTGACAAAAAAGAAAGAAAGAAAAGAAAAACATAGGCAAAATTCTCCAACACTTAGTAAATACTATGATATCTTGCAGGCATAAGGCCTGGAAGCTTCAAACAGTCTCAAGCGCACAGTACATAGCAAAACATTTGAGATTCAAGCCTGAAACTTTACAATGGGCTCAGGGATCCCCATATTCTGTCTGTCTCTTTCTCATATTCTCTCTCTCTCTCTCTCTCTCTCTCTCTCTCTCTCTCTCTCTCTTCCCTTACTCACTCACTCATTCACTCCCTTGTTCCTACTTTTACATTTATTGAGCATCTACAGCAAGGAGAAGAGCAGAAAGTAGAAACAGGCTTTTGGAGGTAACTGGCAGATTTTCACAGCTCGAACAGAAAATTAACCCACAGTAGGAAATGTAAGTTGAAGGTCAGTGATGGGGGTGATTAAGGAAACACACAGTTCTCTGACTTAAAGAAGTGGATGAATTGTGCTAGCATTAACATGGCAAACCAGAAGGATGTGGATGGGTGGGAAGGTGTGCTGCTGCAGTTTTAGGGGGATGGGGGTAAAAATCTCAGTGGGTTCGGCTGGCAGCTGAATGAACAAAGGTGATGAGCATAAACCTAGCACCAGGCTAGGCCAGCTTTCCCAGCACCAGCGGTGGCATGAGGGACCCTGGCTGCAGGAGGTTCTGCAGGTTCAAGGGAGATTGAAGAAGGGTGTCCTCATGTCTCAGTGCAGATGTACATGAAGCCATTTTTGGAGGGGAAGAAAAGAATAAGTGTGATAAGAGTGTGAGAAGTAGCTAGCTACAGATACCAGAAAATATGGATAGACATCATAGATGTGGGGGCACCGATCCACCCAATTGTGGGTAGCCCTTCATTTGCCCCACAATCTGGGGTATCAGTAGGATTCTTCTTCTTCTCCTTCTCCTTCTCCTTCTCCTTCTCCTTCTCCTTCTCCTTCTCCTTCTCCTTCTCCTTCTCCTTCTCCTTCTCCTTCTTCTTCTTCTTCTTCTTCCTCTTCCTCCTCCTCCTCCTTCTTCTCCTCTTCCTCATCCTCCTCTTCCTCATCCTTCTTGGTGTATTTAGGTATGCCATCACACTTTATCTCTTGAATCCAGACAAGCCACTGCATGAAGGAAAATGCAACACATACTTAGTTCAGAAACAATAGTAACTCAATCTCTGGACACAACAACTAAAACCTAATCTTGTAAGCCTTATTAAAATCTGATTTTTCCATTAGCAAATCATTGTGAATCCACTATGATATTGGGAACTCTAGCAGCTACATCTTACCCGTATGCTGTCCTAGTTCCAAAAAGAGGTCTGTGCCATCTTAACACAGCCACTCCTTCCTACTTTCCTTTCTTTAGTGATGTCATAACAGACTTTTCTCCACCATTTACCTTTAATTGCTTTCATATTTGAGCTATATTATTAAAATAATATATATAAATTTGTTCTTAAAATTGTTTTAATTTTTATTCATGTGTAGACATATGGAGGGAGGTTGAAGGTGTATACATGTAAATGCGGGTACCCAAGGAAGCTGTAAGATGCTCTGGAGTTAGAGATACAGGTGTTTGTGAACCACCTGACATGGGATCCAGGAAGTAACTCTGGTGCTCTGCAAGAGTAGTGCTATCCACTGTGACAAACTGTCTTTTAATTGGTGCATTTAGTCTACAAACATTCAAGTGAGCTATAACTCTTGCCTGTGTTTCTTTGTGAGAGTGTGTCTTCTCTAGTTCCATTCAAGAGAGGGTCTGTTTGTTTCAGATGTTCTCCCTCACTCTCTACCTACAACTGCTGACACGGGAAGCATGAGGGTATATTTTTCTGAGCCTCTATGATTGCCGGCCCCATTACAGGTTTTAGTTCTTAGTTTACATACCAGGTTGAGCTTCTAACAATGTGCTAATTAGTCTCTCTTTTCCTGCATCAGCCTAGGGACTTAATCAATTTCCCACTGTAAAGTCTCTAGTTAGATAGGCGATGACGTTGTAGATTGGTGTCTCTCCAGACCTGAAGGCTGTAACTTTGCTTGTGTTCTGATGTCTCACCCCAAATGCAAGGAGAGTTGGTTTTCTATGTATCTTTTTACTTGGCTGCTGAGACAAATGGCAAGATCAATGTTCCACAGAGAGAGAATCAAAATCTAAATCCAACACTTTAATTTAATTATCTTTCCAGAATATATTAAGTATAGATACAATAGATTTGATTCATCTAGAAAGATACATGAAAAGGAGCCCTTGATAGCTAGTTTCTAAAGGTAAGGGATTATTAAACATTTCTTAGATTCAGTCTGCCGCCCATCCAAAAAGCACTGGATGCTCAAAAACTGTAGTTCAGCTCAAAGATGAGCAGCATTAAGACTTCTATTTGAAATTTAGATCAGGAAACTCAATTATAATAGCTAGTTTAAGCAATTAATTAACTGTGAAAAGATATTGACTTCTTCAAAGCAATCAATTAAATTAATAACTGGTTAAAGCTAATGAACATGTAACTCTGCTGAAATAGTCCATAGAATAGGTTAAAATGAGAAAACACAAGAAAGACAAATCACAAATATAAGACAGATGTAAACACTTTATAAATCTAATGTTGATGAGACACCTGGAGTACAAATGAGACTATCTTTGGGCTGCTATAACAAAATTCCACAGACTTAGTAGTTTATCAGGAAGATTGGAGGTTGGGAGTATAACTCAATAGGTAGAGTACTGCCTAGCATACACAAAGCACTAGGTTTACTACCAGCTTTATATAAACTGCCCTTGGTGTTGCATGATTATAATCCCAGCACTCAGAGGGGAGCAAGAGGGCCACAAGTTCAAGGTCAGGCTACAGTAGATACGTACATTCTTTCCAAAAGAACAGAAAATTATATCTCACAATTCTAGAGTCTGGCAAGTCTGAAATCAAATCCCTAGGCTTGGTTGTCTACAAAGGGCTGCCCTCTGTTTCCACACAGCACCATATGGCAACATGATCCAGAGGAAAGGAGTATTTTGCCCTCACAAATAGGAAGACAGAAAGACAAGGAAGTTGCACTATATGCAGCCTCTTTGTTAAGAGCTTTAATCTCATTCACATAGAAGATCCCCAAAGTCTGTTCACCTTTTAAAGACCCCTTAAGATGCCTTTTAAACTGGGCCATAGTTGTGCAGGACCTTAATTACATCACTTGAGAGGCAGAGGTAGGTGGATCCTTGTGAGTTTGATGGAAGCCTAATCTACAGAGTGAGTTCTAGGACAGACAAGGTCACAAGGAGAAACTCTGTCTCAAAACAAACAAATGAACAAACCCCAAAAAACAAACAAAAACTAAAACAAATAAACAAAAGATGCTTGTTAAGACTGTCATATTGTTCATTAAGTTCCAATGTGTGAATTGTAGAGAGAACACAGTCAAAGCACAGCAGGGCCTTCAAAGAGCGATAGAGCTAGCTCAGTCAGCTCATGGATATGGACAGAACCTGCGTGTAGGCTGAGGCTAACCATTCAGACAGCTGCAGAAGTTGGCATGACCACCCTAAGGAAGCAGAACAGAACTCTTGGTTGTGAGTGGGCCCCCAAAAGATGAATGTCACATATTGTTCAATGCTAGATGTGAAATGTCCAATGACAGAAACATGTCTTGACTATCCAAAGCAAAGAATATCTCAAAATTCCTTAAATGTACACATTTTTGAGCTTACAGGGGACTTTTTATCTCCTGCTTTCTATCTCCTGAACTCTGTCTTTATGTCACATGAAAGGTCAGACCAGGCTGCCTCTGTCTGAAAACAGTTGGCAACATGGAGGGGACATATTTCAGAAACCTTTAGTATATAAATGTCAAATCAAATTAGGCTCATATTCTCCCTTGGTTGAACTATAATTCAATGACAGTTTTATTATGCGAATTCACTGGAAATCCCCAGTCTCTGTAGCTCTGCCAAATACTTTGTATTCAATGATGACAAACACATTGTTCCAATAAGAAAATGCTCTATCTTGAAGTCAGGACCCGGAACTGATATAAGATTCTAATACATTCATCTTGCCTGATACAATGGTATCTTCAGAGAACACACAGTAAATAAAGCTTAGAAGTGCTCCTGTTCTGTGCCAAGTTCACTGATCTCAGCTCCAAAGCTTTCATCTCCCAAATATGTCTCTGGCTCTACAGTTCCCTGAGCTTATTTTCATTGCCTTTATATAAAGGGTATATATTATATTTGATTCCTCTTTTTATACAAATATTTCCTTATACATAATCTTCTAAGATTAACTACCAGTTTCAGTGGTGAGTAATTTGATGTATATTCCACATTTATCAGAATATCTTGATTAATGGAATAAGTCAAGGCACTAGGGATTGCTTGTTCACCATACAAATGACTTAGGGGATTAGTGCTTAAGCACCCTTATACAATCAGTAAATGAGCTGAGCAATTTTCCAGAAGCATAGAGACACTTTGAAAGACTTTGAACATCTAACTACCCATGAAATGCACTCATTAATTTCATGAAGTTGCAGAAAAGCTTGCTAATACTCTTTAAGTGTGGCATTTATTCTAATCTCCACTTCTGGTAAGTGCTGTTCAGATAATACCTGGGTGACAAGATAGTTTAGAAGTCCCTTTGAATTTCATAACTTCAAATCCAAAATAGTTTCCTGTTCAACTACTATCTATATAAGAGGATATAAGGCCAGTTCAGTCAATGTAACTCTTCCTCTAGAATTATAAGGAAACATCAAACCAAATCTCTACTGCTGGTCATGTGTGCCAATCCTGATGTAAATGAACTGGTAGACAAGGATGCTATGAGAACCATATCCCAAACTATGCTTGCAACATAACAGGTTGAGAGCATCTCCCTGATTCTGAGAGCATCTTTGAGTGACAGAAACTATCCCTCAACAGAGGAATGGATACAAAAAATGTGGTATATATACACAATGGAGTACTATACAGCCATTAGAAACAATGAATTCATGAAATTCTTAGAGAAATGGATGGAGCTGGAGAATGTCATACTAAGTGAGGTGACCCAGTCTCAAAAGAATACCCATGGTATACAGTCACTGATAAGTGGATATTAGCCTAGAAGCTTGGAACACCAAAGACACAAATCACATATCAAGTGATGTCTCACAAGAAGAAAGGAGTGGACACTGGTGCTAGAATGGACCAAAACATCATTGTGGGAGAGCACAAGAACAGTAAAGTGGGAGGGGGTGGATGCGGGAGCAGGGGGAGGGAAAAGGACATGTGGGACCTTTGGGGGTGGGGAACCAGAAAAAGGGAAATGAATTGTAAATATAAAATATATACAATAAAAAAAATCAAAAAAAAAAGAAAAAAGAAACTATCATGTCATGTATTCTCACCATGTCCCCAACTGCATGGCACCCTCTCTAAAACTCCAATAGAGGAACATGCAAATCATGCGGGAGAGTTGCTGTGGTGATATATAAATATTTATACTACTGGGCTTCTGAGAGTCTTCACATTCAGCAATTATGTTTATTTTGTATCCATTACCAAGGAAATGCCCAAATGTACTACTAGTTTATAGTAGACTATGTTTTCCTACTCCTGTGTACTTTTTCTGGGTTTTAGGGTTCATGATCTTGCCTTCTTGTGTTCCCTGGAACTCAAGATCACCATTGTAGATTCTGGTTCCAACCCCAGCCTCAGCTTGCTTTAATGACTATTAAGATAAATTCTCCAACCACCTCTATGCAAAATTGCAAAGTCAGGATTTTGTTTTCTCTCTAACCTCACACAGAAATGGAACTATACACAAGTGCTCCATCTGCTTTCTGTCAAATTCAGTGTCATTCTACTCTAACTAAACCTCCCTCCAAGAGACCTTCATCAGAACAGGAAGAGCTGACACCGAAACTTCCCTGAAACTTGCTCACACCAGCTGTGGTGGTTTGAACAGGTTTGATCCCCATAGAGTCATATGTTTGAATGCTTGGCCATAGGCAGTGGTCTGATTAGGAGAGGTGGTCTTACTGGAGGAAGTATGTCACTGTGTGAGTAGGCTTCGAGGTCTTCTATGCTTGGGTTCTGCCCAGTGCAGAGGAGATTCTCCTCCTAGATGCCTGCAGAAGCCAGTCTTCTGCTGCCTTTGAATCAAGAGGCAGTCTCAGTGTCTCCAACACCATGTCTGTCCTCATGCTACCATGCTTCCTCTCTCATGATGATGATGGACTGAACCTCTGAAATTAGTTTTCTTGAAAGAGTTTCCTTGGTGATGGTGTCTCCTCACAGCAATGAAACCCTAAGTAAGACACTCTCCATTCTGCCATCAGAAAGCAAATAAAACCATCAACTATAAAACATTTATTATTCATGCACCATGTCATTATATCTAAACACTTTACATGGGAAGCATGATCTAAAACCAAACTTAGATAAAAAGTTTCCTTCCTAGAAGCAGAACCCACAGAATTATAGCCAATTCAACTACACAAAATAATTTATGTCATCAAAATATCCCAAAGCACTTGGAATAAGACTAATTATTTTGAGAATATCATCCTGAGTGAGGTAACCCAGATTCAAACAGATATGCATGATATGTATTCACTTATAAGTAGATATTAGCCATAAGTACAGTATATCCACAATACAATCCACAGACCCAAAAAAGATAAACAAGAAGAGAGGCCTAAGCAAGGATGCTTGAATCTCACTTATAAAGGAGAAAATAATCATAGGAGGCAGATGGAGAGAGAAAACTGGGTGGGAGAGGGGACAGGGAGGGGAAGGAGGGGGTTCAAGATCATGTGTAGGGAGATAGGGCCAGAGGGCCAGGAGAGTGAATGGAAATCTGCAACTGATAGGAGTGGGGAGGCGGGAGGCATCTCGAGGATGTACCAGAGATCTGAGAGGAAAGAGGGTCCCAGGAATCAATGGGGATAACCTTAGCTGAGCCTTACAGCAGTGGGGATATGGAACCTGAAGAGGCTACCTCCTATAACAGACAGGAACCCCATTGGAGCAATAGGGACACCAACCTACCCATAAAAGTTTTGACCCAAATTTTATCCTGTCTACAAAAAAAAAATATGCAGGCATGGGAGATGGAACAGAGACTGAGGGAATGGCCAGCTAATAACTGGTCCAACTTGAGACCCAAGCACCAATGCCTGACACTATACTCCATTATGTTTTCAGACAGCAGCCCAGCATGGCTGCCCTCTGAGAGGCTCCACCCAGCAGCTAACTAAAACAGATGCAGAGCCTCTTAGCCAAACATTGGATGTAGGTTGGGGACTCTTCTGAAAAAGTTAGGGGAAGGATTATGGCCCAGAACCGTGATAAGAACTCCACAGGAAGACCAACGGAATCAACTAACATGAACCTTTGGGTGCTCCAAGAGACTGCACCACCAACCAAAAAGCACACATGGGCCGGACCTAGGCTCTCTGCACAGATATAGCAGATATGCAGCTTGTTCTTCATGCAGGTCCCCGACAACTGGAGCAGGGGCTATCCCTAAAGGTGTTGCCTGATTGTAGAATACACTTGACTAACTGGGCTGCCTTGTCTGGCCTCAGTGGGAGAGGATGTGCCTAGCCCTGCAGAGACTTGATGTGCCAGGGCAGGGGTATAGCCAGGGAGCTGCCAGCCTACCAGTAGAGAAAGGGAGGGAAAATGGAGGAGGTAATTATGTGATGGGCAGGATCAGGAGTAGGGGCAGCAATCAGGATGCGAAGTGAATGAATGAATGAATGAATAAATGAATGAGACTAGTCATTTATTTTCCGTTTACTTCATTTGTATTTAAAATGTCTACTCAGTTTTTTTTCCTGAACAAGGAAACAAGTCTGCCTCCAAAATATAGTCACGTTTCTATTGCATTATTATTCATCATTGAAGTGGATTTCAGATTGTGTTTTGCCAAGACTCAAAAGCCATTAGAATTATAGCTAGAGCACCAGATTGCACCTAATATTCCTGTAATATTTCTGTTTCATTCTGTGGAACATTCAGAAAGAAGCTGTAGCTATATTGCTTTCAACTCTTGGCTGTCTCCAAAAACAAAAACATGCTAAAACAAGGAAAAGTGGAGCCATGGCAGAGGAATGAAGGGCTGCCCCAGAGTCCACAGCCTTTCAGAAGTAGAGAGCTCTAACAGAAGCATGGCTCTCCATTCCTGGCCTGGCGTCTTATCTTCCTGCCCCTTCTTCATTTCTTCCTCTCCTCCCATCCTCCTCTTTTCCTCTTCCACCATTCTTCCTATCTTCTCTTCCCTTTCTCCTCTTCCTCTTCCTCATTCTTTATTCTGCTGCTTCTTCCTCCCTCTCCTTCTCTTCCTTTCTACTCTTGTCTTCATGTTCTCCCTAGTGTCTGTACATAGACCACAAACAGCATCAGGATCCAACCCACCACTCAAGAGGCATCATAGAGTCAAGCCCCCATATGAATTTCAGAATCTGCCACTCCTTCTGAGAACCAATCCAAAGCTGTCCCTCCAAGCACCCTCCAAAGTTTGATATTCTTGCTGTCGATAACCACCATCATTGGCTAGATCCTAAGTATTAGGATTTAACCAAGGCAGCAATTAATGCCCAGATAACTGCAAGTATAATAAATTTATATCATGAAGAAAATGACAATTAGTAGTTAGCATATACTAAACAGTTGCTCTAAAAAGTCTTCCTTTCATATAACTTTAATGGAAAGGCTCAGCTCCCATTCAGTGATGTGCCATCAACAAATGAAGACTTTTAAAAGAAGTAACAATCTCAAGAGTGTGAGATCATGCTTCATGTTGTGATGAGAGAGGAAGACCATGCTGCATGTTGCAATGAGATGCCAGAAGTCAATGATGCAGTTTGACTATGGGCCTTGCAAACCAAAAAGATAAATGTGTCATTGAGATGAAAAAGTCAGCAAAGCCTTCGAGATCTACCAAGTTACAGACAATACATTTGAAAACTGATTGGGCTTATTCTGCTAGTATGTCTGCCACAACTCTGGTCCTGTCTCCTCAGTCAAAAGGCCTGCTGAAAAAAATACACCCTATCATGTATTTTTGGAATGTTGGAATGTTCTTAGTGATGTACCCATATAGCACCCAAATGTAACAGATATCTTAAGGGAGGAATTGGCAGTATGCTGAGTCTCGTTCTCCACCTTCTCCTTTTCAAAAGTATCCTGACCCCCGCAACAATCTGTGACTTGCTTTTCTAGTCCCACGAGAGTGCTGGTCTCTCTCCTGCCTTTTAAGAAGTCTCAGCAAGACTTCATCCCCAGATTTTCAACCTTCTGCCAGCTCTAGAGGTTTTTTCATAAATTTATTTATCTATTCTCTTTATTTCATACTATCAGCACCCTCTCCACCAAATCTTTCCTCCATACATCTCCTCTCTGCCACTCCCTGTTCCCCTTTCATCCTGAGAAGTGGGGAGAACCCTGGCCAGATATCATCCCATCCTGACTCATGAAGTCACTGAACGACTAGGTGCATCCTCTCCCACTGAGGCCAAACAAGGTGGCTCAGTTAGGGGAGTGGGATCCATAGGCAGGGAGGCCATAGATTCAGGTGATCCAATTGTTGGGGGATCCACATGAAGACCAAGCTGAACATCTGCTACATATGTGTTGAAGACATAGGTCCAACCTATGCTTGCTCTTTAGTTGGTGGTTCAGTCTCTGGGAGTCCCCACAGGTCCAGGTTAGTTGACTCTGTTGGTCTTTCTGTATAGTCCCTAAGCTCTTTGGGTTGTGCAATCCTTCCCCCAAACACTTCCATAAGATTCCCTGAGATCCATCTAATGTTTGGCTGTGAGTCTCTGCATCTGTTTCCATCAGCTGCTGGATAGAGCCTCTCAGGGGACAGTTATGCTAGGATCCTGTCTGCAAATATAACAGAGTATCATTAATAGTGTCAAAGGTTAGTTCTTGCCAATAGGATGGGTAGGTCTCAACTTGGGGAAGTCATTTGTTGGCTATTCCCTCCATCTTTTATCCATCTTGGTCCCTGCACATCTTATAGGCAGGATACATTTTAGGGCGAAGATTTTGTGGGTAGATTGCTGTCATTATCCCTCCACTGGGATTCCTGCCTGGTTATAGAAGGTGGACACTTCAGGTTCCATCTCCTCCACAATTAGGAGTCTCAGCTAGAGTCACCCCCATAGACTCCCTGGGACTTCCCCCATCCCTGATCTCTGGCACATCCTAGAGATGCTCCCTGCCCACAGCCAACTTCCATTCTATCTCCCCTGCTCTCCCTATACCGTATCTCCCTGCCAGGTTCCCTCCCCATCCCCTCACCAGGTCTATCTAGTTTCTTCCCTCCGTTCTCTAATGTCTGAGTAACACTTAAAGAAATGGTCATTTGGGAAATGCAAATCAAAATGATCCTCAGATTCCACTTTATACCCATCAGCATGGCTAAGATCAAAAACTTAAGATCTAGCACACACTGGCAAGGATGTGGAGCAAGACCAGAAACTCCAGTTTCTGGTGGGAGTTCAAACTGTACAACCACTCTGGGAATCAATTTGCTGGTTCCTCAGAAACTTGGGAATAGTTCTACCTCAAGACCCAGACATAGCACATCTGGCATATACCCAAAAGATGTTCTCCCATCCCACCAGGACACTTGTTCGACTATGTTTATAGAAACTTTATTCATAATAGCTAGAAACTGGAAACAACCCAGGTGTCCCTCAACTGATGGATAAAAAAAAGTGGTTCTTTTACAGTATGGAATACTACTCAGCTATTAAAAACAGGCACACCGTGAATTTTGCAGGCAAATGGATAGAACTAGAACATACCATCCTGAATGAAGTAACCAAGACCCAAAATGGTATGCATGGTATATGTTCACTTACAAGCAGATATTAGCCATAAAGTGCAAGATAAGGATGCTATAATCCACAGACCCCTAAAAGCTAAATAAGGTGTAACCAAGGGAGGATGCTTGATTTTTTTCTCAGAAGGGAACATAAAAAAATACAATTTCTAAATTCATAGGGATAAAAACTAGATAAATAATTTTTTAAAATGTCTTACAGAATGTTAATGAACCTTTTTCCCCTCAGATCTTGTCCTGAAAGTACTGACTGCTCAGAAGTTCCCCAAGACCTGTAAAAGTATTCCTTACTCTTTCTTTTCTAAACCCCTTCCCATTTTGTCTGAGCATTGGTCTTCTATAAGCATTCAGTCACATGTGGAAGCAGATGCTCATGGTATAAAGAACAATCCAAGTCACAGAAAATCTATTGGCTGAAAAAGAAAAAGAACAGATGTACAACCTCATAAGTACTCAGGACCTGGAAGATTAGGATAAAAAAAATGTCATGGAGCATCAAATTTGGAAAATACTTAATGTCTAATAATATGGAAATCATGTCAATTCAGAAACTCGCAGTCCTCATTGGAAAATGTGAAAAATGTCACGATCATATTGAGTGCATCTATCACAGTCACAGTATGATGATGGGTGACCTACATGAGTGACCTATAATCCATGTTCCAACTTCCTATACAGGTGTATGTACCATGGAGTTGTTTGTAGAAGGCAATTGGAGTTCACTTAAGTGACCATCAATAGGTCAAATACTTAGTATTTGTGGAAAAAGTTCACCACAGTGTACTATGAGATTGTTACAAAGAACTAGATGCTAACACAAGCAATTGTGTGCATTCAAAGGTGCAGTGATGTGCAAAAGAAAATAAGAAGAAGAAACAGAACAAAGTAGATACCCTGAACTTGGAAAAAACACATACATACCTATCACATATTTTAAAATATACTAAGAACAGAAATACATTAGAAACAGCTACCTATGGAAATAGGTATTGAGACTAGTGGGAGATAAAAGAATGAGAAACCTATTTCAGAATTCTTGCTGGGTACCTGACATTGCTCAAAGCACTTTACATGGGCTGATTAAATTCTCTCAATGATGCTAGGTGGCAAACACTATTGCCATCTCCTTGTCACAGCTGAGGAACTGGAGCACAGAGTGCTTACATAATGTGCTCAAGGTTACACAGAAAGTGATGGAGCCAGAACTGAATCCCAGACAAACTCGGATGAAAGTCTGTGTCATTTCCTGAGGGGCTTCCCAGCAATATTTCTGATGCTTAGGAACATAAGTGACATGATCCCTCTCTCTCTCTCTCTCTCTCTCTCTCTCTCTCTCTCTCTCTCTCTCTCTCTCCATTCTCAAAAGATTATCTGTGTATTATCAAATGCAGATCTCTGAGTCGGGCTGGCTGCATTTAACGTCTCAACTTCTTCCACCAGGCCATCTCTTATGAAAAATGTTTTCATTTCCACACACCACAGAGCATTTTAGGTGTGTAAGCAATGTTTGAACAATGGAGACAATCTCAGCAGAAGTGTATGGTCTTACCTTTTGTGTTCCCTTTATTTGAGAATCAAGGGCACAAGCTTTGATTGTGTGTTGCCTTATGTATGAGACTACAATGGCCTCCTAGAGATTTGGTCTCATAAAAGCAAATTAAAAGGCATCTTGTAACATCCTACTCTTAGAGTATGTGAGAGGGAAAGACCAGTGAAATGATCCTTAAGTCCCCAGCCTTGGAGATGCTACAATCGACCAACGCAATGGTGGACCAAGTGAGCCAGGAGGGGCAAGACAGTCACACGGAGCCATGGCTCATAAGAAGGCAAGACCTGGTTGGTAAACTCTGCTTGGCGAAAAAGAATGAGGGAAATGGAGGAAAGTGGGACAGATAAAGAAAGGTGGAAAAAGAGGAAAGTGGGTCACAGGACAGAGGACAACGGGGACTGGGAAAGAAAGAGGGGAGGGGAAAGGAGATAAAAGAGCAAGACCCAACAGGGAAAGAGAGATGAAGGGAGAAGAAACTGGGATTTTAAAAACAGTAATCATGGCTGCACAAAGGAAAGCTGTATGCCTTTCATGGATGCTAAAGACTCTCTCTCTCTCTCTCTCCCTTTCTCCTTTGATCTACATTATATTGATAAGCAGTGCTTCTCAATCGACATAAAGGATTCAGATGCCTGTCTCTGTTAGTCATAAGTACTCTGGTCATTCATTGTGAGATACCTAGGCCATTCACCTGTTTGCTTCTATGTCTACTATGTTTCTACTGCACGATGCTCCCTGACACAGGCAATATTTCACAAGGGGTTGCCTTCATACAATTTCCTGCCAAGCTTCTGGGTAGGTTTATCAGTACATAGGAGATGCTGCTGGCGAGGCAATGGAAAGAGACAGGAAAGCTAGGGTTTCCTCACTCGCTAGCAGTGGCATCCCCAGCACTGGCTCTGCTTCTTCTATCAAACTCCTGATGGACGTTTCCAACCTGGTGTATCCCACCTCTGGGACCACCACCTTGTCACTCAGCACTTTCTAAGTCATCTGCTTACCTTGTTTTCAGCTCCTGTATTTTCTATGTAAGTAGATCCCCGTCGCCAATTTCCTCTACTGGACTTCAGGTACCGCACAGATTTCCTACCTGGGCCCCATCTATGTATACAGCCTTTCCTTCCTGTTATAACTTCTTTTGTTTTCAGAAAAGGAATTTAATTGAATCCAGTATGCTATACACACAAAAAGGAAAGATAAAATAAAAGGAATATTATTAAGAAGATTGTGTATAGGAGAGGGAAACAGAACTAAAAATGACTAAAATTTGTTATGTAAATATATGAAACTGTCTAACAATCTTTGAAAATTAAAAACCAAGCCACTTTGTTTAGCAAGATAACTCAGTAATTAAGAGTGCTAACTGCTCTTTCAGAGAATCAGAATTCAGTTCCCAGCACCATGCTGAATTTTGTCAAATGCTTTTTCAGTATCTAATGAAATGATGCTTTTTTTCTTTGAGTTTGTTTATGTAGTGGATTGCATTAACTTCTATGCTAAGCAGAATAATGTCCATCCTATCTGACACTTCTAACTCCTAATCTCAGGCATCTATGAATGTGCTATCTTTCATGAGGAAATAAAATTTATTGGTATGGGTTGCTTATGTCCCTAGATCAGGGGCATTTAATTGCCTGAGATTAATCACATGGTCCAGTGCAATCATAAGGTTTCTTATGAGTGCATAAGGGAGATAGGAAATATGGAGTCCACGACAGAGATCTGATAGTGGAGCCAAGGTCAAGGTGATGTGGTTGCTAGGAGACCAATCAAATCTAAGTAGCTCTATAAACTGGCAAAAGCAATAGGAAATACCCTCCATCATTGCTTCCAAAGGCCTCTCAAAACAGTGCTATTTGTTCAATAATTCCATATTGTTCAATAATTCAATAATGAGACTTGTCTCCTCCACATTTAATTACTTGGTTGTAGTAGCAATAATAAGTTAATATCCTGAAAAAGTCATCTAGGAAGAGCAAATAGATTGTCAATCAGTGAATAGTAAGCAAACTGTATCCAACTACAGAAAAATAAGACTCTTGCTGTCTCAAGGGGGAGCAAAAGGCGTATAAAGGGTAACACGTTCAGCAAAAGCCAGCTAACTGAGTCTCACTAGGCACAAATCAGAGGCAGATGCTGATCATGGTAAAAAGTACAGAATAAGAACTCAAGCAGAAAGTGTATGCTAATTAGAGGACCCAGAATAATGAGAGGCAAGAAGATTAGCAAAGGTGTCTTCTCTATAAGGACATAAGGGAATTTTTCTTTTAGTTCAGTATCGCAAACAGCCGTGTTCTACCTATTTGACTGGCTTGGTTTTGTCTAAGAAATCTTGCAACTCTCGTGAAGGCCACACTTCCCTTTAGTGCTTGTTAAGAAATTTAAGGCCCGAGCTTCCCGCCCAGCTGGCGGAGGGGAAGCCGGAGGGTCACCCAGCGTGCCAGGTGCTCAGAACCATCCGGCGGCGGCGGCAGAACCAGGTACCCGAGACAGCCCAAGCTTAAGACCTTCGGGGACTCAGGCCTGGAGTGGGAGTTGGGCACAGAATAGCGGGTGCACTCTGCACTCGCGCGCGGGGCGGACCCCGAGCTCCCTGCAGGCAGCTGCCATATTGCCTGCAGCTTCCCGCCCAGCTGGTGGTGGGGAAGCCGGAGGGTCACCCAGCGTGCCAGGTGCTCAGAACCATCCGGCGGCGGCGGCAGAACCAGGTACCCGAGACAGCCCAAGCTTAAGACCTTCGGGGACTCAGGCCTGGAGTGGGAATTGGGCACAGAATAGCGGGTGCACTCTGCACTGGCGCGCGGGGCGGACCCCGAGCTCCCTGCAGGCAGCTGCCATATTGCCTGCAGCTTCCCGTCCAGCTGGTGGTGAGGAAGCCGGAGTCAGCCAGTGTGCCAGGTGCCCAGACCCAGCCGGAGGCCGAACCAGCCTCCCATCCAGCCAGTGGCAGGGAAGCTGGAAACCGGACCCAGCCAGCTTCCCAGCAGCTTGGGACCAGCAGGCGGAACCAGATAACTGAGATATCCCATCTTTAAGACCCCTGGGGAAACAGGATATCAGACAGCGAACCCTGAGCAGGAGCAGTGCAGAGCAGCCGCCCAACAGGCGGAACCAAATACCTGGGATATCCTGAGGTTAAGACCTCGGGGGACTCAGGCCACCCGTCAGCAATCTGTGAGCAAGACCCCCGCAGGACAGTGATTCAGGTATCCCAGTCACTGGGAAATAGCCTTACAACCCCACAGGAGGGTCAAGCACCAGCTAGTATCTACAGGACCAACTAACACCAGAGTTAACCAGATGGCAAAAGGCAAACGTAAGATCGCTACTAACAAAAATCAAGGCAATATGGCGGCATCCGAACCCAGTTCCCCAACAGCAATAAATATTGGATACCCCGAAACACCAGAAAAACAAGACTCAGATCTAAAATCACTGGTCAGGATGCTGATAGAGGAACACTTAGATAAATCTCTTAAAGTAATACATGAGAAAATAGATCAAAAGCTAGAAGCCATTGCAAGACAAACACAATTAAATCCCAGATATCTCAACACACCAGAAAAACAAGACTCAGATCTAAAATCACTGGTAAAGATGAAGATTGAGGATCACTTAGATAAATTTCTTAAAGTAATAGAGGAGAAAATAGATCAAAAACTAGAAGCCCATACAAGGCAGACACAAAAATCACTTAAAGAAATCCAGGAGAATATAGAGCAAAAAGTGAATCCCAATACGGGGGAGAAACAAAAATCACCCAAAGAAATACAAGAGAACATGGGTCAACGAGTAGAAGTCATAAAGGAGGAAACACAAAAATCCCTTAAAGAATTACAGGAAAACACAAACAAGCAACTGAAAGATCTGAGCAAAACCATACAAAATCTAAAAACAGAAGTAGAAACAACTAAGCAATCGCAAAGGGAGACAATGTTGGAGATAGAAAACCTTGGGAAGAAATCAGGAGTCATAGATGCAAATATCAACAATAGAATACAAGAGATAGAAGACAGAATCTCAGATGCTGAAGATACCATAGGAACCATGGATTCAACAATTAAAGAAAATGCAAAATGCAAAAAGCTGGTAACCCAAAACATTCAGGAAATCCAGGACACAATGAGAAGACCAAACCTAAGGATTATAGGGATAGATGAGAATGAAGATCTACAACTTAAAGGGCCAGCAAATATCTTCTACAAAATTATGGAAGAAAATTTCCCCAACCTAAAGAGAGAGATGCCCATGAATATACAAGAAGCCTATAGAACCCCAAATAGACTGGACCAGAACAGAAATACTTCCCGTCACATAATAGTCAAAACCCCAAATGTACTAAACAAAGAAAGAATATTAAAAGCAGTAAGAGAAAAAGGACAAGTAACATACAAAGGAAGACCTATCAGAATTACACCAGACTTCTCACCTGAGACCATGAAAGCTAGAAGATCCTGGGCAGACCTTATGCAGACCCTAAGAGAACACAAACTTCAGCCAAGACTACTATACCCAGCGAAACTCTCAATTGCCATAGATGGGGAAACCAAGATATTCCACGACAAAACCAAATTTGCAAGATACTTATCTACAAACCCAGCCCTACAAAGGATAATAGGGGAAAAATACCAACACAAGGGGGGAAACAACACCCCAGAAGAAACAAGATAGAAACCCCATCTCATCCAACCCAAAAGAAGAGAACCACTCAAATACAAATAATAATAACAATTCCCAAAATGTCAGGAAGTAATAATTACTATTCCTTAATATCTCTTAATATCAATGGACTCAATTCCCCAATCAAAAGACACAGACTAACAGACTGGATACGGAAACAGGACCCTACATTTTGCTGCATACAGGAAACACATCTCAGTGTCAAAGACAAACACCACCTTAGAGTAAAAGGCTGGAAGACAGTTCTACAAGCAAATGGTCCCAGGAAACAAGCTGGAGTAGCCATTCTAATATCAGATAAAATCGACTTTCAACCTAAAGTCA
Organism: Apodemus agrarius; assembly: GCA_964023405.1. Lineage (NCBI taxonomy): Eukaryota > Metazoa > Chordata > Mammalia > Rodentia > Muridae > Apodemus > Apodemus agrarius. The sequence continues at coordinate 45,277,673 of OZ030020.1, read as the reverse complement.
TCAAAAGAGACACAGAAGGTCACTTCCTGCTTGTCAAAGGGAAAATCCACCAAGAAGAATTCTCAATACTGAACATCTATGCACCAAATGCAAGGGCACCCTCATTCGTAAAAGAAACTTTACTAAAGCTTAAAGCACACATCGCACCTAACACAATAATTGTAGGTGACTTCAACACTCCACTCTCCTCAATGGACCGATCAGGAAAGCAGAAACTAAACAGGGACACAGTGAAACTAATTGAAGCTATGGACCAATTGGATTTAACAGATATATATAGAACATTCCATCCTAAAACAAAAGAGTATACCTTTTTCTCAGCACCGCACGGTACCTTCTCAAAAATTGATCATATAATTGGTCACAAGACAGACCTCAACAAATACAAGAAGACCGAACTAATCCCATGTCTCCTATCGGATCACTATGGAGTAAAAGTGGTCTTCAATAGCAAGAAGAACTACAGAAAGCCCACATACACATGGAAACTGAACAATACTCTACTCAATGACACCCTGGTCAAGGAAGAAATAAAGAAAGAAATCAAAGACTTTTTAGACTTCAATGAAAATGAAGGTACGACCTACCCAAATCTCTGGGATACAATGAAAGCAGTGCTAAGAGGAAAACTCATAGCCCTGAGTGCCTCCAAAAAGAAACTGGAAAGAGCATACACTAGCAACTTAACAGCACACCTGAAGGCGCTGGAACAAAAAGAAGCTAACTCACCCAGGAGGAGTAGAAGAGAGGAAATCATCAAACTAAGGGCTGAAATCAATCAAGCAGAAACAAAGAGAACCATACAAAGAATCAACAAAACCAAGAGCTGGTTCTTCGAGAAAATCAACAAGATAGATAAGCCCTTAGCTAGACTAACCAAAGGGCACAGAGATAGTATCCAAATTAACAAAATTAAAAATGAAAAGGGGGATATAACAACAGAAACAGAGGAAATTCAAAAGATCATCAGATCCTACTACAAAGGCCTATACTCAAAACAACTGGAGAATCTGGAGGAAATGGACAATTTCCTAGACAGATACCAAATACCAAAATTAAATCAGCATCAAGTAGACCAGCTAAACAGTCCCATAACCCTTAAAGAAATAGAAGGGGTTATAGAAAGCCTCCCAACCAAAAAAAGTACGGGACCAGATGGTTTTAGTGCAGAATTCTACCAGACCTTCAAAGAAGACTTAACACCAATACTCTTCAAACTATTCCACAAAATAGAGACAGAAGGGACACTGCCCAACTCATTCTTCGAAACCACAATTACGCTGATACCTAAACCACAAAAAGATCCAACAAAGAAAGAGAACTACAGGCCAATTTCTCTTATGAATATAGATGCAAAAATACTAAATAAAATTCTTGCCAACCGAATCCAAGAGCATATCAAAACGATCATTCACCATGATCAAGTAGGCTTCATTCCAGGAATGCAGGGATGGTTCAATATACGGAAATCCATCAATGTAATCCACTACATAAACAAACTAAAAGAAAAAAACCACATGGTCATCTCATTAGATGCTGAAAAGGCATTTGACAAAATTCAGCATCCTTTCATGCTAAAAGTCTTGGAAAGAGCAGGAATTCGAGGCCCATACCTAAACATAGTAAAAGCAATCTACAGCAAACCAGTAGCCAACATCAAAATAAATGGAGAGAAACTTGAAGCAATCCCACTAAAATCAGGGACTAGACAAGGCTGTCCTCTCTCTCCATATCTTTTCAATATAATACTTGAAGTTCTAGCGAGAGCAATCAGACAACATAAGGAAGTCAAAGGGATACAAATTGGAAAGGAAGAAGTCAAACTATCATTATTTGCAGACGATATGATAGTTTACCTAAGCGACCCAAAAAACTCCACCAGAGAACTTCTACAGCTGATAAACAACTTCAGCAAAGTGGCAGGTTATAAAATTAACTCAAGCAAGTCAGTGGCCTTCTTGTACTCAAAGGACAAGCAGGCTGAGAAAGAAATTAGGGAAATAACACCCTTCACAATAGCCACAAACAACATAAAGTACCTTGGCGTAACTCTAACCAAACAAGCGAAAGATCTGTACAACAAGAACTTCAAGTCCTTGAAGAAAGAAATCGAAGAAGACCTCAGGAGATGGAAAAATATTTCTTGCTCCTGGATTGGCAGGATCAATATAGTAAAAATGGCCATCTTGCCAAAAGCAATCTACAGATTCAATGCAATCCCCATCAAAATCCCAAATCAATTCTTCATAGATCTAGAAAGAGCAATTCTCAAATTCATCTGGAGCAACAAAAAACCTAGGATAGCTAAAACTATTCTCAACAATAAAAGGACTTCTGGGGGAATCAATATCCCTGACCTCAAGCAGTACTACAGAGCAATTGTGTTAAAAACTGCATGGTATTGGTACAGCAACAGGCAGGTAGATCAATGGAATAGGATTGAAGACCCAGAAATTAACCCACAGACTTATGGTCACTTGATCTTTGATAAAGGAGCCACAACCATCCGGTGGAAAAAAGATAGCCTTTTCAACAAATGGTGCTGGTTCAACTGGAGGTCAACATGCAGAAGAATGCGAATTGACCCACTTTTATCTCCTTGTACTAAGATCAACTCCAAATGGATCAAGGACCTCCACATAAAACCAGACACACTGAAACTATTAGAAAAGAAACTTGGGAAGACCCTGGAGGACATGGGCACAGGGGTAAAGTTCCTGAACAGAACACCAATAGCTTATGCTCTAAGATCAAGAATGGACAAATGGGACCTCATAAAATTACAAAGTTTCTGTAAGGCAAAGGACACTGTCAGAAGGACAAAACGGCAACCAACAACGTGGGAAATGATCTTCACCAACCCCACATCCGACAGAGGGCTAATATCCAATATATACAAAGAACTCAAGAAGTTAGACCCCAAAGAACCAAATAACCCTATCAAAAAATGGGGCACAGAGCTAAACAAAGAATTTTCACCAGAAGAAATTCGGATGGCCGAGAAACACCTTAAGAGATGTTCAACATCATTAGTCATCAGGGAAATGCAAATCAAAACAACCCTGAGATTCCACCTCACTCCAGTCAGAATGGCTAAGATTAAAAACTCGAGAGACAACAAGTGCTGGCGAGGATGTGGAGAAAGAGGAACACTCCTCCACTGTTGGTGGGATTGCAAAATGGTAAAACCACTCTGGAAATCAGTGTGGCGGTTCCTCAGAAAATTGGGCATGCCACTCCCAGAGGACCCTGGCATACCACTCCTGGGCATATACCCAGAGGATTCCCCTGCATACAACAAAGACACATGCTCCACTATGTTTATAGCAGCCTTGTTTATAATAGCCAGAAATTGGAAGGAGCCCAGATATCCCTCAAAGGAGGAATGGATACAGAAAATGTGGTATATTTATACAATGGAGTACTACTCAGCAATTAAAAATAATGAATTCATGCAATTTGTAGGTAAATGGTTAGATCTGGAAACTATCATCCTAAGTGAGCTAACCCAATCACAAAAGAATACACACGAAATGCAATCACTGATAAGTGGATATTAATGAGCCCAGAAGCCCTAAATACTCAAGGCACAATTAGCAAGTCAAATGACTCTCAAGAAGAAAAAAAGGAGAGAACCCTGGGCCTGTAAAGATTGGATCCAGTATTGTAGACCCAGAACAGAGAAATCGTGGGGGGGGGGGAAAGAGTGGGGAATAGCATGGGGGGGGAGAGGAATTATGGGACATATGGTGGGGGGTACCTGGGAAAGGGGAAAGCCTTTGGAATGTAAACAAAGAATATAGAAAATAAAAAAAAAATGATAAAAAAAAAAAAGAAATTTAAGGCCCAAATCATAGTCTATTTTGACAACAGCATATAACAAAGGTTCTCAATCTATGGGTCTCAACCCCTTTGGGGGTCAAATGATCCTTTCACAGTGGTCACCCTATATCATTGGAAAGCATAGATATTTACATCACGATTCATAACAGTAGAAAAATGAGTTATGAAGCAACAACAAAAATAAGTTTTGTGGTTGGTCACAACATGAGCAAATATATAAAAGGGTCGCAGCATTAGGAAGGTTAAGAACCACTGGCCTAAGCCTTACAAATAGAGGCTGATGCCCACAGCCAACCATTGGACTGAGCACGGGGTTCCCAATGGAGGAGCTAGAGAAAGGACTGAAGGAGCTGAAGGGGTTTGTAACCCCATAGGAAGAACGACGACATCAACCAACCAGACCCCCCAGCGCCCCCAAAGACTAAGCTACCAACCAGAGTACATATGGCTCCAGCTGCATATGTAGCAGAGGACAGCCTTGTCAGGCATCAATGGGAGGAGAGGTCCTTGGGCCTATGAAGGCTCGATAGATGCCCCAGTATAGGGGAATCTAGGGAGAAGAAGCAGGAATGAGTGGATAGATGAATGAACACCCTCATAGAATCAGGGGGAGAGGGAATGGGATAGGGGTTTTCTGGGAGGGGGAAAACTTAGAAAGGGGATAACATTTGAAATGTAAAGAAAACATCCAATAAAAAAGAAAGAAAGAAAAAGCTTGCCTTATTCTATGCCCTCTGGCATCTAAACCCACCTGAAATCATCACACCTCATTTTCCCTTTACTTGCATTTCTTATTTCAAATTTACTTTTTTCTTGACCAGACACACTTGTATTTGCAAACAAGACAGAGTATGAATAAGTAAATGAATAAATCATCAATGATGAATGCTAGAGGCCAGAGTAATTGGAATAAGGAAAGATCATGAATGACAGGCATCCAAAAATCTAACAGAGTCGGAAGTGAATTCTGGAGTGAATCTATTTCCAGTTAGGTCAGGTTGTCCTTTTGCAGGATAATAGACAGTGGAAAAGTAACCTGCACTGTATCCTTAAACAGAGATTTGCAAAGTACCCATCAATCCCCAGGTGATACTACAAAGAGAAAGGAAGAATGACCAGTGAGACATGCCTAAAAGTCACAGGCAATGGAAAATCTCAGGTTGAGGATAAAGGGAACAAGAAAAGGAATATATTCAGATATGGTCCCTGGCTTTGACTACGTGTTTGTGATATGAATTGTTTCCTTTTTCCCAGAAAATGAACACACACACACACACACACACACACACACACACACACACACACATGTTCAGCACTGCACATGAAATGGACCTGGGAATGTTCTTTGGGTTTGTACATGCCACTCCCTAACTTAAAACTGAAGTTTACAGACTTGCTTTTAGGTCTAGGCAGAAATAGCCAAGACTCAAGCAGCTGTTCTTCATAAATGATTAGCTGAAGATTTATAATGCCCAGGATATAATCACCACCCAAATTAATGCCACAGACTAAAGGCATCAGGTAACTGATCTACAGACCAAAAATATCCTGACAGCAGGGAACATAATTGCTTATTTATACAAATGGTCTGTGCACTCAGGCATTCTGTGTAAATAGATCGTTACAGCCATTTCCCAGACATTATAATCCATTAGGTAAATTAGATATGCTTTACAATCCTAATGACACAATCTCAGGACCAAATATCACCAGAAACATTTATCCAATTCTGCTCTCAGACAAGCCTGGCTCTACATGAGGGCATTCATCTGAGAAAGCTATGAAGTGCTTCTATTTTGAGAAGAAACAAGTGCAGAAAGAATCTCAAGGTTCAGAGTGAAGCCCTCATTTTGGCGGCAGAACAATAGGCTACTCCTCAGAAGCAAGCCTGCATTTAAACTCCCTGCATCGGGACATTTTTACTAACACCTATCACCTGAGTCTCTGCTTACTCACCATCTGTCACTATGATGTTCTTCTGAATGCCCATAGTGGGATGCATTTCTCCTTCCTCCTACTACAGCTACTGGCTGCCTGATGCTGGCCATTCACAGGCTTTCTGCCATCCGTGGTGCCTCTTCACTGCCTTCCTCTCATCATCTTCTACTACTATCCTTGGTTCTAGACTCTTTTCCATTCTTTCATTTAATACTTGGCAAAAGAGTCTACTTCTCTTCAACAATACACGTAAATTTGCTCTGTCTTGCCACATGGGAGAAATCGGAAAGAATTAAATCGGGCCCCTGATCCAAACCATTTCCATGAAACTCTTTTGCTAATAACCAAGGTGACCTTGAGTATCTTTGCTCCAACCTGCATGCATTGTTCTCGGTCAGTTCTTATAAGCTCACTCCTTTTCACCCTGAAAAGTGTCTCAGTTTAGATAGTAGTTGTATCATTCAAATATGAAGTAAAGCTGGATGTTGCTGGTTTTAACATGATGAACAGACATCTTCCTCATGATGAACAGACATCTCTCTGACCATAATCAACTGCAAACCCAGGGCTCCAGAAAATCTGCAGAAGGACCAATCAACTATCCTGCCTTGTTTTCCTTACAGGACTGGAACACTACTCTTTAGAATCACAGCTATTGGGCTAGAAGAGACCATCCCCCATGTTAAGCAAATTCATAATTTCGCTGGTAAGGAGACCAGAGCTGGGTTGGCCTATGTCTGAGTCCTAATTCTTAACCCAGGAAAATGTTCCATTGCAAGAGCCACATCATCAAGAGGCTGTGGATGTGGAAGAACTTTTTTGTTATTAATATTAAGGATAACATCTGCACTGTGCTTTGCCTTCCTCCATACCCAACAGCTGTGGACGGCTCAGGGTTAAGGGTACAATCTGTTCTTGGGAAGCTCTAAAGCTAAATGACTCAGAGAGAAATCACACTCACAACCTCGACTTCATTAGCACCACCTGTGTGCTTAAGAAAGGCACCATAAGTGCATTTTAAATAAAACGCTGAACCAGAGCCTTATGCCCAGCTGTTCAAGCAGGATTATAAATGGAGCTCTCCTTCCTATCACGCTCTGGTTCCTTCTATAGTCCACAGGTTCTGAGGAGGACGTGGCTCTTCGTCCTTCAATTCCTTCTCTATCCATCTTTCCTCCATTAAATCTTACTCCTGGGAACTGGGAAGACAGGTGGCAAGGCTGAGTTTCCAGCCTTTCCTGTGCCATTTCAACTAGAAGAGAGATAAACAAATCAGTTACCTAAAACAAATTTTCTCAATGTATTTCTGCTGTGAAATTTATCAGCCTGGCTGGACTCTTGATCCCCAACTGTTCAACCTGAGACTAAATCTAGGTGTTTGTCTTAGTTTGGGTTTTATTGCTGTGAAGACATACCATGATCATGACAACTCTTACAAAGGAAAACATTTAATTGGGGCTGGCTTACAGTTTCAAAGGGTTAGTCTATTATCATCATTGGAGGAAGCATGGAGCACACAGGCTGGAATGGTGCTGGAGATGGAGCTAAGATTTCTACACCTTGATCTAAAGGCAGCCAGGAGGAGACTGCATTCCACAGGCATCCAGAAGGCATCCTCCTGCACTGGGTGGAGCTTGAGCACTAGGAGACCTCAAAGCCCACCTACAAAGTGACACACTTCTTCCAACAAGGTCACTCCTATTCCAACAAGGCCACACCTCCTAATAGTGCCACTCTCTATGGGCCAAGCATTCAAACACATGAGTCTATGGGGGTCAAACCCATTCAAACCACCATAGTGTTCCTGGGAAGGTCTTTGGCAACTGTGATGAGGAAAATCTGCAATAGCTGCTTTTCAGTAAAGGAGACAATCTGGGCAGCCTCATGAAAACTGCTCAACAGCCTTAAGTGCAGCATAGAGGCTTCCCTGAAGGAGTTCTGCCTGGGGCACACAGCTTCAGATCTTGTTCCAACCTTCCTTTGTATTTTTCAACTTGCCCTCCTCATGCCCACAACTATATAAACCAGCTCTTCGCAATAAAACTCTCACTGTACAGCTCCCACTGGCATGTTGTTTCTTTGGATAAACCTAATGCAATTGGTACTGGAGAGCCTTGCTATTTGCTCCTGATCGTTGTAGAATTATACAGCAGAAAACAATGAGATAGGTTTCTATTTAGCATGTATTTCTGACCTAGCCAGGTCCCTGCCTTCCAGAATGCATTTACCATTACCAAGATTGACCCCACACCACATCATATAGATTAGAAATTTGAACATAGGACCTGAGCATGGTTTTTCATACACTTCCAGATGGCTCTAAAGTGAGCCAAAGTTGGAAGACATTGAGTTGGACTGACTGAAATCATCCTGTCCTAGTTAGTCCGGATAAGGTTATCTGGCAACCCAATTACCATTTGTGAATGCTGTCAGCAAGACTACTACAAAATTTTAAGAGCAATTGTGGTCTTCTGGTAAGATTTCCATATTTATCAAAGAAACACATGGGACATCTAATTAAATTTGGAAAAAAAAGACAGTTAAGCGGAAGAAATTTGAAATGTGTAAGGAAATGTTGAGTATAGAACATTTAGACATTCTGATGGAATCAGCACGTGCTTCAAGACAAAAGTATGAACTACAAAGGCATGCTCTGTGTACACAGGATGCTTGTCATCCTGTAAGTCTGTGTGCACCTTCCGAGCAAAATCTTTCAGAGTTGTTTTGGTCTACTTTTAATCCTACATGGTCTATCAGCATCCTATGTGCATGAATAAATAGATCTCTCCAGTCTTAAGTCCACAAAACCTGGCTGAATTCCTGAAGAGTCTGAGGAAGAAAGAAATGTTGGAGCAACAGGAGCTAAATATTAGGTATGAAATGCCTTGCTGAACATGGCAGTATTGTTTCCCTAATGAGGTCTTGCTCTACTTTTTCTTCTCCTAAGTTCAAGCTCCTATGCATTCCTCTTTGCCTGTCTGTCTATCTGTCTGTCTGTTTGTTTGTTGAGAGTTTCTCTGTGTAGCTTTGGAACTCTATAAACTAGGCTGGTTTCTGGGACTCACAGAAATCTACCTGCTTTTGCCTCCCAAGCTCTGAGATTAAAAGTCACATCCTTCATTCATTCCTAATGCAGAATAGGTAGTTGAGTAATGCTCCAGTTCCTTTCTCACCATCTTCCTGAAATGATTCATCAAGAAAATGCCCTGAAAAAAAAAGAAAAAAAGAAAAGAAAATGTCCTGAACAAAAACAGTGCCTCTCAGTAAGGGGTGGGGTTCTCCAGCCCCTGGGAAAAAACTACACACCCAGTTCAATGGTTATGCTGGGTGTTTCTATGATAACAAATACTAATTTTGGAGTCTTTTGAGTTTGAGCCGCCCCTGTTTTTGTACCTCCACTTTCTCATACAAGATAGCTACTGTTGTTTTACTGGCCTTGCGTGGGCCAACTAGAACTAGAAAAACTCATTTTCTAGGATGGCACAGTCCATTAGCCTGTGATGTTAGCTAGGATGCACAATGCTAGCAACTCAGCCTCTGGGTTTGTTGAGCTTTCCAAACAAAGCTCACCATTGTAATTACCTGAGCCTGTTAAAAGTACAGTGTGGTATCCTCACCTCACACCCAGAAAATCCAATCTGTAGAAGAGATTATTTCAACTGTTAACCAGGTTTAGAAAACACTGCTTTATACTTTTGATGGTCCTGTTAAAATGCAGATGGGGCATCTTCAACACTGCAGGTGAACAAGAACTATCTCCACTGGGGAGATGAGGTGGAGTTGGGCTCTGTAGGTTACCTTAAATCTCCATGTGCTTTTGAGTCTCACCTCTAAGGTGGATGATCTCTAACAATGCTTCCAGTTCTAGGATTCCAGGACTCTGCACAACACTGACTCCTCAGAATCTTGGGACTTTTAAGAGCCCAGTGAGTGAGAGGCAAATAAAGCCTTATTGGAAAGAATGCTTTAAGTGATGGGATATTGGTTTTTCTGGATACAACAAGCATTCAGTAGGGTTAGGAGGAAGTAACAATGGTGGATGATGGTCTTTGGTGACATTTGATGATTGTTCTTTGGACTGCCTCCTTTATCTTCTCCCATAGAAATGGCTAGAGTTAGGCATGGTGACACACACCTACAATCTCAAAGTAGGGAAGCCTATGGTAGGAGGATGTCTGGCTTGATGGCAGTGGGACTATTTTATATATCTCTTTAATTTATTGCCTCTCACTCACTGGGCTCTTAAAAGTCCCAAGATTCTGAGGAGTCAGTGTTGTGCAGAGTCCTGGAATCCTAGAACTGGAAGCATTGTTAGAGACCATCCACCTTAGAGGTGAGACTCAAAAGCACATGGAGATTTAAGGTAACCTACAGAGCCCAACTCCACCTCATCTCCCCAGTGGAGATAGTTCTTGTTCACCTGCAGTGTTGAAGATGCCCCATCTGCATTTTAACAGGGCCATCAAAAGTATATAAATTATTTTATATAATTTAGAAGGCTTATGAACATGAGGTTATGAGAAAAAGAAAAGCCTACGAATGTCAATTTAATTTATATTTTTTCCATATTGCTCAAAATAATTTTTAATTCTGATTTGTGATGAGGAATTTTTTGATTATGTTCAACAAAGGAAAGAGATGGCTGAAATTTCTCCTAAGTCATATGCTAAAATACTGTAATGGAGGGAGGCCCAGGGAGTGCACAAGAGAATTACTAAAATGTGTTTGGATCAGAAAAAGCCTTACAGAGCAATGACTTCTAAGCTAGGACACGAAATCTGGGTTGCAAAGTGCTTCTCAAAAGATGAGCACAGGCCAGCTGGGGCAGTGAGACCTTCTTACAAAGATTTCCCACCTTTCAGATTGTCGTGTGTTTAATTATAAATGCCTCCAAATACATGGTGATATGTCAAACTCACATACCTCAGAATGTAACCTTATTTGGAAATAGGGCCTTCCTCCATATCTCTTAAAAGCTGAGGTTATTTTTGGCACATCAGCTTCTTGGGAGCTAAGAAAAAGAATGATCTCTCCCTGCCACCTTCAGAGAGAGCACAGTCCTGCTCACACCTGAAGTGTAGGCAATGCCTTCCTGCTGTTTAAGTCACTCAGTTTGTGATACTCTTTCAGTAGCCCTAATAAGCTGATATTCTAAGTATCTCTTTGAGACCAGATCTTTTCCATATGTGCCAACCAAACAAAAGTTCCAGACACTTAATTCAGAAGTAGACAGGAGACTCCAGTGTCTCACTTGGTGTTAGCCAAAAAGCCTAATAAACAGTAAGTCTAGTATCTTCTAGACGATTAAATATTGAAGATTTCATTTTCAAAGTTGTAAAGTAATACCCCATTTCTCTAACTTGTTTCATCTATCAAATGTATTCATTTTCATAAAATATGCTGTCATTATTTTTAACTCAATTATATCAATAAAAATAATACTTTAAAAATGTCATATTTGTAGACATAACTTCTACCAAGCAGAATTTTGGGAGTTCCATAGTAATTCCTATAATTCAAAGGAGTTTTGTTTGTTTCATTTGATTTGGTCTTACACTAAACTTGCTTTATCCTAAGAATTCCTAGGATAGAGCAAGACAAGGAAAGAAAGAGGAAAAGGCTATTGCACGCACATGCAAAAACACAGAAGCCAAATGGGAACTCTGAGGTTTAAATGAACAGAACACAATATAAGTATAGGGAGAAAGAAATGGAAAACTAAAGTCAGCTTGGTAAAGTCTTGTGTCAAGTGTTAAGGAGTTTACTTTTCAGTAAAGATTTTAAAAAATTGCCTAGCAACACTTGGGGAAAGATCGTTCCAACACAGTAGAAGAGACTCAGCAAGATGGGGAGAAGCTGAAGAGAAGAAACTAGGCAGAGGTAAAGGAGCTGAGAAAGCACAAAGCAGTGGGAAGGAGGGGAGTAGGAGAGTCAGTAGAGATATATTATTAGTGGACTCTGAAGCATTTATGGGTTACTACCTATGGAAGAAATAGAGAGAAATCCTCCTCAAAATGACAGTTTTATGCTTGGTCAGTTGAATGGTTGGTGGAACCGTGATAAAGAACAGATAGAAAGGGTCCAATCTAGAGAAGGGAAAGTAAGGAGTTGAATTTTGGAACAGTCTCACTTATGCAACTAAATGGCAGCCAAAAAGAGTCCATTACCTACAACCCACAGGTGGACCTGGAGAAAAGCATGTGCTTGGCAAATATTATCTGGGAAATGTTCACATACAAATTATGGCTAACTCATGGGTTGACAAAAATTACACACAGTGAATATGGAGAGTAGTGTGCGCAGGAAAATGTCAGATGCAAGCACTAGGCCCTTGCCACTGAGAAGAAAAAGCAGAAAAATGCAGGATCCCAAGGGAGAAAAGATCATGGAATTACAAGAGCTGGGGGAAGTGATGGTTTCAGGAGCCAAGAGAAGAAAACATTCTGACCAGAAAGAAGTACTCCGCAGATTCGGTGAGTGGGTTGGTAATAGAGAACTTGGAAACATTTTTTTTCAGAATGTTAACTCTGGCCATGTTCTTAAACCATTCTAGTGGAAGATGCATGCCTAAACTACTGAGAGAGCAGCAGGTGCGTTGTGAGAGCAAAAGATAGCAATTCAGAGTTCAAGTCAGGGTGGGGTGTGGAAATTTGAATGAGAATGTCCCCCACAGGCTCATACATTTGAACATTTGGTTCAAAGTTGGACTATTTAGGAAGGATTGGGAGGAGTGGCCTTGCTGGAGATGGTGTGTCACTAGAGGTGGACTTTGAGGTTTCAACAGCCTACCCCCAGGCACAGTCTCACTCTTTTTCCCCTCTGCCTGATGCCTGTAGATAAGCTTATAAGCTTATAATGTCTTATTCTGTTGCCATACTGCTTTAGGAACTAGTCCTCTAAAACTCTAAGTAACCCTCCTAATTAAACACTTTCTTTTGTAAGTTGCCTTGGTCATGGTGTCTCATCACAGCAATAAAACAGTAGCTAAGACAGGGAGTAAATTCTATTTGTGGGCACATTTCAGCAGAGTCTATCCTGGCACAATCCAGCAGCGACACACAAGACTACTCATTTGATATGCGGGTGGCTAGGTAAACTGAGATGCACTGCGTGTATGAAAACACACATGGGTCTTAGGGGGAAAAGTACAGTGTGAAAAAGACCTCCAGATTAGCTTTCTTGTTGCTTATATATTGAAATGGAAATAAGGGCAGCCTAAGATGCCGCCCTGACCAAGCAACAGGTTCTTGTCTTCCCTTTCTTGTTCCCTCACCACCAGAGTAGAGCGTTTGCCATGCTAGGTTTTTCTTATTTGGGTTCGTTTGCTAGTATAATTTGCCACCAGTGATGTTTGGAGCTGCATGCTTCTTTACTCTTTATTCTTTTCTCTCATCCGCAGAGGTAAAAACTAGGACATGGTGCATTGTTTTCAAAAGCAAATTAGGTTCTCTGCAATTACCTCCAAACTCTGTGTCTCGTCAGCTAGATTTAGCTTCCACATGCAACCTGGAACCAATTACTGCTTACACTGGATCCCCAACCAGCTCCCCTTTTCCAGAGCTGAGCATAGAACCTGGCATCTCCTGAAGACCCTGGGTTGCTAGAGAGCAAGATGGATGCCTAACAAAACTAAACAGAATTCTATCAGGAAGGAAGACGGAAGGGAATTCCACTGGGCTGGTGACTCACAGTAAGAACGGTGCTGTTTAAATACAAATGGCGGAACTTAGAAACACAAATTGTAGAATCATATTTCCAACCAAATTTTTAGTCCTAAGTCAGAGTCCCTCAACTTTCCCTCAGTCCCAGATTCTCAAGTCTGGACTCAGGGAAAACCATCTAATTTTAAGTGACCAAAGTAATAAGTCACTGTGAAAGCTAAAGCATTATAAAAAACAGATTTTATTTCAGAACTTAATGCTAGTGACAAAAAGGCTCTGTCATTTGCCATCATCTGTCTACTGCCTCTACTTATTTACACAGACGGCAAAGGATCAAACCCTGCTTATTCAGCTCCCCACTCTCTAGGACATATACTTGATTGTCATTTGGGGCCATCTCTGTCTTACACTCCCACACACACACTCTTCAAGCCACAGCAGTGTATTCTTTCATGGCTGTAACTCAGGCTGCATTGACACGGATGAGCTGTGATTTAGGAGGAAAAGAGTGAGTTTGTAGTCTCAGATTTGGATTCTGACTGAACGGGAGATGAAAATTTCCTGCAATTACTGTTAGCTTTGTCACAAAGAGATCCTGGGTTTGGAAACCCTTGGCAGGCATCACATATTCTAATTCCCCCACATGACTCCTTCTCTAGCAGCCCCAAAGGTCAAGATCCACAGAAGGGGCTGGAACTGCACAAAAATGTCTCTTCACTGAGCCCACGGAAGCACAATGAGAGCACAGAGGCAGAGCGAGTAATTAAATGAAACAAATCACGCTGACACGGAGGCAATCAGCCCATGGAATTTTCTACTTAAAGGAAAGTTTCAAGACAATCTGGCCCTCTGTAATGGGAAAATAATGGCTCATACCAAAGGTCTTCCTTCACATCCTAATCTTCAGAACCTATGACTATGGCAAAGGAGACATTCACACAGATTAGTGAAGTAAGGAAATTGAGCTGAGAGATTATCCTGGGATCATCTTAGTAGGCTCTCTACACAGAGGGCCACCCACAACTCACCACTCAGTGCTACAATCATGCTGGAGTTCAAAGTCCACAGCTGTATTCCTGAATTTACATACCACATCCTCTTTAGAAGAAGCTCTTAACCACCAATTATTCTTATGTACTGTATCCTGTGCTGTTCCCTGAATGAGGGTAGATTACAGAATGCAGTCCTTGGATTCCTAGGATTTGAGATCCACATAGGGAATTTTTCCTTTTAGATTTGCTCCTGATATTACATATATGGTATAAATATAATGCAATGTACTTATTACTATTTATTAATTAGTCATTATTATGTGATAATATATAAGTTTATGCATTCATTCCAACTAACAGATGTTTGCTAAATACTTCTATGTATCAAAATTTGTGAGCAGTATTGTTGGAGATTAGGAAGGAGACAAGCTCTTTTCTTGAAATTATCAGCATCTAGTAAGGGAAGTGATTCACAAACACTATTCTGACAGTCTTCTAAAGAGAGAGAGAGAGAGAGAGAGAGAGAGAGAGAGAGAGAGAGAGAGAGAAGGTATGGAGTTGGGTAGTTGAAGAAGTAAAGAGACTGAGAGAAATTGGGAGAGGAGAAACCATTATCTGAATATAATATATGAATTTTTTTCCAATTAAAAGAAGAAGAAAAGAATAGACTTGGTCAAGAGGACCAAACATATCCTGACACTTTATAGTTAAATACTATGAAAAAGAAGACACAAAAATCTGAGTGTGTGACAGGTTCTGGGGAAGAGAGTCACTGTAAAATAAGATGATCTATAGTATATTAACATAATTATAGCTAATAGATTACCACAAACACACAAAAATATTATTATTATTATTATTGTTATTATTATTATTTTACTATTCTGAAGGTCAAAACTCTTGAATCAAGGCATTGACAGAGCTATTCCTTCTGGAAGTCCCAGGGAATAATATATTTTTTAGATAAGCAATCACTGCTGGCTTTGACATCTTCTTGTTGCTGCCTCTAAGGTCATGACTGGGGCTGACATCTCCGGAAAGACATATGAAAAGAAATTAAGAAAATGGCAAGGAAAGGGGTGGTCCTGACTGAGATCTTACCCAGTTTTACTGGGGCCTGTAATGGCATTTCTAAGTTCCAAAATCAGGCTGGATGGAAGCAGGTTTAGCCATGGGCCATGGGCTGTACCCCTGTGAAGAGGGTAACTGTTGGTAGGGCATTATCCCATCAGTGGAGGGAATTTCCAATACAAGAGACACTTATGAGCCATGTGCAGCTAGTATCCTTATCAGCTGCAAGATGAATCTCTGGCCCTGAAGATGGTCCTTGGTAAAGTACCATGGCATCCACTTTACTGCCATGTAGGAAAAAAAATGGGAAAAGTCTCAAGCAGACAACTGACTAAAGGAAAAATTATGAATGCCCAAGGGAACTGAAATTTTTAAAAATGCTTGACAAAAAAACTGCCAATTACAATAACCATCTTCTATTAAATTGGCACAGATGTTAGCAATATTCAGCTTATATTGGACAACAAAGTATGTCCCAAGGTAGGAATACATTTTATGAAATGAATTTTTGGAAATAATTCAAACTTATGAAAATTGCAAGTACTAATCAGTGAACCTCTCTTTTCCTCTACTCTTAGCATTTTACATACTGTGTTTTCTCTCTCCTCTATGTTTATCTATATAATCTATATCTATATCAAGTTACTACCTGTAAACATAAACTGCTACTAATGAGTCATAAGGAATCAGCCAATTTCTTCAGAATCAACCTCAGCATTTCAATGCTGATTTTAATTCCTCTATTTTTTTCTGTATCCCTGTGCAAAATAGTATTTTTTCTTTTCTGTTTCTTCAGGTATAAAGTAGGCATAATGGTAATTCATGGTGGTTTCTTTGGTTTTTTGTATTTAAATTAGATACTCCACACTTGAGTCAGTCCTTGGTAAGAGCTCAGTAAATGTCGTTAGCTGTCACTTACTCTTATCAGTACTGGCTGTCTGAAGGTCAAGGTTGTACTTAATGAGTTGCTGTGAGCCCATAGACCTTAACATAGCACCTTGGATGTGGTGGGCCCTTAGGAAATATTCTGGATTGATTTACTTACTTGCACACATCCATTGACATAGGGCATAGGGAACAAAAGATGTTCAAGGCTGAGAGCTTTGTTACTCATTGGCTCATGACATCAGAGTCTTTCCAAGAACTTCCCTTCTCTGACTGGCTCTTAGAACCTCTGAATGACTGTTTGGGCTGAGCATCCTATCTGCCATACAACATTCTATCAAAAACCAGTAAAAACTTGTAAAATTGCAAGGAGGGGAGTTGTACAATGAGAAGGCTTTCAAATGCCTTAAAAGAAGTTGTGATATCTTAGGAAATATTTGCCACCTCTGCTGGCCTCTTACAAGTGGCTGCTCTGCTTTACATTTTGTAGCAATGGGGACACCAAAGACATGTGGACATAGTTACCCTGGAACATCATGTCAGGAGACTGGAGAGTTTAGGCAAGATACAGAGGAGAGAGTGATGCATACAGGCAGGAAAGAGTCATGTTCAGAAAATACAAGGAATATGCTGTGTAGATGAATCAGGGGCTCAAGAGTGCTTAGCAATGATCTCTGATGGATGGTGGACTAAAGAGAGAGTTAGCAATCCAATTTGTTGGACCTAAAGACAGGCTCCACCAATAATTTTCAACCCATGGGTCTCAACTCCCTTGGGCGTTCACATATCAGATATCCCATATATCAGATATCCCACATATCAGATATTTATACTATGATTCATAGCAGTAGCAAAATTATAGTTATGAAGTATCAATGAAAATGATTTTATTGCTGAGGGTCACACAACATGAAGAACTATACTAAAGTGTTACAGCATCAGCAAGGAGGAGAACAATTGGGCTACACAAACCAGGGCACCTCCTAGGAACAGTGAGGATTGGAATCTGCCTGGAGTCTTTCATTCACCTCTGCTTCCCTCTAAGGCTTGATTGGTGGCTCCCAGCTTCTGCTTATTGCTTACTCTTGATTGCTTTACTTACTTGCACATGATCATTGAGATGTCAGCCCCAGTCATGGCCTCAGAGAGAGGGCCAAGAAACTCTCAATCCTTTGAAAGAATCCTTGGGGGGTAGGGGCCACTGGTCTAGATGGGACTGGGTATTAACCCTGGGTTGTTAATACTTGAGAACTGAGATGAGACCAGTGATGGATGGAAGCAGAAACCGGTGATACAACTGCTGGCTGAAATGGACCATTAGGGGAAGATGATGCAAGAAGACATCAAAGCTAGCAATGATTGCTTATCTAAATAATGCATTATTCCCTGGAGCTTCCAGAAGGAATATATAGCTCTGTCAATGCCTTGATTTGAGGGTTTTGACCTTCAGAATAAGGAATTTATATTTAGTATATTTAGTCAATATTCCATGTATAAACTGAAGACATGACCACTCATGGTATGATCAAGGGGAAGGTTTTTATTGTAACTATGAGGGAGAGAGCTACCAGAGGCATCTGAAAGAGTCCAGAGCAGAGAGAAAGAGTAGTAAACCAAACATGGCCAGTGGACTGGAACTGGCTATAAAGGAGGCAGAAGCATAGCAAACAGAGAAGTGGAGGAGAACAAGAGAAGAGGACAAAGAAAGTAACCAAGAAAGGACCAAGATGCGGTCACAAGGGAACATGGCTGAAGTAGCAATGTCCTAAGAAGAAATTAGTAGCTGTGGGGAGAGAAGCCTTAAGCTGCAGAAATTTAGGGTAGAGGGAGAGGCAAGAAGAGTAAAGATGCCAGCCTGAACTCCAAATGTGTAACAAGTGCTTGTGATACTGAGGGAACCTGGAGACTAGCATGAGCTTTGGTATGCTAATAGGAACCACATGTAACCATAAGCCCCTTCTATCAGTGATAGGGAAAATGGCTTCTTTGGTAGAAATAGGCTTTAAAAGCTCCTGAGGATGCTGGCTTTTGTCTGGCAGATAGAATTGGGGGACATGGATTTCCTTTGAACCTGACATGTAGGGAGCTTTGGGGGCCACTTGGCAAGAATCTGACATTGACCAAGAACAAGTAAATGAGTTTCAGGCAGGAATCTGACTTTGGGCCATGATAAGGAAGTAAGCTTGGGCAGGAATCTAATTTTAGGCTAGAACAGGGAAGTAAATTCAGGCAGGAATCTTAATTTTAGGGTGGAAGAAAAGAAGTAGGCTTCAAGCAGGAATCTGATTTAGGGCTTGTACAAAGAAATAGACTCAGATATTTTGATCATCCTGACAAGCCCTTAGAAACAACATTCACGGGAGTGATCACAGGACTTTGCTTATTGCCTTGATGTTTCTTATTGTACTGCTTGCCCTTCTTACTTTTTTTTTACAATTTTTTTTTATTTTCTATATTCTTTGTTTACATTCTGAAGGCTTTCCACTTTCCCAGTTCCCCCCTCACCATATGTCCCATATGTCCTCTTTCACCCCACCCCACCTGCCACCTATTCCCCAATCACCACCCCACCATTTCTCTGCTCTATTCTGGTACTCTCCTACAAAACTGGATCCAGTCCTTTCAGGACCAGGGTCTTCTCCTTCCTTCTTCTTGGGAATCTTTTGACTTGCTAACTGTGCCTTGAGTATTCAGAGCTTCTGGGCTCATTAATATCCACTTATTAGTGATTGTATTTTATGTGTATTCTTTTGTGATTGGGTTAACTCACTTAGGATGATATTTTCCAGATCCAACCATTTGCCTACAAATTGCATGAATTCATTATTTTTAATTGCTGAGTAGTATTCCATTGTATAAATATACCACATTTTCTGTATCCATTCTTCCTTTGAGGGACATCTGGGCTCCTTCCAACTTCTGGCTATTATAAATAAGGCTGCTATGAACATAGTGGAGCATGTGTCTTTATTGCATGCAGGGGAATCCTCTGGGTATATGCCCAGGAGTGGTATGACAGGATCCTCTGGAAGTGTCATGAACAATTTTCTGAGGAACCACCAGACTGATTTCCAGAGTGGTTGTACTATCTTGCAGTCCCACCAACAGTGTAGGAGTGTTTCTCTTTCTCCACATCTTCGCCAGCACCTGTTGTCTCTTGAGTTTTTAATCTTAGCCATTCTGACTAAGTCAGTCTCAGAATTGACTGTGGTCATGCTGCAGTATTGTCTAGTCATGTCTTTCTTTTCAATTCTTGCTCCTGCACTGGAGGACCTGTTTACTAAGTGGGCTTGGTCACTGACACTTAAATGACAAACATCCAGTGGCATGGGCTGCTCTACTACTCAAAGTACTGTAAGTGCCCCAGATTGTACAGAGGTGGAATCTCAGGGTTGTTTTGATTTGTATTTCCCTGGTGACTAATGATGTTGAACATCTCTTAAGGTGTTTCTCGGCCATCCGAATTTCTTCTGGTGAAAATTCTTTGTTTAGCTCTGTACCCCATTTTTTGATAGGGTTATTTGGTTCTTTGGGGTCTAACTTCTTGAGTTGTTTGTATATATTGGATATTAGCCCCCTGTCAGATGTAAGGTTGGTGAAGATCTTTTCCCAATTTGTTGATGGCTGTTTTGTCCTTCTGACCATATCCTTTGCCTTACAGAAACTTATTGGTACAGCAACAGGCAAGTAGATAAGTGGAATAGAATTGAAGACCCAGAAATAAACCCACAGATTTATGGTCACTTGATCTTTGATAAAGGAGCCACAACCATCCAATGGAATAAAGATAGCCTTTTCAACAAATGGTGCTGGTTCAAATGGAGGTCAACATGCAAAAGAATGCGAATTGACCCACTCTTATCTCCTTGTACTAAGATCAACTCCAAGTGGATCAAGGACCTCCACATAAAACCTGACACACTGAAACTAATAGAAAAGAAACTGTGGAAGACCCTGGAGGACATGGGCACAGGGAGAAAGTTTCTGAACAGAACACCAATAGCTTATGCTCTAAGATCAAGAATTGCCCTTCTTACTTGCATGTAAAAATGGTATAAAAGGGGACTGGGAAAAAATAAGCCCGCCTTAAGTCTCAGAATTGACTGTGGTCATGCTGCAGTATTGTCTAGTCATGTCTTTCTTTTCAATTCTTGCTTCTGCACTGGAGGACCTATTTACTAAGTGGGCTTGGTCACTGACACTTAAATGACAAGCATCCAGTGGCATGGGCTGCTCTACTACTCAAAGTACTGTAAGTGCCCCAGATTGTACTAAGTCGTAATAATGCTTCAGTTGGACGTAACTGCCTAAACATGAGCTGAACAAGGATGGCATCAATAGACATCTTAACATGGATAGAGAAATGCTCATGATTCTTTAACCATCCTCAAAGAACTACAGGCAACTAAGGAATGATGAGGGCTTAGTCTTCCCTGGGGAAGAACACACCTGTTGGTTACCGAATACCAATGGTCAGCCCTGAAAATAAACATATACATGTAATTATATACAAACTGAGAAGCTTGTATTTATGTATTTAGGAATACATATGCAGCTATATATGTATATAACCATGATTAATAAAAAGGGGACTATTTGAAAGAGAAGAAAGGGATATGGGAAGGTTTGCAAGGAAGAAAGGGAAGAAGAGACAATGTAATGATTTCATAATGTCAAAAATTTTTTAAAAGAATGACTAACTGATAAGTAGAAAAAGAAAGATTATAAATTAGCTACTAGAGTGTAGCTACCTCATGACTGATGATTCTGTAGCAGCAGTATGCTATCTCACTCAAATCTCATTCCAACCAAAATGTGCTGAGTGTGCATAAATAGAGAACTACAAATAGTTGAAGATAAATTTGTAATATATAAGTTTTCTGAGTATAAGCCTTAACAACAAGTGGGTATGGCATGATCTTTAATTATTTCAAAGTACCTATGATCTCACAATTCAACTTTATTTTATTATATTTTATCTAAGCACAGGTCTAGAAAGTGTGATGACTTATTAACATCCTGAATATTTCCATGTTTCTTGTAGAAAAAAGTCGAGTATAGTGCCAGAGACTGAGGAATCTGAACTAATAGGAATTGAACTAACTCCAGAATATGAAGATTGTTTTCACAACTGCCTCATGCAGAATTCCAAAAATACTTTACACACTTCATGTTCTAGACACAATTTGCACTAGAAATCCATGGGACACAGAAAGGTAAACAGATATCCATCAACTCTTCTTAACTTCAGGCTTGTGGATTTTGTTTTGTGGGACTGAGGGGGGAAAAGGCCTTTCCCACATCTATTTGCTGGGAAATGTGTGTTCCTTTAGAATGCTTCAGTGCTTGAGGTGGTTGTTTTAAACTCATACTAATAAACTCAGAGTCACCAAATAATGTGATTGTGTCACTTTAAGGAAAAGAAAACCAAAGCATTTTCCCTTGATGCCATTTAACCAAGAGCAAGTCCAAATTTGCATTCTGTGTTTCATTCTCTGTGTCTTCCATCTGCCCTATGTCTGTTGTATGATAATGATTCTTTATCTGCCTGAAGGTTTTCATGTCAAACTGTTCCTATGTCTGTTTGTGTCTGAGTGTATCTTTCTGAGTCTGTCTATATATATTTCTCCCTAACAAAGGGTTTTGACCTATATTTATTGAACATTTCAGAAAGCATCATATGGAGGAAGCAATTAGGAATACTTTACAGACATCTTTAACACAGTTTAACAAAGAATTAAGTCATTGATTATAACTAACTCCAACGGACTCAGATACCAAACAGTATTACAAATATCATTGTTAATAAAGCAAAGTCCATATATTGCATCCAACCTTCAAGATAGATATTGATTTTATAAGACTGCTTTCAGACTTGCTGTTATCAGTAAGTAATTATTATAGCACTTACTTATTACTCTGGGTTGGGGCATGGAAGAGTTCACAGATTACAGCCTTGCAATAGCTTAGGTTGTAAAAGTTGATTACATGGGAAATCCAAGGCAAGTGCATTGTTCTCTTAAAGGCAGGTCAAACCAGCATGCCAAGGAAGCAGTAGGATACTGGTCTGTGAACTCAGGGGGTATTGTTAACTCTTGCTGTAAAGTCCAGCCACGGTTCAGCCTCTTAGAATGTAAGAGACGTTTACAGCACAATATTGCATCACCACACTTGGGCAAGGTGTATTCAGAGAACCACATCTCTATCTAATATAAATTTGGTTCTAAAAGCATCTATTTATATCATTTCACACAGCCAAAGCAAGCCATTTCTAATGCTCATGGCAAGTCAGTGTCACCACTAGAAGGAAGGTTTGAAACACCATTCCTTACTGTGCAAACACTCAGGCTTCTGGGCAAGTTACTTCACTTCTCAGCATTTACCTGATCCATGTTATATAAATTACAACAGGAACCTAACTCACAGAGATTTCCTGAGGAACAAATAGTGTAACACATATAAGGTTTTCAGAACCAGGAGTAGAACATAATAAGAACAATGTGTTACTCACTGTAACTTTAATATTACAATAGTCCTTGCTATTACTAAATATAAGCCTATTACATCTATTTTATATATTCAAAAGTATAACCTGTGCTTATATTATGCTATTGTCTTGTCTTTATGTATTAATGAGCTCTGACAATTATACTTGCTTTTATTCTTTTGTTTTACATAATATTTTTGAGAATCTCATACAATGTTGATGATGTTTCTGTCTCTGAACTCCTTCCAGAACCACTCCCATCTCTTCTACCCACCCAATCTCATGTTCTCTCTCTCTCCTTTTAAACCTACCAAGTCTAATTTGTACACTTGGTTTTTTACCCTCTTTATAGCATGATAGGAACTTACTATCAGACTTCAAAGGCCAAATAAAGCCTCATAATTCTTCTTGTTCAAGAACAAAGAAAATATTTAATTATTTTTATTCCTAGTTAGTGGCATTTGTTTAATTCCTAATGGAAGAAGTATAAGACCAAAAAGCTGGAGTGACTTAAAAATAAGAGTTCATTTTTGATCTTTCCAAATTCCTGGAGGGCAAACTAAAGTGCTGGTCCTAATGAGACCAAATTCTAGGAAAATTACCAGAGCTAATCGTCGGACACTACATTTGAAAAACATTTGTTTTCCAAATATAAAAGCCATAGTCTTAGATCTTTTAAGTTTTCCATGTAAAAAAACAAATAATAAAAAGTCAACACAGCTTTAAGAACCAATATTCTTAGTGACGGTATATAGTTAGTGACAATAACTTTAGCATAATTTTAACAACACTTGAGGGCAAGGAGTCAGAACCTCCAGTAGATACTTGCAATTGGGTGGTAAACAAGAATTTTGGAAAAGATTGATATGGAAGAAGAGGTGAGTGGTGACATCTATACAATTATAAGCCATTTATAGCCATGTCAGCCCATCCCAGACACAAACTATAGGCTCAGAAAGCCCCTGGAAGAGTTATTTGTCCTGGGAAAGGTGAAGGAGACCAAAGAACACTATGTGGAACTGAGACATGAGCATCACTGGCCCTCCTCCTGATGCCCTAATAGGTCCATTGTGAGGCAAAATGCGAGAGTCAGCTTCAGTCTTCCTTTCTAGATATCCTCTATTTTTCAGAGGCCCATTACCTCTTCCGTGTAAGTAAGCATGTGCTTACTTTCAAAACTTCTTCCCAACAAATTTTTTTTGCTTTTTTTTTTGAGACAGGGTTTCTCTGTGTAGCCCTGGCTGTCCTGGAATTCACTCTGTAGACCAGGCTGGCCTCGAACTCAGAAATCCACCTGCCTCTGCCTCCCAAGTGCTGGGATTAAAGGCGTGCGCCACCAACACCCAGCTCTTTCCAACAAAATTTAACAGGAACTCCTATCATCATCTGTACCTCTGATTGATCCCCATGTCCTGCAAGTAGAGTGGGAGCTACAAACAACTGCAGGAATCAGGGAGCATTCAAGGAAGGCACAGTGTCAGTTAGAGGAATGAGCTCAGGGGATCCAGGGTGTGGCATGCTTAATATAGTAAATGATGGTTTGCATGCATACCTGAAAATTGATAAGAAGTTGGTTTTCTGTATCCTCCAAATATCTGAGGAGTATGTAAGGTAATGTATGTGCTAACTAGCTTGATTTAGCCATTCTGTAATGTAGAGATATTCCAAATGTTTGTCTCATATACCATAAATATATAGTTTTACTAGCTGATTAAATATTAGTTCTTTTTAACCATTCCTTTAATTCAAAGCAAGCTTTATTCCAGGAAGTACAGAGGATATTGGATTGCCTTGCTAAGTTTTTCTTCCTATCTTCTAGATTTCATAAATCTCTTTGCAAAATACTTATTAAACCTTTGTAGTCCTTTCCAGCAACTGATCTCTATCTCCCATAGATGCCCTTGGCTTTCACATTTATAAAAGAAGAAAATCAAGCCACAGAAAATGTGTCTTTCAGGTCTTGAAAAGTTCTGAGTATCTTGTTTACTCTGGTTGATTTTGTTGAACAAATTGTTTTTACAATTGCTGGTTGACACATAGTAAATAGTTATTCAATAGCTTCCATTTCTTTATCTTTTTTTTAGATTAAAGTCTCACTTTGTAGCCTTTGGTAAGCCAGACCTCACTATCCTCGCACCTCTGAGTCTCAAACCATTGATTTTCTATGAACTTGAAGTCATATCAGTTTGTCAGTATTGGATTACTATATGACTGAGTTGAGAATTCCTGTTATAAATATTACAAATACAGTTTATTCTTTAAATGGAAAAAAATAACTAAATATAATGTCTCCATGAAAATAGAGATGGGGCATTCCCTCAAACCTTGACAAGCTAGCTTCATGCATGTGAGATCTGACCTTCTGTGGTTTGCTTACAATGCAAGAGGAACATGATTTATGGAGTACTTACATAAACTTCCAGGGATAGCTGTGGATCCTGGGGGGGTAGATGGAGGAGGGAGGAGGGAGAAAGGAGGAAGGAGAATGGAGGAGGAAATAGGGAGGAGGGAAGAGGGAAAAAGGAAGGAAGAGGGAGGAGAAAGATACTGTGAGTGGAAGTGGGCAAGTGGGTTAATACATACACAGTACCATATGCCAACTTCTGAAATCAACCTCATGTGTAAAGCAATTAGATTTAATCACTGCTAATGAGACACTGATAAGTCCCATTACCAAATTACTTCCTTCCCATACAATTTCTTTGGAGAGCCAGATACAATATTTGTTTTATGCTTAAGAAGATGGTACAACATTAGAACAAAGGAGTGGAGTCCTATGGCTGAAATACATACACAGTTGTCTTCTCTCTCAAAAAGCCTGGATATAGACAAGAAGCAATTATATATGCACTGCACAAATCATGTTCCTCTTGTATTATAAGCAGACCACAAAAGGTCAATCTCACATGCATGAATATACCTAATATCAGTATAGCATACTACTGATTACAAAGCACCTTTATACGAACATTTCTATTGTTATAAACCTACCACATGGTGATCATTGTTAAGACCTTCATTTCACAAATCACTAGTGGGAGGAAATCACTAGTGGGAGAGCAGAGGTTCACTCTTTCTGTGTCCAGATCATGTGCTGTTGGTGTGGGCGCTGCTGGAGGGCTGGGCCTGCTGCTCTGAGCATGCATCAGGAGCATCCTCTAGAATGGATGTCACCGTTGCCTACTACAGAGTGACCCCACTCTCAGGGGCGACAACAGCTCAGGGGCTACTCCCCTGCTGCATGTTTCCTTCTGCTGTGACCTGGCAGCCATGTTGATTACAAGCAGTCACCACGAAGCCTGCCTCCTTTGGCTCAGTCTTTGTGCCTTCAACGCTTTTGCTCTTGCCACTCAGCGCCAGCTGAGCGTGAGTCACATCTGTTCGGGTCCACAGCTGCTGATCTTACCCCTCCCTTCCTGTGTGCCTACTGACCCAATAGTTGACACTAAAGCTCCGGGTCTTTGATAAGGTCCCTGTCAAGGCTAGTGATGGCATGAATGTATTGCTTGTAAGAGCATATAAACCAGGTGGCCTTAGACTTTCTATCTCATATTTCCTTAGTCATCAAATCTCACCCTTCCTATACCCATGCACACATTCGCATTGCCTCCAGGACAGATATGGTAATGTTACACTCATATAGCCATTCTGAGCAATCTGTGACTCTAAAACTCTTAAGAACTGCCTTCTTAAGCATTTCACAGGTACTTATGGGGTACCTACTATAAGCTCTTTCAAATAATAACTGGTTTGATCCTCAATGGGGCACACCATCTCCCTCTCATAGGGAGGAAATGATGCAGAGAGATACCCACATAAGATTCCCTATTAAAACGCAGGAGACAGAGATTGGACTAGGTAAACCCAACCTCAGCATCCATGCCTCCTCTACTTACTACAAAGGGATTTCTTATGGATGGGTGGAAACGAAATGGCAATGTGGGAGAACCTTAGCAAAGATGTCATCAGGTTGCAAAGATAAAAGAGTGACCCAGCATGATATGGGTATGAGGCAGACCCTCTGTTAAGAAATCAAATAAGACATTTTCATGGTACCATGTTTTTTTCTCCCCAAGACCATCACACCAAAAGTAGCCAATGTGGAGGCATCTCTAGCCTTTGACCTTCAAGCTCACAGCAAAAGTATCTGTTTATGATCAAATCTGATTGTCAACAAGCAGAAATTTTCATGGATTTTCAAATACAGACAATTATCTGGTGGTATTTTGACCATCATTGTTCAATTTCGCACACCCAGACACTTTCCTAGGGTTAGTGAAAAGAAAAGAATACTCAGTTTTACATCTAGAATATCTACAACACTATGGTTTTGGTGGCATTTTAGAGCTCTGTTTCTGATTTTTCTTAATTTAGTATTCCAGTCATGTGGTTGAGCATTCTGAATAGCTTGCTCCACACTCCTCTGTGGGCCTTTTGTGTGGCAGCCCTACACACATCTCACTATTATGCATAGATCCTGATTTGCTTTATGATGACTTAGAAAGAAGTGGTAATGTTATGGCTGAAGAATTTGTTATATAATATTAGAAATTTGGCTAGCCTCAAAAAGGCCAATTGTTCACCACCCTGCACCGCAGCAGCCCCCTCTGTCCCAGAGTTACTTCTGAAGCATTTGACCATCTGGGTGGGCTCCTGGTAATAATTAAATTGCCATCTTCATTAAGTCCTAGGGCAACCAGCAGCAGAGTGTACAAATGCAGTGCTTAGAGTAACATTTAACCGTAACCAAAAGAGTGACTTGAAGGGCGCTTTTGTGTTCTGTCTCTATTCTGGCCTTAAAGCTAAAAACATCAGATGGTAAAGCATCCTTTGAAAACTGAATAATTTACTGGGCTTTTGCTTACAGAAGGATGCTATTATTTCTTGACACTTCATTTCCACAATGAGGCAGTAGCTTTGGAACCACATTAAAGTCTACTTCAAATGCCCATAAGGATCCGGATTTGAATACTTACCCGTGAATCTCAATTTGGGGAGAAAAGAAGGAAAAATGGAAAGAAAAAAGTATTATGGAGAATACTGGGCCCAGGCAAGACCAGGCCTAGCAACAATTACTCAAGGAAGTGGGATAACTCAGTCTGTCCTACCCTTTACAATTGGCTATCCATAGATGCTGAGAGACAGGGAATCTCTGTCTCAGTTGTATCACTTGGCTGAGCCACCAGGATCCTATAGATACTCTAAACCCAAGGTAACATAGACAGCCTTGCCTAATCTTGGTGAATCATACTACAAAATGAAACAACCCTGACAGGACTTTGTGGGGGGTGGGAGTAATCAATATGCAAAGTGAACCTATGTGAAATTGGAAAACAGTAATAAATTTTTAAATACTACAAAGATGTGGATTAGTGAAACAAAAACAGTCTTGGAGTCCAGAAATGAGTAGTAATACCAGAACAGGGAAGTGGGAAGGGGTGGATGGAGGAACAGAGGGAGGGAAAAGGGCATGTGGGACCTTTGGGGGGGCAGGGAACCAGAAAAAGGGAAATGAAGTGTAAATATAGAATATATCCAATAAAAAAATTAAAAAAAATAAGAATCCTATTATGTGGGCATCACTTTAAAAAAGAAAGGCCCTCAAGTCTTTTACTGATGTCACTGGTTTTTTAATGTTTCCTGAAGGTCATGTGCTAAAAGCTTAGCCACTAACGCATTGCTATTCACAGCAACATGACAAAGTGAGACCTATTGGGTGTTTTTAAGTCATGGAGTGCAGGGCATGTCATCAAAACAGATTTTAAGTCCTGGCTTCTTCTTTCTCTTTTATGGGTCACATGAAAATAGTATTTGTTCTGTGGTGAGCAGAGGCAGCCCAGACTGAATGTGTATCATTTGACATGGGCACAGCCATGTCAAGGACCAATGCCTCAGAGCTGTGGGAAATCGGCAAATCCCACCCCCACAAGGCTCAGAGGAGTGACAAGCCTTCTTCTGGTCCTTGGGCCAATATTGGAGG
Source organism: Apodemus agrarius (assembly GCA_964023405.1). Taxonomy (NCBI): domain Eukaryota; kingdom Metazoa; phylum Chordata; class Mammalia; order Rodentia; family Muridae; genus Apodemus; species Apodemus agrarius. Next base: position 45,248,816 of record OZ030020.1, on the reverse strand, counting down.
TATATGCAAATATTAGAAACCTCAGTTTCCTCCTGTATGTTTACAGGCTGAGACTGCTCCCCTTCAGAGACCAGGTCTTCTGGGACCAGCTAACTCCTATGCCTCTCTCTGTACTGTTGGAGCATCAGAGAGTGAACAACCCTCCCGATCCCAGATCCCAGCTCTTCTGAGGCCCATCTTCTCTTCTGCATTCCCATGCTGCACCAGTCCAGTTTCCAGGACCACACTGTACAGGACATGGTATTACTCCACTGTCTTTCCTCCCGTGATGCTCTATCTTACCACAAGCCCAAAACAGAACCAGCCAACATGCATGAGGTCCCTAAAACTTTCAGCTGAAGTAAACCAATTTTCCCTATAAATGTATGATCTCAGGTGCATATTACAGTAGATAAAGACTGAACACATTTACAAATATAGAAATTTGAGGTTCAGAAGGTTTTAAGAGACTCACTCATGATCACACATGGAGGACAGAAATAAAATATCTCTCTCTCTCTCTCTCTCTCTCTCTCTCTCACACACACACACACACACACACACACACACACACACACACACACACACCGCTGAACAAAGGAGAAAGCCAGACCATCTTCTGAGGAGGAAACACCTGTACCAGAGGAACAGGGACAAATCTGAGGACAAGGAATAGGAAGGGAGTCTGGAGTCACACCTCAGATTTGATCTCTGCCCTCTGTCAATCACCTACAGGTGCAGACATACCACTGGAAACCCAAGGTCAGGAGTGTTCTGGACTTCAGTGAGACAATCAATATAGGTGAACATCTCAGAGAAGAAAACAAGAGTTAAAGAAACAGGACCTCACCCATGTGGGCAGCAAGCTATTCAAGGCAGAAGATAGACCCTCTCCCCATTCCAGAACAACTGGGATGAGATGATTTTGGTCCTTTTACTATCAAAACTCCCCTTTCTATAGCTCACCCACACTTGCAGGGGTTTGGGGGGGCAGGAAACTAGATATGACGTGATGCCCTCTACTGCCATTGGGTGATTAACAGCCTGCATTTAAAGACGCCCAACCTGATTCCAGTTGTGTAAGGGAGGCCCTGACTGCTCTGTCTAAATTAAGACTTCAGAAAACACAAGGCTCTACAACACTCCTTTTGTGGTTTAAAGAAATTCACAATCAAGAACGTTTTCCTTCGATCTGAGCATTGGTGCCCAACCTTCCTAATGCTGTGACCCTTTAATACAGTTCCCCATGTTGTGGTGAGCCCCCAAACACAAAATTGTTTTCATTGCTATTTTATAACTATAATTTTGCTACAGGTCTGAATTGCAATGTAAATATCCAATACACGGGATGTATTTTCATTGTTACAAATTTAACATAAAGCATAGTGATTAATCACCAAAACAATATGTAATTATATATTGTGAAATTCTGGTTTCTAATTACAACCAAGTGAAACTTTGTCTTGAAGCATGGTGTAGCATGGGTAACAGTCTTAATATAAAAACAGTAAACTACATTGCTATGTTTTGTAACACTGTGCATAAAAAGCCAATGTGAGTGGGGAGGTTGAGATTGCTTCTTTCTCACTCAATCAGAGATTCCTGGTGTAGTCTTTGCAAGAGCACAGCAAAGATCATCTTCCACAACAAGTCTGCTTCTGTCTTTAGACTTGATAACAAGCAAGCCCTGCTTCACAAAGATAGGTTGTTGGAGATGGAATTTAAGAGGCAATTCCATCTCACACAGAACAGTATGGTCACAAACACTTGATCCAGAATTTTGTAGCTGGCATTGTAGAGAAACTGGTCCTTGCTAAATCACGGTTAATAAGTTGAATGTACTCCTTTCGTGCTGTCTCAGGAACATCTTCAGATTTAACTGTGAATGGGCTTTTGGCAAGTACAAATGAAGTGTCTGCTGGACTTGGAAAACACACTGCAAGCATATGCAAGTGTTCTTTCACAGAAACTATCACCATCATCCTTTTGTCCAGTTCAATGTCATGTTCCTCAAAGAAAGCAAATGTAACATGTACATTTTATTTTCATTCTCTCTCTCTCTCTCTCCATTTTTTTTCAAAGCTGAAGTTGTAACCAGAGTGATCAGATGTTTTCAGACAAATCGAGGTGTGTTGTATTTGGTCCCTGCAATGATAAATATAACTCATTCAAGACGGCAAAGATTCCAACCAAGTAAGCTATTTCTACAATTCACTTTTATCACTGAAAAGTGCTTCCAGTTGAGGTTTTACTTTCTGATTTAAAGAGGTTTTGAGTTCATCACAAAGCTCTAAAACACGGTTTTTAAACTTCTTCTGGACAACCATCTCCCTTCATTGAGATGAAACAGCGGAGCTTTGTTCGCTCATCCAATGTATAACATAGTTTCAGAAACCCTCAACTGCTCAAAGTTCTCAGCTTTACAAACCTGACAGAATTTATGACACTTTACACTGCTTCTTGTAACGCTTGAGGCCTTTGTTGCTAATATCTGTGGATGAGCCATGCAGTGAGTTTGGTGCTTTTGGTACCAAACATTGAAATACAGCTTGCCCTCCGAGTGTAGCTAGAACGCCCCGCCTGTGTGAACACCTCAAACCTTTCCTAAGAGGTCCTATGCTCTTCACAAATGAACCAACTGTGTCAAATATATCACGCCCTGCAGTTCTTGTTTCAAAGACATTCATCTTTCATCTTTAAGGTTGCCATCATTAATATACCCCCAAGTAAACCGATAACTGTGGACAGACAGTGCACCATGTCTGTGCATTCGTCAAGCTGGTTACTAAATACTGGAAGTGGAACACATTTAATTTCCTGGGTTATCCAATCAAGAGTTTCAGCAGGCATGTCATCTATTCTCCTGCAGACAGTGTCATTAGATAGGAAAATTGCACTCAAGTGTGTAACAAATCTGCCTCCAGTCATACCTTGATCAATGTCTTTGGACACTGGCAACAGGAAATCCTCAGCAAAGTGACATTCAGTGGCTCCAGCGATCCCGGGTGCCGCCACACGAGGCTTCAAAGGCTGCTATGTTCTGTGTGCGGTACCTGCCACTGGCATCAAGTCTGGCTTCCCTGAATCCATCTGCTTTGCCTCTGAAATAGTTGGGTTTCCTTGCCAGCAAAGCTCAGGAGCCGGCTATCAAAATGGCAACTGGGTTTGTTCGGCTTCATAGATTTGGCTGATAGGACTTCAAAACCAAATAACACATTCCAGGTTTTTAATTCCCACTGTAATTATTGAGGTAAAACCATAAAACCCTCACTATATTTCCTTTCCTAACATTCTTCTCTACCTGATCCATTATCATGGGGTGGTTTTCTAATGAATATAATATATAATGAATATAATATATAACAATAGCTTTAATAATCCAAAAGATGATTCACAGCATAGTTCAGTCAATACAATTCTTCAACAATTCTGATAAATGACCATTTGGTGTTGTTGGGTTTTATGTTTGTTTGTTTGTTTGTTTTGTTTTGTTTTGTTGTTTTGCTTACATACCTGTTACAATCCCAAGGAATTAGCAGTCATATCAACTACAACTCAATATATAAAGATACATCAGCATCCAGATTAGGTTCCCATGGATTTTTTTTACAATAGTTGACAGTTGTACAGTGAATGATTTTATATTACCCAGTAATTACACTTCATGAAGTATCATTTGACCTCAAATGCTGCTGTTTGCAATACTGTGACTGCTCCCTACACTGTGTGCCTGGCCCGCATAAGTACATCGTGGTGCCAACCCTGTCACATGCACCCATATTTGTTTACAGTATATGTGATGGGGTTAATGTGACGATGTCACCATGCTAGGTATGAGGGTGCATCTGCTGTGGATGGACCCACCTGGAGATGGATAGAGAAGCCAAGTATCAGTTCCTAAGGCCATTGGAAATACATGTTTTCAAATGGTCTTAGGTGACCTCTGTGAAAGAGTTGGTCAACCCCAGAGGGTTGAGAACCTCTGATGTGTTGTCACTTAAAATTTTCTTGAACTATTCACATGAACATGTAATATAGACAGGTCTCCTTTACCATGAGGACACAATCTTTTACTCTATGAACTTACCACAGTTGTCTTCAATAATCCTCTGTTGGTCGGCACAAAGCTCTCTGTTGTTCCATCATTATGAACAACACTATATTAAACATATCTGTGACTATGCCTCCATACCCTTCTGAGAGTATGCCACAGGGCAGCTGCTCGGGACACTTGACTGGTCAGAGAAATTGCATATATGCTATTGTAACAGACACTACAAATTTCATTTTCTTAATAGCCATCAATATTCCTTCCAGAGTAGGAGGGTATGTGGTTTTTTTCAAACCTCTGGCCAAGTCACACAGAAATAATGGACACTAACAAACTGTGTTGCTCACGTAATAGACAAAAGAATAGTGTCGAAGGCTTTAGCTCAGTCATCTGAGATTCCTAGCAAGAGCAGGGATTTCTCAACTATGTGGCATTTGTGTTTCTGTCCTCCAACTTGCTCCTAACATCTCCCCACTTTTACATAGAATGTACATTTCCCATTGGCATGCCCATATTCTGCATGTCTTAGACCTTAGGCCTCCAGCTCTATAGCGAATTGCACATGTATGCCTTCTCTTAATCCTATTCTTGCCGTTTATAATGAGTTTCGCTGTGGATAAAAAAATAAATAAGTATTATGTGGTAAAGTATAAGTATGATTTCAATCCCCTAAGAATTCCAACAGTATGAAACTTGGAAGAAAACAACCTCCCTCTCCTTGGTCCAGCATCTGGGACTTCTCTTTGTCCACCTCTTATTTGCTGGTTTGAACATATGATAATTTCATCTCATCTGGAAATGGTTTGGCTTTTGGAAATGTTTCTTGAATTATTTTAAAACTTCGCTCAGCCTATTTTCTCGGTTCACACTTTCTGCTCTATCCAGCGGACCTGAATTGGCCCTGTGAACTGGCTCTCTTCTAATCTACCTTTTATTCCTCTTGATAAATGATTACTGAGAAACTATCAGTCTTGCCTCTCAATACTTCTACTATTTTAGAATTCTGATTTTTATTTAACTGTTTTGATGGGTGTTTTGCTTGCTTGCTTTAAGCAGAGTCTCATTGTATAGCTAGAAATCACTATATAGCCTGGCTCACCACAAATTCACGTTCTTCCTGCCGGGTATTGCATACCAGGCTAAGTCTAAAATTTGTTTTCATGCATTTGTCATACATGTTTCAGATTATCATCTCTCTTTTAAATGCTTTACTTTAGCTTTTGGATGTCTTTACACAAAAGAAATGCCTTCTCCCTCTGAGGATATTAATAAAAGTAACTAAGTAATGATATTTTTTTAAGTTTTTATCTTTTTTTAATACTTTCCATTTTCTTCAAGTTCCTTGTGTCTCAATTTTTTCCTAGACTATAGTTTTCACATCAGGGGCTCTCCTTAAACATCTAGGGACTCTCAACACTCACTCCCTTGAAAGGGGAGGACTTGCAAATCTGCATAGGGGTTCTGCACATGCAGTTTCGTTGCAAAGTGTTCCAGCGCACATTGTGTTAGGGAAGTTCTCTCACTTTTCCAGGTCTTTTCTGGACTAGGTAATTGCTGACAGATTGCAGCCCTAGGGAAGCATACTGACACCTTCCATGGTGGGGACAGAAGGGCACATGGGGGCTGGGGGAGGGGTAACTGCGGGTTATTCAGGGGTTAAAGGCCACTTCAGATTTTTTTATATGGTGCCTCTCCCTCACCTACACCTGGTCCCCATGTCCCTCCCAGCCATTGCCAGGAGGAGACAAAGATTCTTCTTCTGCAGTATGGCAAGATTAGGACCCAAGAGCCTCCTGCTAATTCATACACGGGGTTTGGTTCCCTGTACCCAGTCTGGGCTTCTCTAATTTCATCCCCATTTTCAAAGGCTTCTCGTGCTACCAAATATGGAGGCATGAAACTCCCACGGTACGTGTCTGACTGCATCTTCGCCTTTCCTGTCGTCAGCTTACAATTTGGTTGCTAGGTCCCTGAGCCCTTGTCTTCCTACTTTCCAGCTCCCAAAATGCTGTTACTGTAATCTCTCCTCCAGGTCTGTATAGTCTCCTCCATGCGAGACTACAGCTTCCGCAAACCATTTTCCTGTAATTAAGGTGGGACTTTCGAAAGAATGTAGGCTAATGAATACATCTACTGTGTCCACTTTAGGCAGAAGCTTCTAAAGTTTGAATTTAAACACGTTTCTCTGTCGCTATCCAATGTTCGTGACTGGGTAGGAGCATGTCCTATCATCTCACCACCATGATATCTACACATAAGAACAGAATTAGAAATGGAGAAAGACAAAAAAAATATTAACATCTTAGCAAATTCCTTCTGCATTTCCCATTGTCTCTCGTGTTGGAATTATTTGGAGTCAAGCTTTAGAGTTATCATAATCACTCACTTTGCTTACTGACTGACAGTCAGGATGTCTCCCTATCACTCTTGCCCTGCCATGCAGTCAAGTAGCTCCAGAATTTTCAGAATTGCTATAGAACCCTGTTTTCATGCAGCTTGCATAATCACGGTGGAAAACGGCCGAGCGTGTACCTAAACAACAGTTAGGGTGGTTATATTCTCTCTGTAAAAGAAACCCAAGTAAGGAGATATAAAGGGAGGAGAGTGTTATTTTAAATAATATGGCTGAAGAAAAGCTTTTTATGGAATTACATCTGTGCAAAGACCTACATTGTGTAACAAGGCAAGCTGTGCTTGCTAAGTTGTCAGCTGTGAGCACCACTCTTCCTCAATCCTTCCCTCGCTCTGCTGTGCCACTGGGCCAGGAAATCCACATTTCCAGACTTCTTTCTGCTCATGTGACAGCACTCCTAAGAGGTCAAATGCAGGTGGAAGAGACAGGCTTGTGGCACAGACGTCTGCCGGCCTTACTCCGTTCCCCATCACCCAAAAGAAGGTGATGGTTTAGAAGGAGAGCATGACCTACAGAAAACCCCAGTGAAAACCACATCTGGTAAAAAGCATCTTGTCAGACAGACGAGGGTGCTAGCCTACAAGCTGTTAGATATGTTCCTAAACACGAGCCAATAAAAGATGTCCCTGCTGAAGTTAGACTACTGTGGCTAGACAACAGAATGTGTGAGGGGAGGACAGAAGGCCTTCTCCCCTTAACGTCTTCACACTCGTGAGTACTTCACTGCCTCTCTGTAGCTTTAGGATAGGTAAGACGACAATGGGACTCTGGCTTGAGGCAAAAGCTGGTCTACCCAGAACAAGACAAGTGTTCCACTACAGAAAAATTATAGCTGGCCACCTGGTCATTTAAGTTCTCCCACACCCACCAAGCAATCATCAAAGTACAGTATTAGTCTCCAGACTTAAAATGCATTTTAATTATCAAAGTACATTAGGGCCACTACTGAGCTCAGGGATAGAAAAATAGAACCTGGGAGTATTTGCTAGAGCGTGTTCTACTTTAACTATGTGCTGCAATGAAAGCAATTCCACCTTAATTTAGAATCTGATTACTCAAACCCTAAAGAAGCAAAATGCAATCAAGAGAGCACAGACCTCTCAACAAAGCCAGACCAACCATCTCACCAGAAAAAGATATGCTCACCTGCTGAGTTTCCAGACAAAGGTGGAGAACATAGAAGAAAACAGCTGTACATTCTAGCGTCAGCCTTCCCAGCAGGTGAAGAAGAGCGAGCAAGAAGAGCTCCAGATTTCCTTTACATTGTATTTGCCTCGGGATTAAAATGATAGCTTTTGTTTAAAGTGGTATGGCAGAAAATAATGGATGTGGAGAAGACCATTCTAAAGTATAAAGTCATAAAAGATAGGAGAGAGAGAGAGAGAGAGAGAGAGAGAGAGAGAGAGAGAGAGAGAGAGATGTCAGAGAAGCAGAATCAAAATGGTACTTTTATCATGTGGAAAACATGCAGAGACCTAAGTAGAGCTAGATTCCCTTCACAGTGCTAGTGATAGATCCCAGTGAGAACAGAGAATGGGGCAAATAGATTTACCAAGATGGAAATCATTAAAGACCAACAAAAGGGCCATTTAAGTGGAATATTTACTTTTAAATATTATGAATTTTAAATATAATTAAATAAATGTTAATTTATTAAAAAATAGATTAACACAGGTTATATGAAGAATAGAAAGAATAAAGGATATTAATACCTTTTCTAGTAATGTTTGTTAAAGAAGGAATCATGGGAGATTCTTGTCCAGTTCCAAGAACAACTCAAGGTGGGTATGGTGTTAAGGATAAATTTCTTCAGTGTGAGGATATTGTATTTTAGTAGGCTTTAGGGAATGATGTGGTACAGAGGAGATAATGATGTGTGGGAAATGAAGAGCTCTTCAGAGGGAGTGCTGGAGCAGGATAGCCTGGGGCCTATGTGTAGACATGGACTGTGAGCCCCCTTTCTTCCACCCTTGGTAAGAAAAGTCATGGGTGCAGACACACCAGAGTGGGTGAGGTGGGGTCATCTGGACCATACAAAGATATTTCTATTGACCTTTATTTTCAACCACAGTGGACCCAAACATAACACCTAAGCAAGAAGGATGGGTTGAGAGAGATGCAAAGATTTAAAAAAGAAGAAAAATGTTTTAAGCACACATCAGGAAAATGGAAAGGAAGTTTATCAGGGGTGTGTATTAGAACTAGTGCACAACCGTCCCAATATGTGCGAAATTTATCACTGTGGCGTCAGTCTAGTTGTAAGACAATATCCACTTTCTTGTGTTTTGCTGTTTCAATGTGAACATAACAAAGTTGGAAACTTAACTGGGTCTTAATTTGTTTTCTCAGAAAGAAACAAAAGAAAATCCTGAATGGACTAGAAGTTCGGGTGGTAGACGAGTGTGACCCCAGTGAGGATCTTCACTTGGTGAGAAGGCATGTGAGTCCTTCACAGCCAAGTCAACCCAGAGGCACAAATTGAAACATCAGACACCAAAAGCATCAGTGTTAAAAGACACAGGTTAAATATCATGAAGGTGTTAAACTCATGTGTGGCACAGGACTCCATCAACAGGAAGGTCACGTTTGCAGGCCACATCTAGCCTCCCATGAACCCTTACAACCCAACAACAAGTGACAAACAACTGGATTTTAAAATGGGCAGAGGACTATAAGTAGCCATATTTCAAATGGATATGCAAATTGACAACAAACACACAAAAAGATGATTAACATCATTGGCCATCACAGAAATACAAATTAAGACCACAAGAGAACTGCTCAAACCCACTTAACTATTTATAACTGTTTTAGAGAAACACACCGGTGTTGCCAAATAAGCAGATAAATTGGCACCAAGTTGGTAAATTAATTGATCACTTCAGAAAGCAATTTGGCAGCTCTTCAAAAATTGAAGCAGAGGCATTGTCTGACCCAACCACTCCATTCCTGGGTAACCAAAAGGACTTTCGGTGGGCTCTCAAGTACTCACAAGATGCTCATGATGGCACCGCTCACACCATTGTTTAATGGGTGTAGAGTTAAAGTATTAATGGAAAACTTCTAGCTTCATGGAACACCAATGCGAACAGACTTAACAACACTAAACGGTGCACTTCAAAGCTAAAATGTAATTTTTACAGACAGTCAAGAAGGGCTGAAGGCCAATACACTGTTTTAATTCCCCATGTTTAAACTGCTTCCTCATTTCAAGAAGCATCCTAATAGCAGATGCTTCATGTCAACACAAACATTTGTTTCCATTCACTAAGCACTTTTGCATACTGTCTCGCTTGAATGAGGATGTGACATTACTTTAATACTCTTACTGTTGCAGTAACTTCCCTGAGTTCACAATACCGAGAATACCATTACACGTTCTTCTAGAAAGGAAAAATCAAGACTCCACATTCATTTGTGTCCTGGCCAAGTCATCTTTTTGTATCCCCATAGGCTGGAATTCATTTCTATAACACAGTTGTCTTCTCCACCACTGTCTCATATCACATACTGGATCCACAAGGAACCAGATGCTAATGTCTATGATCTAGTAGCAGTCATGGTGATACTGATGTTTCCAAACTGATGATTTACTTTTAGACTAGGGGTGGGAAGAATGCCATTAATAGTTCCACGCAGGCTGGAGTAGCTCTTTAACTTATCTTTAAGGATCTGTTGGTATGGCAGGGACAATAAGACACCCTGAGATCAAAAACTCAGAAGCAATTCCAAGTCTCTTTAAGCCATAAATATGTATCTAGCAGAATGGCATCAATTTAGTCCCAGCTCGTCTGAGATCATTAAAGCAGGCCATATGCAGTTCTTCCGTTGCTTGCCTGTGCCTCTTGGCAATTAAGGAAAACACACTTGACCCTTGAGAGTTTCATTAGAAAAGTGTTGCTTCCAGCTGCTACTTGTTATTGTCAGAACAGCCTATCCTATGGGCTTTTCCAGCCAAAACCAGAGTACAGAATCTCTCTCCCTCCCTCCCTCCCTCCCTCCCTCCCTCCCTCCCTCCCTCCCTCTCTCCCTCCCCCCCCTCTCTCTCTCTCTCTCTCACACACACACACACACACACACACACACACACTCCACAGTTGCTGCCCCTTCTCCCCTAAGCCAAACTAAATATCCCTTTCCTTCACCATTAAGGTTCTATGGCCTTGCTAGGATATAGGTGAGATACACCCTGAATATCTTCATAAAGATTTCATCTGTCAAGATGCACGCATACTTGGAAAGAGGCTCCTCAGTTACCAAACTGTTCTTCCAGCCCCTACAGACCTTTATATTAAATCTTACAAACTTACATTAAATCTTACAACCTTAGATTCAAAGATCAGTAGCCCACCCAGGAGGCTGTGGACTAATATCAGCAGTTAGGGCAAGTTATTATACAAAGACTAAGCCTTTTCAGGACCCCAGCCCCATCTTCCCACCTCACCATCTCAAACTCCTGTCTTTAAAGGGTTTGACAGGCATGAGTACGACAATGATTGGGCCCAGTGTTTCTGCCATACTCAGTAAAGGGAACAGTGACCATGGAGACCCTTGTTGGAAAGCTTAAGTGACCATGGAGACCCTTGTTGGAAAGCTTACCATGTAAGCTGCCATCTCCAGAGACTCTGGATTCCTGCTTGGACGCAAAATGCCCTACAACAGCACAGTTTGGACTTCTGCAGCTAGCAGATGGGACTCTCCTCCTTGAGTAAATGGGAACATCCTGGAGTGAGGTCGGCAGTCTAAGAATTCGTCTTGGAGTTACTGTGCTTTAGTGTTATGAGAGTCCTACAGGCCAATGGGTTCACTCATGACAGGATTAGCTAGAGTAAGGTCACTTCAGAAAGATGCTTCATCATGGTGCCATCATCTTAGGACCTTCCCATTGGACACCCTACACTGAAGAATGGAGCAACATGTCACCACAAATCAGGATCTCCTGTCGGACTTTGTTGGTGGGGAGGAAGAGGTGGTGCTTAGGAACTCTCGGAATGAAAGCACAGAGGAAGACAAGAGCGGTTATTGCTCAGGGTCTTGACAGTTTAATACCTTTGTGTGTGCAAGTGTGTGTGTGTGTGTGTGTGTGTGTGTGTGTGTGTGTGATGCATATCAATTATACTTGTCTTTACCCTCTTACCTCCCCACCCCATGCCTACCAAACAATCCCTCCCTTCCTCGTTACAAATCCCACTCCCACTTTCATGTCATTTTGTTTTATTTTCGTTTGGTGCCCCCCAAATCTTAACCAGGGCTGTTTACATGAGCATGGCCATGAAGCTATTAACAAGAGCATGTTCCTAGAACAATAACAGCAGCTCCGTGTAAGTTTTGTGTTCCTGGGTCCTGGAGTCTTTTTTTCTATGAAAACTAATATGTTCACATTTTCCGTTAGGTCACTACCTCCCCTACAAACAGCTTATGTCTGTGTGTGGCCAACTTTGGCTGAGTGGGACCTCTTGGGTGGGGCACACTCTCTCCAGCCATCCCAAGAGAAGGATTAACATAAGCTGCAATACGAAAGTTGGAGGCGTAGAGAAATTCCAGTGTCCCTCCCATGACAGCAACTCAGCCTACAGGAAGTGTATAAGCTCTGCTAGAGATCATCTTTCAGCAAGGGAACTGGCCCACTGTTGTCCGGAGGACTTCCCACCCCACCCTCTGATTTCGACTCTGCCATTGATTCAAAAATAATGCTATGAAACAGCAGTCTCCAAGAAGGTCTATTAGGATAATGAATATTTCATTGACCCTTCAGTGTGGTACATTATAAAAAAGCAAACATGCTTTGCCTCCAAAAGTAGAACCAATAAATTTTACATAAGAATTGGCTGGCTATTTATCTCCGTGTCTGTTTATTTCCCATCTGTGAGGAGCAGAACAATACCCCACCCTAAGCCAGTGTCCACTTTTCAATACCTGGCATTTATGAATAAGTTATCATACAAAAAAAATCCCAGATCTTACAGATGTGGTTACAAAGATTGAGATGGAGAGATTCTACTGGATTACCAGAGAAGGTCAGATGTAATTACAAAGGGAAGACAAAGGAGCCAAAAGTCAGGGAAAATGGAGAAGTGACCATGTTTTAACTGAGGTTAAAACAATGAATTATCTAAGAAAATACAATGGAAGAAAGGACCATGAGCCAAGGAGCAGAGACAGTCTCAAGTGACCAGAAAAAACAAGAAAGCAGATTTCCCAAGAAGTCTCTTGAAGGAATTCAGCAACACTGACTTCTTAATTTTAGACCTCTGACCTCCAGGACTCTCGGGGAATATAACTATATTAGTTTAAGCCAATAAATATGTGGTGATTTGTTACAGCAGCATAAGGAAGCTAACACACTGTCCCTTGCTCAACCCGATGGAGCTGACACCAGCAAGCTGTTTGGCAGGCCACAGCCACAGCCTCCCACTCCGCACAGCAATAAGGAGCACTGAAAAGACGTTTGAACTCAAGGGGAAGAAAGAATCCTGGGTGTCACTGGCCCCTTCCCTGCTTGGACAATGATCTCATCAGTGATTTCCCTTCATGGTCTCAGTTCCCAACCTACCCACCTAGGAACACAATCCCTTGTAAATCCCTCTGCCAGCCTCGACTCCTCCAGCCTGACATTGCCTTCTTGTATCTAGTTGTGCGACTCTTATCCACTGCTTGTTCTAAACCGAGCATATTAAAACCATCTTCTTAATATGCCTGAGACAGATAGGTATGGTGGCTCACACCTATAATCCCAGCACTTGGGCATTCATTGAGTCCAGGCATTTGCTAGGCGTTCAAGGCCAGCCTGGGTAATATCTCTAAGTATCAGACCAGCCACGGCTACAAAGAAACATCCTATCTGAAGAGACCAAAACAAAAAATGAAGTAAAAAGAAAGAAAGGAAGGGAGGGAGAGAGGGAGGGGGAAGGAGGAAGGGGGAGAAGGGGGAAGGGAAGGGGGAGAAGGGGGAAGGGAGGGGAGGGGAGGGGAGGGGAGGGAAGGGAAGGGAAGGGAAGGGAAGGGAAGGGAAGGGAAGGGAAGGGAAGGGAAGGGAAGGGAAGGGAAGGGAAGGGAAGGGAAGGGAAGGGAAGGGAAGGGAAGGGAAGGGAAGGGAAGGGAAGGGAAGGGAAGGGAAGGGAAGGGAAGGAATTATCTAAGAATACAATGGAAGAATACCTGACTTGAACTGTTTTCTTGGCTTGGACTGAAAGGACTAGCCAAGTTTCTAACACTAGCTTACCTGCATTCCCAGCCTGGGATTACTGAGATGGGGATGTGTTTAGCATTCTCTCCCACCCTTTCACTCTTGCAGAAAAGTAATATTAATGGCTTTCCAGGGGATCAAGAGTCTTGTCTCATCTTTCATGCTCTGATCTTGTCAGCATAATGAATTAGATAACTTCTTGGCGGTGGCTGAGCTGCAATTTTGTTAGTTTATGCAAATTGGTGTCTTTCAGGTGTGAGTCAGTCAGACTTGCTGTGACCCAGTGACCTAGGGGGAAAAAATGAGAGTGACAATTCTAAGAAAAGATGTCCCTTTTTTTCAGCAGCCTAGGTCTCATTGGCAAATCAAAACACACCCCCATTGGTGTTTGACTTAGACCATTCTGGTTAGTTTTAGTTAACTTTCTTTCTGAAGCTGAGGAAATTAATATTTAATTTCAGATGTTGCTGAGTGGGAACATCCTTTGGGTCAATGAGACAAACCATTCATTCTCAAGCTTTGTCTTTTTCTACATTCCAGAGAATGGCAGCCTTTGGTTGTCTTTGGACAAATAGCACTGGCCCCTAAAAATAGAATTTCAACATCCAAACCTACCTTGAAGTTTTTAGTTTTCTAGGGATGCCACTGTAACAAGGTCCCAGACCTTATCACAACTGACTCATATAATGGAAGTGCCATTTAGGCTGCAAAACTCAACATGTAGACAGTACTATCTGGCAAAAAGAAAAGAAGAACCTAATCCATCAAAGTCCATAGTTAGAGGAAAGTTCCTAGACGTACTAACCTTGCTTTTTAGCTTCTGCAGTTCTGCTTCTTGCTAACTGTTCTTGTTAACTGAAGTATGTTGACTGAGGACATGATTATTGTGCTTAGAAGCTCACCCTGAAAAATGTTTGGAGCTGTCCTGGGAACCCGAATGCCCAGTAGAGTTGCCAGGTATCTAATAAAGACTTTCTATTGGCTTAAACTCATGTCTGAGCCATCTTCTCTGGTGAGTACCCCACAACATGATAATACCACAGACACACAGCCCAGGTGGCAGAGATTTATTCTGGAAACTAGAAACCCCAAATCAAAAAGTCTCTAAGATGTGTTCCCTCTGATGCTGGAGGGAGGCTTCTCTTCTTCTCTGCTTCTCCTTGGTCTTTGTTGAGCAATCCTGCTGATTGGTTGGCTTGGAGAAGTGTCACTCCAGCATATCCACCTTGATCGTCCCATGGAGTCTCTCTGTACGTCTCACATGCCCCTCTTTATAAGAGTGGGCATTCTAGATTGGAGCCAATCTTATCGACCTCTTTTAACTTAATGACCTCCATAGAGACCTTATGTCTATGTTGGATCACATTCTAACACACTGGAGCTTAGATTTCAGCATGTGAGTTGGGACAGAAGAGAAAACACAATTCAATCGCCAGTACCTATTCTCCAAGAAAGGTATTGGTGGGCACATTTGTAATTCTGATAGAATGAACTTATGGTCTTTCCTTCTTCCACGTACTGCATTTCTTGCCTACTAATGCCAGAAACAAAAGTAATTTGACCTGTGTCCATCAGACTCCTCTGTCTCTGTAACAAACGTGTGATACCTGATTCATTTTGGCCCATAATTTCAGAGGTTTCAGTCCATACTCAGTCAGTTACATTGCTTGAGGCAGATCATTAAGGCTGAAAGAGATGTAGTGTGGTAAATCCCTTTCCTTTCACCCAGGCCCAATTTTGAATAGAAAAAAAAAATTAGTTTGGTTATTTATCAATAGATATCCACTTTTCATTTTTTCGTGAAATTTTACTCACTCTCTCCAGACTTACTGCAGGGAAATTGATTTTTATAATATTAATATAAAAGAGAAATTTTATATTACTGTTATTAACAAATTCAGTAACAACACACAGGGTGAAGCAATGAGGGCCATGGGAACAGTCAATGTGAAGCCAGAGATGTGTCCTGTGTCCTAGGCGATGATACATCAAAGAGATTAACAGGCAACAGCCCACTCAGAAAACATCTCTAACTCATTCCTTCTCTATGAAAAAATACAAACACAAAAGCATGCAAAGGATCCCTTCCAAGGACACTCAGAAATAACTGAGAGCTGGGCTTCTTATTCTCAGAAGAAACTGATCGCATCTCAAAACAGCAGGCAAATAGCCAGTGTTGGCTTCATTCCATAAAGAAATTATGTACGATTTTCTTTAACCTTTACAAACTCATGCTCAACTGAGGATGTGCAGTTTACATAATGCCTTAAAGAACGAGTGTAGTACTTGAACAAATTGGCTCTGATTAAACTAACCCAGGCCAGGTTTCTGGAATTTTAAGATACAAGAAGCAAACCTGAGGAGAAAAACATCAGTTTAGAACAACATGCAGAGGGTCGGGGTATTATTTCTCCATCTGTACATTTTTAGCTTGGCCACTCAAACAGTCAAGAATGCAGCTACATGACTCACCAGTCAGACCTCCTAGCCCTGCTTTATTAAATGGGCAGTGTGACCTGTCTTTCACAGTCTCTTCTTTCCAGCTGCCAGCCAGTGAATCACTATCTATAACCACCACTCCTCAACTTCATGATCACATACCTTACTGTGTCTGCACTGCAGTCATCACTACTTGATACATCTATCATAGTAGAGTCCAGCAAGCATTTGCTATGTATGATAATTACCATCAGCCAAGCTCAGAGAAACAAATACTCCCCTTGAGAAGCTTCAAACTTTTACTAACCGCACAATAAAAGTTAGTTGATTGTTACCCTCAACTAGGAAAGGAAAGACTTTGGTACTGTCTCAGGAGGAGGGAAATAGCACGGCACAAACCTCTTGGCAGTCTAATCCTGTGTCTTTGTTGCATATGTAGTCACTCTGAAGGATCAAATATTTCAAAGTTTGGCAAAGAAGTCTTTCCTTCCTTTTCTAATTTCCCACAGATTTTATAAACGTTGGCTTTTGAACATACAAAGGCGTACAAAGCTAAAATTAATAGACAGAAGCAACTTTATATCCCAGTCATAGCCTAAACTGCAGTTAAAATCATTGAGCCAAGATGAAAATTATAAGGCAGAACAAAGGATATTTGAGTTCCCTAAGTCTGGAGGGAAATTGGAATTAATGGCTGCAGTCTATAGCTCCATGGGAACCGAGTGGAAACAGAGGCATGTCATTTCCACAGCTTCCCCTGGGCCTCACTGCCCCAGCTTGCACGTTGTTCTCCTCCTTGCTGTCCACATCAGCACACTGTCCTTTCCAGAACTTTGTCTCGGGCTCATCTTGAAACTCAACAATGTATTGAGTCTGTGGGATTTCTTTATATTGAAAAATCAAGCTATTGGCCACTGTGATCATCAAGGTAATAGAGCAGAGCTGAAGAAAACATCCCAGCCACACTGCCCAGGTCTGGTCTCAGAGTCACCACACTGACTCTAAGCTCTGCCTGATGAAACTGCCTGTGTTATAAGCAGATGAAACAATACGATGGCACTTCTCAAATGTTCTATGATTCTATTTCTTTAAAGCACAACCTCTCTGAAACATAGAAAAATAATCATGTGAGTAATTAATGAGATGAGTTTAAAGGTTTTGGTGGTGTGATTAACTATAACCAAAATAGCAAGTGATGAATATGGTAAGACCGTGTTTCTCTAATTGTATTACTTTATTTAAATTCTTTAATTTTCAAGAATTTTATACCTCAGTACTGTGTTTACGTCATTTTTATGTCTCTCTCTCTCTCTCCCTCCAAATATTTCCATGCCTCCCTCCCTCACCTTCAAATTCATGACCTCTTCTATAATTATTGGTGTATATATGTGTGTATGTGATTTTGTTGTTGTTGTTTTGTGTGCACACGTGCACATACATGTGCTTAGAACTGTTCACTAGGGATTGAATAACCTATAAGGAGCCTCATCTCAGGAAAGAACTGTTTCTACCTCTCCCAGCAGCCACTGATTGCCCCTAGCTCTGGGAATCCTACTGAAATGTAACTGGCTTTATGAATGCATCCAAGATTGTGTGTGTGTGTGTGTGTGTGTGTGTGTGTGTGTGTGTGTGTAACAGGGTCTGCAGAAGAATCTTATTATAAGATCACTGTTTTAAATAAGAAAAGTAGAAGGCAAACTTCATGGATGGGAGGAAAACAGACAAGTATAAAAAAGATCTACAAAGTCAGGTAGTAACTGACATAAAGAAAGGCATTCCAAATGGAAATGAGAATAATTGAAAACAAATAACTAGAAATTGTGGACCATTAGATGCCAATAAAAGTAGTTCTGTCCACCTGGAGAACAAGATTCATGAAGACCTCAGTTACTACAGTGAACCTTCATTTGGAAAGAAAAGAAATGCAAAACTTGAAAGGTATTGGCCATTCCTGAGAAGAAGGAAGCTGGGATGCAAAGCCTATGGCACCATGGCTTTATATAGACTGAAGTTTGCCCAGATTATGCATGCTGGAGCTCTAGGCTGGAGACCCAAGGCTGAGAGAAATCACCAAGGCATGAGTAGCTCCAGATTAATCTTTGCTTTGCCTCCAGTTGGCCAAGGGTACAAGATTCATTTAAGGTGCCCTTATGGTTAGTCACTTTCTAGTATGTTTTCAGTCATTTAAAAGAAAAATCGTCTGGGAACAGCTACACACAACGAAATGGTAGGAGGACTAGTTGCAAATCACAAGTACAGTTAGTTCACTGTGTCGGTGCACACCTCCAGGAATTCAGACCTGTTGCTCACTCAACCCTATTTTCCCTAAGAAGCACCCCCAGTTCCTGATACAGCACACTACCACGTTCAAAGCAGGACAGTAAACAAGCTTATCTACAGAGGATCAGCCCTTTAACTCGAGGATGCTCACTCTTTCCTTTGAGATGTTTTATTGATAGAGCAAAATGGATTATGCTCTCCAAAGAAAGGAATCAGCAGTGTGGGGGTCAGTGGATGAACAGAGAGATGCTTGCATGGATGGATGGATGGATGGATGGATGGATGGATGGATGGATGGATGGATGGGTGAGTGGATGGATAGATGGATGGATGGGTGGGTGAGTGGATGACACTTATCCACCACTCCAGGCTTAGAGAGCTAGTTCTACTAACAAATTTCTCCCACCCTGCTTTATGTGAAATCTGTGTCTTCCAGAGTCCTGCTGGCCCTCCCAGCATTTCTACTGCTGTGGCTTCTGCACAGAATTATTTTCACACAGAAACCTTGCAGTGTCCCAAAGCTCCTAGGAGGAAACTGGCCCTCTCTCAACTCTGTAGTCTGCCTCTCTACCTGATATCCTTGCTGCCTAGGTAGCCGTGTCTTGCACAGCAAACTTCAGAGCCAGGATTGTTCTGTTCACAAATGACTTTTCAGAGTTCACAGTAAGGCAGGCTTCTCACACACAGGCCAGGAAGCACTCACAGCTTCAAGCTCTTCTCTTTTTCTGAGAGGTGCTAGGTTTCCTTGGATAAGGAAAGTCAACAAGATGTGCCTTGCAAGTCTGCTCAAGAAAACAACAAAGAAACTCTTGTTTCACACTCAAGGAAGCAAGAGAATTGTAAAGTAGGTGGGAAGGACCAATAACCACACACTCACACACATACACACACATGAGGAAGGCAGACAGAGGACAAAGGAACAAAATACTAAGTCAGCAATATTCAAGATGCTGTCTAAAGACTCAAATGCATATAGAATAATTTTTTTAATTGTAGCTCACGTGCACTTAGACATTTCTTTCTCGGAAACAGCAGGCACAGCAGCCTCGTGGATCCCACACACTTCTCTGTGTACAGTATTGCTGTCACAGCTGACAAGCATCAATAGGCCTAAAATAGCCCTCACAGCTTTTATTCCCTTTACTGCAAGCAAACACAGCCCACTGCCACTGATGCTTAAGGTGTTCTCAGCTCCAGGGCTGACTCACTGAGGGCCACGTAACCTCTGTTTCTTAGTGTGTGCCTTGATACAAGGGAACAATGCCAGCTCACACACTGGGCCATAGCTGCATTTATCAAGCATCCTGCAGAAGTGCATCTGTAGGCAATATACAGTATTCTTTGGAGGTGGGGGCTACAGTTCTTTATTAGTGTTTTAAATTATCACATGGTTTTTGATGTGTTTTATAATAGTTTTATATGTACTTTTTTACTTATCCAGCCACTGAACCCTGAACCCTGTCTCTGCTGCTTTCTCCAGGACCATCCTTCTGACTTCAGGTTACATGTATTCCAATTGCCTCTTTTTTCCTGTCATTTAAGATCTCTTCTGCTCTCCTGGCCTCCTTTCTAATTTTAACACACACATGCACATTACACATGTACATACACATACACACACATAAATATACACTCACACATACACATATATACATACATACTTACATGCACATACAGATACATACACACATATGCACGCACATATATATATACGTATACACACACTTAAATCTAGGTTCTGTGCATGAGAGAAAACACACAGCATCTGTCTTTCTGAACCTTGCTTCTTTTGCTTAACATGATTTCCAGTTCCATTTATGTCTGTTTTTTCTATGTGGATGAATAAGACAGCACTGCCCATATGTATTACACTTTCTCTATCCATTCATCTATTGATGGGTGGCTAAGCTGCTTTGATTTCTTAGCCATTATTAATTGTACAGCAATATGGAAGAATGTACCAGTATCTGTAGTGTAGGACTTGAGTGGTTGACTCAGCTGCACCTTATTCAATCCTCTTGTGCCAACTCACCAGGGTGGTTTTATCCCCCAGCCACTGTACAGACAAGTAAGCCAAAACACGAATCTAAATCATTTTCTGAAAAACACCATAATGGTGAAGCAAGGGCTTAAACTGAGACTGATTCCGTTTAAAGATTTTGTTCTCATGCTTCCCTCTGTGAAGAGAGTTGATGGACATGTTCTTAGGGGCCAACCATATTCCTGGGTAAGGGATTCTCACAGTGATAAGCAATAGATGTGGAATCACATGCACACTCAAGCTCCTACTCCCTTATGGGATATCTCTATCCTGCCCAAGGATCTTATTCTTCTGGGCACCACGATGATAAATGTTGACACCGTTTTTCTCTCTCCAAAACTTTAACAAGGTCTATTGAATTGTCTCTATGACCACCATGTACATTTTAAAACTTATGGGGTATAGAAAGTATAATGCAAGACCTTGTCCCTTCTCTTTACACAGGTTAATCTGGAAAGGAAGCCAACCATAATGTAGAACTTGAGGCAAGTATTAACATCCCTAAAGCAGAACAGAAAACTGCTGCCTCAGCACTACCATCCCTAAGCCAAGTTGACAGTTTTACAGTCACTTTAGTTTTAGGAACTATTGAAACATAGCTCTTAATTACTTTTTTTTTAATTTTTATTTTCTATATTCTATGTTTACATTCCAAAGGCTTTCCCCTTTCCCAGTCCCCCCCACCATACATCCCATAATTCCTCTCCCCCTCAACTATTCCCCAATCATTCCCCCTCCCCCCACGGTTTCTCTACAAAACTGGATCCAATCTTTACAGGCCCAGGGTCCTCTCCTTTCTTCTTCTTGGGAATCATTTGACTTGCTAATTGTGCCTTGAGTATTAAGGGCTTCTGGGCTCATTAATATCCACTTATCAGTGATTGCATTTCATGTGTATTCTTTTGTGATTGGGTTAACTCACTCAGGATGATATTTTCCAGGTCTAACCATTTACCTACAAATTGCATGAATTCATTATTTTTAATTGCTGAGTAGTATTCCATTGTATAAATATACCACATTTTCTGGAATACTACTCAGCTCTTAATTACTTTTAAAGTTCTCTTCATCTGCTCTTGGGTCTATTTGGGCACCTGCGTTTCCTCCTACTGGGTTGCCTTGCCCAGCATTGATATGAGGGCTGTACTTAGTCTGATTATATCTTGTAATGCCATGTGCAATCGATATCTCTGGGAGATGGTCCTCTCTGAAGGGCAACAGAGGAGCAGCGGATGGGAGAGTGCAATGGGAGGACTGGAGGGCAGGGAAACCGCAGTTCACAAGAAAGGCATTAAAAACTCAGAAGACATCAGGTGTTGGCGAGGATGTGGAGAAAGAGGAACACTCCTCCACTGCTGGTGGGAATGCAAGCTGGTACAACCACTCTGGAAATCAGTCTGGCGGTTCCTCAGAAAACTGGACATGATACTTCCAGAGGACCCAGCCATACCACTCCTGGGAATATACCCAGAAGATTCCCCAGCATACAATAAGGATACATGCTCCACTATGTTCATAGCAGCCTTATTTATAATAGCCAGAAGCTAGAAAGAACCCAGATGTCCCTCAACAGAGGAATGGATACAAAAAATGTGGTATATATACACAATGGAGTACTATTCAGCCATTAGAAACAATGAATTCATGAAATTCTTAGAGAAATGGATGGAGCTGGAGAACATCATACTAAGTGAGGTGACCCAGTCTCAAAAGAATACCCATGGTATGCAGTCACTGATAAGTGGATATTAGCCTAGAATCTTGGGACACCAAAGACACAAATCACATACCAAGTGATGTCTGACAAGAAGAAAGGAGTGGACACTGGTGCTAGAATGGACCAAAGCATCATTGTGGGGGAGTACAAGAACAGGGAGGTAGGAGGGGGGATGAGGAAGCAGGGGGAGGGAAAAGGGCATGTGGGACCTTTGGGGGTGGGGAACCAGAAAAAGGGAAATGAATTGTAAATATAGAATATATCCAATTAAAAAAGAGAGACATTTTCTCTCATAAACTGAATAAAATATGGCCTTCTCTACAGGCCATATTGACTTGGGAAAGGACTTGTGTGTTTTGATTCTCAATATGGAGATTCTCCTTCAGAAACACCACTGGACAGTTCCTCTGCAGTAACCCACCCCTATAAACTAACTCAGCATTTCAAAGCCCTGTAAGTCTGGAGATAAAATGTTCACAGCAGGGATTGAGGTTTAGGACTGGAAAGCAAGCAGAACACTGTTTGCTTCTTCATGTGTTTCGGTAACAGAAGCCAGCTGATTGGAACCACACAGTGGTTCTGCATCGATGAAAACAAACCGATATGAAGCTTGACGAACCCAAAGTGTCCCTTTCCTTAGGCCACCCCTTTTGACATCACAGGTAAGAACTTGTTTTGATCTGGTAGTAGTTAGAAGTTCCATTTCCTAAAGTCTTCAGAATGACCAGAGAGCCCACAAAGGGGATACTGCTGGTTGAGAATAGGGTCGAAAGTGGAGGGCTGGAGTCTTGTTGCTTCCTAAGGCATCTTTACCCAACCCCGAGAGCTACCAATAGACACGCTCTATGATCTTTACAAACCTGGGACTCAGAGGAAGGAAAAAGCAGGGCCCAACTGTTTGATTTCTACTTAGAATTAAAACAATGCAAAGAGCTGAGAATAAGACAGAGGGATGCACAGAAGGCACGTGTATGTTTTGTTTTCGGTCTCTTCTTTTTGGTCATGGTGTATTTCTCTCGTGGCATTCTAAATGATAGAATATCCTTTCTTTCCTTTGTTCCTTTCTTTCTATATGAGCCATGTGCCTAAAAGTTTTCTATATGTTGACAGAATGGGAAAAGGATAAAAACAGGAGGAAAAGGAAGAAATTGGATTTAGCTCTGGAAGCAAAAAATCAGACCACAGACGACTCGCATAGGGAGTTTTGACTTCATCTCAAAGGTCTGAAGAGAGATGTGGGTTTGAGCCCCACTCAGAATCCATAGATCAAGGAGAAACTGTCTTTCTTCAGGCCCTCGTTCCTCATTGATGAACTAATTGAGACCATGCCTCCCTTAGAGAAGCCAACTGAATGTAAGCTGACTGTGAACTCTCAGTGGTTATGACTCACTCGAGGTCTAATCAATAGTTGTCCAGTGTTCACTGTGAAAGAACAAATTCACAGGTTCATACATCTGCTTTATAGCACAGAACAACATTTGCACGTGAGCACGCGCGCGCACACACACACACACACACACACACACACACAGCCTCGGTGGTCACTTCTTCCCTTTGTTGTATACCTGCTGACAAGCCAGCCTTTGACTTCAGTTCCTTTGTATTACCTCTCTGCTCAGAACCTGAGTGACTGCTGAGGAAGCATTAATTTCCTGCTGTCCACTATATATACTGTGTTCATGTCTACAATTATCACTCTCCTTCCATACTATGAACTAGGAATGACTTCCATTAAATCAGTTGGGTGTGAATTTCACAGGACATTAAAATCCCACCAGCAACAACTTCATCCCACACTAAAGTCCATTTTCTCACCATTCCTGTGTAATTTATGGTCTGTCTCCAGGGGAGGTGACTATTTAATTATCCTGATGGAGATGATTTTTTTCTTGGTTTCTATAATAATATTCTTTTATAAGTTAAAAGAAGCCCATTATTTAGGTAAATGCATGGCTCCCAGTCAGGGACTACCTTTCCTATTTCTATATGAACATGTAATTTAAATTCCATACTAAAATATGAACAGAAATCAATTCTACACCTCCTCCAAATCCTAGGATGATTGTGTGTGTGTGAGTATACATGTGTGTGCATGTATGTATATGTGTGTATATGTGTTGTGTGTATATGTAAGTATGTGCATGTGTGTGCTTGGTATGTGTGTGTGTGTGCTTGGTATGTGTGTGCATGTGCACTTGGAGTGTGTGTATGTATTTATGTATCTGATTGTGGTGTGTGTGTGTATATGTGTGTGTGTGTGTGTGTGAGAGAGAGAGAGAGAGAGAGAGAGAGAGAGAGAGAGAGAGGTGGTTTAGTTTGGTTTGGTTTGAGACAAGGTCTTGCTATGTATCCCTGGCTGGTCTAGAACTTACTATATAGATTAGTCTGGCTTTGAAATCACAGAGATAGATTCACCTGCCTCAACCTTGCCAGTGTTTGGAATAAAAGGTGTCTGTCACCATGTGCAGATCTTATCTTGTTATTTTTTAAGGTATATCTAAAAGTTTTTGGAAATTCCAATTACTTCTAAATAAGTAATGAGACAAACAGACAATAACACTTAAAGAGTCAATAAGCCAACTTGATATGATGGATATCAATAAAACACTATACCTAATAACAGTCAACTGAGTACTTATGAAACATTTATCAATACATGCCTCTTCTACTAGCTATAAAGCAAATTGTAATAAATGTAAAGGGTTTAGATGTGAGGAAAATTGAAAAGAATAACATATCTGGAAATTGTATCCAAATATTTGGAAATTAAGTATTCATTTACAAATAAGCCAGAAGTGAAGCAAAAGATAGATTAGAACTTTTGTTGAACTGAATAAAATAAAATACAACACCAATATTTTTTTAAGAGATAGACTTGCAGAGACCCATGACTTATGTTCTAGATGGCATAAAAAATCTATTTGAGGAGAAATAATTTCTAGTGAATGAGTTTGTATAACAACAGTCATAAACTGTGTATTTCGAAAGAATTGTATATGGTTTTACTGATCACCACAGGAATAGAAATAAAAGCCATAAGGTGTTACAACAGAGTTACTATACTGACTAGTTAAAAGCCAACCACAGCCAGTGTTGGTGACTTTGCGGAACACCTGATTTCTGACACAGCTGACAAGGTTGTCACAATGTAACAAGCAAAAACAGTTCAACGTTTTCATAAGTTACTAAATGTCATGGTTGTCTCTTAATGCTATAACAGAATACCACAAGCTACAAATTTATAGAGTAAAAATTAACTCTCGTGGCTCCAGAGGCTAGGAAAGACTAGGTGAGGCTCAAGCCTCCTGGTGTCTGGTGAGGAGCTCCCTGCTGCATCTGCACATAACAGAAGAAGGGAGGCAAACTGGCTTCTTGTCCTTTGCATGAAAGCAAAAGAAAGGAGATCCAAGCAGCAAACCCTTTCTGTAACGATATTAATCTACTCATAAGAGCATTTAAACATCTCTACCAGACCAACCCTGCATCACTGGGGATTAATTTTCTGATACACGCTTTGTGAATAACACATTTAGATAACAGAATCACATGACCCAGAAATGTTGTTCATTTGCCCAAACGAAAACATATTTAACAAAAACACTTCCTTGTATTCACTGTTCATAGCACCTCCGGTCACAAACTCAGACAACCCTTATGCCTAAGGAGAGAAGGTAATATAAATAAGCTGTAACAGATTTATAACACGGAATTCTATACAGCAACAAAAGGACTGAATTACTGATCTACCCAAGATAGATGAACCTAAAAATGCATACTAAGCAAAAGAGTAGTCACAGTACATTATAAACTGAAGTGGCAGAGGACTGAAAAGAGGGTATGCTCCCATTTGCTGTTGGTATCACCCAGGGCCAAGCCTGGAAGTACCTGCTGTGTGTGATTCCATTTCTCTAGAATCCTGGCACAATTCAAGCAATAAGAACAGAAAGGGTGCCAGTAGGGATCTAGGCAAGAACAAATGGGGTTCTCTGCAAAAGACTTTATGGAACTTCTAAGAATAACAGTAGAAATCAGGGTCTTGCCTGGAGTGGCAGTTAAATGTATACTGCCATTAGCTAAGGCTCCTTGTTATGTATTTGTAACAAGTTCAATGTTGCTTTCTGTAAATCGTGACTCAACAATGCTGGTTTTTGGTTTGTTTTTTTTTTTTTATGAAAGACACACTCCACTTCCTGCCATCTGTCCTACAAGCCCAGTTATGAACATGGTAGGGACCAACTACTGTCATGCTTAGTTCCAACTGTCGACTTTTACCACTTAGAATCACCTGGGGAAAGAACCTTGGTAAAGGATTGCCTACTTTAAGTTAGCCTGTCCAACTCGGTGTTTTGATTGCCTTAAGTAATTCACGGAAACCCAGACCTGTGTGGGAACTCCATTCCCAAGGCGTAGGGGTCCTGAACTGCGTAAGTGTGGAGAACTAAAGCTCAGCACATGCAAACAGAGAAGGCACAAATCAGCCTTCTGGCGGTAGGAGCACTAACTACATTCTGTCCAGCTGATTTATGCTGTTCTGTTATAGGATCCACCTGACAATTAAGCAAACATATTGAAGCCATTTCATGGTTTCTCACAAAAATACAAAACAAGGTTGCCCTTGTTGTTGTTAAAATTAAGACAAGATTTCATTGTATAATCCAGGGTAGGCTTAAATTCACAATCCTCCTGCCTTGCTTTCCCTAGTGCTTAGATATAGGTATATACTACCATATTCAGCTGGAAAAATAATTTTTCCAACATATTTTTAGTGATTCATTGGGAATTTCACATCATGTACCCCATCACACTTATCTCCCAGCCCATGTCCCATCCTTGTGACCTCCCCACCAAAAAATAAGTAAATTAAATTAAAATCAAAGGAAAGAAAAGCAAGTCCAATTTGTATTATGTATATATTCACTGGAGCACAGACAAACCCTCAGTGGCCTGCCCCTTAAATAGAATTGAATAGTTCCCCTCCTGCAGCCCCATGAAAGCCATCAATTATGACAAGGTACACTTCCCACTTTTTAAGAGTTCTCTTCGATAGCTTCCTGTTCAAGCTGCTGCTTCAGGGGAGGGTTGAAGTGGAGGTCAGGGTTGTCACAGAGGCCTTCCATGTTCCTCTTTCTCAACTATGCATCTGCAATCACCAATGTCACTGCCAAAGTAGCTTCCTTGCTCTTCATAGTCAGCGAGAGCATGGACCATGGGCTTCCCCACACAATTTCTGATGATAGCATAGACCAAGAACAACCCCCCCCCAAGCTGTCATACAACCACATACTCAGACAAGGCCATCAGAGGCAGCACAGATCACGATTATCACTATGTTCTCAAATGGCTGCTTGGTTCTCTCTGCTGTTGCAAGTCTCCAGTTCCGTGTCCCTCTACAGTATATGTACCACTCAGTTTTTCCATCTTTCCCATCTCTACATGGCCTATTTGTTCCTCATAGTAGTACCTGCCTACATCCATACCATGAAGCAGCGCAGCCTGGCTGTGAAAAGTAATTTTTCAGGAGCTAGTGGTAATTTATTGTCAAGAAAACAGCATGAACGTGAAGACTTATTAAAAAAATAATTATGATATTTAGAAGCTTATGGAATCCATATGACACAAAAGCAACCAATCAGTTCAAAAAGGTAGGCAGTTGTCCTACCTCTTGTATTATTCAGCCTTTCATTGCTGTGACAAAACACCTTAGACAAGACCTTAATCAAAAAAGGATTTAGTCTGTGTGGTGATTTGAATATGCTTGGCCCATTAGACATGCCACTATTAGAAGGTGTGGCCTTATTGGAGGGAGTGTGGCCTTGTTAGAGGAAGTGTCTCACTGCAGAGGTGGGAGTTTGAGGTCTCACATATATGATCAATTCTGGCCAGTAGAAGACAGTCTCCTCCTAGCTGCCTTTGGATCAAGATGTAGAGCTCTTGGCTACTCCAGCACCATATCTACCTGCCTGCTGCCATGCTTCCCACCATGATGATAATGGACTGAACCTCTGAAACTGTAAGTTAGCCCCAATTAAATGCTTGCCTTTATAAGTGTAGCCTTGGTCATCTTATTCCTTCATAGCAATGAATCCCTGACTAAGACAGTCTGACTCACAACTTCACAGGTTGTAATTCATTGCAGAACATCACAAAGGATCAGTGCAGCAAGAAAACATCGCTCAACACTCAACAGCAGGAAACAAAAAAAGCAACTGGAGGGGGCCAGAGCCAAAAGTGCCCTCCAAAGTCACAACTCCAGTGACAACTTTCTCCAACCAGTCCCCACTTTATACAGGACTATCACAGTCCCGTGCTTTATTCAAATTTTGAATGTATCAATGAATTAAGTCATGGATTAGGTCAAAGCTCCCATGATCTACTCACTTCTAGAAATGTCCTAGTAGACACTGTCAGGGATGTGCATGCTAAATCTCCCAGATGTCTCCTAACCAATCAAGAAGACGGTCAAGATCTAACCATGACATTGCCTAACATAAACATATGATTAAAGCATTCAACTTTTCATTCCTACTGGGATGTAATTTCATTTCTGCTTTAAGAATGGGGAAAAAGCACAAAAGTGATAGAAGTTTCTCCAAGTGGCTAAATTAAAATAACTTTAATGACACATGCTCTTCTCAAAAAAAAAAAGTAATAAATAAAAGGAAAGGTGAGAGTGTGGTTTTGAATCAGAAACAGTTGAATGGCTCATTTTGTTCACTGGACACTATTGTGTGCAGAGCCTCAAACTAAATTCTAAATAAATGAAAACCAGCAGGATGAAGCCACACTATGAATAATAACACTCTGTCCAGTGTTCTGTTCAGTTAATAGGAAATCTGCAACACACAGCCTTTCAACTCTCAAAAGATGCTCTTTAATCCCCAGTTCTATTTCCACATATCCTCTCTGAGAATTTGGAAAAATAATAAGAAACAAAATACCCATACTGCTTTCATAGAGACATTCCAATCATGCCCACTGGAACAGGTTTCCTGTGGCATAGTCTCTTCATTTATGGAGGGAGTTAAGAACCACAGTGCAGTGAATGTAATACCTAGGCAATGACTAGCAAGATTTCTTAGGTATGTCATCTTTACCAAAAAGATGATGGGAAAGTATGTTCTCAGCATTCTTCGATACAAGGAACACCTCTCCACTTTCTTTCTGGGTTTTCTGCTCAAATTGACCAAACTCATATCACATAAATAGCATTAAACTCCTTGCAATGCCATACTTTAGTGATCACAAGTCAATGATTCCTCTGCAGTTCTAAGAGAGCCCCTACTACCAAGATTATCTTCATCCTTTACTCCTATGCCCTTTGGGGTGTTGTCTATATACCCTTCCTTAAGCAAGCACAGTTAAAGAAGGAAGTTAGGACACTGTTCCGTCTTCTGCTTTTCTGTTTGTCCTTCTACACACAATTTCTTCCTTCCAATGCCAGTAGAAAAGAAACTGTCAATTTAGTTATCTGAGTCCATGTCCTGGATTGAACAAAGCTACTGGAGTGACTGTGGTTCCCTAGAGTGAGAGCCCAAGTCGTCTTGCCTCTGGGAAGCATCTTAGGCTGGGGAGCCCAGGGCTTACCTCCATCTCTCATTGCCTCAGCCAGCCTTGCTGAGTTTCTGTCTTCTTCCAGGTCAGTCCTCCCCTTCTCACACACTGGCTCAGGACTGTGGAGCTTGCAGACTCAAGAGCAACAACACAGGAAGCCTCCCTTAGACCCGGAGCTTCAGCAATATTCAAGTACAATCTTAGAAAATGAGACAGTTGGGAGCTTCTTACAGACACCAAAGTAGTGTCTTGATTTCTGTTCATTGTTTTTTCTCTATTGTGTGATTCTTACTTACAGCAACCCTCCCTCAAATAAACAGTAATGGTAATGGTTAGGCATTCCGTACACTGTTCTGGACACTGAAGATGCAGGACTAATTTCTTCTCCTTCCATCCTCCATTGACCAAACTATGACTACAACCATGATCTCTTGATTGACATAAGATCCATATTTCTCGGTTTTCACATATACTATCTTATGTGGGTTTCCCACAACTCTATGAGGTTGCTGCAGCAGAGAATATCAACTCTATAATAACAAACCAAAATAATAAAGAAGCAATAGGTAGGTATGATAAGAGCTGTTCAGTGTTCAATTGCTTCTAAAAAAAGAAATGGAACTATGCCAAGAAAACATTTATAGCCGTGGTTCTCAGCCTTCCTAATAATATGACCCTTTAATGCAGTTCCTCATGTTTTGCTGACCCCCAACAATAAAATAATTTTTGTTGCTACTTCATAATGGTATTTTTTTCCATTGCTATGAACTGTAATGTAGTATCTGCATTTTCCAATGGTTTTAGGTGACACCTACCCCAAAGTGGTCATGACTCATAGTTTGAGATCCACTGATATATATGGATCATTTTGTGGATATCTGTATATAAGTGTATGTGTAACCCTACCATGACCAAGAACTAGAGAATTTAAAACATATATATCATTTGTGATCCACTGCAATTTTATTAGGTATTATGATTTTTGAAAATTATTTCCAAAATTAAAATATTCCACTCGCCTGTTTCTTGGAAATTTGCACAGTTGTGAGAATCCCTGTGGCTCCATCCTGATGACATTAAGTTTCGTTTACTGTAGAACTCTACCAGGCTTTCCCATCTCCAGAAAGTAATCCCAGTTACTGCCATGTACGGTAAAATGATCTCAGACTCCTCTTTCCTGACACAGAGTAAGCAGCATGCATACTTTCAAAAGAAAGGGATTCATTATTCATAATACAGAAGTTTACCTACTAATTTTGTCTCTCCCCTGGTCCCCGGATTTTCAAAATATTATCTTTAAGCTGGGACCATAGGACTGAAACTGCACTGTGTTCAGATGAACAGAAAGTTGACAAAATGGAATGGGGGGGTGTTTGGAATCTTTGAGGCAAAGAGAGCCCTGAACAGTTAACAACATAGAGATTGAATTAACACTTCAGGGCACAGTGACCCCCTGTTATGATGAAACTGACTCTAGCTCAAAACAAAAAAGCCTACTATGGACATTAATAACAACAGTTAAAACAAAGCAATAGCAACAATCCACACTCAAAGTATAGTCAGACTGTAGTGATGGAGCGGATAGACAACAGCGACCACATTAAACAGGCTGACCAGGCCATAGAGCTTCAGTCAGAGGAGTGAAATCAAATCAAGCTGGCTCCCACTGGGAGACTGTCTGCCAAGTTCCCAGGACCAGATGCCACTCGGGAGCTCTGGGAGGAGCAAAGCAGAATAAGTGCTGACAAGCCCGTGAGGTCCGGGCAGGCAGCAGATACTATCCTAATGCAGAGAGCATGTGTTCCAGTTGCTCACGGCTGACATTTGACTGGAGGATCTAAGAGCAATTTGCATATGCTGGAGTCTTACAGCACGTTTTGTAGCAAACATCTGGGTCTACAGACAAAGTTATAAAGTGAATTCCACAAGATTTACATGAGCTCTATACATCACTGCACATTTTCATCTGTTGTAAAGCTCCGTTGCTTCCAGCAGACATGGGCACTTGGAATCCGGAGACCTTGGCCAAGTAACCTGACCCCGAGGCAGGCTGACTGGTCTGTTTTATTGGTAGTAAATAGGATCACTGTGCTCGCTTTGAGTCTGACGCTCCATCGTTGCTCTATGCATTGTTTGCCCCATTTGTTTACTACATATAAGACACAGTTGGCAAGAATGAGGCAAAGTACAGGATACAGATGTCAACAAATACCCCTGCCCTATTGAACTTACATCCAGCCGGAAGTGGGGGGGGGGAAGAGGACCTCCAACAACAAAAGCAAAAGCAAAAGGCAGAGTATGTAGAGCCTTTTGGAAAACATGGCGACTGTGGGAAGGAGAATCCTCAGTGAGAAGGTGGCAAAAAAAAAAAAGAAAGAAAGAAAGGAAAGGAAAGGAAAGGAAAGGAAAGGAAAGGAAAGGAAAGGAAAGGAAAGGAAAGGAAAGGAAAGGAAAGGAAAGGAAAGGAAAGGAAAGGAAAGGAAAACATTTCACTCATGCATATTCCTAGGACAGAAAATACTAATGAGCCCACTCTTCATTCTGATCTGCTCCCAGAATGAACTCAGAATGAATTCTCCAGGGTTGAGTACGATGTATTACACAAGATTCCAAAATGTCTTACTCAGATCTCGGTTTTCTATTAGGGGAGCAACAAGAGGCATTATCGTTTGAAGAAAGTTCACGGAATCCGAGCGTGGTGCCTTGAGGTTCTAGTCTCTAGTCTTGATAAGGTATTTTGCTACTATTTTTTATCCAAAGTAAGTATTTTGTTTGTCGATTTGTTTTAATAAACCCCAGAGCATCTGAGAAATGAGGCAAATGATATGAAAACCAAAATGTTAAATTAGAACAGAGGAAAGAATTCCATCAGTACTATTTCTCATGAGAAAAAGAAGCTCTTCAAGGAGACTTGGAGAGGAGGGGAGAAGGGGAAGAGAGAGAGAGAGAGAGAGAGAGAGAGAGAGAGAGAGAGAATATTTGTCAAGTGACAGGAAAAAAATCAAATGAAAAGAAAGAGCACACAGGGTCAGAATATAAGGAACATCTGACACCTAGAGAAGAAAGAGGCATTTCATTGGCTGGCACCAAAACATCGAAGAGACAGATAGCATGCAGTGAAATGCAGACTGTAAACCAGAGCCAGGAGCAGGGTCAGCCTGAGAACACAGGGCCTAAAAGTCCAAGGGCAAGGAGCCCTGCTACCCCAGCCATGAAGGAAGAGTCTCAGAGCTAAAAACAATATCAAGAAGCCAAAGCAAACATTCACTCAGTTCCAAGTATTTTTTGCTCTGATTTCCTGTGTCTCTTGTTTTACAAATTGCTTTTAGCATATTTATAATCAGAAAGAAAACATAAATAATTGTATGTTTTTCATATGGAAAATATATATCTAAGCTATATATGTGTATATATGTGAGATATATATATATTATATGCATACATACTATATTATATATTATGTTATATATTATATATCATATAATCATATATTTTGTGTTATGTATTGCTTACTACATATTATATTATATACTGTGATATTATGTATTTTATATATGTGATATTATATCATCATATAATATATATAAAATATGATATATAATATACACATATATAATATATATCATACTATTATATAGATATTATATTATCTTATGTATATATACTACATATAATATTATAAATATTATATGATATGTAATATTATATGACATACATATATTATATAAGCATATATAGATATATTATACTATAATTGTACTAATAGAACAAAATGCATATATTATGTATTTTCAATAGATAGTATATAGTATATGTATTTTAAATAGATAGTATGTAGTATATGGTATATAGTATGTATTTATTATACATTAATATTACATGTTATATTTGTATATATATTATGTGTTATGTATTTATTATATATTACACATTATATATTATGTATCATATCGCATAACTCATGTGTCATGTTACATCACATTATATATCACATCACATATAACATTACATATTATATATTATGTATTTATTATATAATATATTATGAATTATATGTTATATATAATAAAAAAGTTAAACTAAGAACCTAAATGATGTCCTTGGCCCAAGTCATTGGTCCAGTGTTCATCTCTCTCTATTAGAAACTACATAGAGGATGACTGTGTCCATAGAGAAAATCAGCCAGTTGCTAGGGGAGTTTCTGTACTAGAGAAGATGTTGGTGCAGAACCAATCTCACAAGAGGAGAATTTATACCAGCGATAGGTCAAGTGCCCAGAAAGGGTTTGAGTATATCAGTATCCTAGGTAGTCAAGGCTAGTTGCTGACAAGGAATTATATTTTAAAGTCAGTAGTTTTTCAAACTGAGGGCAAGACCAAGTATAAAGAGAAAAAAGGGTTCTACCTTCCTCTAACCAGAGAGCCTTGAGGGGTCCCTTCGTGGGGCTCTCCCAGCCATAGAGCCTGCGGCACATCTGTGGAATCCTGGGCTCAGCAGACCCTGATGAAATGCATTTTCAAAAACCATTGGCTTTAAGTCATACATACTAACTAAGATTTTTAACTTGCTGCATAAGTAATAGGAATACACAAGTAACATAAGCCAAAGTGCCACTTACAGTCTCTATTTGATGTCAAAAATAAAAGTAACTTACAGGATAAGGCTAAATCTGTGAGCCCTTGCTTAGCACATGTGTCCTCAAGTTCTAGCTCTACAATATATATATATATTCAATATATATATATATATTGAATATATATATATATATTCAAGCTAGAATCAAGATTCCAACATGAGTAGGGAAGGGATACCACCTGTGACAAAGGAGGCATTGGCAGGTGAATCATTACTGAGGGAGAAAGAATCCCTGTCCTTTGAGGGCATGGTTTTTGGTAGGTTGCTTATGGACCAGAGAATGTTCCCCAAACCATATACATATAGGCAGCCATAACTAGTCTCAGGTGGTCACTAAAGACAAAACAAAAAGGAAGCCCCTAAGTTGTAAGAGAGACAGGGTGGGGGGGCCACTAGGGAGAGTGGGAGGGAGGTAATGATGGATGGATATAATCAAAATATATAAATGTACAAAATTTTAGAGAATAAATGTGAACATTATTTTAAAAACTCCCCAGTATAAAGTTTTCATAGTTGTTGCTGATATCCAGAATTTATCAAGGGCTCTTGAACATGGTTGAATTCACTGAACTTTGAATTAGTGTCCTGAGTACCAGACACCGAGATCATATAGATATGGCTTAGCTAACACACCCAATGTCTGTATGTGTGGGTTAAATGATACCACACTCTATATAAAGCATTCCTCAGAGAACACACTTAAATGAAATCCAGTGACTGGGCTTTCTGAAAGTCAGTGAATAGCTATGGTAAAGTTAAAAAAGAAAAAGAAGAAGAAAAAAAAGAAAAAGAGAAAGAAGGAAGGAAGGAAGGAAGGAAGGAAGGAAGGAAGGAAGGAAGGAAGGAAGGAAAGAGACAGACACAGAACGGGGACCCAAAGCAAATCCATAGCCGTAAGACTCTGCTACCCTAGGTACACCACTCACCAGTCGTCTACTTTTGCCCTAGGCTGGTCTTGAACTTACAAACAATTTATATGAATAGCTGAGACTGCAACACCACACCTGACCTGGTTTTGCTTTCAATTTTTCTAATTGACATTTGCTTTTTTGCCTTGATATTCACATGTAGACCTCCTACTGAAGAATGCCTCTCCACAACATCTGCCTATATGGATTTCTGTGAATCGTGCTGTGCACAGCCCGCTGACATGTTAGAGAGAACCTAAGAGTCGAGAGGAGGTACTAAATGACCTGCAGTGGGCTCTAAATGAGCCCAAGCTTCTGTTGCAGTTCAATACTAACGCATAATGGAAGTGAAGTCATACTGATGTGTCTGTATTATTAGACTTTTTCCGAGTTAAGGGAAGTAGGAAGTGGAGACTACACCGGTGCTTTCCGAGAAGACACATCGGGATGGGTTCTTTTCTCCTGCCCCTGTGTAGTCCAGCCTGGTAGAAAACTACAAGTTCTCTTGCATCAGACTCCTGAGTGCTGAGAGTACAGGTGTGTTCACTCTACCCAGCAACAGTGAGCAGAACTTCATGAGTCATAGAACAACTGAAAATGTTTGTTCATAGATTTACCCAAGCGAGCATATGAATGAGATGAACACAGTAATAGGCCTGCTGTTCCAACACATGGGGGGCTCAGGTAGGGCTCGTGAGTTTAGGGCTAACTTGGACCACAAAGCAAGACCCTGTCTCAAAAGCACAAAATACAAATTAATTAATTAACTAATTAAATATACAGATGACGTCTAGGTGAGAACCTGGGTGCTACTTTCTTCTTGCGGTGGCTACGAGCCTCATTCAAGTCTGTAGTGTGCCTTTCTTGCTCAACCAGGCTGCCTTCCTCCCTTACCACAGAGCCTGAGACCCTGAACAAAAACACAGGCAGGCCAGAGTTCTGTGAATGTTGAAGGAACTGGAAACAGAGCAGTGTGGACTGCGGGGTGGAGGGAGCTGTCTTCCTCCCTCCCTTCCCAACGAAATCCCTCCCAGGGAAATCCCCTTTCCATTAAATTAAAACCAGAAATGGTAGAGCTTACATTTTAAAACATCAAACCATTGTCTTCGGTGTCTGTGAAATAGGATATCACTTTCAAACGCTCCAGGAACTTCCCCCAGCTGGTTCAGCTCCTTCAAGCTCAGAGGTTTTACCGCAATGGCTGGCTCCCATCCCAGCACGGAAAATGACAAAAGCCCATTTTGAAGGTGGGTTACCACGATGATGTATGGCCTCTGGAGAGTTGCAGGGAGAGAACAGAAAGGAGCCTGTGGGATTCCCGAGCAGAGTGGGTTTAGAGTGCAGACCTGGAGGTGGTTTTTTTTTTATTTCCTGGTACAAAGGCACAGCTCAGATGAGGAGCTGTCTAGTTCTCAGGAAGCTGAAGTGACAAGCCTGCTGGAGGCTTAGCCAGAGAGAGTTCCCTGGGCTGCACCGTGTGGAGGAAGGGAAAACCTCCCCTTTGGACAGACTAATTGTTGCTGCTCTCCTTATGTGCAGCTTCCCCGTGAGACCCTTGAAGAAATCTCGGGAAATGACAGGAGGAAAATACCACGTCTTTTACCTCTCCAAAATAAAGAAAGAACTGATCTCTTTGTTTAAACATACTCCCAAGCCTTCCTTCCCCTCCCCAAACAAGGGAAAAAAAATAAAGCCTAGCTTTCTTGGCTATTCTTCCTCCTGTGTCTGCCTGATGTCTTGAATTTTGGTGGCTGTCTAGACTTAGAAGTGCTGTTTTCCATGGATTTCTCCTTAAATTTATGTTCACAACATCCACCATGAAAGGTCATCCAAAGACAGGAAAGTAGGAGAAAGGTTGGTTTCAATCATCTTATTTCATGAGTGCTGTATCAATCAGAGCCTTCCCTGTAGATTACCTCTGTGGTTGGACTCCACAAAGCCTGCATAGAAATGCATCGATGAGGACTGGAAAAGGAAAAAGCCTTAAAGGTTTCTTAAGACAAAGAAATGTTCCAAAACTTGATGAGGCACTCTTCCTCTAAGACTCCTTTATGAGCAGGCGCCATCTTTCAGCAGATTCTGAGGAGTCTAATTTTTATAAGAATCCTGCTTAGTCAGGGAGAATCTATACAGTCCATTTCCCATAGCCCCATTGTCTTTCATAATTAGTATCTGATCACCCTGGCATGCCATTGACAAAAAGCGTAAGCTGATTTAGCCAGAAACCCCCGACTCCTGGTATTTCCTCCTAGAAATTTCCCATCAATTACACCCCCCTTGCCCCTTGGCTATGGCTTCCCACTTAACACAGGACGGATTCAGAACTGAGAGCAGCTAAGAGAGATATCATTACCTGTTACCACAGTCCTAAATGAAAAATACATTGACTGTTCCACTCTCCAGACAAGCTTACTTGTGCCATAAAAATTATGCCTAGGAAACCGGACTCATCAATGGATCAACAAATCCATGTGTTTAGTCCCAGAATAGAAGGACTCTTGTCAGGAGTAGATAGAGTTCAAAGACTCCACACAGAAAAGGATTTGCGAACTGAGAATGTTGACTAACATTTGGTCAGCTAGTAAGAAACAATCACAGGATCCCTGACACTGAATGTAACACAGATGTTGCGAGATATGAGTGTGTGTGGTAATGAGCTTCAGAACCAGGAGCCTCCCAGGTTCTGATGTCCTCCCAGTTCTCTGACAGAACTTCAGTTCCTTCAGCCTTGAGTTCTCTCCCTGAGAACCATCACCCTCCAGGTTACTTAGCTCCCATATCGGGACCTAGAAATACAGTGCCAGACGGTCCACAGAAACACAGCATTCGGGACAGCACTGCCCCTGAGGATTATCTTCCAGGGCCCTTGCTTTACAGGTTGTGGGAGCTGACTTTCTAAAATGATCATACTCCCTCCCCCATGGTAACGTGTTTTTCAGACAGACAAGTGATGAATGACATTTGTGAACTAAGTTCAGAAGAGACAAAAGCAAAGGGAACAAGCTCAATTTCAAAACACATTCGAGAAATAGGAAATTTTTAATGAAAGAAAATAAGGGTTGGTTGTTTTTTTGTTTGTTTGTTTGTTGTTGTTGTTGTTGTTGTTGTTGTTTTGCACCGTAAGAAACCCAAGTTGTTCATTCCAAATCTATCGCCTTCAACTGGTTTAACGCTCCTGTTAAAACCTCATCCTTTTCCATCAAACATGCAGTCTTCAAACTCATAGGAAAGATGGTATTAATGGCCCTGCTACGTACTCCCTTTACACGAGCTAAGTCATCCAATCCTCAGCACAGCTTACCTGATAGCTCTCGATATTAGCTGTACTTCATAGATAAGGGATGTGAGCTCGGAGGGGCACATAAGTAGCTGCAAATTTCACAGCCAGGATTCCTGCCCAGGCAGATGGGTCAACTCTTCATTATTGTTTTACACCTGCAATCTAAAGGAGACTAAAAATATGAAACTGAAACACTGGCAATAGTCTCTGGAAGGGAGAGTACCTGAGTCTGGGCTGGGGGGAGGGGGGTGTCAAGGATGTGACAGATCAAAAGTTCTCATTTCGTAAACAAAAAAGACAATCAAATTTTATGCTTGGGAATCTAACATCACATCCCAGGAAGTACACGTCTAAACAGGTAGTTTATCCACTTAGAAAGTGAGGCTCTACATTCTGAGTGGCAGCTTGTAGTCATTTAGAACAAACCTTATCTTCTCTCACTCAAGATTAAATAATAGAATAATATTATTCTCACTGAATAATAGATTCAAGAACATACAAAGAGAGTATCTGAGTTCGGTAACACATTGGCATTGCCTATCTGGCTTGGGCTGTGTGTGTGTGTGTGTGTGTGTGTGTGTGTGTGTGTACATTTTTCTGTGTGGCTGCCCATGTATGCTGGAGTGTGTCAGAATGAGCATGCATACAGAGGCCAGAAGACAACCTTGGCTGTTGTCTCTCCAGGTACCATCCCCCTAATTTTGAGACAGGTAAGACACTGTCCTGTCTTACCAAATCGGCTATGTGGCTGGCAAGTGAGCAGCAGGAATCTACCCGTCAGTCCCTCCCCAGTATCGGGGTTGTAAGACTGCATCACCATGTCTACTTCTCAACACAGGTTCTAGGCCGTGAACATGGGTCTTGATGCTTGTGCAACAGACACCTTACCGACTGAACTATCTTCCCAGTCCAGCAATGTTTGTCGTTGTATTCTGAAAATTGTGATGGATAATGCAGAGGGTGAAAACTATTCCCAAAGAGTGTTAATTAGTGGATGACTATCGGATTAGAAGGAGGTGGTACGTGACTCTCAATAAGTCCTTCTCTAGCTGTGATTAGGATAAAACATACTTTGCAAAGACGAAGATCGCATAGGCTGCAGGTACCACAAATTGAAAACTCACATTTTAGAACAACTTCTTAACAGGTCAGAATAATTTATTCAAACTCATGTATAAAATTTAACAGAACAAAAAATTTTAACAGCAATTTACATTTTTAAAAGGCAACGGAAAACATACAGCAAAAAAAAAAATCAGCTTCATCTCACTGAGGACTTAGTTCAGTGATTAAGCGCTGGCCTAGGATACTCAAGGTCCTGGATTCAAACTCCAATCCAAAAAGCCAAAAGGAAAGAAGGATTTGCAGCAAAAACTACCATATGAAAGATACCTCAGGGGTTGAGTGGATGGCAATTCAAACTAGATGTTCTGAATTAAAAGAAATGTAGCTGTCATTTCCTGGGTGCTCAGCCTGTGTGCCCGCACAGGATTTACTGTGATCCAGAACATGTTTGAGGTATATGTTGTAGTGTATACAGAGGAGGCAAATCAACCCCACGGAGGGGCCCTGAGCCCATGAGAAAGCACAATCCATAGGGCCTGCCATTCGACGCCTATAAACGTACTGTACTGTTCTCTCCATCTGACCTTCCTCTACTGTGGACCGCCTTGGTTAATGACCCTTTCTATCCACCTCTCCCGCAGGCAGGAACGCTAAGTATTAACACACACACACACACACACACACACACACACACACACAACATTTATGCCATTCCTGACAACTGAACCCTCAGTCCTGTCCATTTCTCTAGTAAAGCCAGCCATCCCCTTTGCTCTACTCACCTTGACTGACATGGCTTCTGATGTCTGTGGCTGGCACTATTACAAAATCACTCCAAGTCTTTCTTTTCGTTTCTCATCACTTCGGTCACTTTTCTTGTTATATGTGAAGTAACTTCCTGAAATGTCAAATATAAAGTTGCTCCTTTCTCATCCATAAGGTAAAGTCCAAACTATAGCAATCATTAAGGCGTCTACTATCTGAACATTTTTTTTGTCATGATCAATTTCATTCCTATTGCTTGTACCCTCTACTTTCTACGCATACAAAAGGTTCTTTACTACCCATGGACTCTATAAGAACTGTGAATCAGGTCCCCCATTAGAGGAGAGTCTGGAGGGTGACTGCAAACCACAAAATGTCTTAAACCATTGACTAACGCAGTTATCCTCCCAAGTGGCCGCTGAAATGCACCATCCACTAGGATACTGTTAGGAGGGAAGGTGACTAAGATTCCTTCCAATCTATTACCTCCTCCAGGCACAGCCACGGGGCTTGAGACCCGCTCCTAGCTCCAACAGAAAGGGGTTGAGCTCAGCTGAAGGGGTGGAGTCTTGTCTAAGGAGCAACTTTGCCTTAAGGTCTCCCCATCAGCTTGTAGTGCAATATGAAACTCTTCATACCCAATCCGCTCTGTATCTTTCTCCTTCCTGGATGGAAGGGCTGTATTATGGGTGAGATCCTCTCCTCCTGGCCCCTCGTCCTGGCAATTTCTTGTGTATATATTTGCAGCCAGTGTTTGCTTCTTGTCAGAATGTCGACATCATCTCCACGTGTCATAATAGTTTTACTTTCTTCCCGTTTCCTCTAATGCCTCCTAATCAAAGCCTTTCACTGCCGTGTTGACATTTGCCTTCAAGTC
Source organism: Apodemus agrarius (assembly GCA_964023405.1). Lineage (NCBI taxonomy): Eukaryota > Metazoa > Chordata > Mammalia > Rodentia > Muridae > Apodemus > Apodemus agrarius. The sequence goes on along the minus strand of OZ030020.1, from coordinate 45,207,629 downwards.
TAAGGCTTAGGACGTATTGGAGAGGTATTATTCACTCAAAACTGTGCTTGAGAAAAAAAAAGTGTTAGAATATGTGGCTCAACCCCCAGACAAATCGGTCGGCCTCACGTCAGAAGTTTCATTGGCAGAGGCGGCCTCTGTGAAGGGAGTCTTAGGGTCTTTTATCTGGGCCTTGATGTATGTGATGCATACGCAAAGAGACTTGCAGCAGGTGCCAACATAGGTGCCATGGAGAGAGCCATGCTGTCACCTAGAGATGGCATGCCTTGTCACTGGGTCCAGGAGCTAGTTGTAAAGACACTTCTAGATGTTCACGAGATGTATCTGATACTAGGAGGGACATGGTATATCTCACCTTTGTGCTCTTCTTTCTCCTGGAAATACCTGTAGAGCATCCATCCTCCCGTGGCTAGCCCTGTATCATCTCCCCTGTGAAACCTTCTTGAACTGACTAAGTATATTGGGACTAACCAGGGTGACTCTGTGGTTCCTTCTATATCCTTTCATTTGTGGATTTTTTTTTTGTTAAAAATTCATACACTGTATTCTGTTCATGGTTTGCCCTTTCTCATCTCCCCCTCAGATCATCTGTGCCTCTCCACCTATCCAATTCCATGCCTTAAACCATTGTTGAAACTTAAGGTTTGACACACAGTGAGTTCTCAGACCTGTTAAGTGGAACTCACAAGATTTTTCTTATCCCCACAAAAAGTGACACTGAGTACTCAGTAATGTAAAGCACTCTTACTTACTAATTATATCAGCTAATGTCTCAAATGCACTAAATAAGGAATTCTGGAGTATATGAAGGAAAGATGGCAGATGGGGGGATGTGTGTGAGAATCCATAACTAAACATAAGTATAACAGATTACTTGCCCATCCCCGACATGAAAGTGCTATACCTCATTACATAAACCACAACAGCATCATGCATCTATCCAATCCTTTATGGCCAGGATCTGGGGTTTTAGAATGAAACACAAGTAACAACGCTTATTTTTAAGTAATACAACAACATCCCCAAAAAGTTAATTTTGTTTACTGAATAATCTTTTTTATTGGTTTTTAAGTATCATCTTGTCCTCTATGCTTCCTACCCCAGCACTAATCATAAAAAACTCCAGTTGTAGAACACTTCTATCACACACACAGACACACACACACAGACACAGACACACACAAACACAGACACAGACACACACACACACACACACACACACACACACACCCTTGATGGCTTAAAACTAACTCCATGCAGAAAAAGTATTCTGAGGCCAAAATATTGATAGGCAGCTGAGAGAGAATTGGACTTCATAATGCAGACAAGGATCCATCCAATCTAATACCTTAGAGGAAATCCTATCACTTGTTTACTTACAAGGTCAGCAACCCATCTAAAAGTAGACAGAAGCTAGCCCGTCACAGATCAGGGATCTCTGGGTTTTCAACATAAGAAGATGGCCGGCCTCATTCATAAGAGAAGTACAAGCTGAAACAGCAAGGGCTAATCATCATGTTCCATCGTTAAGAATGGCAGATATATAAGTTATGGAGAATATAACCTGGAATCATACCTAATTGTTACAGTTTAATAATAATTACTAATACCCTATAGATATACTTTGCAGAGTATATCTAAAAAAAAATAGATACACCATTTTTCATTGGAGCATAATTATTAGAGGAAATAGTTAAATCCAAAACCATAAATAGGAGAATATAGAACTATGCAGTAATTTTTAAAACATACCCCCAAACCCAGACAAGTTATAGAATATTAAAAAATCAATTTCCAGGGCTGACACTCACTGACCTCAAATCTTATTATAAGTTCCCAGTAATCAAGACACTGTGGTTTTGGCAAAAGATTAGACAAATAAATCAGTGCAACAGAAAAGGGAGAGCAGAAATAGACTTATATAAATATAATCAGTTCATCTGTGAAAACACAGGAACACAATGAAGCAGAGAACCGACGGTTGCTTCAGCACGGCTGCTGGAACAACTGGACAGGCATGCAAAGATCTGAATCCAGACAAAGGCCTTACCTGAACCCACCACAAAATTAACTCAGAACGAAGGGTGATTCTACTGTGCTTGCTTTGTGTGCATGTGTGTGCATGTCGGTGCATATGTGCCACAGCACATGAGTGGAGGCAGGGAACATTTGGCTGTCAGTTCTCTCCCGTTACCCAAGGGATCTGGTGATGGAACTGGGGCCATTCAGGCCCGGGCACAGGCACTTCTCCCTACTGAGAAATCTCCAAAATGAATATTAGAGAGCAAAATGTAGGATGTGAAGCTTATAAGAAATCACACATTAAAGCATCACGCTAAACTTGGATACGATGTCTGCTTTTTAGAGACACATCCAGAGGCATAATCCGCAGAAGAGATGCCCAGCCTGGATCTCATTAAAATTAAAAATGTATGCTTCATAGAAGACATATCAAAGGTATGAGAAGTTCAAAGAGCAGTCGAAAATATTTACAAAATACACAGCTGTTGAAGGAGTACTGTCCAAAGAATTCTTATATATCAACAAGAGCGGGGGGAAGTCTGGTTAAAAACCGAGCAAGGCCTTAAGGGACACCTCACTAAAGGAGATATGCAGAAATGAGCAGACAAAAAGATACTCTTTATTTGTCATTAGGACCCTGAAAGCTAAGACAATGAGATATGCCTACTACAACCACCGAATTCCAAGGTATGACATCAAATGCTGACAGGGACATGGAGTCACAGGAACTCATTTATTTCTGTGGAGAATTGCTGCCTGTGCCCCGGACCTGCCTGACACTACTTGCCCTTGAGGGTTGGCGGTAAGGTGGCACAGAATCAACTGCACAGACTCCAGAAGCAGATGAGAGCAAACTCACCTGAGCACTGCTGCAAGCTCCTTTAGTGCCCTCCACCCAGGCCCCATTGGTCCCAAGAAAGCATCTCTTCTAAACACCAGTTCCTGATTGGCTGGCATTGTCTGCATCAGCAATCCTTGTTCTCTCAGGCTGTCCTCTATTAGGTCCTCCTCTAGGAGATGCCTTTGTGAATGCTCAGCCCCCAGCATTTATGCAGAGGTGACCACACCCTTCCTCCTACAGAGACTATACATGAGTACAGCTACTTGAAAAGACACATGGTCAGTTATTAACAAAATTAGCCATATTCTTCCCTTATGGTCCAGGAAATTGCACTCTTCTGGCCTTTGTCCAGATGTGTCTGTCCACACAAAATCTTACACAAAGATGTTTACCAGAAATGAATAACCATGAATTCCAAATCCATGATTTCCACATCTTGAAAGCTACCAAGATCTCTGTTGATAAATAAATGGATAAACAAACTGTGGAATGCCAAGATAATGAAAGATTCCCAGCAGCAAAAAGAAATTAGCTAGCGGGTCATAAGAACAGAGGAAGTTTACATGCACACAACTCGGGAAGAGAGGACAGTCCATGCAGGAAAAGGCTGCATGCTATATAATTGCAGCTGTAAGTCGTTCTTTAAAAAAAAAAAAAGAAAAGAAAAGAAAACATGATCAGCTGTTGCCAGGGGTTGAAGGGATGGAGAGAAATGGATTGACCACAGAGGATATCTAGAGAAAATATTCTATATGATACTTCAATGATACATACATGCTATCTTGTGTTGGTCAACTCCCAGGAGTTGGATACCAAGAAGGTAACCATATAAACCTAATGTAACTATGGCATTTGAGTGATGATTACGAGTTCACTTGGTCCCACTGATACAAGAGATCTGATGTTAGTCTGCTTATATTCGTGAGAATATTTCTGGGTGAGATTAATATTTGAATTTGGTGAGTCTCATCTACTCATGGCAAGGCTCTTATGTGAATTCATAATCAGAGACCTTGTGTCTTCTCTGACCCCAGGCTGAAATGCTAGCACCTCCCTGTCAGTTCTACATTCCTTCTGATCTTTAGTTCACTAGCTTGCCCTTTAGAGACAGGAAGACTTTTAACCTTCGATCATTGTATAAGCCAGTTCCTTACACACACACACACACACACACACACACACACACACACACTAGTGGTATTGATCCTAGAGAGCCTAGATACATATACAGTTGTGACATCTATGCCCTTAGTATCTACTCTAAGTTGTTTGGAGTGATTCATCATTACCCCATGAATGTTCCCTATCTGTTCTCATGTTACCTCATGTTGTTATGAAATAAGACAAGTCATACAGGCATACCATGTCTGTATCAAGTTGTCATGTCAGATTGAGCTGAGATTTGGATCTTTATTGCAAAGGTGGAAATACACATAGAACATTCATTTGGTCCTCTATTATTTCAAGAGAGAAATTCCTAGATTTTCTTAGAACTAGAAAAGAGAAGCATTGTTTCAAAATCTGCATCAGTTACTTTTCTCAAGGCTGTGACAAAATGCACCACAGAAGCAGCTTAAAGAAGTGATGATTCCTTTTGGCTCACTGTTTGAGAAGGGGGAGTCCACCATAGAAAAGAATGCATGACCAGGAGGAGAGCCAGCTCTTCTGTGACATCAAGAGTATGGCTAGACTCCTCATGAGGTGCCCATTGGGAAGCAGACAGGTCACCAGATCGTGTGACAAGCTATATAACCCACAAGACCTGCTCACCCTAACAACTCACTTCCTCCACCTATGCCCTTTACTACCCCAAAAGCATTGCCACCAAGCAGGATATGGGGATTACAATCACATGAGACTGTGGTGGACATTTCACATTCAAACCGTCTCATCATGGGATACACTGCCTGGAAGTCAACTGCAAGTCAACCCTAGATGTGTAGCCTAATGGCTATTAATTTGCTTCTTCACCAGTAAAATAAGAATAATGACTGCCTTCTATTGGGGTGGTAATAGGGACACCCTGAGAAAATATACAGAAGGGTACCACATACTTGACCAATTACTTCCTCTTCTCTGGGGAATTCTACTTCCTGTCTCCATGCGGAAGTGTCAATGCTTGAAGGTTCTCTGCGTACAGGAAGTTGGTAACCCTGAATTTAAGCTAGCCCTACAAGCAAGAGTCCCATGGTATCTCATTATATCAGCTGAACTGTAGTGCTTTCTTTGAATGCCCCCCCCCCAGAAAACAGCAGGAAGGATGACCACTCTGTGCTCTGTGTGCCAGTGGAATCAGGAAGTGAGAGAGAAGCAGAAGAGGAAAGAGGCTCTGATGCTGGCCCAATTTTTCACATCGAGGGATCAGTTAGGCAGACTACAAAAGGGGTTTGAGTTCCAATTTTTGAAAATTCCTACTTGTCCTTTCTTTCCTAAGTAAACTAGATCCTCAATCTTCAGTTTCAGAAAGAAAAAAAAAAGAATCAGAACAGAGAGCACCCTGAATAGCACCAGCCAGCACACAGCAGAGTTGCAGCCTGCCTATCCTTTGACTAGTTTGGCCTTTCTTAGTAACTTTAGGATAGGTGCTTTAACTTTCCCCCAGCTGAGTAAGGCTAAAGTTGAAGACCAGCCAAGTCGATCTGTCCCAGGTCATAGAGCCCATATGGCGACCTGGGAACTAACAGAATCCATGTGTTTGATCAATAGACTAAACTGTCCTCCAGAGACCTGACCACTGCAGCCTGAGGCAGAAAAGGGAGGAGGCAGCCTTTGAAGTCAAGAAGGATGCGCCCTTCCTTTATTCCTCTTCTCAACCCTATTGCAGCATAAGTCTTTTACCCCAGCTATGCCTGGTTCTCCAATCTCTGCATCCAGTCCCTGTGAATCTTTGGTTCCTTAACTCTCTCTCTCTCTCTCTCTCTCTCTCTCTCTCTCTCTCTCTCTCTCTCTCTCACACACACACACACACACACACACACACACACACACTCACTTTATAGTAAGGAACTCACATATTAAAACATCACACAGCTTGTTTTTGTTGTTGTTGCTGTTGTTGTTGGTTGGTTGATTTGTTTTGGTTTGTTTTCTCAAGATAGGATGTAGCCCTGGCTGTCCTGGAACTCACTCTGTCGACCAGGCTGGCCTCAAACTCATAGATCTGCCTGCCTCTGCTTCAACAAGTGTTGGGATTTAAGGCATGTGCTACCACTGCCCAGCGATCACACAGCTTGTTTAAGGAAGACACTCCAACGCTCAAAGCATGGTCCCAACCTTTATGTATCTCAGTGAGTACTATGGTTATAGTTAGAAGCTGTGGGGCTCATTACGAATTACATCCCATGTTATCTGCTTCCCTTTTAAAATACATGTTTACGTTTATTTGTCTGGGTGCTCACATCTGTGTGTATGTGTATGTACATATGTGATTGGATGTCACAGTGTATATGCAAGGCTTAGAGAAGGTGTCAATATTTACCTTCAACATGCAGGTCATGGAGATCAAACTCAGCTGTCAAGCTTGATGGCGAGCCCCCATACCCAATAAGCCACCTGCCAGACCACCATGTCTGCACCCCTCTACCCTTGTTTCTCCTACATCACTATTCTAGAATCAAGTTCCAAGTCTGTCTTCCTTACTTCCACTCTAATTTAATAGATCTGTTTGTTCCCACCAGTTTCACTGCTGGGTTTCAGACCTCTCCAATGCCCTCTGCTGCAATTCTGACCGGAACAGCATTTCCTCTTCCTGTACCATGCTAAGCCTGCAGTTCTTCAATGCATTCCTTGCTTCCTCTCCTCTATAATCTTCTCTTCTTATTATATCAGCAAGGATGTGTCTCCCATCATAACCTGCCCTCTTCGGGCGTTCACTAAGTAACTTTTCCTTTGTATAGTGCCCCAACTCACATAACACAACACAGTGTAGACGCTCAGAGCCTGATAAACTTAACTAAATGTTTGCTACATTAATAAGGTCTTCTACCAAGCATTCCAGCAATCTCAGCTATAGCCACTCAAATTCCTTTGAGTTGATTAAAGACAAACTATAAAATTTATACAACCTACAGGTCTAGAGAGATGGCTCGGTTTGTAAAGCCCTTACCACACAGCCCGAGGACCTGAGTTCAATCCCCAAAATCCATGTCAAAGAGTAGGTACAACAGTACTTACTTATAATCTCAGCACTGGAAAGGCCGAGACAGGAGGATCCCAGAAATTCACTGTCCAGACAGTGTAGCTGAACCAGGGCACTCCACATCTGCTGAAAGACTCAATCTCAAAGAAACAAAATGGATAAAAACTAAGGACATGCTTGACATTGACTGCTGGTATCCACAGACATGCTCACACATGAGTACACCCATGTACTCACACATGCACACACTCACTTCTATCTGCTCATGATCATGACTACTGTCAGCAAAAGTCAAAATAACTCTGCTGTTTGTGCAATTGGGAAGAGAGAGCTAGTCCTCACAAAGAGACACAAAAAGAAAGTAATATGAGGGAGAGAAAGACTGGGAGGAAGATGCAGGATCAAAGGAGGTGCTGGGAGACGTGGGGTGAAAGTCAGATGGCTGGATTTGAGGCAAATTTAAAATAAGCAATTCCTACCCTGAGGCCTATTTGAAAATAGAACAGGGAGGTGAAAATAAATTCTAAGCATACATTGAAAATGTGTTTCAGTAAATTTACTAGTCCTAAACTTCTATTGCACGTTATAACAAAGTTGATGGTACCAAGTTTGGGGATTTTTCTTTCAGGTGCCTTTATTCACCATCTGATTTACAAACAGATATTTGAGCAGCTCTGGGATTCATTCCTATTGTTTTTAGCTTGTCTTTCCAATCATATTTAACTAACAGGGTTTTTTATTATTAAAAGGGAATCAAAACAATTAAATGTGAAGTCCACTGCTGCTCTCCAAAACTCAGCAGACCATTGCTAACGCACTGAAGTCAGGAAGCAATCATGAGCCCTTCTCTTTATAGAATGCCTTTCCTCCTTGGGAAACTTCAAAGCCCTTTTCTGACGCTTGGTCTCTGCAGCTGCCAGGAAAGAAATGTGGCTCCACTTACCTCAAAGGGGGTCAGAGCACATGGGGGACCCGCTAGACCCACAGCAGGCACGCCTCCCCTCCATACCCATGCTGCCTCTGCTCCATCAGAGACCACCCCAGGGATCCGGAGGAGGGGATAGAGAACAGAAGAGGTATAGGAGTGCCAAACCTCTCACATGCACAGAGAGAGAGAGAGAGAGAGAGAGAGAGAGAGAGAGAGAGAGAGAGAGAGAGAGAGAGAGAGAGAGCTGGAGCAGCCAGATGTTTCGGTGATGTGACTCTGTAATCCTCCGAGTTATTAGGATGGAAAGTAGGGCAGGCAGATATGAAGCAATGCAGAGAAAGAATCTGTGTCTTGGGCTGATCCCAGCAAAGACCTCATAAGAACACACTGTGGTGTGAAAGAAAATGCAGAAACACACTACACATGACCATGGTGGCTCCCTGGAGCGAGATATGAAGAGCAAGATAGGAAAGCAAGTCAGGAGTTCTGGTCCTGACTCTCTGGTTAGGATGATCTCTATCCACATGATTTCAGATGGGGGTGGGGGACTCTGTTCACCTCCAGAAGGAAGGAATAAATAAATAAATGTTTATTCCACTCTATAGGCTAGGAAACATCCCACAGGGTCACGTGAGACCAAGCGGCAAGCTGCAGAACTGGGATTGGTAGCCATGATTTTTCTAAGCTTGAAATGATGTGATTATTTTTTTATTATACCAGATTGCATTTCTGTTTCAGATACCCGGGCCCTTTCAACCAAGTGCTCCCCAAAATTCTAAGATGATTCTCACTCTGGATAGTTATCATACTTGTCTTCTAGCAGGGAAAAAAAGCATCCATATGTTCTATGAATCTTGGCAGAGAGGCTAATAAAGAGTGAAAGCTTAATATGGTAGGTATTGGGATAAAATCTTGATTAAAATAGGTGGTTTCCGCAAATCTCTTTGACATTTCAACAAGTAAGAGGCAGAAGGGAGCTTATGACTGTATGAATACTTGAAAATTTTTCCAACAGCTAGGACATTGTTGACCTACAAAACAATTTTTTAAGGTCTGCAAAAAATTATTTTAAAGAAGCAGAGGCATATCAGTAGGTGCTCTAATGGTGTCACAAATATTTGCATGTGTATGTACATAGTGTATATGTGCATATATGTTACATGCATGTAAAATAGATAGCAGATAGATAGAAAGATAGATTAGATAGATAGATAGATAGATAGATAGATAGATAGATAGATAGATGGATGGATGGATGGATGGATGGATGGATAGATAGATAGATAGATAGATAGATAGATAGATAGATAAATAGATATGAATTTACACTTCACCTTTAGGATCATCTTGCTTTTTCTATCCGCTGAATTTGGCAGAGTTCATAAGTTCCTCATTCTATGGTGAGTAGAAGAAGAAAACAATATTTTATGTATCTCAAACTAGCTTTGAAGTTGCTATGTTGCCAAGAATGACCTGAACTCCTGATCCTCCTGCCTCTACCTCCCAGGTACTAAGATTGCGGGTGTACACTACCATGCCAGCCCTAAATCTTTTGTTCTTTAGACAGGGTTCCTGCTTCTACGCCTGGATTCCACATTCTCACTATTGGTACCTACTTCCAAGACTCCCTTGCAAGCTTCTCCTGTTGCTTCTGACATTCTATATGGAGGAGTGAACCAGGACAGTCTCCTATCTACATTATCTGGTTCATCTCCTCAGAAATCATGGCTTTATAAGACATTTATACGTTAGGTCCCAAGACGTAACTCCAGTTCACCCTCTCCTCTAAGCTCTGGGTTTAAACATCTCATTGTCCTCCTAACATCAGCTCTTGGAATCCAGCAAGCATTTCAAACTCAACACATCTGAAAGATCATTCCCAACAAACCAAATCTCTTTTCATATCATTATTCCATATCAGTATCCCATATCATTATTTCATGGAAAGCCCTGAAAGTCATTTAACGCCTACCTCCTCCTCTTCCTCCCCATCACCGCCCTCCTCCTTCTTTCTCCTCCTCCTCATCCTTCTCCTTCTCCTCTTCTTCTAACCCATTCTCATCTATTCACCATGTACTTCTAACTTCTTCTAAGCACACTTCAAGCTTGTTCCTGCCTTGGGGCTTTCTACTGTCTCTTTCTGCTCCTGGACCATGACTCTCCGAGATGCTCACAGAGCCATCTCTCCAGATAACATGGGTCTTTTCACATGGAGCCCCTTCAGAGAATGTGTCTGTAAGAACTATCCAGTTTCACTCTCTGGTCTCCAAGATCACCATCAACTGCAGACTGCTCCTGTCTCGCAGGGTATCGTTTTAATTGTTGCTACATGTGCTGTTATTCGTCTGTGTCTATTTACCCATAAATGGGTTTGTGTGTCTGCTGACATGGGTGATTCTGGGCCTCATCCTCTGTGTGTGACCTTCAGGGGTCCATTGTTTGCCAATGTGTTCCAGCATTTACAAAAGAACCTGGTGCACAGCAGGCACTTTGGAATTGTGTGGACTGCATAACTAAATCCTCTGTGATGTCTGAATGTTCTTCCTCTAACTCTGCATTTATCTTTGGGATCTGCCTATGTGCTTCTCTAAAGTTCACAGGGTATATAGTTCTTATCTACTTATTCTTATCCCTTCCATACCAACTACCAATTCATTGTTAGTTAATTGCTATTTTGCTACCATTTAACATAACCCTTTAATTCTCCCAAACACAACCTATCCACTCAGAGTGGAAAGAGTCATGACACCACACTCCTCCTAACAATGCAGTCTGATTCAGCTTCGGGAAGAATACTTTTTCTCGACTCTGTCTCCTCCCAGTCCCTGCCCAGCCCAGGACACACCCAAGTACAGGACAGCAGCACAGCATCCTGCCACGTGTTGTGGATTGGCTTGTGTCTAGTGCTGTGTAAGTAGCATACATGGTCATACATGGGGAAACAACCATGACATTTCTCCTAGTCGAGAGGTGGAGTGGAAGGTTCCAACACTGGCACAGTGTGGACAGGACTGCATGTCTGCATTTTGCTAGGGCCAGTATACAGAAAGAGAATTAAAGCCAGATTGGCTTTGTCTAGAAATAGCCAATGAACCATGCTCACGGACCTTTACTTGAAACGAATCAAAATTAGAAACTTAAAGATCACACCAAGCTATTCTTAAACTACATAAGACTTTGGAAGTTTAGGAAATGATTTTAGAAAGATGCTTACAAGTCTTTCCTTCTACAAATCCATTAAACAATGGAGAGAACAGCGGTACTCACGGTACTCACGGAGGCGGAGGCCCTACCAGTAGACGGCTTTCACAGTTGATTGACAGCAACAGTACTGCCCTGCGATTTACAGAAGCTGCATTTACATAATTGCATAAAGTGACTCAGAACTGACCTCACCCCTGAAAACAGGCAACAGATGGCATCGGGATGCTCTGCTGCGGGGAGAAGGGTAATGAAAACCACTTGCGACCCGCAGAGCCATCAGACCTGTTTGCGGGCTCCCTAGACTGGACCCATTTGTCAGCTGCTACACTTGAGCCTTTTGAAAGATGTCACCAGGAGTGCATGAAGGCTCCTAAAGGCGGCCATCGATGGATTTATTTACCTAGATTTGACCAATCAGGAAGAGGAAAGAGTTTCTCTAATCTCTGAGCCCTCTATATTCCTTAAATCCTGTGTCTGCTCTAGTCTGTTCTGTCAGCGCGCGGCTGTCCTCCGACAGCCAAGTGCAGCATGGTGCAGAGGCTCTTCTAATTGACCCGGAGTCCAGTTGGGGCAGTCCAACTCTCGGCTAGTTTGCCGTGGACGAATGCTGAATGCAAAAAGTCTTTTAATTCATGTGCTCTCTGGATAAGAACATGCATTGTTGGAGGAAGGCCATAGCCCAATGAAAATAGTATGCTCCTACATCGACTAGACATCAAACATTAAAATAATGAAGAAAAACATTTCCTAACTAAACATCTATCTTTCTCCTAAAGCAGTCACGGTCCCAGGCAACACAAATGGATGATTTCCTTTTCTGAGATCTACTACCTTTAAGGAAAATCATAAAAGTGAACTTTGATCTTTCCATAGCAAACATGAAAGCTGATGGGCACTGTTGGGTCCCAGGTAACCCTTCCCATGTTCCCACTGTGTGCCAAACAATTACCCTGAACTCTGAAACCCTATGGCCTGACTTTCTTTTTGGAAGGGAAAGGACACACTGCACCTCTGTATCTATTGCTACACTGCACACAAAGCAACGCTCCTATCCCTTGACTCATAAAGGGACAAACAAGTCACTTGTCAATGCAGTCACTTTCACTGGCCACACCCACACACTCCCCACTGTCTCAAGCCCATGCATATGACTCCAGTGCGCTGCGGCCCACATCTGCTGTCTGCCCTGCTCCTGACAGCACTGCAGCTGTCTCTGTCCTGCCGCCCCAGAGACAAGTTTCAACAAAGGGCAGACTAGAGTTCTTCCGAATTACCTTGAGGACTTTTGTAGGGATGCCTGCTTGTCTGGAGTCTGCAGGCACCTCCTTGATATGCCCCTCTTCACCTTCGGAAGCCGACCAAGCCCATAACACTCTCCTCATTTGCATGTCTGCTTCTCCTCAAAGCCTGTACTCTTTGCCTACATTCCCTCCCCCTCGAACTAAAATGGAAGAGACTAAAGGGGACTGGAGGGAAGAGAAGGAAGGTGGAAAGACGAACAGAATACACTGCAGGTTGCACCTGTGGAAAAACATCATGACTCAACTATTTTGCTAGTTTCATATAGTTCAATCTAAAAAATATAAAGCGGCTTGATTTTTTTTCCCCTAAAGTCAGGTAAGGAAACTATGGGTGGTGGCACATGACTGTAACTCCAGCACTCAGGGAACAAAGAGAGACAGGGGGATGAAGAGTTTGAGGTGTTCCTGCACAACCCTGACAGACCCTGTCTCAGAGAGGGGAATAAAGCAAAAAGAAAGGACTTGGGATGAGACTCGGTGGTGGCGTGCTTGTTTGATGTCACTGTCTGGATGTAAAATGTCCCCCCCATCGACTCTTATGTCTGAGCATTTGGTCCCCAGCCAACAGTACCCTTCGGGATGTAATAGAACCTTTGAGAGATGATGTAACATGGCAAGATGAAGTATTATCATTGGGAACCAGCTCTGAGGTTTACTATCCCGGCCTCACCTACTCTTGTCCTCTCCTTCCCCACCATGCTGAATTCTAAACTTCTGAAAATACAGGCCAAAGTAAAGCCTTTCTCTCCAAAGCTGTTTTGGTAAGGGTTTGGGTCAGGGTCAATTTTATCATATGACAGAGAAAAAAATCTACTGCATCTAGAATGTTCAAGGCCCTAAGTTAGATCCCCAGCACAGACAGGGGCCAGAGAAGGGAAGAAGCAACCGATCAGTTGGATTGTCACAACTACCACTTTCTCCAGTAAATTTCTCATTATGGGGATCTGCCTCGACAGCCCTAACAACTGACCACAAACAAATTTTGGAACACAAGCTATTCATAAGTTGAGGAGTGCCTACAAATGGTGTCCTTTCCTGTATAAGACAGGCTGATGGATTGGGTTTATTAGAATTACGGGATAAAGAAACCACAAAAAGCTGACTCCAAGTCTCCAGATAACCCTCCCAGCCTCCTGGCTCCAAAATACAGTCGCAATCTGAGCCTGTCTGGGGGTGAGCCAGGCCAGCTCAAGAAAAAAAGGGGGGGCATGGCTGCAATCAGATTCAGAAGGCTACAGAGAGGCCATGGGTGTCAACCTGGAGACACTGGAAAGTCTGATTCCTCAGCAGACAGCTGTGGGGTGCATTTGCAAAGCAGGCTACAGCCAGACCTGCCCACTGGAATAACTTGTGACGGTTCCTAACTCTACTCAGCACTCTGGATGCAGCCTCTAGTTTGCAAGCCTTCCTGTAGTCCACAGTAGGCTTGATTGGCCCAGATGTATAGAGGGCCTTCTGGGACAAGAGCCCAGCATGTTTTGGTAGTGTTCGCTCAGAATAAATAGTGACATCTTTGCATTTGCTGTGTTGCTAGAAGGAGCTATCTCCTTTAAAGTCTGCTCAAGACCTATGTTTTCAGGAAGGCTTCTAACTTAATGACCTGATCTTTCCCCTCTATACAGATAGGGTTGACACACTACAGAAAGGAACCCAGATGAGGGTGTTGGAGGCAGGAGTCATGTCCTCAGGCAGGGAGTTCTTTCTGCCAAGGGGACCCCCCCCCAATTTCTTTATTTACACGGAGTCAATGTGGGATAGCCGTCACTCTGAGAGCAACAGTTTATCTGTATCTAGTCACAGATTTGTTGACTGAATGGTGAATTTTCGGACTCTAACCCATCTCCCTGCCAAAATAGATGGATAAATGTTATACTTACAAACTAGATGGGGCATCCTGCACTTATCTCACAGGCACACATCTTCTTCCTAAAAGTGTTTATGTCGTAACGGAAAAAAAAATATTAATCAGTGTGGCAAAAGAAAGCTTGTCCCTTGTTCAGTCGATTTCATTCACTGACAAAAGCAAAGCAGAACCTAACAGACCCCTTGTTTTGCTGTCTTTGTTTCCCATGTACTGAGTGAAATGGCACAGGAATTATAAGCAGTTAGCGAGTGGTATATAAATGGCCAACACCAAATGACAGCTCCTTGAACAGAAGCAGGCTGGCCCGAGCTGAGCCAAACTGCTCGCGTTCTGGAACAAGACTGGGGAGTCAAGTTCCATCCTTGGCCGTGTACCCAGGTCCCTCTTGATCGTCACTTGCCCTCACATCCGTGGCTTCCCAGAGCACACACAGGGCTTTGTGACCTGCATTGCAGTGTGAAGACAGAGGCTACTAAGCCAAGTGGGAGGCCTTCAGCTAAGCCAAGGCTGCTGGGAGGGCTCCTGCAACATGCCTTCTCCTAGGGAGGGTGTAGCTCTCCAAAGGACCTCTTTGGAGCTAGTGAACTATTGTTCCATTGTCAACCTTTGATGTCACGGGAATCGTGGGAGAAGAAACAGAAAATAACCTCTTTCTCCAGTGGTGCCAACACTGTTGACAGCTTGATCCAACAGTATTAGAAACTTAGGCAGTGTCTTGCTGACTTCAAAGGTCAGACCAGCTCTATCCATCTGAACTGCTCTTCCAATACCATCCCTTCTCCAGGCTCACTCATTATTAAGCCATTTCATAAGCTGGGTGTCCTCATGTGACTCTGTTGCTATGGTTTAGATTTGGGGAAAGAAGACTCAAAATGTCTCGTTTAGATTCTAGATTCTAGCCTTCATCTTTTCATTAGAAACACAGCCAGGCATTCTGAGTGCATGCTGAAGCCTGATTTGGTTGGTTGTTTAGAGAAGTATCTGTTTTCTCTAAAACCAGAGGTGTGTGTAAATGGGAGCAGATGTGGAACACACCTAGGCAACTTTGACCAGAACCAGATTTGGGATCTGGTCTCATGGCTTTTTCCTGCTCCAAGCCATTTTCCTGGAATGCACTGAAAGCACGTGGGACAGATGAAAAGCAGCGTCCTGCCTTGATGGCAAGAGGGCTTTTTGTGAAGTTCTCATGCTCTTGGGCTCATTTCATCTATTTTAATAGTTCATCCTGCTCAGGGGTCAGGGAAGCGGTAGGGAGCTTCGTCAAGGAACACACAATGGAAGGGGAACTGAGAGGAGGTGCCTTTTGTAGTTTATTACTCTGGCTTTACTTTTAAGCTGGTTTTCCTCCTGCTGAGCAAGAGGAGACACAGCCAAGAAGCTACAGGTACTGACTTTTGGCATCCTCTGTTCGCATCTGAACTAGGGAACCCCAATTTATAGACTAGGAAGTAAAATAGAGTGATCCTAAAATTCTGCTAAAACTGTACTTTTAAATTGCATTTTTCCTATCTAGCGAGCTTTTTTTTTAAGTATAGTTTATCTCCTCCTTACCTGCTAATGTCAAAAAGAATCAAATGTAAATAAACCATACATCTGTGCTCATTATTAATAAGAAACTATATTCCAAATTATCTATCTTCTTTCAGGATGGCATGTGCCTAATTATCTTTTCAAAGTCATTAGTTTGTTTTGTTTTGTTTTTTTTCTCCCTCCATCAAAAATATCCCAAAAAAGGGACTGGGGAACTAGTACAGAGGTTAAGAGTACTTTGTAGCTCTTGCTGAAGATCCAGTTCAATTCCAAGCACCCACATAGCAACTAGGAGCTGTCTACAACTCTAGTTCCAAAGCATCTGATGCCCTCTTCTGGACTCTTAGGGTACTACACATAAGAGGTGCACAGACATGCAGGCAAAACACAAATACACACAAAGGGGTGTGTGTGTGTGTGTGTGTGTGTGTGTGTGTATTTTACAGGTGTGGTGCTACATGCCTTTAATACTAGTAGCACAAAGAAATATCTAGCACCAAATATCAACAAAAGCAGTGCTGAAAAACCCTGGTCTATAAATACGAATGGTCCTAGATGTGCAAAATCATTCTGAATGTACAAAATCATTAAAAATAATAGATTCGCTGTGCTGGTGGTCATATAAATAGTACATTAAAGGTACTGTATACACCTGAGAGCAAAGACTGAAGAGCTAGGATTTGTAGCTGCTCCCTTCATCACAGGTTTGCCTAGCAACAGAAATGACTGGTTAGGTGCTAAAGAATGCTGCTGCCACCTAGAGGATGAGAAGAAAATTTCCTCCAAATGCCACACTACTCGTTCCAAGAACACAAGCTGCAGGATCTCTGGCCACATGTTTTTCTTCCATAACACTAAAGACAGAAAGGAAAAAAAAATCGTTTATCTCCAGTCTGAGTGTATGGAATGAGACTGAAAGCCTGTGTTTCTGATAAGGTCATCAAGTATTTGACTTTATTCTCTATGCTTAATTGCAGTGCAGAGGGTCAACTAGTGGTCCCAGAATTCTCTTGTAAGACCTTTCTTTCTACACATCATTTTCTCCAGATCATAGCCAGATAGCAATAAGTTACAAGCCACTTATAAATCACGGTGGTCCATTCGCTTTTACCAAATTATGAAATTTTAAAAGAACCAAGTCGGGGCTAGAGAGATGGCTCAGCGGTTAAAAACAGTTGCTCTTGCAGGACGGGGTTCAGTTCCCAGCACCCACAGGATGTTTACAACCTTCTTTACCTGTAGTTCAATTCAGGCAATCTGAATGTCTAAGCTCCTTGAACACCAAGTCTGCATGTAGTGCACAGACATAGATGAGGGCAAAAACTCCTACACACTACATAGATAGATAGATAGATAGATAGATAGATAGATAGATGATAGATTGATTAGATATTTAGATAGATAGATAGATAGATAGATGGATGGATGGATGATAGATGGATGGATGATAGATAGATAGATAGATAGATAGATAGATAGATAGATAGAATAAACAGGGAAGAAAAGTGCAACCATGACTTGAAAGGAGTTTTTTCTCCAAACAAACATAATGTGACCCATACATACACACATTTACACAGGTAGACACACACAAACACACTGACGTACGCATATATACAAATACACAGAGACACAAAACACACATTCACAGAGACACATACATAAAGATATGCACACACCGCCTACAAATATAACTGTAGGAACAACTTCTCTAAGAACTTGAAAAGTGTGAAAAGGTTTGTTTGTTCGCTTGTTTTCTGTTTCCTCTCCAGTCTCTGGAAAAGCTATGCACAGACTACAGGTGAGATGTACCACAGAGGCTCACTTTCTGTCTAGATATAGTGTCTTCCTCAGCTTCACCATGGCCGAAAAGGCTGACCTTGATTGATAATTTCCCACCACCAGAGCTGGAAAGCTTCTGCCTCCATCATGTGATCTCCCACACATCCTGAAGTAATATAAACCTTAGTTTCATAACTTACTTTAAAATGAGGCTGAACTCATTTGTGCTTCAGGAAAAAAAATAGATCAAGACAGTCTATTGTGACTTGCCTATAAAAATCTTTAGACCCTGGACCAGCTCATAATCCAGTTCACTGTTGGACAAATTAAAATGGTTCTCCCTCCTCGCTGTCTCTCCGGAGCATCCTTCCAGCATCCCACCACTAGCGGTCTTACTCTTCCAGGTTTCAGTAGAGCATCTGCACCATCATCCACCCCCAACATCCTGCAGTGATACAACACCACTGATGCAGGTGGGAATACAGAACTTACTTCATTCTCCTTTTTAAATAAAACTGATTGCATTCATAAATTTTCCTGTAATGTGAGTCATACCACATTTGACTGTGAATCAGGACAAAGAAAAGAATTTCCAAACTCAAGTAGTACCCATAGTGATGTTCTATGGTGTGACTGTGAAGATGTTCCAAGTAAAATTAGAAAACCAATTAACTGCAAACTTCTATCATATTCAGAAAGTCTAACAAAGGCAGAATACAATACTATATATTTTCTCATTGTTCTAGAATAGAAACAGGTACGTTTTTCCTTTCAATAGCCTTATGCTCACATGGTTTTATTCATTCTGATACTTGATATACCCATTAACAGAAGAACAAATGAAAGGTTTCCACACTGCATTCACACCATTTGACTTTTTGTTTCCAGTGACATGTGGTATATGGATTAAGGATTCTCCGTGACAACATTTTTGACTCTCATAAACTTACCTCTTAATAAACAAGAATATGAATTTCAACAACATTACAATGGACTATTTGCTTATTAGAAGGTTTTGTAAATATATTTATCAATATTCAACGTGCAACGTCTAAATGTAATGATACAGTACAGATTAGTAGTTCCATTGCATAGCTCTAACGGAGGTACAAATCAAATAAAGGTATCTCTTAAGACACTGTTTCCTTGTCTTCTTTCTAAGAGGAATATCTTACAAACACAAGTCAGGGTGACACTGAGGTACATGGATTTGTGAGAATATTACAATTATAGCTACACTTAAAGGACTGGATTTTACACTCTTCCTTTTCTTTAGTGCTTCCAGAATATATTAAAATTTCCTCAGAGGCATATTTGTATCAGCTTGCACATGAAAATTACCATTCGTGTCTTCTAGAGCTTGGACATTTGTTCTCCAATATGATGATGATCTTCCCAATTGTAGCATATAACAGTGAGGTTCTAGTAGTCTCCAGCACCACATCTTTGTAGAGGCTCTTCTGGGATGGATCCAGCAAATTCCACACTTCCCCACTTCATTTAAGAAGGGAAGGAAACTACAATCAGGACAGAGGAGATCTTCATAAACAAGACATGATTCCACGCAGAAAGAATAATCTAATAGCCAGCATTACCCATTTTACAGCTTGTGGACTGCACTAGTGCCAGCACCAGGACACCACAGGGCTCCAGCCAGGTGATCTCAACTCAGTAGTCTCTCTGTGCATCAACTCTCCAGCTCCAGCAGGGCCAGAGCCCCCAACTTCCCATTGTGGATCACTGCCATGCCAGCCCAGCCTGAAACCCTGTGGCTGGTGGGCCCACCTTCCAATAACCAGCTCTTCCAATAACTCAAAGCTCTAGAAACTTATAATTAAGCAGACAGATTTATATATCAATAAACTCGCAATACACAAGATGTTCCCATAATAACATCAAGCCAATTAATAATAGTACAAGTTTCCCACCTAGATTAGACCAATTATCCCAATTTGATATTTTAACCTTTATGATATTCTAACTTCCTGTGGCTGGTAAAGCCACACTAGTTCACATCCACCTGCATCTTGGCTTTCCTCCTTCTCTCCTGAGACGCTCCCTGTCTCTGCAACTTTTTGCGTTGCCTCCCTTTTCCCTGTCCAATCACAGGCCTCCTGCTGAACTGATGTAATTGGACAGGGAAAATCCTGCGACATTGAATTGCCTTCCAATTTCCACTTATGTCAATTTTGTTTCCTATCAAGTCCACAGAAACCAATTTTTCCTGTACAGCCAATCTAAGAATGGAGCCTTTCTTCATGTTTTCAAGCAGGTAGGTGTTCTTTGAGCAAAACTGTCCTCTGTAACATCCTTATGAGGATTTCTCTTTCCCACTTCTTTCTGAACACATTTATTAAGCCTGTTTATGTATCCTCCCCATTCACGATCATTCTAGAAATTATCTCCTGAGACAGGTTTTTTGTTTTGTCTTGTTTTCCAGATCCCATACCCTCACTTCTTGACACACCTCTGGCTTTCCTGAAACAAAGAGGTTAATTCTGATAAAGGATGAGGTAGGAGACAAAGCTTGGAGCCTCAGCATTTGCCTGCAAAGCCTTTATTGCTCCCTCATCCTCACTGTGAGGGTTGTAGGCCTGATGTCATTGGACCTCATTAACATTGACATTGAGAAGATTGTGGACATTTCTTCTGGTATCTGTTGGGGATTTCTGCTGAAAAGCAGGAGATGTATCCCTCACCTCTTCCCTGCCTCTTCCCTCCCCCTCTCCTCCCTCTCTCCCCATCTCCCTTTTCTTCTCTCCAGTTCTAAAGCCTCACAGCAGTGTAGGTTGTGTTATGGATTGTTCCGCCTATCTCTGAGGTGACTAACTCAATCCAGAAGCTTCACTCACACCCAGAAGATGTTCTTCATGCTCTCCTTCCACAAGACCCTTTCCGTTTGTCTCTGTTCTATCGTTTATACTAATTGGATGCTTCACTTGATGAATTGATCTCTTAATTTTTAAGAAACAATTACTTTCCACTTATCATTTTGTGATATTTGACAAACTCTGTCTTCCAAAAAAAATAAGGCTGCTAGGATTTTCATTTTTTTTTAAGTTCTAAGAGTTCTTTCTGTTCTGTGAAGACTTGGGGTTATTTTTGTGTCATTCTGTCCATTTCTCAGGCAATATTACCTTTTATTCTTAGAAGATATTATTTATAGTTTTACCTTTTCAACAAGTTTTCATTTCTTCTTGTCTCCGCTTTCTTTTGTGTTCCTGTTGTTCCAAATATTTTCACTCACTACATCCTTTTAATTAAAAGTTTATGTTCAATCATCACTGATATCTGAATAACAGGCAATAAAAAGACAACTCAGAGTTCTTTGTGCTTGAAGTGGCACACTTCACTCTGAAAACATTTGGCAGGCCATGTACCGAGGAATCCCTAAAATTCAGTATTCCTAGATCTCCTCAGCTTCTCATACCCTCCAGGCTGTGGACATCTTCTAAGATTTCTCTTTCTGCACTGTGTAGACTTTCACTTCATCTTCAGCGAGTCTGTTCTACCACAAACAGAAAAGGGTCTATCCTACAATGAAACATAATAAAACATTAATGACAATATAATGTAGATGCCATGTGAATTTATGTGTGATATTTCCTGAGCATGGGAAAACAGAGTGGTGGACACACTCTGTTCCTCTTCAGCAGAAAGCCTAAGTCATCAATCCAGTTATTGCGTTGGCAACAACTTTGCTTGGGTTTTGAAAAATCCAAAACAATCACCTATATCTTGGTTTCAATCCTAGAGACCCTTGAGCCTTGGGCTCCTGGCAAGTCATACTGTGGTACCTGTCTGCACTGCCTCAATTCCAACCACCCTACTACATGTAAGCTACCAACATTCTCACGAGATGTGTTCTCTGACGAGTTGTTATCTCCAATAGACCCCAGAAACAATGAGCTTCCTGCTGGTATAGTCCAAACTTATTACCTGTGTATATGCTGATGTCATTAGGAAGCTTTGTCATGGGTTTGAATCCATTTCCCATTCCCATACTTTTTTTGACATCTGCCTTTTACTTTCACTGCACAGATTAAAAACTATACATTTTTTCAGGACTCCTGTCATAACTGCTTCCCATAGTTGTTGCCTAAACTGGCCACTATTTCTCTCTCTGCATCTGTACCTGACTGGGATGTGATTATACAATTCTAGATATCGAAGATAGGCTCTATCCTTCGCTGAACTTTAAATTCAAAATGGCCTGGTGCCTAGCTTTGCTCAACTGGATCCATGGAAGACATATTTTGTAAATTTTGACTTATAGATGTCAGTATCTCTGAATGCGTCTGCACATTCTCTTGCAACCCTGTCCAACCACAATATATAAAGTGATCCCCTGCTCGATGTGTTAGATAATGACAGTCTGTATGGTGGTCCAGAAGCCAGCCAGCTCAGACTTCCCAGAGGGAAGCCCCAGAGATATTAAGAAGGCGCAGGGAAGGCATCTTTGATGTGTCTGTTTTTATCCTTGTGTTCATTACATGTTCCTGTTTCTGATATCACTGTGTTCCTATTCTCTCTCTCTCTCTCTCTCTCTCTCTCTCTCTCTCTCTCTCACACACACACACACACACACACACACACATCCTGAGCCCTTCTGGGCCTCTGCAATAAAAACATTTGCTGTTGGGCCTCCCTAACCCCGGCTGAGGTCCTGGCTCCTGGAATCTACTTAGTTACGGTCTGTTCATATCTTTCCTGCTTTAAGGGTGTTGGAGCTAGGTCGTCTTCCTCTGATCTCCTTGTTCTGGTTTTTAATGACCTTTTATTTCCTGACTGCAGAGTTTAGTGGTGTTTTGAGAGAATGCCAGGCCAAGAGATGAACTAGACAGATGTACAGCCAGGGTTAACAAGTCTCCTCACTTCACTTTATATATGAAAAATGGAAGACAATAGAATGTAAATAATGATAGTGGTTAGCGGGGGAATTAAACAAGAGAGAACCCTCTACAGTCCGGTGTTCCTTCCTCTACTTCATGCCACATTCATGGTTAGGTCAGGCAGTTCATGTGATGGGCCAAGCCTTACCCCCTAGTTTACATTGTTATAAGTTCCTCTGTCCAGCAGGTGAGAATCTGCAGTCATGAAGTTTGTTCTAGCCTTGACAAGTACTAACATGATCAGCTTATGGTCTGAGCACTGTAAAGTCGACAATGGGACATTTTATATTTCCTAGTTAACGTCTGACTGTATACTATCATTCATAATTGTGAATTTCATCAGTTCTCATAGGTAAACCAGAAGCTGACCAGTCATTATCTAGAATTTTAACTACATAGGCAAGTATCTGAGCTACAAACTAAGACAAATTTGCAAGCGACAGGGTGTGGCCATGACACACAGGCAAGTGACCCTCCATCTAGTTGGAAATGACTGGAACTAGGTGTCTCATGGCTTGCTGTAATATATTGCACAGCTTAGTTACAATACCTAGTTTCTGCCAGTATCCATCAGTGACTGTGCCAAAAGCTTTGTTCCAGTCACTTACTGTCAAAGGCTGCCATATTTTCTCTCAGGCCCTTACCAGAGACTACGCTTAGCATCACCACACAACTCTAGGAAGAATCAAACCAGCATGGGGATAGGAGTAGGGTCTGAAGACACCGATGGAATATCCCATACCTCTGAGTAAAAAATCATTGCTTCTAGATAAATGACACCTACTGTCTTGTCTCTTCACATAGACCTGTATCCGTGTATTTCCTCAAGACAAATGCATTCTGCAGAACACAGCCACCTGTCACACAGCAGTATGAACAATCCTGCACGGCTTATAGAATTCAAACCCTCAAGTGAAGTGAAGACACATCTGTGGCAGGGCCTTTCATCAGTTTCAATCCCTTTATCATCATTTCATGTTTATTGCTAATCAGAGACTCTTGCCTCATGTACAGGATCTGCTCAGTACTCCTCAGTCCCTCCTAACGGTGTGTGCTCACCGCATTTCACCTGGCACAGTGAAGAGGCTCACTTAGCACACCGAGCAAGTCCCTTAGTGAATAATGGGAGAAATTAAGAGTGCTAAGAGTTAATGAACTCTTGTTCTTACCATACACTTTGACAGGCACTTTATAGGCATCTCAAGTCAACCTAAGACAACTTTATGAGCAGAAATGGTTATTATCTTCCTTTTATGGCATCAGAAGCTGAGACTTTGGAAAGTTCGAGATGACTCAGTTTGCAAGTATATCAAGTAGGAGACAAACCTAATGTTTCTAAATTTAAAAGTTGTGCTCCTAATCACCATGATTACTATCAAACCAAACCAAGTGGAGAAGCTTAGATTTATGTGACAGAAAATTAGGGGCCCAAGATATTTTAAGATGTGTGATTTTAAAAGTCCAATGACAATGGTCTTCAGAGTTTAAGACTAAAAAAACGAAATACTTGTCAAAGTACAGTGTAATGAAGCTGTGAAGAGACCAGGGTCTCAATTAAGGCCAAACAAACAGGGGGAAAAGAGCAAAGCTGCTAAGAAGTGTCTCCAAAACTATCTAATAAAATTTGGCATTATATTTTAAGTAAATTAGATTCCAAATTGATACTCAATTCAGAAATTGACTGATTTTGACAATATTGAGACCACTTGCATAAACAACATGTAAGAGAAGCCAATGGACTTGGTCTTAAGTATGTTAAATTAGAGCTGACATGAGAATAGAGCTTACACCAGAATGTTAACATAATCCAAACAATCAACTATTTGTTTCGAAACAAATATTGGAGGTACAAGTCAACAATCAATGCCTGAACCACTAGAGTTTTAAGACATTGTTATGGGCCCTGTCAGAAATAATATGTGAGGGTAATAGAAAAATTCTAGTGATGGAGATAAATAATACAGAATGGGGGAAGGAAATATAGTAAAGATATGAGCTGAGTGCGGAGACTTCCAAGATGTATTCCTCCTAGCAAAACTAGAGAGGGCTTTATGGGAGAACAGGGGAGCAACTGAGGGGGATTTCAATAATGCATCAAACATCAAAGGGTAGAGAAAGAGGGAGGGAGGTTCCCGGTAGAGTAAGCAAAGCTTGCAGCTCTCAGTACAGGCTGCTTAGGAATGCAGTTAGTCCAAGAGACAGAAATAAAAGGTTTTGGAGTAGAGAGGGGAAAGCAGAGTGAAATGCCAGGCAGAGAAAGTAGGTTGGAGCCAGATAATGGAAGGCCTTGACGTCTACACAGGGAGCTTGGGCTTTGTTCTGTAGATAATTTAAGGTCTTCCAAAGTTTGATCATATATGACTCATAGGCTGATCTTTTATTTCTTTCTGTACATATGATTTTTTTTAATGACGTTTTGCCTCTTATCTCTTCCCAGCCCTCTACTTTGTTTGGTAGCCTCTCCTTGGGTTAATGTTCCTAATGTCCCTTGCAGTTTCCACGCTCTATTCAGTATTTCTAATTAACCCTTTATCTAATCTAAAGCTATTTTTTCCTCCTTCCCAGACTCATAGCTGAAAGTCTTATCAACATCAGAGATGTCAACAAAAGAATTCTTCCGCTTTGATTTTTTTTTTATTTTCTATATTCTTTGTTTACATTCCAAAGGCTTTCCCCTTTCCCTGTTCCCCACCACCACCATATGTCCCATAAGTCCTCTCCCCCCGCAACTATTCCCCAATCACCCCACCACCACCATTTCTCTGTTCTGGATCTACAAAACTGGATCCAATCTTTTCAGTCCCAGGGTCCTCTCCTTCCTTCTTCTTGGGAATCATTTGACTTGCTAATTGTGCCTTGAGAATTTAGGGCTTCTAGGCTCATTAATATCCACTTATCAGTGATTGCATTTCTTGTGTATTCTTTTGTGATTGGGTTAACTCGCTTAGGATGATATTTTCCAGATCTAACCATTTGCCTACAAATTGCATGAATTCATTATTTTTAATTGCTGAGTAGTATTCCATTGTATAAATATACCACATTTTCTGTATCCATTCCTCCTTTGAGGGATATCTGGGCTCCTTCCAACTTCTGGCTATTATAAACAAGGCTGCTATGAACATTGTGGACCATGTGTCTTTATTGTATGCAGGGGAATCCTCTGGATATATGCCCAGGAGTGGTATGCCAGGGTCCTCTGGAAGTGACATGCCCAATTTTCTGAGGAACTGCCAAACTGATTTCTGAATCAAGATAGAAACCTCCTCTCATCAAACTCAAAAGAAAATAACCTCTCAAATATAAAAAATAATTTCAAAAATGTCGGCAGGTAATAATTACTATTCCTTAATATCTCTTAACATCAATGGATTCAATTCCCCAATAAAAAGATATAGACTAACAAACTGGATACGGAAACAGGACCCTACATTTTGCTGCATACAGGAAACACATCTCAATGTTAAAGACAAACACTGCCTTAGAGTGAAAGGCTGAAAGACAATTTTACAAGCAAATGGTCTCAGGAAACAAGCTGGAGTAGCCATTCTAATATCAGATAAAATTGACTTCCAACCTAAAGTCATCAAAAGAGACTCAGAAGGTCACTTCCTGCTGGTCAAAGGGAAAATCCACCAAGAAGAGCTCTCAATACTGAACATCTATGCTCCAAATGCAAGAGCACCCTCATTCGTAAAAGAAACCTTACTAAAGCTTAAAGCACACATTGCACTTAACACAATAATTGTGGGTGACTTCAACACTCCACTCTCCCCAATGGACCGCTTTGATTTTAATCCTAAAGTCTATTTCTGATATGCTACTCATTTGACCCAGATCCCATTTGCAATAACAAAAGGAAGAGTCTGTCTGAATGCTTTCACCTGCTTTTTCCTTTGGAGATGTCTTCTATCATATCATCTTTGGGTATTTTCCTTCAAAGGGCTCAGGTTCACAGGAAATGGATCTGAAGAAGTGAAAATGTGTCCCCCTAGGGAAAGCCTTCCTGCTTCAGACCTGAAAAGTGCCTGAAGAGTCTGCTCCAGTCTTTTTCAGTCCAGTTCATCAAATTAGACAGACAGACAGACAGACAGACAGACAGGCAGGCAGAGAGACAGAGACAGAGTGACAGAGACACAAAGACACAAAGACAGAGACAGAGAGACAGAGAGAGAATTCAAGGAGTGAGATCCCTGATGTTTGCCCCCAAAGTGGCAACAGAAATAGTTCACCAAAACTAGTCAAATTTAATTATAATCTTAGGAATTTTATGTTAGTAGTTAGCTGAAATTCCTTTTGGTGACATAAACCCATCCTCAATGTCCCATCCTCAATAAAACAAAGAAAATTGGTCTTCTGTCCTTCCTTGTGACTGTCATCTGAATTATATTTCCCTCTAACCCTTAGCTTTTTACATGATTAAAAAGCTCAACTGCTTAATATTTTATATCTTGCTCTTTTAAACATGACATTATCCCCCAACAGCCCTCCCCACTCACCTCGCCCATCCCCACCTTCCCTCGATCA
This sequence comes from Apodemus agrarius, assembly GCA_964023405.1. Taxonomy (NCBI): domain Eukaryota; kingdom Metazoa; phylum Chordata; class Mammalia; order Rodentia; family Muridae; genus Apodemus; species Apodemus agrarius. The sequence goes on along the minus strand of OZ030020.1, from coordinate 45,180,600 downwards.
CACATTCCTCTCTACCTTCTCAGAACACATTCATAAAACAACAGGAACAGGAATTAGGAGCAATGCAGCAGGAAGTGGGGGCCAAGGAAGGGAGGACACTCGTTGCCGTGGTTACTCAATGCTCTAATGTTTAAAAGAAATAGAAATTCAAAACCTCCATGGATTCTGCACATATCTAAAATTTAAAAGTAGAAATGTCTTTAGAACATCATCTAGGCCCAAGCCGTCATGGAGGAACCCCAGTCTGCATGCTGAGCATTCAGTCAGGACCTGACTGCAGAGAGCAGTCCAGAATCCACACCACATGCTGGCATTGTCCTTTTACACTGTCCTTTTACTGTCTCCTAGCCTTGATGACATAAAGAAAGGAAAGGATGTCTTCAGTACGTAGGTCTACTTCCTCTCTGAGTTCCGGTCGCCTTTTCTCTGAACCCTCCACCAGAGAGCCACCTGCCCACTCCTCTCTCCCTGTCAACAGATTATATACTGCCTTGATGTAAGCAAATGGGAGCTAAGAAAGCCATCAGGGGAATTTAACAGTTCCAGATACCTGAAACATTCCCTGCCTGTGTCTCTTTAAGTCCCAGGGAAATCACGTCCTTAGGAAAACAAGCAACAACAGAGAAAGGAAGTCCTACAACAGAACATTGACTCATACCATGTCATCCACGGTTTTCCCCTGGTAAGTAAAAGCAAAGTAGACAGCTTCCTAAACTGAATTAGCTTTCTCATCCTGTGTCGTCTGCCTTCCGAGTCCCTTACCCAGGACAGCACATGTCCATAGCATCAGAACACTCTGTGCAAAAAGAAAGGCTGTGTGTACCAGTATGTGACAACCCCAGTCCTGTTCTATCTATCCTTGAGTGACTGATTGATATAATGAAAATGTGCAAGAATTGTGTGTGACACTATGCAGTCACCAAGCCAGCCAAGTTCACCAGGATGAAAAATAAGTACAGACCACTAGAAGCTACAGACATACTATTTTTGGTTTGGGTGTCTTATGACAAGCAGACCATATGGATTAAATTCACCTTTAAAGGCCCACAAGCCCTTCTCACCTATCTAGCTGCATGCACAGAATTGGAGATCTCCAAACCCTCCAGCATATGACTCAGAGAACGCTGTGTGTATTCTCTGTCAAGTTATCCCTGAGCTTACGTTCTCCAGTGGTGTGATTATGGGAGCCTTTCTCCTCATCGGGATTCCTTCTATTTGTGTTTCAACCATGTCTAGACTTTGGTGGTTCTTACCTATATTGGTTGGCTTCTACATTAGATGTGCTTTAGAGACCATTCTGTTTATTCAATTATTCCAGCAGCTCGTCAGCTTTACCCCACTTCCTAAATCAGAGCCTCTGCCCTTCTCCAGCCTCCTCTCTTGACTAATTATGGCCAATATGGATGTCCTAAAACAATGTCATTCAGGCTGGGAAGGCTGACACCTGGCAGGCTCAACTTCCTGTGAGACTGTGATGAAAAAGGTGCATTTGTCTTCCTAATTTAGGCTTTGCTCCCTAATGGCCTATTGCACACATCATTGCTTTCTTGAGAACTCATTCTCAGGCTTTTTTTTTCTTACTTTAGATGGGAGGCTTCTCTTGTAAACACCTTTCTTAATTCAGGCATCAACACACCACCTTTCCCCTTCTGCTTTAAGAGGAGGGTATCATTGCATTATAAGGAGATTGAAATGGCATTTGGACACTTTGAGGTGACCCCTCTCAACAAAAAATGTGAAACCTCTACAGGAGCAGGTATTAGTAACTACTTCTGACCCTAGGGAATATCCAGATGTCCTGCGGCATTCCTTTTAATCTTTTACTGATCTGTGGGACTGGCCTCGTTGGGCTCAAGTCCTAAGGGTGACACTATTCTGGTCAATCCAATCTTTCAGCTAGTATTCATTCCATCTCAAGATGGAGGGCAACACACATCTTCCAGACTAGTTGCCATGACAACTGAAGAAAAGAATGTGTGCGCACAGAGCATTTAGTTTGAAGACTTACACAGTCTCGCTATCCTCACAGTCTCCCTTCGCCTTACAACTTGGTACTTATCTCTGTCTTCATCAGTATGCAGAGCCCATCAGTATTGGGTAGTGTTTTGCAGCTATGGATATTTCCCATTGCACAATCTTCCCCAACAGTTGTTCTCCTTTGTCCTTAAAACCAAAACATCTTCAAAGGTTCTGCACAAGCAAATCGACTCTCCCTCTTCACAACCTTATTTACAGGTCAAATGCTACTCAATGACATGCTTTTAAAATAAGAAATAGCACCATAAACGCCATGCTTGGCCCTTTCAAATCACAAGGAAGTCCCACTGCCCAGAAGAGTGAGAAATGGTACTGTTCATAGAAGGTAGGCTCGTCCTAGGAGCCACCACTGCCTGGGCTATGAAACCCATGCTCATGTCATCCTTCCAAGAACAACCACTCTACTCCCACCCGGCCATGCCAGCATCAGTAGAGAAGAAAACTCGGCTCCATTTGGTGAAAGGTTGGTTGTATTTAAATCATTTCCATTTGACCTTTTTTAAACAAAGATCTATATATTAAAGCAAACAATCAGAATAACACTATATACTTTAATTATTATTGATTGGTTTATCATCTAAAAATAATAATTATCAAAGTCATATATTAAAGGCTTCTCCAGAGTAAGTGTCTGTAGTTCAAATGATGTCATGATAAATGCATTTGGTCAACATGAAATGTAAACATGGGAGAGCGTTTAGCCACAAATAATAAGACTTTTAACTTGTAAAAGTGGGCCAGCCATATAAGTCAATTAATGAACCGATGAGAATGTAATAAAAATTCGCACTAGCTTCCCTTCCCTGTTTCTGTTAGACCCCTTATACATCTTTACCAAGAGCAAGTACTGTGGAGGGAAACTGTCCAGGCTACTAACATACATATAAAACTGACCAAGGAAAGAGTACGGGGCAAAAGGAATGGATGGAGTGAGGGCCAGGGAAAAAGGCAGCTGACCTCAATATTCTAAGGTGGAGGTGGCCAACAGGGACTTCATTAAAACACTGGGTCCCAGTAGTCCAGTTAAAGGGGTGAGACAACACAGGAGATAATCATTATATATGTCCTCCTAGGGCTCCCCAGCAGAGCTCATGCAACACAGGGAACACAACATGACATCCAGAGTCTTGCATGTTTCTTCCTGCTTATTAAAGCCCAGCACAACCTCCTCTGAGCCTTGTAGAATGACCTAGTTCCAAACAGTTCTCATGCCTGTGGCATTGTCTTCATTTGCCACTGGCAGCCGCCTGTCCTGTGTGTGAGATGCTCCAGATGTCACACTCCTTGGGCCTTTCCTTCCTCTCGCCCTAACCACAGGTTTGCTCCACCTCTGTGTCTCCCTGTCCCTTGTCAATAGCTATCTGCCATGTTGCACTCCTGTGTATCTGAGAGTGACAGTCCAAATCTTTGACAACTGGTCAGCAATAGCAGGGCCCTGTCGGAGCACAAGCTACCACTCCATGAGAGTGTGGAGTGGTCACCTGTCAGCCTGAGGGAAGGTAGAAATCTATCGAAGTATTGGCAATGCCAAGTGCATTGGAGAAGCCTAATCAATATTTATTGATAGAATAAATTGTCTTAGGTCACTCTGCAAAGGAAATTGCTTTCTGTTTATGGTGGTATTGTTTTCCCATTGACACAGCTAGCTTTCCTTAAATATAATGGCCATACCTGCCCATAGTCAGGGTTTGTATACCACGCGAAGTTAAAATGCAGGTTAGATAGATAGATAGATAGATAGATAGATAGATAGATAGATATAGTTATAGTTATTTAGTTAAAGTTATATAGTTATATGGTTATATATAGTTATATATATAGTTATAGTTATATAATATATAGTTATAATTAAAAGCATATATCTATGTACATATACATAGACATCAGATATATAATTTTAATTATAAAGGTCCTTATAGGTTTAGGAAATCAAAAAATCTATATACTCTAGTTAATTATAAACCTAGTGCCATTGGGAATAGCATTCCACAGCCCCACCCTTAGAAACCCATCTTCCCATAGTTCACTCACACAAATTTGAGCTACCTTTTCCAAATTTAACCAGCCCAAGAGATAACATCATAAAATAGCCGTTGTTTTGTGAGAATGTTGTGGTTTTGTCTTCTCTCTTGAAACAAGAACTCTCCACATGGAATTCTCAGGTACACATAGCTGCACCTGGCTTCCATAGCTGGCCTGGGATTCTCAGACCTCCTGTCTCAGCCTCCAGAGTGCTAGATTATAGGTACACATAGCTGCACCTGGCTTGCACAGCTACTGAATTAGAATATGCCCTCTTGTGCTGTTGAGAGTTAATTAAAATGTCAAAAGCTTGTTTTAAGGACACATAATTAATGAAATTTTCTCCAAGGATGCCAAACACTAAAATAGAAGCTATCTACCAAATCACACGACACACTGGCTTGAGACACCGTGCCATGCTAACTCTATAACAGTAACCATTCTGAAGACGATTCCAAGGACAGCTCTGAAATAAGTCTAGGTACAAGGACGTGCCTGGTACCATACAGGATTCTCTGCTGGCATTCTAATACCATGGGTTTGTAATACCATGGGCTTGTATTACACTCTAGACTGGAATTCATAATTCATGAATAGAGCCTGTGAAAAATACAATGTATATCTTGCTCATTTTAGGATGTGCATATGGTGCATTATAGAGATTTAAAAAAAAGAAAGAAAAAGACATTCCCAGAAGCAACATTCAATATTCTATAGCTGTAAAATATTACAATAATGGAAAGCTTTGTTGTACTGCCTAAAAAAGGGGGGGTCGTAAATCCGTCCGGGTTACTCAGTTTTTCAGTACTCAAAGGAGGAATTTTTCAGTTATATAAAAGATTAAAAGGAAGGTTGGTCCTGGTAGGATCCAAAGCAAGACCTTAGGTCTTGTACTCAGACACACTTCCTGCCATGTCTGATTTTCAGCAGAAAGGTTTGGAAGATACACTAGAGACCCAGAGGAAGGTAATTCTACCTCAAACTGAACAACAAGAAAAGAGGGCCAGACACTCACAACATGCTATTCTCATGACTATCCGAGAGGCTTTCTGTGTAAAAACACAGGCTTGCTCTTGTCAAATCTGACAAGAGCAAGCCTGTGTTTTTAAGAAAGGTGTATTTCTAGAAGGTGTATTTCTACTCAACCATGAGGAGCTGTTGTCTTCACTTGCAAAGTGACATTCTGGGGTGCGTGAAAGAATAAATGAACCAAACTAAAGGTGACTTTGGAGAACTCAAATGTGGAAATGTTTTTTATTGAGTTTCACATCATGCACCCCAGCCCCACTCATGTCCCTGCCCCCTTATATCTACCCTTGCCCTTGCAATTCCCAACCCCCCCAAAAAAACATATACCCAAACAATAAACAAAACAAAGCATAGAAAACATCTTGTCATGGAAACTCTAGGGTATCCCACAATATACCCATCCGTCACCACACCTTCCCTGGTGCATGTCCATGGCGATGAGGCATTGGTCTGGTTCAAGGTCTCTGACTTCTGTGACACCAACAATATTGGCTCTTTCCCCGGCACTCCTCAGAGCAGGCTCACCCACACTCACGCCTCCAGAGGTAGTTCTAATGTCCCACCCAGTCAGAGAGTGGGGCCCTTTCACCCAAGGGTTGCAGGCAGACCGTGAGAGGATGGGCCACCCCTCCTGCTCTCATGACCCCCCGGGTCAGCTCTCCCAACTGCCTCAGGTAGTGAGGGGCCAGGGGGTAGAGAGACAAAGAAGTTATTACCCTACTTACCTGACACATTTGGGACAAGAAGTCCTGAACATTGGGAACTGATGGTTTCCCAAGTTCCTGCTGTCCTATGACTCATCGTGACACACATTTACCAAGTTGTCTGTATTTTTACATTAAACTTTAAATTAAAATAAACTTTCTCCAAAGTGGTCAGTATATCTTTAAATGAGAAGAGAGCACGACTGTACCAACTGTGTCACGTTAACAACTACAAATGGACTCCATGTCCTAATAAAATACATGCATCTTGAAGATCCAGTTATTTAAAAGAACAATGTGTACCCAAATATATAATTTAAAATTTTATCTTATCACTTAGTTTATTGTCATATAACTCAACTATTTTATAAAAATGTACTAAGAATAAGATTATCATAATTTGTATTTTAAAAAGAAATCGCTCGGAAACATTGGCATTTTGCCTTTGTGTAGCCAACATGGGCTTGGTTAAACCTATTAACAATGTCAATGCATAATAATAAATTTGGTTATTAGAAAATATAAATAATATGTGGTTATTAGACAGAAGGTTGGAAAAATATATAGTGGTTTACTTTATTATTGATCACCCTATTGCTTTTACTTGTGCCTGGCATATTTGAAGTCAATTAAACAGCTCTACAGTTTTCACGGCACAAAGTACATTCTGATTAAAGCCAATAGGCCACCCGAGGCCACTCGTTATTTTCTTTCATTAGGACAGCTTCTATCATGATGACAGCTTCTAATAATGGGAAAGAAAAAGTTTAAAACGTAAAGACATAATCAGACCTTTCATATGAATAATATATCAGAACTGGAAAGCCCACACTAAGCGCAGTCAGAGTGTGTGCTAAAGAGGAGTGGTCCTTCCTATACTCAAAGGATAAGCAGGCTGAGAAAGAAGTTAGGGAAATGACACTCTTCACAATAGCCACAAACAATATAAAGTATCTTGGTATGACTCTAACTAAACAAGTGAAAGATCTGTATGACAAGAACTTCAGGTCTCTAAAGAAGTAAATGGAAGAAGACCTCCAGAAAATGGAAAAATCTTCCATGCTCATGGATTGGCAGGATTAATATAGTTAAAATGGCAATATTGCCAAAAGCAATATACAGACTCAATGCAATCCCCATCAAAATCCCAACTCAGTTCTTCGTAGAGTTAGAAAGAGAAATTCTCAAATTCATCTGGAATAACAAAAAACCCAGGATAGCTAAAACTAATCTTAACAGTAAAAGAACTTCTGGGGGAATCAGTATCCCGGACCTCAAGCAATACTACAGAGCAATAGTATTAAAAACTGCATGGTATTGGTATAGTGACAGGAAGGTGGATCGATGGAATAGGATTGAAGACCCAGAAATGAACCCACACACCTATGGCCACTTGATCTTCAACAAAGGATCTGTACTAAGCTCAACTCCAAGTGGACCAAGGACCTCCACATAAAGCCAGACACACTGAAACTAATAGAAAAGAAACTGGGGAAGACCCTTAAGGACATGGGCACAGGGGAAAAGTTCCTGAACAAAACACCAATAGCTTATGCTCTAAGATCAAGAATAGACAAATGGGACCTCATAAAATTACAAAGTTTCTGTAAGGCAAAGGACACTGTCAGAAGGACAAAACAGCAACCAACAAATTGGAAAAAGATCTTCACCAACCCTACATCTGACAGAGGGCTAATATCCAGTATATACAAAGAACTCAAGAAGTTAAACCCCAGAAAGCCAAATAACACTATTAAAAAATGGGGTACAGAGCTAAACAAAGACTTTTCACCTGAAGAACTTCGGATGGCTGAGAAGCACCTTAAGAAATGTTCAACATCATTAGTCTTTAGGGAAATGCAAATCAAAACAACCCTGAGATTTCACCTCACACCAGTCAGAATGGCTAAGATTAAAAACTCAAGAGACAGCAGGTATTGGCGAGGATGTGGAGAAAGAGGAACACTCCTCCACTGCTGGTGGGATTGCAAGCTGGTACAACCATTCTGAAAATCAGTCTGGCGATTCCTCAGAAAACTGGGCACGACACTTCCGGAGTACCCTGCTATACCACTCCTGGGCATATAACCAGAGGATTCCCCAGCATGTAATAAGGATACATGCTCCACTATGTTCATAGCAGCCCTATTTATAATAGCCAGAAGCTGGAAAGAACCCAGATGTCCCTCAATGGAGGAATGGATACTAAAAATGTGGTATATATACACAATGGAGTACTATTCAGCCATTAGAAACAATGAATTCATGAAATTCTTAGACAAATGGATGGAGTTGCAGAACATCATCCTAAGTGAGGTAACCCAGTCTCAGAAGAACACTCATGGTGTGCACTCACTGATAAACGGATATTAGCCTAGAAACTTGGACTACCCAAGACACAATCCACATATCAAACGATGTCCACGAAGAAGGAAGGAGTGGCCCCTGGTTCTGGAAAGGCTCAGTGCAGCAGTGTAGGCGATTACCAGGACAGGGAAGAGGGAAGGGGTGGATGGGGGAACATGTGGTGGAAAGAGGGATTATGGGACTTTCAGGGAGCAGGGAGCCAGGAAAGGGGAAATCATTTGAAATGTAAATAAATATATTGAATAAAAAATAAAATAAAAAAAACTTTCAGAATCCATTTAATTATTCACTGAAAAAGTATTACTGGGTGATGGGCATGTTCAAGCATAGAGGTAAATAACACAGCTAAGGATCCCTCAGACCAATGGCATGCATGTCGTTTAGACATATATGGTTCTTATTTTATGAATAAAATAGATATCTAATCTATAACCAGACTTATCGGAAAACAACTAAGAAGTCGATGAGTTAGTATGGAAGTAGATAACTTCCATCAGGACACCAGCGCCCATGCCTGCAACCGCTCTGCACATTGATTCCAAGTGTGGCCTCCTTATCAAAAATTGATAATCTCTCTGTGTTTGTAGATGATGAAATGAATATTTATTCATGTACATTTAAATTAGCTCTCCCCCTGGCATCTGGTCTATCATTTCTCGAACCCCTTATTTATCCAGCATTTGCATTTTTTCCATGGTTACAGAAGCATATTGCTATGGACAGTGGTCATAGGTCTTTTGTCTGCTTTGCTTGCTATCCATTTTCAACAACCAAACCATATAACTCAATAATGAGAAAGCAATTTTCCTTCCTGGGGTGCAACTATTTGAACCCCTTATGCTTCTAACTGATTTCACTATATAATCAACACAGCATTTTTAAGTAGTCATCTACATTCTGGAAGTGCGTACTGGTCACCTCCAAGCATCCTTCTCAGAGATGTTATCTGGTCTGCCACTCCTAGTTGTTGTAAGAACAGCTGACATCAAACGAAAAACTATGATGACTTCCTACAGTTCTTTTTTGGTTTTGTTTGTTTGTTTAAATATTCACTGCATTGGTTCTGGTATAGAAAGAAGATAGAGAATTCCATTCAAAACAATTTTCTCAATAATGGGTTCACATATTTACTCAGAATCTGTAGCTACCTTTAAAAAAAAAAAAAGAGGAGCAGTCCTCCAAGCAGGGGCACGGATTCCATCTCTAGTTCTCGCTCACCTTAGGGCTACATTCCCTCTGTAGCCCATAGTAATCTAGATCCCTCGCCAAGCAGACCCGCAGCCATGTGTGGGTAGCCTAATTATAGCACCCTGAGGTTTAGCCACTTGGTAGCCAGACCTCTTTATGAAAGAGGCCTACTAATGATTTCTGTAATTATCATCATTAGTAGTAGTACCTCAAAGGTAGCCCCACCCAGAAATGCTGGGAACTGGTGGGATAGGACATGGGTGGAGTCAGTATGCTCCTTTAAATACCTGTGCTTGAGGTCCAGGCTGTCTTCTCTAAGGGCAGTTCTGGTGTATCTGAGTATCCATCCTCTGTCTTACGCATCACAGTCAAGAAGAACTCACCTCTATTTAACTTCTATTCACCCATCTGGACGATCCCAACCAGCAGCCATGGTTGATGATGAGATGACGGCTTTGGTAGTAGATAATGGGTCAGGGATGTGCAAGGCAGGTTTTGGGGGTGACGACGCCCCACGTGCCGTGTTCCCCTCCATGGTAGGGCGTCCACGACACCAGGGAGTCATGGTGGGCATGGGCCAGAAAGACTGTTACGTGGGAGATGAGGCCCAGAGCAAGCGAGGCATCTTGACCCTCAAGTATCCCATTGAACACGGAGTCGTCACCAACTGGGATGATATGGAGAAGATCTGGTACCACACTTTCTACAATGAGCTCCGTGTAGCACCGGATGAGCATCCTATTCTTCTCACCGAGGCACCCCTTAACCCCAAGATCAACCGGGAAAAGATGACTCAGATAATGTTCGAGGCTTTCAACACGCCAGCCATGTACGTGGCGATCCAAGCCGTGCTGTCCCTCTATGCTTCGGGAAGGACTACAGGTATCGTGATGGATTCTGGGGATGGGGTCACTCACACTGTGCCTATCTACGAAGGTTATGCTCTGCCCCATGCCATTCTACGACTCGATCTGGCAGGCAGAGACCTGACTGATTACCTCATGAAGATCCTGACTGAACGAGGCTATAACTTCACCACCACGGCAGAGAGGGAGATCGTACGGGACGTCAAAGAAAAGTTGTGCTACGTGGCCCTAGACTTTGAGCAGGAGATGATCTCGGCAGCTGCTTCACCCTCGCTTGAGAGAAGCTACGAGCTCCCTGATGGGCAGGTGATCACCATTGGGAATGAACGCTTCCGATGCCCAGAAGCCATTTTCCAGCCTTCCTTTCTAGGCATCGAATCCAGAGGGATCCATGAGACAACCTTCAACTCTGTCATGAAGTGTGATGTGGATATTCGCAAGGATTTATATGCCAACACTGTGCTGTCTGGAGGTAGCACCATGTACCCAGGCATTGCCGACAGGATGCAGAAGGAAATTGTCGCCCTGGCACCAAGCACCATGAAGATTAAGATCATAGCTCCCCCAGAACGCAAGTACTCAGTTTGGATTGGGGGCTCCATCCTCGCAAGCCTGTCCACGTTCCAGCAGATGTGGATCAGTAAGCAGGAATATGACGAAGCCGGTCCTCCTATCGTTCATAGAAAATGCTTCTAAGTGAGCTACCATGTCCCTTTTCCTAGGTCATAATGATGGTACCCCACCTCACCCTGGAAAATTAAGGTAAATTGTTTACTTCCTATTGAGTGTCCAAGCCAGGAAATCTACATCTCCATCTAAGTATCCAGGGATATGACACAGCTAACCACACTGTGATTTTTTGTTAGCTGAGGGAATTCTGATATCATATTCTATTTCCACACCTATAGGGCTCAAAGGAAATGTGGGCTTGCTCACATGAAAATATGTGACAAGGAGTAAAAATCATGATAATATAATTTCAGGCTGAATAACTACAATTTGTGACCTTTAAATCTAGTTCTTGCTAAAAATGGTTTAAAACGCTCTACAAATCTGCAATTTATTTATTCTTAGCAACTTATTAATTCTCCTTATTTATTTATTTTTTCTACGGATATAAGGAATTATGCAGGTCAATCATCTATATCCCCATTCGCATCAGGAAAGTAAAATATTACATCTTAAAACATAATAATGTCCTTGGCTGGCTGAGCGGCTTATGTGAATGTTTTTTATTCTCTAATCAACGTTTTAGTAGCTCTGTATTGCAAGGAATTGCCTTGCCACATAAGACTAACTAAATAGCTGCCATTCAATTAGTGCATACAAATCAAATTAATTTTCAAGACAAGGTGGCGTTCTGTTGGTCAAGTACCTCTTAATGTCCTAGTTATTGGACTTCATCAGACTCATGACAGCAAACCTACAGATGATGCCCAACTGTTTACATAGAAAGATATTGTTATATCGAGTTAATATTGTTCTGCCACAGGGGTGACAAGAGTAATTTTATTTGTATCTCTCGGCATAATAACATGCCTTTCTTGAGTAATATCTGTTGACCTTGATTCTGGATATTCCTCTTGTGCAAGGCGGTTGCTATGGGAAATGCAGAACCAGCCTCTTTGCTAGTAATAAAATGTAGTCAAAGTTCAGTAACCTCGAGCGTGTTCTTGGAAGGATTTTGTTGTAGTTCTTTATTTTATTACATCCAGTGACTGGAAACACTTGTTTACGCATATGTCTCTGAGATGATAGCTCCTCAAAAAACATATTAATGTTTCTCCCTACAATGTTTGAGATGATTTAATGAACCCAGTGGTGATCAAACAACAAATTTTTAGTATGACCATATCTGTTTCTATCTACACTGTGATTTCCGATTATTTGGTTATCAGGGTAATTTGTTTTTTTCATGATTTTATCTAAAATGTTAAGATATTTATTTGCTTATGAAGACACACGGGAGGGAGGAATCTCTTCTCTTTCATATTAGGTTGGAAACGTCTTTATCTTTAAACATGTGATTTGGAATCTTTATCCAATTTTGTTAAGACAGAGCTTTCCAAATAATTTGATTATTCTTTATTTCCTTTATCGGCTGGTGTAATTGTTTAATCTGCAAAGGCACTTTCTTTTACAAAGCTTGCTTTTCATTTAATTTCATTAAAGTAAAAATGACAACATGCTTGTATTTTGGATTTCCTGTTATTTCCCTCAACCCGTCCCACGAGAGAGTGATTCAGAGAGCATTGCTCTCCCTGTGCAAGGCCTGCTCATCCTCATGTTACCCATGCTCAGCCTGTACCTCCTACATTCAGTCCTGTAAAGTTAAAAGTCAGTTTTTAAATAGCTAGTCAGATAAGTTTATAAATTCCTCATAATATTAAGGTTTAGTGGATGACCCAGTATTCAGTAATTAAGTCAGAGGTAATAGCAACATAATAACATCCTGGATTTGTTGTCATGATGCTTCTCATTTACGGGGTGAGTAGGTCTCACAAATATTCTGACCTATATTCTGAATTACTAGGAAAAGATGAAAAAAAATATAAAACCTGGGTCTCTAACCACAGAAAGTTTACGGGCTAGATGAGGTGAACTCTTGACACATTAAGCCACAGAACCCTAACTTGGACGTGTTAACCCTGTAAGGCCAACAGCAGTGTAAACCTCAGGTCGTTGGATAGGCTCTTCGTGTGTACTGATTACTCGACTGATGAGTTTAATCAGGGCTCAGCCCACCTCAGAGCCTTACCATTTGGAACCAACGTCGTGTGCTTAACTAACACAATCGCACTGTTCCTTGCCAGTGGCTCACCAGCCTGGCTCATCAGCCAAATGACTCAGAGAACCTTTTCCAAATACAGATTTCCAAGCCAGAGACTCAGGAATTCTGACTCAGTAGGTCTAGGGTGAAGACTCGGGGTCCCAGTGTGCAACCAAATAGAAGAATTGCCTCTAAAGAACCTGAAATCTAAAGCACATTACAGATGCCAAGTGAGGAAGAACTGTGGACACCCGAAACACCCATCTTCCTGGGAAGACTGGAAGCAGCAAAGCAGTGTCCTCTGGTCACTAGTGACATAGCACAGAGCAAGGCTTTACCTTCCCCCATGCTGCTTCCTGGGTGGCAGCTGCAGCTGGCGCTCTGAGTTTCCCCCAGACAGCCATTCCCCCAGTCAAAGGGAATGCTTGCCTAAAACCACGCCTGATCCGAAGCTTCTCTGACATGTAGGTATGCTCATTTTAAACACCCCCACTGGATGTGGCAGAAACTGAACAGAAGCATGGGGTCTTTAAGGTTAAGTTCAAGTGTCACCCCTTCTGAGGAACCTTTTGTAGGCAAAGTAAATGTGACAAAGAAGCTCCTCTGTTGTGTTCCTAACACATTGTTTATATGCACGCAAGGCAACGTGATAAACACTTCCCAAGCATATGTCCACACTCCCACACACACCACCAGAAAGCACCTGGAGGACAGAAACACAGACAGTGCCTACCCATCTTTGAATTTCCCTAGTGCTGACCACCCTGTATGATTCAACACTCGTGCTCGAATGAATGACTCTGCTGAACCCCACATACTTCTTAGAGATTGCTGGATGTGCACCACCCAAGCCCAGCTCTCTCTGCGCTCCCTCTGAGCCCCATTCTCTGTCCTTTCTTCCTCCATTCTCGTTCCTCTCCCCTTCACTGCTCTTCAGCATGAGAGGCTAGATATTCAACTGTCTTTTGCTTGCTGGTAAGTTCACCATTTCGGTTGACCGAACAATGAATTAGCATTCTCTTCAAAACTGTGTCCTAGCTGCATGGCTGCTGAGATAGATGGGGAACAAAGGAAGGAAGTTCAGAGCAGGAGAAGGAAAAGGGAAGAAGTGAGGGGGGAAGGAGACTAAGGAAAAGGAAGAAAGAAGAATGGAGAGACGAGGGGAGAGAAAAGGGGAGGGAAAAAGGGCATCCATCACTCACTGAGTGCAGTAGCACATTTAGCTCTCTTAATGTTGTACTCCTGCTGACAGTTTCCTTTGATTTTGTTGTTGTTGTTGTTTCTGTTTTTGTTTTGGTTTGGGGTTCTTTGCCCCCAATTATCCCAGAGTTGAGAGCTTCAGTTATCCAATTATAGTAACTGTAAAGCCTTGAAAAGTGTGCTTTTTTGGGTGACTATTTGTAGCCTCCTTCTGGTTTACAAAACATTCCTTTGTAAGATGTTTGAAGCTAAGAACTAAACACGTGGCTCTCCCGATACTGCTTCCAGATGTCGCTAAGTCCAGTGGGAACTTGAAGGACACACGTGCACGCACACATGAGGGACTTCATCAAAATCAACCGACACCTTAACACTTCCTTTTTAAAAATGAAAGAAACTGTCTAAACTGTAATCGTCATTAAAAAAAAAAAAGCTAAATGGTGAAAATTGTACAGCTTCCTTGAGTTGCCTATTAAAAATCTGCCTTCCTAAGTAGCTAATGTTTTTAACTTATAAATGGGAGTGTCAATAGGATGTGATGGTAAGATGTTATATCTAGACAACACCTCCTCGTGCATATTTGCAAACCCAGCCTGTCAGCATTCCTCTCTTCTTTGGGGGCTAAGAACTTGAATACTTGCTATTCTTACTGAAAGCATGTAAGCAAACACCACGTTATTCTCCCTCGCTCCGGGAATGATGTGGGAATGGAACCACACACAACCCACATGACACTGTATCCAGTAAGGAAGAAAATGGACACACAAGCAGAATGAGAAAGATTAGAGTTCTCACTGAGACACCCTTTGTGGTCATGTGGCGCCAAGAAAAGTACTTCTTGGCTGTGTTATGGCTTATGGGTAAAGCAAGGAGGTAGGGCTTCCATACTGAATCTTAACTTCATAGTAAACTTCCTCTACTTGACCTGTTCTCCAGGAGCACCTCAGAGGAAGAACCACACGTCACCTCTTCCACTACAGAGTGGAAAAAACATAGACTACTTACAAGGAAATAAATGGGAGTGTGTTGTCACATTTTTTTTCTTTTTTTTTTTTTTTTAGTTACTAAAATGGCAATTGACTGGATTTGGCCAATCGGCAACAGTTTAAAGAAAGAAAATGTTTACACGTGAAACTTTTAATTCATTTAATTCAGAGCCTGCTTATTACTTCCTGTTCTAACCATTGTGAGTGAATACCTGAGTTGGGGGGAGGGGACAACTTATTAGGTAGAAGGGTTTATTTTGGTAGTGTCCGTGTGGCGGGGAAGGCATCATGAAGTCCATGGCGGCAGGAGTATGTCACAAGAAGCAAGGTGTGAGGGGAGCTGAAGGGCGGTGTTCAGCTGGCTTCTTCATTCTCCCTTTGTATTCAAGACAGGACCCCAGGCCACAGCGTGGTGGGACCATTCAGAGTGACTATTCCCTCTCTGGGTCCAGCCTCACAGGGACACTGAGAGGTGTGTCTGCAGGTGGTTCCAAACCCATCAAGTTAATGGTAAAGATTAACCATCATAAGCCATGTTGGCGCTTCTAACAAAAGAGAAACTGACACAGAGGAAATGCTATTAGCTTAAATAGCATTTAAAAATTGCCTTTAATTAAAATGCATTTAAAAGCTCACAACCAAGGGAAACTAAGTTTGCTAGTTTTCACAGGGACGGAGAGTAAGGACAAGGCCTAGAGGGTGCTTTGAGATATTTCTGGAACAACTATGTATAGAAGAAAGATATGCAAAGATATTACATTTCCATGTGGACGGAGCACTAAGACTTAGTTCTTCCTTGATGAGGTATCTCAAACACATTACCACCACAACACACAACATACATGTACACATATGCACATGTGTACACACACATTCGTACACACATATATACCACCTCCACCACAACACACACAAACATACACACTCATACACACATATATACTACCTCCACCACAATACTCACACATACCACCATACTAGACAATACATACACACATGTACGCATACACACCATCTCCACCACAACTCACAAAACACAATACACACACTCATACATACCATCATATCACACAACATCCACACTACTACCACCATTGTAACACAATACACACACAACTTAGATATATGACCATATCACATGACACATACATACACACTCATACACTCACATATACCACTTCCACCACAGCACAGACACACACTCACTCATATACACACCATCACTACCATACCACATAATACACACTCATATACACACATCACCTCCAACACAACATATACAGATATCACAACCACCATAACACACAACACAAACACACACTTCACATACACACCACCTCTAACCACAACACACACACACACATACACCACACCACTCAACACACATACACATATACCCAATGTAAAACAAAACAACCAACTGAGCTTGGAAGGGAAAGCTTTGGGCTACATATTGAAATATTTTAAGATCCAAAATGATAACAGCTGGAATAGGCCATAGTCCTCTCTGGCATAACTCAAAAAATCGGCTATCCAGTAGGTAGTTGGGACTGTGAGGCCACGGCAGAGAAGTAGAGAGCTCGAGTTTTTCAGAAAGGAAACCTTGAATGCATGTATATGGGGTGCAGTAACATGCTCAAAGTCATAGGGTAAAGGGGTGGGGTAGGGGGGGAGTATGTTTCTTTATCTTGACCATAGCTACAATTATTGCGATTAATAGACTCTGCTAAGGATGCCAAGGAGATGCAGGAAATACACCTATTCTTGTCAAGCACCCTGAAGGAGACTACAAGACAGAAACTATATTAAAAATGAGAACAATTGAGAATGATGTTGTAGGAAACAGCTCTGAGAAAAATCAGCCAAGCAATGTGTAGTTTTGCTGATGAATGCTGGAGCAGGAGCTTGGGTGGACTCTCTCTGTTGTCTATGCACTTTGTACTCCAAAGCCACCTCTGAATCTCCCAAAGATGACCCAATCCAGGTGTTCCTAGCACTCCTGAAGCACTGATGTGTAGGCTTGCTGGAAGGCTGGGCACCTTGTTCCAGGTAACAGTTGGCAGAATGTAGAGATACAGAAAACAGTAAGCAGCCCATAGAGTGCCTGAGTTAAAACGTCTGGATCATTAGAAAGTTTATAGGAAGAGCCAAGATGCACATTTGAAGAATATATCACAATTATCACCATTCTAGATGTAGCCACTAACATTTAACATTCCTAAAATTGACCAGACATATTGACATGTAAACCACAGGTTGTTTAGGATCTAGAGACTGAGAGTGGGGGCGGCAGGGTGTGAAAGTGAGATTCCTGGGTGAGAGACAAAGCCAGCCTGGGTGAGATGAAAAACAACATCTAAGATTCATTCTGTTGAAACCCAAAATGATTGGAAGGAGTAGATGCCATGACGACAGGAAAGAGACATTCTCACGGATGAGAGACAGAGACAGGACATTTTCTACACACACTATCAGCATCACACTCAGACACCAAGGAAAGCTTTGGCTTCCCCTGAGCATCACCCCAGGGAGTAGAAGGGAGGCTGGGCAGTTTTCTTCTGGGTCTGAGGCCTTGGGGGTCCTTGGCATGACTGTGTCCATGTCAACAACCCAGGGCTGTCCCTTCAGCCCCCACAAGGCCCTGGCCCTGGCCCTATTCCTGGCTGAGAGACACACGTTCCCTGTGACTCCACTGGGCATATGGAACAGAATTTCAGTTAGAAGCGAACATTTGCTTGGGAACTTTTAAAGTCTCAACCCTACACATTGCTGGAGTCTGTTCTCTTTGAAAATACAATGTGAGAAATTTTTGACATTTAAAAGTTTTATTTCCACATCCAGTAATATTAAGGTTTGCAGATTTAGAAAGGAAACATGTGCTTTAAAACGTGCTGCAATAACAGACCTTTCCAAGGAATACAATTCAGTAACTCGGTGTGGGACTAACAGGACTGTAGGGTGTGGATAGCTCACATAATTCTTCCACGAAAGGGAAATCTGAAGCATTTCCAGCGATTCTTTTAATATTGGTGCCCTCTGCTCTTTAGAACTAATCAACCACAATAATTTAGTTTAGCTCTATTTTTAGAAAATAAAAATATATCAAGAAGCACTCTTATGTACAATGTTTCTAGAAAAAGCAATTGAGCTAGCACAATTAAAAACTCAGAAAAAAAGTTAACCCTTCCTTCATGGTTGAGCTTTAATTCTATAAAAACAGAAACTTCTTTAAAAATAAAAGGAAAACTATCTTTCAGAAGATTACATAAAATAGGTTGGCACTATATGAAATGGAAGTCTTTGTTCTTTAAAAATGTTATTTTTTCATTCTTTAAAAATGTGATCTTTGTTACTAGATTTAGAATGAATCTTCTGACGACTTCTACTTCTTAAATACTTTCCTGGAAATCAGAGCAGGGTACATCTGTCTCTGCCCCTACCTAATACATGTCCCTGTTCAATGTACCTAGATGCCCGTCATCCTGTCTGAAACCAAGAGAGGAGACAGAGAGAAGACAGCGGTGTGGCAGGGCAGGGTACCTTCTGGAGCTCCGTGAGAATTCCTTACTTTGTTTTCAGGAACTGCCTTCCTGGCTTCCGGCCCTCCCCAACCATCAAGCCAATCGTGAATCAAGCTAGGCTCCATCCTCAGATCTCCTCTCTCTGTTTTGCTCTCCTACTCTTCTCTTTCACTTAAAAGCCTGTGGTTGCACTGGGTCGCACATGGATAATCCCCTAGGGCTGAGCCAGGCTCCCTGAGCAGTGTGAAGGAACGGGACCCTTTAAGAGCCAGGCCTAGGATCCCAGTCAGAACCTCGACTTTAGAAAACTCCTGCTCAACTGCTTGACCTACAAACACCCGAAACAAGGAGTGTCCTTGCTGCTGCTGCTGCTGCTGCTGCTGCTGCTGTTGTTGTTGTTGTTGTTGTTGTTGTTGTTGTTGTTGTTGTGTTTTGTGGGGTTTCAAAAGGACATTTCCAGAAAGTTTGGTAACTGAATAGCAAAAAAGGAAAGGGAAAGGAAGTGGAAAGGGGCAGGCCGCAGTGGAAACCTCTGGTGACTCAGCTCTCTCTGTGGGCGTATTAAGTAGCAGGAAAGGAAGAAAGAAGGTCACAACCTCTGCCCTGGCCTTTGCTTGAAGCTGAGGAAAAGGAGAAGATCTGTCATGCATGCCTCAGCAAGGTGGTTTTCCAGGTGCCTACACATTCCCTCCTTCTCTGCCCTCTCAGCTGACAGTGTGCAAGGTCTTCAGAACCACTTCCAAATCCAGATTTTGCACGAAATATGTATGAGTGGGAGCTTGTGTTGGTTCCATGGCTCCTGCCCGGAGTTCAGATGGCCTCTGTGACCCATCCGACCTCTTAGCTTCCATCTCACCCAGCAAACCTACATTTAACTCACAGAAGTCTCCAGTGGAGCAAGTCCTTCAGCTTCCAGAGAACCAGCTTCTAGCCCCGGAGAAACAGGCTCCAGGGTCCTCACAGGCAGCCTGCCTGACTCTAGACACCATTCCGCTCTGGGTTTGAAATATTTAGACATGCAGGATGCACACCTCCAGCTGTCCTTGACCAGATCTGAAGGCAGGGTGTCTTCCTGTCATCTCCAGATTCTTTCCTGAAGGGACATAAATGAACCAGGAAGGTTGGAAAGCAACCATCTTTCCCCAAGATTACAGAGAGACAGACAGACAGACTGACCTAGCCTAGGCGCCAGCCCTTCCAGACACTATATACATCTCCCAAGTAACCCAAGGTGCCTTTTGGCCCTAAATGGAAATAGGAATCGACTTTGTGACTGTTGTCTGAAGGTAAGAAAAAACAGACTCAGAATTCCGACCAGTCCTCTGTGATAAGGGAAATGGGAAGGAAATCAACAGAGACTGCCCTTAACTCTTCAACGCAATCCTCCTCTGTGCTGTAAAATCGGCCGTCCACTCCAAAGGGTGTGATGGCCTGGGTAGTTGCATTGGGTGTTTTGGGACAAGCTAGTCTGATAAAGCCCTGGGCTATTGTCACCGTGGGACCTCTCATCTGCTGCTGCCTCAAGCCTCTCTCAATGTCTGTGCCTTGAGATCTTAACTTCCTCAGGGAGTCTGACCACCCACGATTCCCTGTCCCAAGCATCTCCCACATTCATATATGAGTCTCATTTCAGAAAATCTGCAGCACTGATGTAATTAAACGGTTTTTTTAAGGCAAAGAACCCTAACAATCAAGGGGAGCAAAGCCTGTCTAAGAGAACCAATGACAATAGGAAAATCCCAAAGGCTCAGGCAAGAAAATGAAAGAACACATGTAGCAAAGAGGAGTGGGAAGAGAAGCTGGGGTGGGGGGCACAGGCCTGTGTCTGGATTGTAGTCATCTGTCTGACAGCTGCAATCAAGGGGACCGTAGAGGGTCTGAGCCCTACCCCAGTCATCCTGGGAGGCCTGGGTCTCACTTTTTTCTCCCTCCCTACCTCCCACACTCTTTTGTCCCTGATGATCAACCATGCCTCTCTCTGTCTCCATCTTCAGCTTTATTCTCAAATCTACAAGGCAAATATTTTGACATTTTGGCTATGACCAGATGTACAAATGGTACATGTGGCATATCACAGAAACAAGGATAAATAAATAAAATGAAAGCCAAAGTCTAGAGCTTAAAAAACAATTCATTCTCTGCACACATGAACTGGTTTTGGAACAATCGACACACAGTATTCCTCAGTTCCCCCTCAAAGCCCTGGGGCCCAAAGGAAAGGTTGGAGACGTAGGCAAGGTAGTTTGAAGCCGTTGCCTTTCCTAAACAATAGAATCTTTGTACGTTTCATATTGGGCTTTCTGGGTAGTTTTGTAATACCCATGTCTCCCCACTGGCTTTTGAGTATAGCCTTATTGAATTCAAAGATACATTTTTAGAATGCAGAGAGTGGTCTCTTGACCACCTACCCTCTTCTTCAGCAGGATGTGAGCAAGGGTGACAAGGGGCCATTACCCACTAGACACTTCAATTTTCTGATTCCTTAACTTTCTTCTCTAAGAGCTTCCTGAGGCTACAAGTCCTCCTCCTCCTCCTGTGTCCCTGTAGCTACTGCTGTGGAAAATAAATTAACAGTTTTCTAAAAAAAAAAAAAAAACAAAAAACAAAAAACAAAAAAAAAACCAAACAAACAAAAAAACAGTACTTTTTACTTTGCTGAAATTGAGCTTCTGAGGAAAACCACTCCCCTGTTACCCTTTCTCCATCCATGTATTCCTCAGTCCAGAGCCCTTCTGGTTTCTGCGTTTGTCCTCTGGCCTCACAGAGAACCCACATGTCCTCTAAAATCTCAGTTTCCATGTGGTAGGCTGCCTGCATGTTATAGGTTAATGTTAGGAGTAGCCCCAGAGTTTTACTAACCAGAATCCAGACCCTGGTTCTGTCCTAAACTTCAAAATAGCTTTTTCTGTGTTTACTTCTGAACCTGGAAGTGGAAATAACTCTGCTTACTACAGAGTATGTATTATAGAGACATAAGAAGTTATATTTCATTTGGTTTGGTTTGGTTTGGTTTGGTTTGGTTTGGGGAATGGTGGTATTTGTGTTTTAATAAAATTAAAAAAAAACACAGAGAACAACAACAACAAACAAAAACTCCAGATGCATTTCTGGAGAGATGTCACTAGACACGCGTGTCTCTGGGGACAGACCCGAGGCCTTGCACATACTAAGCAGGCACTCTACCACTGAGCTCCTCCCACATCCTGTTGGTGACTCTGTGTTTGGGGGTGGGGTGTGTTTGTGTCAAATACAATGAAATGTTTAATGAAAAGCAATTCATCTTAGTATAGTTGAAAGTGCCACAGGGGAGGAGAGGGGAAGAACATGGAGGTTTGGGGGGAGGGGGGAGGAGAAAGCAGGAGACATGGAAGAGAGGGGAGGGGAAATGGGGAAGACATGAGCAGTTTTTGGTTTTGGTTTCTGGTTTTTTTTGTTTGTTTGTTTGTTTGTTTTGTTTTTTGTTTTGTTTTGGTTTGGTTTGGTTTGGTTTGGTTTGGTTTGGTTTGGTTTGGTTTGGTTTGGTTTGGTTTGGTTTGGTTTGGTTTGGATCAAACCCAAAGCCTAGCGCCTGGCACCCCACCCCAAAGCCATATCCCCTCTTGGGAATGAATACTATTATCTCCCCCATTCCAGAGGGCTCCAAGGAAAAAGGGAAGACTGGACACCCAAAGTAACCTCGAGTCTTAACCAAAGCCAATGCATGACTTTCTCAGGCCCCAACTATTGACTCGGTTACCGTGTGGGCTTCAGGCTACTCTTTGTTTCTTCCCCCAATTCCGAAAACATCATTCAGCACTTCTCACAGTGACACATCATAGACACCCTCAAAGAGAGCAAAAAACACTTCTTTCCCTGAATGGGGTCACTAATTAGGTGGGTGAGGCACAAACAAAAGAAGCAGGGAAATCGGACTCACCACGCCCATTCTTAGGAGGAAGAAGACAGGACTATGGCTGTCCAGAGGGTGAATGCTCGAATGGCCAAACGGCATTCAAGGCGATGCCGATGTGCAGGCATGGAAATACGGAGGCCAGCCTGATACACGCTCGAATAACACCCTCTACCTCGGGGCTGCTGCCCCAGAGCCTCTGCCAGCCCAGATCCAACAAGGCCTCTGTGTTTTACTAGATTTTAATACACCTGCACTTCAAAGCCTTCTCTGGCTTGTTCTTTTATTATTATTATCATTCAATATATTCTTTATTTACATTTCAAATGATTTCCCCTTTCCTGGATCCCCCCTCCCCGAAAGCCCCATAAGCCCTCTTCCCTCCCTCTGTTCCCCCATCCACCCCTTCCCACTTCTCTGTCCTGGTATTCCCCTACACTGCTGCACTGAGCCTTTCCAGGACCAGGGGCCTCTCCTTCCTTCTTCTTGAGCATCATTTGGTATGTGGATTGTGTCTTGGGTATTCCAAGCTTCTAGGCTAATATCCGCTTATCAGTGAGTGCATACCATGAGTGTTCTTTTGAGACTGAGTTACCTCACTTAGGATGATGTTCTCCAGCTCCATCCATTTGTCTAAGATCTTAAGGATTCATTGTTTCTAATGGCTGAATAGTATTCCATTGTTGGCTTGTTCCTTAAAAAAAATAAATAAATAAACACACAAAGTTTTACCTATCACTGGCAGAATATAAGCCACATATCACAAGACACCCCCAGACTCCAACCCTCCCTTATCTTCTTCTTTCCTACCATTCCTGATGCTTTCTTCCTCCCTCCCTCCCTCCCTTCTTTCCTTCCTTCCTTCCTCCCTCCCTTCTTTCCTTCCTTCCTTCCTTCTCCCTCCTTCTTTCTCGTTCTTGCTTCTAAGCCTCTCAAGGCAGAATAATCCCTAAGATAGAACATGAACTTGGAAGTTAGAAACCCAGGCGAGGCTCTGCTGTCTACTGGCAGCGTAGCCTTTCACCACGCCAGGCTCAAAGTTCCTCCTTCACAAAATGTGGCTAGAATTCTACATTCCAGGGCTGGGCTCTACATAATCATCGCAAATACACCAACACAATGAGAGTGGCTAAGGGGTGCTTGTGGTTGGACACTGTTCTGTCAGCTCCTTCCAACCTTGATACCTGGAATGCTACTACTCTGCCCCTTACCCAACCACAACCTTTAAGCCAAACTTGACAATAAGCCACAAGAAACCCCTACCAGGAGATAATAAATATATGGTCCCTCCACTGGGACTCGCTCAAAGAATCTACTTTCTATTTCAGGGTTCTGCACAATAATGTTGCTCCTCTTACCACAAGAACATTTTGTTTTTGACTAGTTTGCTTATGCTTGGGGATCTGTTTATATTTGTACAATCATGAGTATGTTTCTTTTTCCTATTTATTCCTCCTCTGAAATCAATCTAACTTAAGTGACTATCACGTGTGCCGAGAAGGCTGCAACCCAAATCCGGTTTCACTTTGTTTATACAGTGCCTGGGTCAGCGCATGAAGGAAAAACACTCAGCTGAGCACTCAGCGGACAAGGAAAATCTAATTCAATCCTCTTCTGAAGTTTCCTTTCTTTATCACGGGCCCCAGTCCCGACAGACTGGGGAAGGTTACAGTATTCAATCCCATCTCTAAACCAGAAAACCAGGTGTGGACAGGTAGTGAGACTCGTCTTCTGCTGCCTGTGTATTTCTCTTCTTCCTTCCTTCAGTCCTCCTTTCTCTCCCCACCACAGAGTTCCATTTCTTCTCTCTAAATTTGCCCTCTCGGAGCATAGCCTGATGACAGTGTGAACTTGAAACTTGAAAGCTGCTGACTCTGGTACTTATGGACCCTGGAGCTAGAATGTCTACGCCTCTCCCCAAAAGACAAAGTGAGAGGCTCAGCACGGGCCAGGAAGACCTGCTTCCTGCCTTCCTCTTTCTCTAGAACATTTACGGGCATGGGCAAGTAGACGGGTCTATTTCTCCACCCCATTAGATTTATAGTCTTTAAAACTATTTCACAGCACCTCTATTTGCCGGGACATGCCTTGCAGGAAAGGCAACAGAAAACAAATGCTAGAAGAATTGTGTTAAGTGGAATATGCTTCAATAACACAATTGTTTTCTTTTGACTTGATAGAAAAAAAAAATCTTAAAAACCAAAAGATATGCTATTTGGCAGGAAATGGGTTAAAGCATCAAAGTCAGCCTTGGTGTTTATGACCAGAGCAAAAGCCGCAGCATGCTGCCTTGCAGGAACCCTGGAGCTGCAAACCATCACCAACACAGGTGCCTTTGTCCTAGGCTTTGGGCACTACTCAGACTGTGTCCCTAGAGTCACCTTCTCTGTTCCTTCTTGGCTCTCTCTCCTCAGTGTGAAACACATCCAGACAGAAGATCTGGGCAACAAGTACCAGGGGATAAGACTTTCTCTGTAGAAAAAAAAAAAAGCAAACAAGAGAAGCAAAACCCTCCTAAAGCTTGGGCCTCTCTCTGTGCCCCATCCCCGAGAGCTTCCTGCTATGAACTTTGTATGGAGCCAGCACTGTTAGTGTTGAAAAATCCCTTCAAATCAACTCTGGGTAAATGGTTCTATCACTACAGTAGAAGCCATGGGACAACATGACCTCCTCTTCTAAAGGTTTGGTGCTCACAAGCACAGAACAGCAACCGTTACAGGTGTGCATCTTGAAGCTCCACAAATTCAGAAGACACGCCAAGTACAACCTGTTAAATTCCAAGTTATTGTGGCTTGTCCTACGCTTGACAACAGAAGTGATTGACATCCTGTGCCAGGGGGAACAGGGGTGGGGGGAGGTCTTCAGTAAAGGACAATGTGTTTTTTTTTTGTTGTTTTTTTTTTTTTTTTTTTTTTTTTTTTTGCCTTTCTGTGACTAATCAAAGGGACAGGGAGGCTTCGGGGAGAGCCATCACCACAACTTGAGAAGCATCAAAACCAAAGAAAAATGCTTCCAAACCCTGTGTTCTCAGTGTGTACCGCAAGTCTGGTTGCCTCTGGCAGAGCTGGAGAGGTCAGTATCCAAAAAACCTTCTCAGGCTCAAGGGCAGGAGATGGGCAGCGTGCCTGCCACCTTTCGCACCATGCTAAAGTCCCGCTGAATCAGACTCACCTCTGAACACACACCAGAAAGGACATGGGAGAGAGTGTGGAGTTCAAACAACAGACAAAGGTGAATGGGCAGTGGATCTTGGAAGACTCCCCACTCCAACTCGAAGGCTTGCTTGTTTTGGACAGCAATTGCCGCTTCATCTAGTGTCCCCTGCACGGATTCCAATGAAAATAAGGCAAAAATTCAGCACAATACAAACTGCAGATTCTGTTCCTCTGCGAAAAATAAATACACTGGTATCACAGTAAGGGTGAGTGCTTGCAGAGATGCTGATTATTTTGGATCCAAGGGCTGAAGTCTTAGCATTCCCCAGGAAGTCTCTTAAACCATGAAATCTTCCAACTCAGTGTAACAAGGAACTCTACCGGGAAGCATTGTCCAGCTTCTTGGCTTACTTCAGGCGCGTAGATCATTGATTCCATTTCCCCATCCCTTAATTTAATCTAGCCTTATCTCTGACTCTCCCCCTGGCATGTGCAGAGAGCATTTATCTTCTCTTGGGTTGTCTCCAGTCTCTGGGACTGGGTTCTCCCAATCATCTGCCCAGTCACCTTTACAGGCTCAATGCAACACAGAATCATTCTCTCATTAAAAGTCCACCCCACGGCCACCACCCAAGTCTGAAGTCCCAGCACCTCTCCCCCGTTCCCGCCTACTTGGAACCTCTGCATCTAACTTCTCCATATCCAGTAGAAATCTTCCCACTTGTGATTAAACTCTTTCACCTCTGCTCTCACCCTGTCAGGCTGTATAGAATGTGGTGCCTGTGGAGCCCATACCCTGACTTCAGACTTTTGCACCCAAGACCTGTGAGACAGGCCTGTTAGACATGGAGACTAAGGTGCTCATCTGCTACTTTTGTGCTGGGGGCCTCGGTCCAGCCTGTGCATCCTCCTCAGTTGGTGACTCTATCTCTGAGAGCTCCCAGGGTTCCAGTTAGTTGACTCAGTTGGTCT
This sequence comes from Apodemus agrarius, assembly GCA_964023405.1. NCBI lineage: Eukaryota > Metazoa > Chordata > Mammalia > Rodentia > Muridae > Apodemus > Apodemus agrarius. Next base: position 45,153,894 of record OZ030020.1, on the reverse strand, counting down.
TCCTGTGGGGTTTCTATCCATTCAGGACTTTCAATCCTTCCCCCGACCTCTTCCATAAGAGTCCCCAACCTCCATCCAATGATTGGCTCTGTGTGTCTGCTTCTGTTTTCGTCAGCTGCTGGGTAGAACCTTTCATAGGACAGTTATGCTAGGCTCGTTAATAGCATCAGGGATTGGTGCTTGCCCATGGGATGGGGCTTAAGCTGAGCCCTTATTGGTTGGCCATTCCCTCAGTCTCTGCTCCATCTTTGTTCCTGCACTTCTTTTTTTTTTTTCTTTTCTTTTCTTTTCTATATTCTTTGTTTACATTCCAAAGACTTTACCCTTTCCAGTTCCCATAAGTCCTCTTCCACCCGCCCATTCCCCAATCACCCCGCTCCCTATCATTTCTCTGTTCTGGTACTCTCCTACAGAACTGGATTTAGTCTTTTCCGGACCAGGGTCATCTCCATCCTTTTTCTTGGGAATCTTTGGCTTAGCTAATTGTGTCTTGAGTATTCAGAGCTTCTGGGCTCATTAATATCCACTTATCAGTGATTGCAATTCATGTGTATTCTTATGTGATTGGGTTAGCTCACTTAGGATGATATTTTCCAGATCCAACCATTTGCCTACAAATTGCATGAATTCATTATTTTTAATTGTTGAGTAGTATTCCATTGTATAAATATACCACATTTTCTGTATCCATTCCTCCTTTGAGGGACATCTGGGCTCCTTCCAGCTTCTGGCTATTATAAACAAGGCTGCTATGAACATAGTGGAGCATGTGTCTTTATTGCATGCAGGGGAATCCTCTGGGTGTATGCCCAGGAGTGGTATGACAGAGTCCTCTGGAAGTGTCATGCCCAATTTTCTGAGGAACCACCAGACTGATTTCCAGAGTGGTTGTACCATCTTGCAATCCCACCAACAGTGGAGGAGTGTTCCTCTTTCTGCACATCCTTGCCAGCACCTGTTGTCTCTTGAGTTTTTAATCTTAGCCATTCTGACTGGTGTGAGGTAAAATCTCAGGGTTGTTTTGATTTGCATTTCCCTGATGACTAATGATGTTGAACATCTCTTTTTTTAATTTTTTTTTTATTTTCTATATTCTATGTTTACATTCCAAAGGCTTTCCCCTTTCCCAGTTCCCACCCACCATAGTTCCCATAGTTCCTCTCCCCCCCCAACTGTTCCCCAATCATTTCCCCTCCCCCCTCGGTTTCTTTACTAAACTGGATGCAATCTTTACAGGCCCAGGGTCCTCTCCTTTCTTCTTCTTGGGAATCATTTGACTTGCTATTTGTGTCTTGAGTATTTAGGGCTTCTGGGCTCATTAATATCCACTTATCAGTGATTGCATTTTATGTGCATTCTTTTGTGATTGGGTTAATTCACTCAGGATGATATTTTCCAGGTCTAACCATTTACCTACAAATTGCATGAATTCATTATTTTTAATTGTTGAGTAGTATTCCATTGTATAAATATACCACATTTTCTGTATCCATTCCTCCTTTGAGGGATATTTGGGCTCCTTCCAATTTCTGGCTATTATAAACAAGGCTGCTATAAACATAGTGGAGCATGTGTCTTTATTGCATGCAGGGGAATCCTCTGGGTATATGCCCAGGAGTGGTATGCCAGGGTCCTCTGGAAGTGACATGCCCAATTTTCTGAGGAACCGCCAAACTGATTTCCAGAGCGGTTTTACCATTTTGCAATCCCACCAACAGTGGAGGAGTGTTCCTCTTTCTCCACATTCTCGCCAGCACTTGTTGTCTCTTGAGTTTTTAATCTTAGCCATTCTGACTGGTGTGAGGTGGAATCTCAGGGTTGTTTTGATTTGCATTTCCCTGATGACTAATGATGTTGAACATCTCTTAAGGTGCTTCTCAGCCATCTGAATTTCTTCTGGTGAAAATTCTTTTTTTAGCTTTGTACCCCATTTTTAATAGGGTTATTTGGTTCTTTGGGGTCTAACTTCTTGAGTTCTTTGTATATATTGGATATTAGCCCTCTGTCGGATGTGGGGTTGGTGAAGATCTTTTCCCAATTTGTTGGTTGCTGTTTTGTCCTTCTGACAGTGTCCTTTGCCTTGCAGAAACTTTGTAATTTTATGAGGTCCCATTTGTCAATTCTTGATCTTAGAGTATAAGCTATTGGTGTTCTGTTCAGGAACTTTCCCCCTGTGCCCATGTCCTCCAGGGTCTTCCCCAGTTTCTTTTCTATTAGTTTCAGCGTGTCTGGCTTTATGTGGAGGTCCTTGATCCACTTGGAGTTGATCTTAGTACAAGGTAATAAGAGTGGGTCAATTTGCATTCTTCTGCATGTTGACCTCCAGTTGAACCAGCACCATTTGTAGAAAAGGCTATCTTTTTTCCACTGGATGGTTGTATCTCCTTCATCAAAGATCAAGTGACCATAACTCTGTGGGATCATTTCTGGGTCTTCAATTCTATTCTATTGATCTACTTGCCTGTGGCTGTACCAATACCATGCAGTTTTTAACACAATTGCTCTGTAGTATTGCTTGAGGTCAAGGATATTGATTCCCCCAGAAGTCCTTTTATTGTTGAGAATAGTTTTAGCTATCCTGGGTTTTTTGTTGCTCCAGATGAATTTAAGAATTGCTCTTTCTAGATCTATAAAGAATTGATTTAGAATTTTGATGGGGATTGCATTGAATCTGTAGATTGCTTTTGGCGAGATGGCCATTTTTACTATATTGATCCTGCCGATCCAACAGCAAAAACTAAACAGGGACACAGTGAAACTAATTGACGCTTTGGACCAATTGGATTTAACAGATATATATAGAACATGTGATCCCAAAGCAAAAGAATATACCTTTTTCTCAGTATCACATGGTACCTTCTCCAAAATCGATCATATAATTGGTTGCAAGACAGATGTCAACAAATACAAGAAGATCGAGCTAATCCCATGCCTCCTATAAGATCACTGTGGAGTAAAAGTGGTCTTCAATAGCAAGAAAAACAACAGAAAGCCCACATACACGTGGAAACTGAACAACACTCTACTCAATGACACCTTGGTCAAGAAAGAAAGAAATAAAGAAATCAAAGACTTTTTAGAATTCAATGAAAATGAAGGTACAACCTATCCAAATCTATGGGACACAATGAAAGCAGTGCTAAGAGGAAAACTCATAGCCCTGACGGCCTCCAAAAAGAAACTGGAGACAGCATGCACTAGCAGCTTAACAGCACACCTGAAAGCCCTGGAACAAAAAGAAGCTAATTCACCCAGGAGGAGTAGAAGACAGGAAATCATCAAACTCAGGGCTCAAATCAATCAAGTAGAAACAAAGGAAACCATACAAAGAATCAACAAAACCAGGAGCTGGTTCTTTGAGAAAATCAACAAGATAGATAAACCCTTAGCCAGACTAACCAATGGGCACAGAGACAGTATCCAAATTAACAAAATTAGAAATGAAAAGGGGGATATAACAACAGAAACTGAGGAAATTCAAAAAAAATCATCAAATTCTACTACAAAAGCCTACACTCAACGCAACTGGAGAATCTGGAGGAAATGGACAATTTCCTAGACAGATACCAAATACCAAAATTAAATCAGAATCAATTAGATCAGTTAAACAGTCCCATAACCCCTAGAGAATAGAAGTCTCCCAACCAAAAAAAGTACGGGACCAGATGGTTTTAGTGCAGAATTTTATCAGACTTTCAAAGAAAACCTAACATCAAACTATTCCACAAAATAGAAACAGAAGGAACGCTGCCCAATTCATTCTACAAAGCCACAATCACGCTGATACCAAAACCACACAAAGATCCAACAAAGAAAGAGAAGTACAGGCCAATTTCCCTTATGAATATCGATGCAAAAATACTAAATAAAATTCTTGCCAACCGAATTCAAGAGCACATCAAAACGATCATTCACCATGATCAAGTAGGCTTCATCCCAGGGATGCAGGGATGGTTCAATATATGGAAATCCATCAATGTAATCCACTACATAAACAAACTCAAAGAAAAAATCACATGGTCATCTCATTAGACGCTGAAAAAGCTTTTGACAAAATTCAACATCCTTTCATGATAAAAGTCCTGGAAAGAACAGGAATTCAAGGCCCATACCTAAACATAATAAAAGCGATATACAGCAAACCAGTAGCCAGCATCAAACTAAATGGAGAGAAACTTGAAGCAATCCCACTAAAATCAGGGACTAGACAAGGCTGCCCTCTCTCTCCATATCTTTTCAATATAGTACTTGAAGTTCTAGGAAGAGTAATTAGACAACATAAGGAAGTCAAAGGGATACAAATTCGAAAGGAAGAAGTCAAACTATCATTATTTGCAGATGATATGATAGTATACTTAAGCGACCCAAAAAACTCCACCAGAGAACTCCTACAGCTGATAAACAATTTCAGCAAAGTGGCTGGTTATAAAATCTACTCAAGCAAATCAGTAGCCTTCCTATACTCAAAGGACAAGCAGGCTGAGTAAGAAGTTAGGGAAATAACACCCTTCACAATAGCCACAAACAATATAAAGTATCTTGGTGTGACTCTAACCAAACAAGTGAAAGATCTGTATGACAAGAACTTCAAGTCATTGAAGAAAGAAATCGAAGAAGACCTCAGAAGATGGAAAAATATTTCCTGCATTTCTTTTAGACAGGACAAATCTGGGGTTGAAAGTTTTGTGAGTGGGTGGGCATCCTTATCCTTCCCTGGCTGTAGCAGGTGGCCTCTACAGGTTTCATGTCCTCACTGTTAGGTTGTAGTAGTACCCAGTTAAATACATGATCCTGGTGGAGGCGTGTTCCTTGCTACCTGCCCCAATGTTCTGGATTCCCAAATGAAAGGCAGGCACACACAGATTTTATATTTTGATATGCCTGACACAGCTCAATGGCTGGGCCTCTTCCTAACCTCCACATGGTTAATCCAGCCACCCTCTGATAGTCCCGAGTTATTACTTACTAAAAACTCTATATTCCATCTTTGCCGCCCTGGACCCAGTTAGGCAGCCCTTTGGGGGCCGCTCTACCCCAGCTCCTACATGGCGACTATGCTTTGTCCCTCGCCTTCTCGGGCATGATGTCTCTTCTCCTTCACCTCTTCTGGCATAGCAGATCTCCCTCCTCTTCCCCATCCCAAGAGCAGGAAACATCCTAAGGTCTCACCTCTGTCTGCCCTGCCTAGCCATTGGCTGCCAGCATGGCATATTTACTTACCAATCAGAACCAACTGGAGGCATGGTCCCTCAGGGTCTTATGTGAGGATGTGTGGACTCCCATGCAAACAGTTTTGGTGACCCAAATTAACATAACACAAGCATCCACATTAGGCATCTCAGCTAAGGTCACCCGCATTGACCCCTGGGAGCCTCCCCCAACCCAGGTCTCTGGGACTTCCTAGAGATTCCCTCAACACCCCCAGCAGCTGCAGATTTCCATTCATTCCCCTGGTCCTGTGAGCCTCTCTCCTATCTCTCCCCACACCTGATCCTGCCCCCAAACCCCCTCTCTCTCCCCTCTCCTTTCCACTTCCCTCCCTCTGTCTCCTATGACTATTTTGTTCCCCTTTTGAGATTCAAGCATGCTCACTTAGACCTTCTTTCTTGTTTAGCTTCTTTAGGTCTGTGGGGTGTATCGTGGGTATTCAGGACATTGTGGCTAATATCCACTTATCAGTGAGTGCATATCATATCTGTCCTTTTGACCCTGGGTTGCCACACTCAGGGTATTTTCTAGTTCTATCCATTTGCCTGCAAATTTGATGATGCCCTTGTTTTTAATAGCTGAATAGTATCCCACTGTGTAAATAAACCACTGTGTAAATCTTCTATATCTGTTCTTCAGCTGATGTACATCTAGGTTATTTCCAGCTTCAGGTTTTTATGAATAAAGCTGCCATGAGCATAGTGGAGCACGTGTCCTTATGTTAGGGTGGAGCATTTGGGGGGGCATATGTCCAGGAGAGGAATAGCTGAGTCTTCAGGTAGAACTATGTGCAATTTTCTGAGGAACTTCCAGATTGATTTCCATGATGCCTGGTCAATGGCTGCTCTCAGCCCTCCACCGTGGAGTACATTGGTCTGATGTCAATGTGTCTGTACCGCCCACTTTCATATGTTGAAACCTAATTATCAACATGATGGTTAGAGATTGAGGATGGAGCGCAGTGGTAGACTGTGTATCCAGCATACATGAAGCCGTTGCTTCAAGCCTCAGCACCATATACACACAAGAGGGTGTGTATAGTAAGCAGTGGGGCTGATGGGAGGTGATTTGGCCACTGCTGATGAAATCTAGCCTTTGGGAAAGAAGACGAATAAAGACATCTTACTTCCCACCACATGATGATGCAATAAGCAGGTACCATCTAAGAACAAAATGTCAGCCCCCACCACACCATGGATCTACTAGCATCTTAGTTGTGCACGTCTCGGGCTCTAGAACTATGAGGAGAAATAAGTTCCTGTTGTTACATAGGCTACCAGGATTATTGCATCCTGTTATAGCAACCTGCGCAAATAAAGACAGTAGCCACCCCGGGACCTGTGCTGGGACCTGTACACAGCGAGAACAGGCAGCATCTCCTGGCTCTAGGTGTTCAGTGTACAGCAACACCAGTGGAACCTTAAAGCAACTCAGCATCCGCCTGGGGTCCTCTGTCTATCCAACGCTTGCCACATGCATTCACCGCCATTCCCCTCTGAGTTCCTCTTCACAGTACCACCAGCTGAGCCACTGAGTCCTAAGAAACCCTGAGATATTTGGATGATCCGAACCCTGAGTCAGAGCAAACCAGGATGTGTTCAAACAGTCATATAATCTGCACAGTAGTCACACATTTCACATCCAGGGTCATACCTGGTCTTCACAGTATCTCTCATGGTCTATCACAGGTTTCCTTTGTCATAAGTGAAAATTTAAAAATTTGAAAAAGGTAAGAGGCTTATCTAAGGTTGCTAATAGCCAGAAGAGTCAGGACTGAACTTGAGGCCTTATTGTTAACCCAGTGTTTAGGGTGAATCCCTTCATAAGAAAAGCATCAAAGAAAATTGAGAACTAAGGGTACCCTTGGTCTTAAACAGAATAGAGATTCTGAGACAGTATGACCATCTCCTCACAGGAGACTGTGATTCTCCCTTCCCTCCTCTCAGAACAATAAATATGACAGTCTCTGTAGGAGAGGAAGATACCCAGGGAGAGGAAGACAGAGTCCCAGACATAGAAGCCAGCTGTGCATGTGGGAGGAATACGAAGGGAGAAGTTTTGCCCTCTTCACAGGGCCATCTTCCTTTCCCAAAGTATAGCCTAGATAGTAGGCCTCAGAAAGGACCTGAACTCAACTGAGCAAAGAAACTTCAAAAAACAGAAATAAGAATAAAGACCCTGGATGAGGGTTTCATAAGCTAAAAATAATAATATTAAGCTGGCTCTCCAGTCAGGTCTGTTTTCCATGTTCGCTAAAATAGAATATAGCAAAGATAATAAATGTATAAAGAATAAAGATCTTTCTCTGGAGCCTGCCAACTTCCTCCAAATGCATCTCAGTGAAGCATAAAAGGCTTTTATATAAACCCAGGCTCCTCTGAGAAAAATCACTTCCCATGCCTCTCGGACTGTGGCCTGGCCCAGAACCTCCACTCCTGCAGTCCCAGACAAGACCGAAGTCCCTGAAGAGTCTTATGGAAGAGAAGAAGAAAAATGTGTTTGGAGCTTGGGGGTGCACTTTTTTATCCACAGGGTAGAAAATACTCCCGACCAGCTCAATAAGCCGTGCCCTGGAAAGGCTAGGAGCCATAGAGACACACCCCTACCTTCATTCCCCTCTTCCACAGAATTCCCCAAGCTCTGCCTAATATCTGACTGTGGGTCTCTGCATCTGTTCCCATCAGTGGCTGGGTGAAGCCCCTCAGATGGCAGTTATGCTAGGCTCCTTTTGAGAGAATCTCATTAATGTCAGGGTGGGCTCTCTCTCACTGCATGGGTCTCAAGATGAGCCAGTCATCGCTTGGCCCTTGTTTCAATTTCTACTCCGTCTTTACCCCTGCACATCATACTGGCAGGAGAAATTGTGGGTTAAGGGCACCACAAGAAAACATACAGAATCAACTAACCTGGGCCCTTAGGGACCCACAGAGACTGAACTGCCAACCAGAGAGCATGCATGGGGCTGGCCTAGGCCCTCAGCACAAATATAAGAATTGTGCAGCTCGGTCTTCATGTGGGACTCCTAACAGCAGGAGCAGGAGCTGGATCTCACTCTGGTGCCAACCTTTGGGTCCCTTTCACTTAACTGGGATTCCTAGTCCAGCCACAATAGGAAAAGATGTGTCCAGTCCTAATGCAACGTGATATGCCAAAGTGGGTTGATATCCATGGGAGGCCTCCATTTTTCTGAGCCTTGTCTGAGGAAAGGGGAGGGGCAAAAGGATGGCAGGGAGGTGAAGTGAGAAGGGACTGGGAGGAGAGGAGGAAAAGAAAGCTATGATCAGAATAAATACATTATTTAACAAAAACACTATCATGATAAATATATTAATACATTAAAATGCTAAATAAAAATAAATAAAATTTACTTTGAACACACACACACACACACACACACACACACACACACTAAAACCGGGAGTAGAATTTGACCTTCAGGTTCAAATGTGTAACTAAGGAAGACAGATGGACTTCCTCAGTGCTGCCACTCAGTGCTGCCTCCACATAAAACCAGACACACTGAAACTATTAGAAAAGAAACTTGGGAAGACTCTGGAGGACATGGGCACAGGGGAAAAGTTCCTGAACAGAACACCAATAGCTTACGCACTAAGATCAAGAATTGACAAATGGGACCTCATAAAATTACAAAGTTTCTTTTTTTGGTTTTTCAAGACAGGGTTTCTCTGTGTAGCTCTGGCTGTCCTGGAAACTCACTCTGTAGACCAGGCTGGCCTCAAACTCAGAAATCCACCTGCCTCTGCCTCCCAAGTGCTGGGATTAAAGGCCTGTGCCACCACTGCCTGGCTTATGTATGCTAATTATAGAAGACCAAAGCGTTTAATTTGAAAGCTTATTATGATGATGACCGCTTAAGTAAATTGTCATTGTCATTGGAAGCATGCTTATGGCCAGAAAGCTCCACATGGAAATCTCTCGCCCTAGTCCAGTAGGGTGAGCAGACCCCAGAATGGATGTACCAGGAGGGCTCCACTCACTGTAGTAGAGACTCAGCAAGTGACTGGACAGACATCAGCACACGCACTCCATGCCCCCGGTCACACCCCGTTTCCCTGTACCTCAAAAACAGCCTAGACTCCTACACTTATAATGGTTGAGAGACAACTCAGCTTTTATTTGATTCAAAAGGTACTTGTGAGGTCCTGCATTCATCCCTAAGAAGTGTGTGCAGGGAACTGCCTGTTTGACTAGGGCCAAGCTACAAGAACCCAGAGGGAAAGGCAAACATGAAGGAAGCATGGAACGCACTGCTTTGAGACCACACTTCTATCGAGGTAAATAATTAAAAAAGAGTAAGTCCCGGTGGGTCCAGCTCGGGCGACTCTCATGGTCGCCACTGAGCCAATCTCTTTCAGCTAGCTCTCACAGCATCTCAGCTGTGTTTCCTCTCCACCATAGACTCTGTAAATGGCGGGAGCCCGCTCTGTACCCAAATACCTGGTAAAGCGTGCCTCTTAAATAGTTAACCAAATATCTTTCTAACCGCTCCAAAACACCAGAAATACATCTGAAGCCATCTGAATATCCGCATCTCCTTTTACTCCTCTGCTCATCTGGATACCTCCTTCTCCTCCTCCTCCTCCTCCTCCTCCTCCTCCTCCTCCTCCTCCTCCTCCTCCTCTCTCTCTCTCTCTCTCTCTCTCTCTCTCTCTCTCTCTCTCTCTCTCTCTCTCCTCTCCTCTTCCCTCTCCCCAGTCCCCTCTCTCTCGCTCCTCCTACTCTCTCCCCTCCAATCACTGGCCTCTCACTGCCTCACTGTGAATGGATAGGAAATATCTTGCAACACACTTCCCTGGCCTGAGATGAACTTTCCTCTCATGCAGACTCTTGGGAATCTAATTCCTTGCCTGAAACTCTCTGAGGAGACCATCTCCACATGGGAGAATCAAACGTTCAACCACTGATGAACCCAAATGCTCAGCCAGGGTCTCTAACGCCCTTGGATTAGTATGTGAGTGGTTTTCAGTGCAGAAACATTTCCTCAAAGTGCCTGATACTCTGAGAGAAGCCTGGTGACTAAACCAGTATGCTTGTGTTTTAAAGCCAGAATGGTGGCTTCTATAATCCCTGCACTTGGGAGGTTGAGGCAGAAGAAACAATTGTTCAAGCTCATCCTTGGCTACACAACAAGTTCAGGACCAGCCTGGCTCTATGAGACCCTGTCCCAACAACAAAACTATGATGTAGGCTCCTTGTTCCTGTCCAACTGCAATCATGCCTGTTTGAAACTCTGATGGCCACATCGGCATCTTTGCCCAGTAATTCTTTGCCCAGATAAAGTCAGCTCTGGATGGCCAGTCTATCCTATGACTCTGCTTCCTTCCCATCTTTACCATATCTGTCAGCTTCCCAGAGCTCCCCTCTACCACCTAACGCAGTCACATGAGAAAGAGAAGTTCAAATGATATTCTGAGACTGCCTCTCAAGCAGGCTGAGGGCTGCTTCCCAAACATGGGAACATGCCGCTTCTGCACAAGCCTCTCCCCTGACAAGAATGCCTGCTCGATTTCTCTTTACTGCACCAAAGCATACCACATGGCAAAAAGAAAAAAGGGGAAAGGTCAAGACTTAAAGTCATGTATAATCCATGGCCTGATCTGTGCTGTATATCCATCCATTTCTTTAACTATAGATTTGGACTAGTAAAAAATGAAGATGAGAAGGAGAAGGAGGAGGAGGAAGAAGAGGAGGAAGAGGACAAGAATATATTAAGCGGTTGTGAGAATTAAATGGATTCTGCAAATTACAGTTACAGTGCACAACATGCAGCAGAATACCCGAGGTCCATCTCATTTTCTTTCTTAGAGTCTCATTGCCTATAAAAATCAAAGCACCAATAGCATCCTCTCTGAGGGGTTTCGTGATGATCAGGAGGGCTGGAGCTGATGCAGTAACTTTGAGAGTCAAGCAGGAACCCTATCTTCAATGTACAGCTACATCTGTCTTGCCTGGACACAGGACACACACTGTCTGGACCACTCACAGGAATTTAGCTCAGACTTTTGAAGAGAAGGCTATTTTTGTTGATTGATGGTGTTGGAGCTTGTTTGGGCTTCCTGTCTTTTCTTAAGGCACTTATCTGTCCAACCAAATCAACTACAAGACCCGAGACAAAGAACAGCATCTTATGCTGCAGCTGCAGAGCTCACAAATCCTTGTATACAGTAGGAACTCAGTTGTTTGCACTGGCTGCTATTGCTTGGAAAGATAACAGTCTGGCTGTGGAAATAAAACTCTAGAGGGCGCCACTCTGACAAAGGTTGCTCCCATCAGGGTCTACAGCCAATGGGACGCTGCTTCTCCTTATCCATGTCATGGAGACTGTATCCAAGATGCTGTTGAGACAGAGACCTGAACTCAGCAGTGACATTGGAAGGAGTAATGAAAGGTGTAACCCCAGACTCGCAAGACACAGAAAAGTACAGGAGATGTGAAGCCCACACATTTCCCAAATGAAACCCTAAATGTTCCCGCTGTGGTCGCCACCATTCTACCAAGTCAGCAGTGACATGGAGCCGCACTACCTTCCCCACTCTGTGTGTCTGCCAAGCAGTGGTAGGCTCACTTCTCATTTAACAGGCTGGCTCTGACTGCGCTATATGAGAGCCACATCTTCTCTCAGACATAAATCAAGTTCTCCCGAGTCTTCATCTTCCTCATAGTTAGCTCTTCCCTGACAATCAGCAGGTATGAATTCCATTAGTAAATTTGAATGCCCATGCCTGGCTCTCCTTCTCTCTTATCTTCGTTCATTCCTGCAAAGCTAAAAACAGGAAATTGAGGGGACTCAGAGGATAGATGTATCCGAAGCTAGAAACACCAACACGTGGGCAGAAGAAGTTGATTATGCCATGCTATCATTTTCTCCTCTCTCAAACTAGTATTAGAGAAGTCTTGCTGACCAGAGTTCAGTGTGTGTGTGTGTGTGTGTGTGTGTGTGTGTGTGTCTGTGTGTGTCTGTGTGTGTGTGTATTGCTGAAAGTTGAACATAGGACCGTAGGCATGGTAGGTAAGCACTCTGCTGCTAGGCTATATCATCAACCCACAATCAAGGTTTTCATATGAACAAACTTTATGCCTTAAGGAGCTAAAACTAAGAAAACAGAAATTTCTAGCATGCAAAAGACCCATGTCTAACTCAAATTAATACAAAAGGGCAACTTCAGGGAAGTCTTAGTGGTCACCTTTTTATCCCCCTTTATTATCTGTGCTGACATTGAAAGTTACAGCAACATCATACTTGCCCAACAGAAAGAGATGGCCCAGGTGTCTCCTGAGATGCTCTTTGGTTCTGGAATCTGAGGTTCAACATGTGGTAATACAATATGGAAGTATGTCTAGGAAGCTCTAAACAGGTATCCTCCACTGGAGGTCAGTGAGAAAGGATGGGCTGATAGTGGACTCCACTGGGGGGAAGTCTGTGGCTGCGTACTCTACAGTGCACAGGCCAGAAGCTATTCATAAAGGGACGTCTGGCCCAAGTGTAACAGGGCTGAGGCTGAGAATCCCTAGTTTAGCAAAGACTTGGGGCAAAGTTAAGGTAAGTGCAGCAATTTGAATACCCTTCTGTCACTAGATGGACTGGACTCATTACTAAAGAAATATACCAGAAGTAGACAGTAGCACAGAATCTCACAGTTCAAGCCAATGAAGAGAACCATAGAGGTACCTTAAAGTTGAGGCTTGCAATGCCAAGGAAAACTCTGAAGGCTGAGTCACAGTCTCTCTCCCTAGGAGTTGGAGATGCTTACTGTGTGTGAACAAAGGGAGACTGGCCACAGTACTATCCTGCATGGAGAATTAAGAGCAAGAGCCTAGGGAGGTGGAAAGCAGCCAGGAAACCCAACTCAATGCCCATGAGTCCCAGTTGGTGGTCAGCATTCCACACTAGCTGAGCCAGGGCAGATGTAAGCACAGCTGTGCTAACCAGAAGCCTGCCAGTGGGGAGCGTTCTGGAGGAGGACACCTCTCTGTGCCATGAGACACATGTCTTCTTTTCCACTCTTCCTTCATTGACAACGTCTTCCACATTCAAGCTGGTTGTTCCCAGGTAGGGTTGGGACTCCGCCAGTCCATGTCCTTAAGGAAATCTAGGCTTAGGAAGCTTGGCAACTTGATAGGATAAACTACAGAAAGGAATTCTCACTAGCACCCCTCAGGATGTCAGGGTTCTCCCCCACTGTCTCTCCATCCCTCTAGGTCCCAAAAAGTATCATCTTAAAATGGTAGCCCATAACCCAGGTAAGCAGTGGGGGATGGCTCTGACTGTGGGTGGGCCTGCAGGGATCCTGACAAAGGGACCACATTTTAGAGCTGCCACCACACTGGGATAGTTTTCTTCTCATGTAAGCATAAGTAAGTAGAAAATAAAATTTAACAATTTATGGACTGGGAAAATTCTATATCATGAGAGAAAAAGTAGGTATGATGCTCTTTAAGGATTTATTTATTTTGACTTTGTAAGTATGAGTATTTTACCTGCATGTATGCCTGTGTACCACATGCATGCCTGTTACCTGCAGTAGTCAGAGAGAGCATCAGGTCCCACTGAAACTGGAGCTACAGAGAGTTTGGGGACACTCTACAGGTGCTGGGAATCAAACCAGGTCCTCTGCAAGGGCAGCCAATGTTCTTAACCACTGAGTCATCTTTTCAGCCCTAGAGGTGGTTATGTTTTTTAACAGACAAAAAAAAATATTGGGAGAAAAGATGTATTTGCTTTTTTTTTTTTGAACTAAAAAATGTCTATATTTCATAACAAAATCAATACAAAACCTTGGTTCTGACACACAAATGGTACCTGGATGTTAGAGTTTGCTCAGGAACTGTAACAGAAGGTTGTCATTAGTTTAAGGACAGACTAGGCTCCATAGTGAGTGCCAGACCAGGAGGAGGGGACAAAGAAAAGCAGATTGGGGAAGAGGAGGAGAAGGATGAGGAGGAAGATGAAGAAGAAGGGGAAGAGTGGGAGGAGGGGGAGAACAGCCTGCAGAGTTGAGGAAAGCAGAATTTAATTAGTCTTTAAAGGAGTAGACTTAAGCATACTTGAGCGTGTGAAGCTGTTCACTGACTAAAGGCACTGAAGAGCTGACTTCAATCCCCAGGATCCGCATGGCAAGAGGAGAGCGCCATCACACTGCTAAAAACTACTAGCAAGCACTGTCTGCCACTGTTATGAATCATAATGTAAATATTTTTGATGACAGATGTTTGTTAGGGAGAGCTGGGACCCACAGGTTGAGAACCACTGGTCTATATGGATAATAAAAAACAACCCAGTACGGGTAGCTGCTGCTCTTTCACACACACAAAAAATAAGGTAATATTACGGAATCATACTAAAATAGTAAATTCAAGGGATTAAAAAAAAAGGATTGCCTTGTCTTACAGACCATGATGAAAAGAGACCTCTAGGGCTAGGTCCTAAAAGCACCACATGCTGCCTAAGTATGCGGGCACACACTCTTAATCCTAGGACTCAGAGGGCTGAAGCAGAAGAAACAGAAGTTGGACCGGCCTGCACTGGAGAGCAAGATCCTGTCTCAACCAGCCAACAGAGAAAGCCGCATGTTTCTTGGAACCCTGCCACCGCACACTGAGAAAGTCAGGCAGCCAAACAGAGAGCCACGGGTACATCTTCTGGCTGATTTTGTACCCTGTAATGAGGGTCCTAGCCATCACCTGAGTCAAACGCTGGACACCTGAGTGACCCTTCAGCTTAAGCCACTGAGTCACCTCAAGCTACCCCAAGTGATATTGGGTAATGTGAGCTATCCTCACCAAGTCCTGACCAACATGGAAGTTCATAAGTAAACTAATGACGGTTGCTGTTCTGAGCCACTAAGTTTCTGAGGGTTTTATTATGCAACAACAGATAACTTGAATACTAACCAAAGAACGCCTAACTAAAGAGAAAGGAGGTGGTGATTTGCTGTGGCTGCCTGGTAACCAAGATGTGGTGGGGGCAGGGCAAACAGAAGGCTGAGGTTCTATCCTCCCTTCAGAGTATCATGAAATTGCCCTGGACTCTGAGGACACTAAAGAGTATTTTAGGACATACTCAGAGTATGTTCCCAAAATACCACTGTGGTCATCTAAGACACCCTCAAGCAGTCACCAACTAGTTTTTGGAAAAGTTTCCTATGCGAGCACGCCAATGCAAGATGCTACAGCTCTTCGTGTGGTGGATGAAGGCATCGTTCCATGTTTACGGCTTGGCTTCAAGAATTATTTTCCAGGGGTCACTTAGAAGGAATTAACAGGGAAGATTTGCCTGAAAACCATCTTGGAGCCGTGACAACTACAATTCCCAAGGTGTTTCGGGGAGAAGACAGTCAGAGATTACCACAGAGACCCAATTTCTTTCTCTTAGCTACTGATGTCCTTCTACTCTTTATGGTCCCTAAAGCCTAGCTTCAGGTGCTCCTGGGGCAGCTGGCTTTCTACCTACCTGACACTGTCTCACAAGATTAACCCTGGGAAGCCTCAGGAGAACCTCCAGACCCTCATCTATGCCCTTCAGCCCTGATACCATACAGGCTGACTACTCTCTGACTTACTTCCAGGGAAACCTGGGACATCTGCTGAAGTGGTACCATGTGGCAGGTCTGGGGTGGGTACTGCATGAAGACCAAGGAAAAGAGAATCCCTTAACTCTCCCCTTCCCAAACAAAGGGTTCACTCTGGAAAACAATATGGAGAATCCTTTAAAAGCTAAAAGAAATTAGCACACCATATGCCCCCCAGTAATCTCACTAGTGACTTATAGAGCCAAAGAAAATGAAATCAGAGAATACCAAAGAGACACCTACATCCCTTTGGTTATTGTGGTACCATTCACAACAGCCAAATATAAAATCAGCATGGGTGCCCATTGGTGCACAAGTGAATAAAACAGGATGTGGTACGGGTGTGCAATGGGCCACTATTCATCCACCAAAAAGTAAATGTCATTTGTGTCAAGGGAGAGCTGTAAGCCATCCTGTTAAATTTACTAAGCCAGGCACCAAGGGCAGGTGCTGCATGTTCTCATGTGTGGAAACTAAAATATACGTGATATAGTAGAGAGTGGAACATTGACAAGAGAGACTGGGGAGAAAGAGGCATGCCCATGGAGGTTTAGGAAGAAGACACCAAGCACAGTTGAGTAGAAAGAAAGAGTTCTGGTGCCCTATTGCCAATGCTAACTATGGTCTACGACCCATGATATATTTCAAGAACAAGAGACCTTCCGCACATAGAGATGATTCATGCTGCGGACATGGAAATGCTAGCTGCCTTGCTTTGCTCATTATTCTTCATGGGACCGTATTAAACTGTTAGGTTATATTTCACAAACATTTACAAACACTATGTGTCAACACAAACAAATAGCAAGGGCTGATGATACACAGCTGTAATCCCAGCACTCAGGAGGCAGAAGCAAGAGGATCAGAAGTTCAAGGTCAGCCTGGGATACTTAGCCAGACTCTGTCTCAAAAAATGAAAACGGGTGAGTATGTATTGACCAAGTATAGATAGACAGTCAATCAGCTTACTGATTGTCAGACCTATGGCTTTTTTTTTCTTCAATTTTGCAATGATGTGAAAGAACTATACATTCTGTAAAAAACTGTATAGTTGGACCCCTAACCACTAAGTCATCAACCTAAGAAGACATGGGGATCTCAAAGAAGTCAGAAGATCCCAAACCAAACAAGTCCATTATGTAAAGGAAAAGGTAATTTAAAAAAAAAATCTGATAAAAGCAGTAGCACAGTGCTATGTGCTATGGAATGAGCACATAGCTCTCTTCAGTCCAGTCTACAAAATAGCTTGACTAACACAAGCTAAATGTGGAAACAAAATACTACCTCACAGTTACAGAGGAAAGCTGGGGATTGCTCCCTACTGCCTAACAACAGAGGCTGAAGTAGGAGATGTCGTCATGGAATGGACGTTCACGTGGCTCACACATCTCTTACATGCGAGAGGGAGGCAGTCATGGGCAGCTATGCCTTGATAGCGTCACCAGAGTCCACATGGCTAGCTTTCTCTATGATACTCAGCACAAGGTTCCTTCCTCAAAGTCCTCTCGTTTCAGTTCATAATTTTATTAGCATGCATCAAGTCACAGAATGAGTGTCCTGATAATGTTTCACAATGACATGTCTACGATATACTTCAATTATATTTGCCCACCTCTGTTACTATCTCTTGTCTCCTCTATCCCACTAGTATCCTGAAGCTTGCACTATCATCCAAGATGGCTTCCACAACACCAGCCATCATGTCCACTTTGCCAGGAAAGTAGAAGGATATAGTTGAGGAATGGGAAAATCTGCATTCTCTGACTTCACTCCCTTTTAAAAGGCTTTCCCAGAATTCCCACCCAACAGCTTCTTAACATTTCACCGGCTAGAACCAGATCACATGACACCTTCCAGCAGCAAAGCCAGTAGGACGTGATCTCATTACTGAGCACACTGACATCCAAATGAAATCAGAGTTCTAAAAGTAAATCAAGAATGGTCCCAGATATTGGTGAGACAACCAGCAATCCAACCATGGAAAAGAACTAAATTTTATTATATACCAGCTCTCAGCCAGATACTTCTCATAAATTTCTCACTTAATCCTAATAGTAAACCAGAATGGTTTCAAAGTAATCATTACATTTACAGATAAGGAAATGGGATCAAAGAGCATATGAAGTACTACCCCTCATATGGAGCAGATTTGAGCCAGGTCTGAGTTTAGGACTTGAACTTTTTCCCGCCATGCTGTTTCCTCTAAGGAAAAACACATTGTGGCCATTTCCGGCACTGTGTAGGTCTTTAAAACTCCTATTGTGTTATGGTGCTTCCGTAATTTCTCTAGAGAGAATATGGGACTGACTTTGGTTATTTTGTGATGCCTGTGACATTAAAATTGCAGGTCATTTCAGCTGATCCAGCAGGGGCAACCACTGAGTGCACCCAGAGAGCCCCGTGACAGACATGCCAGTGTTTGGAAAGCATTTCCTGGCCCCCTCTCCCCAGCAGTTAGGATAAACAGACACCAAAGGTCATTTCTGCAGAAAGCCGTTCCTGGCTGAGCACGCAGCCAGCATGCGCCAGCCCCTGCCCTGCAGCCTTCGCCATTGATCGTTGTCGTTAGTTTAAAAAAAAGAAGTGTTCTTTCTGTTTCCTCTCCTGATTCCTTTCTGAAAGGATAATGTGGCCCCACGCACAAAGGAGCCTTGTCCGAAACCAGAAGCTCCACTGGCATCCTGGCTCCACTCCAGAAACCTAAGTGTTGCAAGACTGGAAGAGGTGCAAAGCTAGGAAGGAAACAAAAATCTCCCATCAGCTGCAAACAGGCTCGCCAACTCTGCTCAAGATTCCGGGCCATTTGCTTCCCTGCCCGCGGGAGAAGCCAGTTCTGATGTGCATGAACAAGGCATAAATAGCTATTGTAGCGCTTTCTTTCTACAATGTGACCCATTATAAGGCACACAGGCACAGCCCTATAGGGCCGGCCCTCCATGCCGCGGGTCCCCATGTTGTTTATAGACATCTGCTGGTATACAGTGGCCTCTCAAGGTTGGTGAAGCGTCCTGGCACATTAGCTCCTGACAACATCATTTTCTTTAGAAGACCAAGCCTGCTGGGTCATGGCAGTGCACACTTTTAATCCCAGCACTCAGGAAGCAGAGGCAGGCAGATCTCTGCAAGTTTGAGGCCAGCATGGTCTACAGAGTGAGCCCAGGATGGCCAGGGCTCATTACACAGAGAAACCAAAAACCATAAGCAAGAATGAGGAGGAAGGGGGGAGGAGGAGGAGGAGGAGGAGGAAGATGCATCCCTTCATCCCACATCACAGGCCACACATCACCTGTTAGTACGGGTTCCTAAGAGCTGATGTCAGGAGGTAAAGGGAATGGAGACAGCACCGGGTGGCTGGAAGACGGCGCATTCATCTTATACAGTTATTGGATTCTAGATGTCTTTAATACACTTCACTGGGCTCCTCTGAAGGGCAGTTTCATGGCTCAAGAAAGAGATGTCAGTGGGGTCCTTCTCAAAGCACAGGATGCATGAGGGTGGCGGAGTGAAGGAGACAAAGAGACATAAGAGAGCAGATATCTGCCATTGAGAGAAAGAAGCCACTGGCAATGGGGACTGCAGAGGTGGCCATTGGTTAAGGATGTTTGAAGCTCTCACAGAGGAGTCCTGTTCTAGTAGCTTACAACAGCCTGTGACCCCAGCTCCATGGAATCCAAGTGTCCTCTCTGGCCTTCATAGGCACACACACACACACACACACACACACACACACACAATTTTTAAAAAAAGAAGAAGAAACCTCTGTTGAGGAAGAAAGAACTGGCAAAACCTAAGCCCTGTGCCTGCCCTGACCTAGCACCCCACCCGCCCCACACCACAGCGTAGCTTTGGTGAGGATGTATTTGTACCAGAGGCTCCATGAAGTGAGACTGTAGAGCAAACTAAACAGAAGTAGCAGAGGGAGTCATTTCAGGATCGTGACATAGTGATACCAGTGGGTTAGGTTCTCACTGAATAGACTGGGGGCTTGTCGGAGGGAGAATCAGGGGAGAACCACTTCTGAAAGATGGCATGATGTCGGAGGAACTTCAGAAACTGGACTGAGGCCCTTCATAATCTCGGCGATGCTCTTAGACCTGTAACTGAGGTTCTGCCTTGGACACCCAACCACAGTGATGTCTACTTTCAGTGGAGCAAGAAGTTTGCTTGAGGTCACTTTTTGTATGCTTTCTTCCAGGTGATTCCTCATAAGAATTTACCAATGGCTAGTGTGGTCCCCTTCAACCCAAGTGGTAGTTTTGGAAAGTGCAAACATGAGTTGTTTGTGAGGACACATGGTCTCTCTTGATGCTGGTTAGAGATCATGCTTGGAATGAGAACTGATGGGCCCACTTTCATACAACAACACTGCTGTATGAATGCTATGAAGATTTTGAGAATTTCACGCTTTCCATTTATTATTAGAATATATATATATGTGTATATATATATATATATATATATATAAAGGAAAGTAAAAGGTTCCCTATCTAACACCATGCAGTTTGACCTACAGTAGTCAGTCACAGAGGATGTAACTATTACTATGCTTGTTTTAGATCCCATGAGTTAGAGAGTGTGGTAGTTTGAATATCCTTGGCCCAGGCAGTGGCACTGTTAGAAGGTGTGGCCTTGTTAGAGCAGGTGTGGCCTTGTTGGAGCAGGTGTGGCCCTGTTGGAACAGGTGTGGCCTTGTTGGAGCAGGTGTGGTCTTTTTATAGGAAGTGTGTTACTGGGTAGGTGGGCTTTTAAGGCCTCCATGTACTAAGCTTTGCCCAGTGCAGAAGAGTCTGTGTCTTCCTGGCTGCCTTCAGAATAAGATATAGAACTCTCAGCTCCTTCTCCAGCATGCTGCCAGGTTTCCTGCCGTGATGATAATGGACTGAACTTCTGAAACTGTAAGCCAGCCCCAATTAAATGTTGTCCCTTATATAAAAGTTGTTTTGGTTATGGGTTCTTTTCACATCAATAAAACTTTAAGACAGAGGGTGAGTCACTAGGTTTCACGTTCATTCAAGAAGCTAGAAAGTTTAAGAAGTAAGGAGGGGATGAACATCTATGTTCTGTCAGGTGTGATCTGGGACCCTGACACCAGCCATGTGGGTCCTTTGCGCTTCTGAGACCTTATAAAGCCTGTGTGTTGTGCTAGAAGTTGCATTCAGTATAACACTTGGTAAACAAGTGAATCGGGATCATGGTTCACCAACAGGGAGTCAGCAGAGAAGAGTTTTGCCAGTGTCCCATAGAAATTAAAGCCAAAGGAGCCCCACTGTCCTCCTTTGAATCAGACTTTCTCACTAAGAGCCAGCAAGATACCTCAGCAGGTAAAGATGCTTGCCACCAAGCCTAAGTTCTATCCCTGGGACTCACATGGTATCAAGAGAAAACCACTGTACAAGATCTCCTCCAACTCCCATATACCTGGCAGAGCATGAATATACCCATACACATGCACACGCACACATGTACACACAAGCACACACACATACACACAGAAACACTAGGGAAATAAACACAGTATTTTTATTACTTAAAAAGAAAAAGTATTTTTTTCACAAAGCCCTAAATTAACAAAAACAAAAAAATAACAAAAAACAAAAACTCCCACAGACCTCTGATTAGGGAAATTTTTAAACTCCAGAGTTCACATGAACACATTTTTCTGGGATTAGCACGCAGTTTCTCAGATAGGTGTTATTTACATTATAGAAACTAGTTCCAGAATCAATATGGATTGTTAATACCTTATCTCACCCCAGAAAGGAAAAACAATAAAGAAACTATGCCTGGGGTGTGCTTGCTCAAGTCTGATGCAAAAGGAACACAGCCCTGGGACAGCATCCATCAGACTTCGTGTAGAAGCCAGTGGTCCCAACGTGAGGAACTAGATCAGAAAGGTGGCACAGTAGGAGGGTAAGGCTGGGAAATGATTTTGTTTTCCTTGCGGTCTGCTTGTGTCAAAACTAGGGACGCCATCAGGAAGCTAAGACCCATTCAGATTTGTGTCAGCCAATGACTCCCGTGAGAAAAACAAACTTGATCATCGTTCAGTTCTAATCTCTTGTCTTTAAGTTGTAAGAAACACATAGAACAATGTAAAGAAAGACCAACCCAAAACAGATGTAAATCATATAAATATGAACATGCACATGAAGCTACCAAAGTGAAGCAGCATGTACAATGGAGAAGTGGTCAGTCAAATCAATCAAACAAACAGACAGACTGACCACTGAAGTAGGAAAGCTGATGAAATAAGATAGCAGGGTGGGGTATAGAAAAGAAGAGCTTTCTTGCTATATTTAGGGTGAGAGGGGACCAAAAAAACCACTGAACTTCAGTGAATAGGTAGATTATTTCAACAGAAATGAAATATGAGAGGTCCTAGAAAGAGTAAGTTAGCTCTAAGTATCAAAGTGATGCTGTCCAGCAGAAACTGAAGAGTCAAGACATGTGTATGCTACTATTCTGATCAATCTGTACAAAAGGGGTGACTGACAAGGCATCAGCAGCCAGGGACACATGAGCATGATTTTAAGGATAAGAGAAAACCAACAGCACATACCAGCAGTGCCAGGTCAGAGGCTCACACTTACTCCAGGAACACGGGAAGGAACAGGTGACCTCACAGTCACAGGCAAGTGCCAAACAAGCCTCACGGTCCTCCGTGTCAATCACCTGCTATCAGAGCTGATTAGACACGAGTATCTAGAACATGCCTGGACTTTCTCAGAGAAAAAGAGCAACAGAAACACAAGCCATTGTGATAAGCCGCACATGCACACAGAACAAAGGTTGGCCAGCGCAGTCAACCAAAAGTGAAGGTTGATCTTTATGGGAAATGACTCAAACGTCCCCAGGGACCTATTGAAATCCATGTTTCATAGACTTGAGTACAATAGACCATCAACATGAATTTGAGAGGCGGAAACCTGATTATGAACACAGCTCTGCCATTCTCTTTAGGGAACCCCTCAGCTTCTGGGGCTCATTTTCTTAACTGGAGAAAGAAACAAAATCTCCAAGACCTATCATGCAGACAGTTTGGGTTAAAGCTGCTTTTTGAATTAGTGGTCTCTGCAATACATATCTGTTCCTTTGGTTATACCCCAGAGGCAAACAAAATTGTATTGTCAGTGGTCTCAGAAATTTGAAATGTTAGTTAAATTAAGACTTCTGCACCATTATTTTGCATTTAAGTTGTATAGAAGTCTACTGTCTAAAACACAGGGAGGAATACACATAGTAACAAGCTGAAAGGCTGCTACTCCTAGACTTTGGAGGAAGATCTCACAGCTCTTCACATTTGATTAATTTACTGTGTGTATCTGCTCTTAAGACTCATGATACAAACACCAGTGAAGTATTAGATGAATCACAGAAATGGGGAGAATCTTCCCTCTAAGCAGAAAACTTTAAAATTTTAAAATATGGTTATAGTACATGAGAAAATCAGATTGGCATGGCGAGGGGGTGGTTTCCTCCCTGATATCTAGCTTTCATAGTCTGGAAATGTGCTATGCAGGTTGCTGGGGCTGATAGCTGTGATGGTTTGAATATGCTTAGCCCTGGGAATGGCACTATTAGAAGGTGTGGCCTTACTGGAGGAAGTATGTCATTGTGGGCATGGCTTTGAGACCCTCATTCTAGCTGCCTGAAGACAGCTTTGGATGAAGATGTAGAACTCTCAGCTCCTCCTGCACCATACCTGCCTGGATGTTGCCATGTTCCTGCCTTGATGATAATGGACTGAACCTGTAAGATAGTCCCAATTAAATGCTGTCCTTCTAAGAGTTGCTTTGGTCATGGTGTCTGTTCACAGCAGTAAAACCCTAAGACAAAAGTGTTACCTTGTGAAACCTGTGAACTATAAGGCCAGCTGATGTAGCAACATATGTCCATGAGTATAATAGTGGCACAAATGTTGTAGAGGTAACCAACAACTTTCTGCTTGGAAGTATAGCCTGATACACAGTAGGAAATTCATACCTGGTACTTAAATCTAGCCAAGAACCCACAACTGGGGAGTTTATAAATGCCAGGAGTAAGCTTCTTGTTATTATTTTTTCTAACTGCCTTCTAGATCAATGTCTCCCTGCTCATAGATTAGTGTTGCTCTCAGATTCCATCCGTGACTTCAGGGTAGGAGGCAGTGGTGAATGATGGTTTGCATAGAAACTCACAGCTGGTCAAAGTACAGAGGATGCCAGTGGAATGCTAAAGCCACAAAAAAAAAAAAATGACATTTACATCACATCCCTCACCTTCAGATCCAAGGACTATCAAGGAAGAGAGATCGGGAAGATTGTAAGGGCCAGAGCAAAACAGGATCATCTAGATATTACAGGACCTCTGTGCTCATGAACTCCCAGCAGCCCAGTTGCCTGACAAGATCAAGTCAGCCAACATTTCAACATGTAGAGAGGGGGAATTCATAAGCACCACCCCTAGTTAAAAAGCTAGTGACAGCTGCTGGGCTTCTGGGGAAGGGAGAGCCAGATTTCTTTAAGTGTATGACCCCTGGTAGGTCTGCCGGGCTCCTTTAAATGGCCCCACACCATGAATATATATGGGCAGAAAAAATGGACTGGGCAGGTTAGTTAAAAAGATAATAAAGAAAGAAGGAAAGGAAAGGAAAGGAGAGGAGAGGAGAGGAGAGGAGAGGAGAGGAGAGGAGAGGAGAGGAGAGGACAGAACAGGAGAGAGGGAGGGAGGAAAAGAGGAAAAAGAGAAAGACAAAAGACTAGGACTCAAAGTGGGAGGGGTGGAGGTGGGGTGGCTCCAGGAAGAACTGGGGAAGGAGTGTGAGGAAATAAATATGTTCAAAATATATTGTATATGCATATGAAATCCTCTAAGATTTAATAAAATATTATTTTTTAAATATTTTAATGTTTCTACTCAAATTTTGGTGTTATAAAACACATTTCCAAATGGGAAGGGGAGAAATCTGACTTTTATAAGAATATTTTGTATTTACTTTTTGACAATTTCACACATATATACAATGTATCTTCATCATATCCATCCTCAACTCCTACCATGACACCAGATTCTTCCTCCCAAAACATCTTCCTCCCATGTTCATGTGCACATGGGTGCAGGGCCATTCACCGAGGATGGGCACCCTACCTCCCAGCACACGCCCAAAGAAAAAAACAATTCCCTCCCCAGCCCCTCCCCCCAGCAGCCACCAAATGCCAATAGCGCCTTAGTAATGGTGAGGCCTAGTAAGCCCCTCCCTAGTCCATGAGGAAATGTTGACACAACCAATCTTTCACACGTCTTGTGTAATTAACCACAGCTTCGGTGATTCCATGAGTGCCCCAGTGAGAAGTGAGGAACCCAGCATGTCCCAGCACTCCTCCCGCACCTCAGGCTGTTACATTCCTTCTGTCCCCTCTTCATCCATGTTCTTTGAGCCTTGGGAGACATAAGATGTTCCATTTATGAATGAGCGAATGAGCTTGTTTTCAGCAACTTGACCATTTGGTAGTCTCTGCATTAGCACCTACACTCTGAAAAAAAAAAAAAAAAAAAAAAGCTTGACAGCAGTGCTAACTTGTACTTATAAATACAAAGTAGGGGCTGGAGAGATGACTCAGAGGTTAAGAGTACTGACTGCTCTTCCCAAGGTCCTGAGTTCAAATCCCAGCAACCACATGGTGGCTCACAACCATCTGTAACGAAATCTGACGCCCTCTTCTGGTGTGTCTGAAGACAGCTACAGTGTACTCACATATAATAAATAAATAAATCATATATAGATATATATTAAAAAACAAAAATAAATAAATACAAAGTAGACTGTTTGACATGTCAACACATTTAGCAAAATAACAGATACATGGTTTCTTAATGAAGACATTTGGTAACTAGAACAAAGACGATAGAAAAATAAACATTTCTCCAAAGTTTAAAGAGTTGATAGCTTCTCAACCCAGAGACAGCAAGAAAAACTTGAAGGTGAAGCAAGTTGGAAGAAATGTAGACGTCAGGCTAGAATCATATTCTTCTGCTCGTAGAAAATGCTCTGGTCCATAAACACACCTTTTCTGTTGAGTTGGGATGCTGTAGACAAAATAGAAAAGACTGTGACTTCAAAACTCATATTTTAAGAAGATGGTGATGCAAATGTGTAAGGTCCAATTAGGGTCACAAGGTGGAGAGTAAATGGTCTTCCCTTGACCTTCTGGGAGGAACCCCCACTGGATGTCCTCAAATGCATCTCTATGCTCTGATGCGTGTAAACTGCCTTCCCAGCCCCCCAAAATAACACTTCGGAGTTAAGAAAAGTAGTTAATTCACTCCAGAACATCTAGGGATTAATTAGTAAAGTACATACTTATATCCAGATGTGCCCAGTCCAGGGATTATTTTAAGCCCCTCATTTTCAGTCTGGTTCTTTCTGTAAGACAAGAACATGACAAGACAGTGTGTACCCACTTCCTTCTCCCTCCATGTGTACAAGGAAACAGCTTCATGGGATTTTCTGTCTTCTAAGATGGCTTGGATCCCTCTGTGAACTGGACCTTGATCCCAAGAACAATATGCTACAGGCTCATCATTGTGTAGTACATATATCTCCTGCTTCTTAGAGAATATGGACCACAACAAAAGTATAGACCAACACCCACCTCCTCCCAAAAGTCCATCACCTGCTAACCTGTCTTTGCTCTTTCTGGGTTTTTGCAATCTTCTTGTTATTATTATTATTGCTGTTTATTATATTTTTTCCAAACTCAAGTATAGCCAATGTTCCATGGGCCTACTCATAAAATGACCTCATGGTTGTGCTTCCTAAGTCTGCTTGTATTTACTACTTAATTCTACCTTCATCTTTATGCCCAGAAGCCTCAGCACCAGGAGGCTTTTACAGGCCTAATAAACATTTACATGCAATATTTATTGCAATCCATTCCTATTACATCAGGTGCCATTAAAATGAAGAGGAAGAAAAAGGCTAATTCTTTTCCCCGAGGAAGTATCATATGCTAGGACGTGCTTTGTATTGGGCAAAAAGTCAAGGAGATTTGGACTTTTTAAAAAAAAACCCTTCTCCAGCTCCAATCTAGCCTTTCTAACATAAAAATCTTTAGATCTCTTTACCACTTATAAGTTATGGGAGCCTTTCTCAGTACAAGTGTGAGTCCAGACGCAGGCCGCTGAAATGCTGAAGCAAACGTTCCTCCGACTATAGCACATCGTTCCCTGGCCACAGTTGACAGTGCACTTGAACAATCACCTTGGCAAGCCCTCTGTCTGATTTCACGCGGGCAACGTCCCACATTTCCCCCCATCAACTTGCCTCCGAGAGGGAGCTTTTCTGCTCTGCCTCTCCTTTAGTCCACTTCCGCAACAGAGAATTTGATAAAGTATAAAAAGAAAGACTTGTCTAATGATGTCCTCCATGCTGCTTTCTGGCTTGCACAGTGTTTTCACACACCGTGCCCGATCTCCCTCTTGGAAACCTTGCAAACTCTCAGGGAGATAAATAGTATCCGTGATTTCCCAGATGGAGAAACTATTCTGTGTCTCAAATCACTCGCTGCTGTAAAGGGTCGAATCCTTCCGTTATTGATGGACTTGGCGAACGTGCTCTAACAGAACCCTCTTCCTCCTTCAGTTAGTGATACAAGCATCAGCTTTTGGCTGAGTGCATGACCACCCAGGACAATGGTACTCCCAGCTCCTCTTGGGGCTGTATGTGACCCTATCACTGAGCTTCATATGAAAGTGTTTCAGACAAGACACAAACAGGCCCCTAGGAAGATTCTGAAGGAGGTATGAGACTTTCCTTCATCTGTTCTTCTTGTTACTAGCTAGAATGTGGACATGATGATATGAGCAGGGATAGGCATCTGGGTCTGCAAAGGGATCATGAAAAGCCCTAATGTCTGGCCAATAGGTAAAAGGAACTGGGTGCCTGCAGGCTTTATGGTCTAAAATGACCAAATGACCGTGGAATATCTATCCAGGCATTAATAGGAGAGAGAACATGACAGAGAAGGAAGAGAAAATGTCTCCCTGTGTAACCTACTGTTTTTTGTTTTTTTGGTTTTTTTTTTTTTTTGTAACAGCTGAACTTAATCTTAACAAGTAAGTTTTAACTGACAGATAGTTTGACTCCTGTACAACACACTGGAGGTAAACAACTACAAAGAGAAGTAGATTTGCTAAAGGACGTGGAAGATGCCCTAGAAAATCAAAATAATTAAGAAATCTGGGTATCATATTTGGGGTATGAAGTGGCCTTTCGATCTGTTAATTTATAAGGAAACTAATTTTTCAAAGTCCTCTTGGCTGGGGAAGACTATATTAACATCACACACACACACACACACACACACACACACACACTGACACCTCAAAAATGAATGTTCTAGCCTCCTAAATATCAGTCTTCACAAAGAAGTAACATTGGAGGAAAGAACTCAGGGAGAGTGGTGTTGTAATTTTGATGCTATACCTAGGAGGCTGTCCTGTTTTAATTCTAAAATCCCTGTTCAGGTGTCAAAACATGCTTTTAAAACCTATGGTCCTTCCATTCACGACACAGCCGGGCAAGGAGCTCATTACCTTCCACCCTTGGTCTTGGCTGGAATTTACCTGACCAGTTCCCACCTGATGAACAAGACTTTACCTGTTCAAGCTGAAGAACATCCAAGGAGGTCGCTTCTGGGGCTGAACCTATTCTATAACCAGGCTCTGCTCCAAAGAGCTGGGGAAAACCTGAGGTCTTGGCAAAAACCAGAGAACTCCAGGTGGGAAGCACGCTTCTTTACCGAACACGGTGTGAGCATTTGCTGAAGGATCCTGTTCTCATGTCTTCTCACTGTGATGGATTGAGCCATCAAATCATGAGCCAACACACACATACACACATACATACACACACATAAACATACACACATACCACACATACATACACGCATACACACATACACATACACACACACATACATACACACACATACACACATACACACACATACACATACATACACATACACACACATACACACATACTCACATACACACATACACACACATACATACACACATACACACATACACACATACATGCACACATACACATACATACACACACATACACATACATACACACATAAACACACACATACCACACATACATACATGCATACACACATACACATACATACACACACACATACACACATACACATACATACACATACACACACATACACACATACTCACACACATACACACATACACACACATACATACACACACATACACATACACACACACATACACATACATACACACACATACACACATATATACACACATATATACACATACTCACACACATACACACATACATACACACATATATACACACATATATACACACTAGACACCATTATCTTCCATACCCTATACTGCGTACACATGTGTGTGTTTGTGTCCACACATGTGCATGTGTGTGGGGGTGTGCATGTGTGTGTTCTCAGCCTTAATTCTAACCCTCTTGCTGCCCTTACATGAAAACTCAGCTCTTCGGGGCCATGTCCATATCTACTTGGTTCTTTTCCCATTCTCCTTCATTCTTATCTCTAAATTCCCCTCTGTCCCTGGGAGAGTCATTTTTCAGTACTGCCAACAATATGCTGTTTTGGAACACTTCCCTTTAAAACAATTCATTTTTCTTTTCCTTTCATTGCATAAATCCTTGAGGCCATGGATACCTGAGCTAACCTCATACCAAAAAAAATAAATAAATAAATAAAAGTATAAATGTTAGGGAAATAAATCTGTAACAATGAAAAAGAGGTCAAATGGCCAGTTTGTCAGAGGCTGCTGGTTCTTAACATTTAAAAACTCTTCCGCTTGCATCTTTGGTTCCCTGATATTATCTGAAACTAGATAGCCAAGGCCCGGAGAAATGACTCGGTGCTGAAGCACTTGCTGCACACACAAGAGCATCTGAGTCTGGATTGATGAAAACGCTGATGGTCACAGCAGCTGCTGTCATCCCACTTTAGTAGGCCGAGTCAGAGAGTACCTGGATGGAGCTGCTTCACAAAGGTGGCCGAATCTGATCCACAGGCTCTGGGTTTGACTAAGAGAACAAGATTGCATCAAAGAACAAGATCGAAGCATGACCAAGGACCATGTCTAGTATCGACCATGGGCCTTCTCATGTCTGAGCATCCCTGTGCATGTGCACCTACAAGTACACACAGGTAAGAAGAGGGAAGTAGATTTTTACAAGAACCCTCTAGACTACAAAGAAAATATCAGTTCACAGGGTTTTAATCATTAAACTAACAGCAATATTGGGACATCATTAGACTTTCTGTGCCATGGCAAAGAGATTTCAAATGGAGTAAGTTCCTCTAAAGGTGCACAACTGTAATATCAAGCCCTCAGGGACTCTATATGTGTATAAGTGGGAGGATGAATACACACACACACACACACACACACACACACATATATATATATACATATATATATATTAATTCCTTGAGATATATTAATATATAAATGAAAAACCCAGGCATGAAAGAAAACAAATAATGAATGATTCCTTAAGAAAAAAGTAGATGGAGCCATTGAGAAATTTTGCTGAAGGTGTAGGATGGGTTTTGTTATCTTTTGCTTGAAGCACAGAGTCTCATGGAAGCCAGGCTGGACTCACAATCCTGACCCATCCTGCCTCACTTACAAGTGACAAGATTACAAATGAGCCACCACACTCAGTCCTGGTAACCTTCTTAGAAAGAAGGAACTTATTCTGATTTTTCTTTGGAGTAATACAAAGTGAAGTCATAAGAGAAATGCCTTAAGTATTTTTAAGAGTCCAATTAAGGTTATTCATCAGACATTTCCATATGGTTTTATGTTTCTATAAATAAGTTTACAACCATTATCTAGATGGTCCTAATTTATATTAATCTGGGATTCAGTTAATGAAGGTAAGTTTCTTAATTCTACCTACAACAAAAGGCTGGGATTTCTTCTCACATCTCATCCCCACATGTTTTGAAAGTTGGACCTTGGAAAGGATGAGTATACACAAGCCCTTTGCTGGGGCTGTAGAATCCCCAAGTGAGGGTACGAAAATTCAAATTTTACCTCGGGGAACATGGAGGTTGCCAGGAGCCACACAGCTCTGGAGCTGTATACGTTTGAGGTTTATTTTTGGCTTTGCTTATTTGCTTTACTTAACAATATTTAGACAAAGCTGAAAGGCCAAGGGCCGGGTATATAGCTGATCTGGTAGACCGCCTTCCTAGGATACAGAAAGGCCAGGGCTTAATCCCCAGCAGATAATCAATAGAATGTGGTGGTGCCATCTGAGTCCTAAAGAGGCATGGGCAAGGGGACCCTAAGTTCATCTCCAACTACATAAGTGAGTTTCAAGGCCAGTCTGGGTCACATGAGACCCTAGATAAATAACTGTCAAAAGGAAGTTCATGAAAGGGGAGGGGTAAGAAAGGAGAATAGAGAACCACTGTTCAGAACACAGGAAGCTACTTCCAAGTTCACTCTATATGCATGTAGACTTGAGGTCTTGGTTCTTTTATCCTCTTTAATTAAAATATGTCTCCATGAATCTGTGTCTTTGGACAGACATAAGATTTCACTAATCACAAAAGAACAATGAAATATGGCTGTGTTCTATGAGATCCAAACATACCGTCATCATGGCTGAGCCGAACAGTCTAGACCATTACCACATTATCAACAGAAATCAGCCAGGGAAACTCCTGGAAGGAATCAGCCCTTCCCATGGCTTCAGTCCACCGCAGCTCTCAACACCTCACCCTCTCCACTCGTCGTTAGCTCTGTTTCCTTTGCTAATCTGCCCCAAGACTTCGCCCACACCCAGTTCTTTGCATAATGCTATTGCTTCTGCCTGGAATATTCTCCTAATCCATATTTGAGGTTTTGTTTCTCTTTTTCATATCTCCTATCAGTATCAATCACTTACTTCAGGGAAGTCCTCTTGGGTTCCTTGCACATGGTATACCTGATGTACACTAAGATATACTCTGATTTAACACCAGATCCACACAAGACAGCCCCACACAGGCTGACAATCCAAGTTAGCGACACAAGGACAAATAGCAATAAGCACAAGTCCAAGTTCAAAGAAATTTCCAATCCTTGACATTAAAACCAAGTGTGCATTCAGAAAATCGGGCCATGAAATCAAACAGGATATGAAGTTGTAATCACTACCCAACTCACTCAGCCCCACCCCACCTCGAAAAAAAGCAAGACATAATCAGCCATAGGTCACTACAGGGAAAGCCGGAGAATCTGTGTATAAGGCATTTTGAGTTGTTCTTGGTTTGTTTCCAAAACGCCATGTAGGAGGCTTGGCATGTGAAAGCAGAGATGATGGATTGAAAATAGAAAATGTGTGTAAAGACTTGGATCCGAAATGCAGGCAAGCAAGTGAAACCTTTGCAAAAGCAAATTTCAGAAGGACTAGAAGGGGCTTAGAGGTATTCAAAAGTACTGAAATGGAAATTAAAGAAAGGTCTAAAATAAGAGGGCAGCTGACTTGGTGAGTGCTCTCCACGTGCCTGGCAATGGCATGCCCTCACTGAGCCCATCCTGCAAGGCAGGCGTTCCAGGCTCTCATGTCTAAAAGAGGTAACTCAGGTTTTAAATAATGAAGAAATTTCCCCCAAACCATGCAAAACAGTATTTTGGAAGCACAAATTCTTAAACTCGCTGGACCATACATTCTCCGACTCAAAGCCTTTTTTGCCATTTCTACCATCTGTATGTGAATATCTGCCCCTTGAGTGACCTTGCCATCCATTAGTGACATTATTAACCATTCACCCCAAACTGTCAGGGCGAAACGTCAGAAGACTACGCTCAAGCTCAGTTCTGCACGGCAGCTGCAGCATGTTCCACAGATAAAATGCAGAGAGGAGCTTCAAGGAGAGATAAACCGGTACCTCACATGCAGCCCTCTGTCAAGGTCCAGAAGGATGAGACAAATGTAGACAGGCATGCTACCAGACACACCCATTAACACTAGGATGATGCAAAGGAAAGTCCTCTTCATTTACATTTACTTATATGTGTATGTATGTGTATATGTGTGTATGTGTGTGTATTCTGTACACATGCCTCTGTAGTTTTGTGTGTTCACATACACATATGTGAGCCCAAAAGCTCAGAAACCCATCTAGATGTACATATCTTAATACTAACAGAATGATTCATCATTTTTACATGACAGTAAGTTCATGGTTTAACTTAGGAAATGGTCATTTTCTTCTTGAATGAGACATTTTAACGGAGCTATGTCAGGTAGCTCCCCTCTCCCTGTCTCCACTGCTGAGACCATCTCCTGGTATAATTCCCAGTGGATGATAAATTCCTCCTGTGAGCTCTAATTTCAGTTTCAATTGATGTCTTCCCTACTGTGCTCTTCAGTGTATTTCTACTTCTTTGAGGATAGCCACTAAGACCACATTTAAATTGACCACAGTAAACACGATTGCTTAACCGTTCCCAGAACACTTCAGAGCACTACAGTCTCTTGGACCACAAGAACTTAAACAAGGTCCCAAGGATGTGTGTCCTCAGATGGGTGTCCTAGACCAACGGTGGCGACTGGTCTGTCTAGCTGAATTCATGTCAATTCACCTGTACAGTGAAACCCCAAATCACCATTAATGCATCTGTCACCACCCCTTATTTCCCAAGTCACTAGATCCTGGCTTCCTCATTTTATTGCTTTTTAAAATATATAATTAATGTGTAAATATGCTCTTTTTAAAAATTAACATGTGACGGACAACATGTTTAAACAATTAAAGAAAAAGGCCACAAAATTGAAAGAGGGTGTTGGGGGTTAACAGGGAGGGCTTGAAAGGAGGAAAGAGAAGGGAGGATTAGGCAATTATATTTTAATTTCAAAAAATAAAAGAATATTTTTAATAAAGTAAACCAATCTGAGTATATGGCTCATGGGGTACCACCTGACCTGGTGGGTGCCCAATACCCACATAAGCCAGGTAGCATGTATGTGTAACCCAGCACTCTTAAAGCAAGATGGAAGGCAGAAACAAGAGTCTCCCCAGAAGCCTGTGACCCAGCTAGCCCGACATACTCAGCAGCAAACATCCAAAGACCTTGTCTCAAACAGGGTGACAGGTGAAGACCAGCACCCATGGTCATCCTCTGGCTTCATGAATATATGACATGCATATGCTTGCATTCACATATGTAAACACACATGTGCATACCATAAACAAGCATGCATACAAAAAATATTTAAAAAGCAAAATCACACTGAAATCTGTCAAGTAGAAAGTGAAATGTTTACCATTGACCTTGTAGGTTGGAAAGCTGTTCACCGGAAGCAACATGTGTGGTCCCGAGGGTCACACTGACTCTAGCCCGAGCTAACAGGGCTGTTCACGGCTCAGAGGCACGCTTTCTTCTTTCCTTCATTTCCAATGTATTTCTAATCTTTTTCTCTGCGTTTGGCTTGACCCAACACTATTATTCATCCCATAGAATGGCTGCATCTAGTGGACGTCTAAGACAATGCTTTACCAATATCACAAACAGCACTGTAACTCACAGCCTAGTACATGTTCCCTGGTATGTTTCATTGATTTCTGTAGAATAGCTTTTAAAATGCAATTCCTACATATTGTCAATTTTGATAAATATTACAGAATCTCTCTCTCTCTGAAGATGTGCTGATGCTGTTTCACGTTTCAGCTTTATGGTATTGTTTTTTAAATATCTATGAAGACAAAACAGTCTCCATACCCCTCACAGATTATTCTCACTTTTCAGAATGTGATGGCGCAACCGAGTTTCCAAGTTCAGTTAAAAATTTTTATGAATCAAGAGTGAAAGGTATTTGGTTCCTGGGCATGTGTGATCTACCCAGTGGGAGCAGTAGCCCTGAAAAGATGGACTCTGAGCCTAGCGGGACAGGACCTGGAGAGCCAGCCTGGTCCTCAGTGCTCCAACTCACACTTGTAGAAGCCCTGGAGCTCAGGGCATCCGTGGGTTTTTTGTGTCACTGGTACACCGGGGTTCATCTCAAAGAGGCAATGAGGGTAGAGGCAGGGCACCTAAGGCTTTAAAACCAGACAGAGCTAGATGTGACCTTGGCCTGGCCTCCGTGTTCATATGAGCCCAGATAAGTCACGTGACCAATCTGTACTATGTGACTTCCTTACAGGTCAATAAGAGGGTTGGCCTACAAAGGGCTGGCCATAAAGCATAGAGATAACATGAGAAGTTCCTTTCAGAGTGGCTGAGGCACAATGAGTGGGCAATAAGTTTGCTAAACATGGAAGAACTTGTTCTCACTCATGTTTTGTGAAAGTGCTCCCCATTATGACCTTGGTGTTTCCGTGGTCTCTTGTTTCTCTAACTCAACCCCACTACTCCCCACCACCTACCATAAGAGTCAAGTGTCACCTGGTATCAGCTGTTACTTGACATGAATGAGTTACAGACTGGGATGTGTGTCTCAGTAATTACTGGAAGCCAGGACCATCTCTCCCTGCCATAGATGAAGGACCATCATTACCATCTTGAATGGCTCTCCCCTAACGGTGTTCTTATTGCTCTTACCACGTATTAAAAAACATTGAGAAAGCCATAAACAAGGGCCAGAGAAGCTTATGGGTACAATACAGGCCATGACTTTGCCACGCTTAGCAGCACATATATTATCTCCCCTATTCTTTTGCAAACGTGTTTGATGCATCCGTGATCTGGGACCTATTTTAATTTGTTTCCCTTTGATCTCCTCTGCACACTCGTACTCCCATCAAGTATGGCCCCTCTTCTGTGGAGCAGTAAAAGGCTATGCCTCTCCTGGCACACATCAAGGCTGCTAGCATCTCCTTTGTTAAGCTGTGTCACCCTTGATGACATAGTACTGTAAAAGAAACCCTAAAATCATCGACTGAAAAGCCACACTGTTGGAAACACTGGGAACGGTGAAGCCAAAATAAACCAGCTTCAACCCAAGATGGATGGAATGCTGAGTGTGCTAAAGAAGCCGTGTTCCAGGCCAGGACTCAGTGGGTAACCCTGTTGCTGCTTCTGATCATCAGAATCATCTGCGCTGTCCCGCTAACATGTGTTAGCTCCATTTAGACATGGCTAAGGTGAAGCCATGTTCCCTAACACAGGGCTCACATGCCTGGCAAGTAGAACAATATTCATTTACAGGATTGGGACCTGTTATCCCATGAGCTGGGTTAAAGGCAGCATCCCTGTGGCCTAGAGGCCCTCAGGTACCACGGCTAGTCCTTCCGGACTAGAGGCCCAAGACCAACAGATAACAAGATGGACCTGGAAGTTTTCCAGGTAAGAAAAGGCAGAAGGTTGGTGAAGAGTCTTTGTGTCCTATATCTAAACACGATACAATTTGTTTCCAGTACGTATAACCCACACTGTGTGGCCACACCTCCATCCTCTATTGGAAGGGGTCCTGAAATGACCCAGACTGATTCATAAGTTTTCAGTCACATACTCTCACAAAGACAGATTTATCTCCATTCCATTCAGTTAATTCTAAAATTTCAGTTGTGTCTTCTGGTGAGAGTTGTGTCTTCCCCTCCACAAGGGATAGAGCCAGTAGGAAGGGAGAGAGAGTGTGTTTTCATTCCTTGACTCACTGAAGGTCATGGTTTCACGCTCTCCTTCTTACTCCTATGTTAGAAAAGGCCTGGCACTGAAGACCTGAATTCAGGATCTTTGTCCTTTTCCAGGCAAAGGTACTACTGGAATATGTGTGATTAAGGACAGGAGAGAGAGAGAGAGAGAGAGAGAGAGAGAGAGAGAGAGAGAGAGAGAGAGAGAGAGAGAATGGGCCAATTCACTGTGCACTGTGATTATATGTAATAATCTGGTGTGTACATGAGCTAAACAAAGGGCACGCTTACCTCTGCAGGGGCTGGGGGGTTAATCCTTCTGAATAAAACCATGCGGTACCGTTATTTATGGGCATTTTTGAAATGCATGACATTTCCATACCTTAACACAGCAGACCTAGTTGTCTTTTTTTTTATTCATGTGTATCAGCATGTGTGAGCATGTCTGTGTGTGCATATACGCATGTGTTTGTCCGTGTGTGTGTGTGTGTGTGTGTGTGTGTGTGTGTGTGTGCAGAGTATCCCACTGCCCACAGCATTCTCTTCATGTGACACTGTAGACAGTAGGCAAACCATGAGCCCAAGCTCACATAAAGTATAAATAAGGTTATTCAGGAGAGCATAAGGTACTGAGACTAGCACAGCATTTGCCAAGGGTAGCATCTGTAAGTGGGCTAGGCACAGTGCACTCTCGCAGGCTCTGAAACAACAAACGCATCGTTAGTAGCCATCCAAATGGAACCAGCAGACTCAGAAGCGTTCACTATTTTTAAGTGAAGGAAAATTACAGAACTGCCAGGTAAGTGTGACTTCTGGATAACAAGTCATCCAGAGGATTGCTCAAGAGACGTAATAATAGAATCTTTTTTTTTTAATTCCTCTGGCATTGTTCAACTGTGAGCTAAAAGTGCACCTTGAATGATTCACTGACAACCGCGAGGACCGTGAATCTAGACTCACGCAGGATGATGCATGGAGAATGTGAATAGCTCCGGAAATGTGCAGACACCAGGAGGCAGGGGAAGGGGCCGGGGTGGGGGAGGTGACTGGAAGGCAGATACGACAGCATCGGATAGAATCCTTTAGAAGGACTGTGGAGAAAGAAGAACTGGAGAGTAAAATTTTCCTTCCAGGAAGACACTTTGGGTCCCAATTCTTGGCTTCCCACCTCAGAGTTGGCACGGTGCAGAGCCGGCTATAAATGTCAGGGTGCTGAATGCTTTCTGGCCATGAGGCTTTTGTTACCATGGGAACAACCGCCCTCTATTTTCCGGAAGGTGGTTAATAATTAGACTGGGGAGAAAAAAATCAAATCCTGTCCCAGACTTGCCTTCAGCCTCCTCCCCGCTGCTGCCATCTTGGTCGCTATTACTGGAAATTCAGAGTCCCCAGGGAACTGATACCCAGGGAAAGACACCAGGCCTTCTGTGTCTTCAGAACTGATATTCAAGACAAGACATAGACTCCAATCATCGGGCCAGGGGTAGTAGCTGTGTTCTCTGTCATCTAAGGCCCCTAGCTCCAATCTTCAGACAGGAGTCCACATCCTGAAGTAACGACAGAAACCAGGAGAGTAAACAGGGACCATGACTGGGGTGTGAGGAGGAGTCAGAGAGAGCGGAACAGCAAGGCAGACGTGATGTGGTGAAGAAATAGGAAGAAAATGAGGACACTTTAATTAGGGAAGAGGGAAGGAGATAAGTATAGAAGAGGAGAGAATAAAATAACTAGAAAAGTAAAGAATCATAGTATTAACTATCTACCTAAAACATTTTAAAAAATATACATAAGTCAGTATATAAATATGTATATACAGGAAGTTAGACTCCAGAGTATCAAATAATCCTATCAAAAAATGGGGTACAGAGCTAAACAAAGAATTTTCAACTGAGGAATACTGAATGGCTGAGAAGCACCTAAAGAAATGCACAACATCCTTAGTCAACAGGGAAATTCAAATCAAAACAACCCTGAGATTCCACTTCACACTGGATCAAAAATTCAGGTGACAGCAGATGCTGGTGAGGGTGTGGAGAAAGAGGAACACTCCTCCATTGCTGGTGGGATTGAAAGCTAGTACATCCATTCTGGAAATCAGTCTGGCGGTTCCTCAGAAAATTTAACATAGTATTACCTGAGTACCCAGCTATACCAATCCTGGGCATATACCCAAAGTATTCTCCAACACATAACAAGGACACATGTTCCACTGTGTTCATAGCAGCCTTAGTTATAATAGCCAGAAGCTAGAAAGAACCCAGATGTCCTTCAACAGAGAAATGCATACAGAAAATGTGGTACATTTACACAATGGAGTACTACTCAGCTATTAAAAATGATGAATTCAGCCAGGCAGTGGTGGTGCGCGCCTTTAATCCCAGCACTTGGGAGGCAGAGGCAGGCAGATTTCTGAGTTCAAGGCTAGCCTGGTCTACAGAATGAGTTCCAAGACAGCCAGGGTTACACAGAGAAACCCTGTCTTGAAAAACAAAATTAAAAACAATGAATTCATGAAATTCTTAGGCAAATGGTTGGAACTAGAAAATATCATCCTGAGTGAGGTAACCCAATCACAAAGAACACACATGGTATGTACACGCTGATAAAGGGAGCAAATATGGAGACAAAATGTAGAGAAGAGACTGAAGGAGAGGCCATCTAGAGACTGTCCCACCTGGGGACTCATCCCAGATACAGTCACCAAAACCCCACACTATCATGGATGCCAAGAAATGCTTTCTGATATGTAGCAGAGGATGACCTTGTCAGGCATCGCTGGAAGTAGAGGTACTTGGTCCTATGAAGGCTCAACAGATGCCCCAGTGTAAGGGAATCGAGGGCGGGGAGGTGGTAGTGGGTGGGTAGGTAGAGGAGCACCCTCACAGAAGTAGAGAGAGGAATAGGGGGTTTCCAGGAAGGAGGGAACCAGGAAAGTGGATAACATTTGAAATGTAAATAAAAGATCCAATAAAAAATATGCATTTACAGTTTAAATAAATGTCCTGGTGATAATTTAACCAAAGACCATCTAACAGAAACCCTAACACCAAGCATGTGAAGCCCTCATTTGGGTTGTTGGTCAGGGTTGTCCAAGAGACTCCTAAAACATTACAGGACATTGCTATTCCTCCTGGCTGCCTCCCAGGAGAGAAAGATAAGTCCTATTTCTGAAGACACCATGTATTCCTGAAAGCAGGTCCAGAGACCTTGAGCTGGAACTTACTTGAAAACTTCATTTCTGAGAAATGGCGTTCATGGTATCCGATGGCATCATGCAGACTTCAAAAAAGGGGAAGCAGCCAGCAATCCTACCCAGATAAGATGTCTATGAACAATAGCGACCAGCATGGAACAATAGCCCTAAAGGGGTAGTAGTGGCATACATACTTTGGTGGCAACCAACAGCTCTCTAATTGAGCTTAGCACCCACTTGCCAAGAGGAAAATCATGCTTGGTTTTAGAAACCTAGTCAACCACCCAGGGCTATCAAGTCATGGACCTTGGAGGAAACCTACAACTGCCACTTTACTAAACCAGCATAACCTCTAACTACACTGTAAGTATTTGTCATTATACTCACAGATGAGTGTATTCCTCACCCTTCATTAAGGAAACTTCTCTTTGCAACAGATGGAGACCTTTGCAACAGATGAAAACCACAAACAATCAAAATACCGAGTTGTGGAGCACAGTCACAACTGATACATCTACAACACAATTCCTACACCAAAGGCTCAGAGAGCATTGTGAAAGAGGACACAGAGAGATTTTAAGAGCCAGAGGATCAGAAATTTATTGTGAGATTGTATCTCTTAGGAATATCAGAAGCTACAACAATAATCTCACTACCATGGCTGCCTAAACATGAGATGAATGAGAATATAATTATCATTACAATAAAGAAATTAACATGGACAGGGCAAAGTCCAGGAGGCTCCATCCTTACACAAAGAACTACAGGCAACTAAGGAATGTGAAAGTGGGGAAAAAGGAGTCTCCAGTGAAGACCACATCAATTGTTTATTCAGTATCAACTGGTCAGCCTATGGAAACTGATAAATGTATGTGTGACTGTGGGGGGGGCGTGTATAACAACAATTAAAGGGCTATATGCTAATAGAGCAAAGAGAAGTGTGTCATAAGGTTTGAATGGAAAAATAGAAAAGAGAAATAACATGATTGTATTATAATATCAAAGATTTAGACTTTTAAAAACAGAAGGACTGGCTCGATACAATTTAGAAAGCATGTTGTATCCTATAATGTCAGAGGGAATGCATGGTTAGCTCAGCAATGCTATCATTTAGTTTTTATATTTTTATAGAAGACTTTTATTTTTAAAGTTATTGATCTTGGGCTTTAGGATATACTTCTTGCACAAAACGATGACATTTTCATATATGTATGCCATATATTTTGATGATATTTTCCCCACAGCCCGTCCTTTAGAACACCTTTTCCTCCCTCTGGTACTTTTCCTGATCTTAAATATTTCCCTTCAACTTTCATTTTTTAAATTAAAAAAAAAACCCACATTTGAGAGAAAAAAAATGTGATATCTGTCTTCTCAAGTCTGGCTTATTTAACTTAACAGGAGGATCTCTAATTCTAACCATTGTCCTTGAAAATGCATAGCCCTGATTTTCTTTACGACTGAGTAAAATTCCATTGCCTATTGCTAGTGTATAGCACTTTGTCCATTCATTTGTTGCTAGGCAACACAGCTACATGGACATGGATGTGCAAGAATATCTGTGGAACGCTAACTTACATTCCTTTAAGTATATACACTAAGAATATAGCTAGGTCCTATAGTAGCTGTATTTTAACTTTTTAAAGATTTTATTTTTATTTTTATCTATATGTGGATACACAATCAGTGCCTGGAGTCAGTGCCTGGAGAGGGTACAGAGGTTGTCAGATCCTCTGCTGGGACTACAGGCAGTTGAGAGCTTCCTGAAATTGGTGCCAATAACTAAACTCACCTATTCATAAAATCAGCAAGTGATTTTTAACTGCTGAAATGCCTCTCCAGCACCTATGTTTAATTGTTCAAGGAAGCTCCATACTGATTTTTTTTTTTACAGTGCCCATACTTACACACATTGGGGGTTGGTGAGAGAACAAGATTGTGGTGGTTTGAATATGCTTGGCCTAGGGAAGGGCACTATTAGGAGGTGTGGCCTTGTTGGAGGAAGTGTGTCACTGCGGTGTAGGCTTTAAGACATTTGTCCTAGCTGCCTGGAAGCCAGTCTTCGTCTGTTTGCCTTCAGAACAGGATGTAGAACTCTCAGCTCCTCCTGCACCATGCCTGCCTGGATGCTGCCATGCTTCCACCATGATGATAATGGACTGAACCTCTGAAACTGTAGGCTAGTCCCAAGTAATGTTGTCCTTATAAGAACTGCCTTGGCTGGACGTGGTGGTGCACGCCTGTAATCCCAGCACTTGGGAGGCAGAGGCAGTCAGATTTCTGAGTTCGAGGCCAGCCTGGTCTACAGAGTGAGCTCCAGGACAGCCAGGACTACACAGAGAAACCCTGTCTGGAAAAACAGAAAACAAAAAACAAAAAACAAAAAAAAAAAAGAGTTGCCTTGGTCATGGTGTCTGTTCATAGCAGCAAAATCCTAACTAAGATGAAGATAGAAATCTCTATTTTACTAAATTTTATTAAATTGTCCTTTGTGTGTATACCTGTCCATGCAAATATGCATGTATGGGTGTACGCATGCCTTGGTATGCCTGTGGAGATCAGCAGGCAACTTTAAGGGGTCAGTTGTCACCTTCCACCTGCTTAGGGCACAATCCCTGTCAGTTCTGCTGCTGCTCTGTATACTTCAGGCTAGCCAGCTATTCTATCTCTCCGCCCCATCTCCCATCTCATGACAGGAGCACTGGGACTATGGTTGTATACCATGTCATCAAGCTTTTTACAGGGGTTCTGAAGATCAAACTTGGATGATCAGGCATACACGGATATCACTTTCACCAACTGAGCCCTCTCTAAGCCCTAGGACTCTTCTTTTTATGGGTATTTTTAGAATTTCTCTAAAAATTGAGGATTCAGTTGCCTAATCTAGACATGTCTAGTGCAACAAAGAATTTTATGTCCATACCAGAGACCACAATGGCTCCAGGACAAGAAAGAATGAATCGTTTTTATTCAAACTAGGAGCAGAAGGAATAAGCCAGCCTTACAAATATGGCAGTACTAAATCAAGATGGCTCATATTATTATATGTGTGTGCGTGTGTGTGGAAGTGTATGATATACATATATATGTGTATGTCATCCATCCATTGGTGATAACTACACTGCACATACTAGCATGACTGTGCATGCATGGCTAGTGGAATAATACAATAATAATAATATAGTTTCTATAGAAAACACCATTGTGTTTCCTCAAAGACTCTAACAGAGCCATTGGCTGAAGAGATGGCTTATCAAAATACCTGACACACAAGCAGGATGGCCTGAATTCAGATCCTCCACATTCACATCAAACCAGGCCATAGCAGTGCATGTTTGCAACCAGAGCCCTGGAGAAGCAGGGTTGGCAGAGCTAACTGCCCATCCCATCTAAGCAACCTATGATCTCTGTGTTCAGTGAGAGACCCTGTGGAGAGGAACATATCCAAAGCCAGCCTGTGGTCTCAGGTGCGCACACAGTCGCATGTACACACACATGAACTACATACGCAGGCACACAAGTAAATATTTTTAACATTAAGCAGAATTCTCATCCCATCCAGCAATTCCACTTCCAGGCACATATTCAAACAATCTAAAGCTGGATCCTGAACTGACACTTTACACACCAAAGCTCGTAGTGGAATGATTTACAAGATGCAAACCCCAAGAACCTCTGACCAATGAAAGGTGCCTTGGCTAGGGTTTCTATTGCTGTGAAGAGACTCCATGGCCACATCAACTCTTGAAAAAGAAAACATTTTTTAAATACTTTAATCACTGTGTTGGTCTCTTTCTCCTTCAAAACAACTTTCTGTTATACTAATTTACTGGGGAGGCAGGCACATGCATGCCTTAGTATGTGCATGTGGCGGAGGACCACACGTGGGAATATGTTCTCTCCAAACCATCATGCAGAGCCTAGAGACTGAGCTTAGGTCACCAGGCGTGGCAGGTGGCCTTCTCCACTTAGCCATTTGCCCACCCCATTATTCTTTTAACTCCATCTGTCTTCAGTTTTGTTCCTGTCTGTCTGTCTGTCCTCTTCTCATCTCTTAGGACTCTTTGTCTCTCCAACTGGTGGACAGATTTACCCCTCACTGCAAACTTAAAGACCCTCAGGGACTAGATACCTCTGAAACTCTTTTTTGTTTGTTTGTTTGTTTGTTTTTTGTTGTTGTTGTTGTTTTTCGAGACAGGGTTTCTCTGTGTAGTCCTGGCTGTCCTGGAACTCACTCTGTAGACCAGGCTGATCTCAAACTCAGAAATCCGCCTGCCTCTACCTCCCAAGTGCTGGGATTACAGGCGTGCGCCACCATGCCCGACTTGAAACTCTTTTTTTTTTCATTAATATATTTATCCACTTTATGTTCTGATCATAGCCCCCTCTCCCAGTCCCACCCTACCACCCCCCCATTTTCCCATTTCCCCTCCCCTTCTATTGTGGCTTACAGGTTCAGAGGTTTAGTTTATTGTCATCAAGGTGGGAAGCACGGCAGCATGTAGGCAGACATAGCACTGGAGGAGCCAAGAGTTATATACCTGCCAATCCCCCCACTCAGGAGTTAGACGCAAGAGATCAGAAGTTCAAGGGCAGCCTCAGCTGCAGAACAAATTTGAGACTAGCCTGGATTTTATAGATGATAGATAGATAGATAGATAGATAGATAGATAGATAGATAGATATAGATATAGATTTAGAGATAGATAGATAGATAGATAGATAGATAGATAGATAGATATAAAATAATCACATATATGGTTGTTGAAGACAGAAGAAAAAAATGAGGAGTTATTTCATTGATAAACATCTTCACTT
Organism: Apodemus agrarius; assembly: GCA_964023405.1. NCBI lineage: Eukaryota > Metazoa > Chordata > Mammalia > Rodentia > Muridae > Apodemus > Apodemus agrarius. Next base: position 45,109,435 of record OZ030020.1, on the reverse strand, counting down.
TGGAAAGTGAAAACATTCTGGAAATGGATGCTGGTGCTGGTGGCCCAACATTGTATATAAACTTAATGTCACTGAATTATACAGCTTAGAATGGTTAGCACAGTAAATTTTGTTAGTCATGCTCTACCCCAAATACGGCGATGCAAGCCAACCCAGGAGCGTCAGCAGCATCTGCAAACCTGCCAGCTCTTCCTCGGTGTCTCATGCCCAAGGCTCATGCACCCAGATGTCCCCCTAGAGTCCGTGTAAATACCTAAAGCAAAATTTTCTCTGTCACTCTCAACCTAATCAGGATTTGTGTGTGTGTGTGTGTGTGTGTGTGTGTGTGTGTGTGTGAGAGAGAGAGAGAGAGAGAGAGAGAGAGAGAGAGAGAGAGAGAGAGACTGAGAAGAAATCCCCAGTCATGATACCTCATCCAAGTTATCATAATGGCCAGACTGGCAAACAGCATTTAGGTTTGAGCTGTAGATAAATAAAAAAAAAATAATTGTTTTAGTATATGACCTAAACACCACATGGAAAATTAATTCTAAAACATTTATTTATTTTAATTCAAATGAAACTGGACATCTTGAGTTTTATCTGTTAACTCTAAGTAAAATGGTTTCCAGTAATGGGAACAGCATGACACACACACATATACACATCACATGCTCATAGTCACATCACACAAGCAAGCACACACACACACACACACACACACACACACACACGATTTTTCAATAAAATTTTCATCGAGAACTTCATATACACATACAATGTACTTTGGTTATGCTCACCTCCACTCCTTCCCTAGCTCCTGCCAGACCCACCCCTACTCTCACCCCTTCTCAATATTACATTCTCCTTCTTGTGTCTAATAGCCCACTAAGTCTGGTTTGTGCCTGTGGGTGTGTGGTCTCTGAAGGACAGTCCACTTACCAGGGCTTATACTCAAAGAAAACTGCCTCCCTCCCTGAGAAGCCACCAACTGTCAACTAGAGGACAGGGCTCATGAGCCTTTCTCCAATCCGTACTGAAATGCTGACTGGCTTGGACTTGTGCAGGGAGCCACAGCTGCTGTAAGTTCATGAGTGCAAAGGTCCTGCCCTGCCCAGGAGACACTGCTTCACTCCAGTCCTGCCTGACCTCTGACTCTTACCATCTCTCTAAGCCCTCCTCCTCCTCAGTGTTTCCATGGTAACAGAGATTCCCCATACACATCACCCCACTGACACTTTTCTATGCATTTTGACCAGTGATAAGATTCTATGTTAAGGGCTGGAGAGATAGCTCAGCGGGTAAGAACACTGACTGCTCTTCCGAAGGTCCTGAGTTCAAATCCCAGCAGCCACATGGTGGCTCACTACCCTCTGTCTGAAGACAACAACATATAATAATATGTATAATATATAATAAATAATAATATAATAAATAAATCTTTTTTAAAAAAAGATTCTATGTTAACCTCTATCTACTGCATGAAGAAACTCATGTAGTCTGAGAGCTATGCTAATCTGTGAGTATAGACATAGAAACACAGATATAGACATAGTTTAATACTAGGAACATTGTCTCTTTCCCTATAAAGGAGACGAAAGGCCAGCAACAGCTGAAGTCTACCACATTAGGATAAAAACCACGCTGCTACGAACCACCTACAGCAGAGAGAAGAAAACAAAGGCCCTGCCATCTCCCACTATGCAGTAGCCAATGCCTCCCAGACCCAACACTGAGCCCTCGTCCCCAGCCCTGCGGTTAGGTAATATTCCATTCCTCCTATTAGCTTAGCTCTCGGCAATGTCTGAAGCTGGCAGAGCCTGCTGGATCTTATCTGTCCTCTGTAACTGCTCATTAGAACCAGAGCCATCGCACTGAAACGCTGTTACCCTACTCAGTTGGAGCCCTCCTATCTAAGTGTGTCTGATTCCTCGCAATAGGGAGATCATTTGAAAGTGATCACTGCCCAGTTTCTGTAAATACTCTCCCCAGAGATACTAAACCTGTAGCACAATTATCAATAAACACTATGACAAGGACACTAGAGCTCTCATTTTACACCTAAAAAAACAGATGAATTAGGATAGTGTTTAATGATGCATATGCATAAAAATGTCCTAATAAAACCCGCTCTCTTGTATGCTAACCCTCAATAACACTTCTTTTCTTTTTTTTTTTTTTCATTTATTCACTTCAGGGAGGAGAGGGTTTGTCACAGCACCCAAGTGGAACTCAGAGGACAGCTGTGGAGAGCCAGTTCTCTCTGGGGATGAAGTCCTGGTTCTCAGCCAGTGTTCTTACTCACTGAGCCATTTTACTCCCTGGGCAAAAACTCACAATGGAGTTCGGGGCGGGGCAGGGGGGGAGGTAAAGAGAAATGAAAAGATCTCTTAGGATTATATTCAAGGTTCTTTCTCCTCCGCCTTCCCTTACCCTTCCACCTCCCCTACCCCTCTTCCTCCTCTTCCTCCTTCTCATGCTGGGGCTCGAACTCAAGGGCTTATACACCCAAAGCACATATACTACAATGAGCTATAACCCCACCCCATCCCACCCAACTCTGGCTCTTTTTCCCACGTCACAGCCCCCACACCTTACACTAACACCATGTAGCCCTTGTATTTTCTCCACTGATGCTCCTCTAGCGCCAGTTCATTATCAGTCCTCCTTGGAAGAAACACAGGCTCGAACCAGAGCACAGGACTAAACATGCATGTGTGTGACACTGGCCAGATCACGTCTGTCTCTTCTTCTGCCCCTTTTAAAGTCCAGGTAAAAATTATGTATGCTCCTTGCAAGTCTTTCGGGGTCTATGAGAGGATACATTGAGAGCTTATGAAGCTTAGTACATTCAAATCCTAGTCTTTATTGCTGTTACTATTGTTAGTTTATCATATCTTTTTTTTTATGGTTTCAGAGCTTTACTGTAGAAAAGTAGAGAGAAGGTAGAAAAATAGAGGCCAGCCATGGCCACGTGGAGAGAGAGGGAAGGGAGTGGGAAGAGAGGGGGAGCAAGGGGACAAGAAACAGAAGGAGAGAGCGAGAGAGTAAGAGCAGTTTACCCTATCTTTATCCCAGACTCAATTCTTAAGGGTCTGACAGATGGCATGTCCCTGTGGACCTTCGTTCGTTGCCTTAAAGGAGCCATCTCTGGCTCTTCAAGCTATCACCTTCTCAGGTCCTTATAGGTATATCCTTCAAAGCCTTCCCCACGGAACCCCACCCTACTGTCTCTGTCAAAACTGGGTTGCTGTTGCTGTGAGGAGACACCATGATCGTGGCAATTCTTATGAGGAAACACTTCATTGGGACCGGCTTACAGCTCAGAGGCTCAGCCCATGGTTGTGGCAGGAAGCAGGCAGCACACAGACGGACATAGTGATGAGGAACTTAAGAGTTCTATATCCAAATCCTTGGGCAGTGGAAGAGAGAGTGACACTGGGCCTGGCTTGAGCATCTGAAACTGCAGAGCCCGCCCCCAGTGACACGCTTCCTCCAATAAGGCCACACGTCCTAACCCTTTCAAATAGTGTCACTCCCCTGCGAGCCTCTGGGGGCTGTTTTCATCCAGCCCACCGTACCTCCCAAGCACACGGGATGCTACCTTCTCTTTGTGGAGTCTTTGGAGACTCCAACAGAGCACGTCAGATCACAGCTGATGGTGAGACGGAACCTGTGTTCAGAGCTGGGCTCCCACCGACTGCGGCTGTAGATGGTGCCTGAGGGTGCAGAGCGCTTTCTCATCCTGTTTTCAGTCCTGTTGCTATGGTAAATAACGAGTTCTCCATCACGCCTTGCTCTTGGAATTCATCCTTAATTACACTAAACTTTCCGTATTTTTTAATTTTTTAAGTGTTTTTCTAATTCCCTGGAAAACCACAGCTTTCCCCCAAGTTTCTCTTTGAATCACTGAGGCCCAAACTTAAAAGTAACAGACCATACACACACAAGATGGAATAATATTTTTTAAAGGTGATCCTCAACACATTATACACTTGAGTCTGTTGAGAGCTCCCGAATTTGTAACGTGATTATCATCTAAGAAACTGTACAGGGTCTCAAAAGATGGCTCAGCAGCTGAGAGCACTGAATGCTCTTCCAAAGAATGCAGATTCAATTACCAGCACCCACGGTGTGGCTCACAAGCATCTATTGTTACAGTCCCGGATGGTATGATTCCTCCTTATGCACCGGACATTCATAAGGTGCACAGTCATACACACAGGAAAAACATTCATAATTTTTAAAGAACAAAAGAACATTTTTTTAAAAAAATCATAATTTGAGGCCTACAGGTAAACTATTTTAGACATCAAACATTGCAAAATTTGTTCACTTTTTATTATGATATAGTAGCCTCATACACTAGTAAAATTGAGCTCACAGATATCACCGCATTTGGAATAACGTGGATGGAAATGGAGCCCAAAGAAGGCCACTGTGGTTGAGTGTGGAGATCCTGCCCTTCACGCTCAGTTTTGCTCAAGCAAACGCCAAGGAAGGTAAATTCAAACTGACCTTCCGTGCTTTGCCCTGGTGCTTTTCCCCTTCCTCAAGCAGGTTCAAATTCAAAATACGCTTAACATACAGGAAATTGAAAAAATCAGTGTTTACCCCACATTTTGCAGAGGTTGTGCATACAAATATTTACTGGACATGAAAATTTAATATCCTAACACAAACCATCTGACTTCAGGAAATTGAATGCACACGGCAACAAAGAGCAGCAGCGGATGTCTGGGCACGTTCTCCGAGTTCCACGCTGGGCGCCCGGGCATGCTCTGGAGAGCAGGACTGGGGGCGGGGGGAGGCAGCGCTTGGAGAAGCGTGTTTTCGTTGCTCAGTTCTGTTTCTATAGTCCCACTCAAGCGCAGAGAAAACATTGGTCTCCGACATGAAGTGGGGTTAAAAATAGAAAGTAAATGAATAACTTGTCTTTGAGATTTCCTGAGATGAACTTTGACTCTAGCCAAAACACGTTGTTGAGAAATCTTCCTTTTTAGTTAAAACAGGAGAATCGCTCGGCACAGCACCGGAACCAGCACAGCACCGGCAGAAAGTTCTCTGTACTTCCTGAGAAGACAAAGAACCAACCGATAGCCTGGTCTGGTATTTGTTGGGGCCCACATTTTATTCTGTAGGGACTAATGATTCACAGAATGGCAGAATTCTTAAATGCAACAACTTCATTTCAAAGATTAAAAAAAGAAGAAAGTAACTGCTTTGAGGTAAGAACCCAGTCCCTACACCTCTGCTCTTTCCACTCCCACTAAATGTGTTCATATTCTTGACGAACCATAGCACTACAGGAAAGACCTTCTGGAAACCCAAATACTCTGGGCAAGTTGCCCCCACACCCACACTACCAAGGTCCTGAAATTACCAAGAGAGAACAACCTCACCCCAAGCATATGTATGTGTCCAAGTAGGAATGGCGGCGCCCATCGTGGGGAAACCCCGTTGGCTTGAGGCAGACAGCTGATTTCTTCCCGGGGCCACAGAGAGAGTCTGGGACTGCCCATTCGTTTTCCTCTGGATAGGAATGTCTACTTTCCTTGTAGGGACAGAGCCTCCTGTGTGAGTCTGTTAGGGTCCTATAACAAAGTACCACATACTGGGTCACTTAAAGACGTATTTCTTTTCATCCAGGTTCTAGAAGCAGGAAGTCCAAGGGGCAGCATCAGCCAGCGCCTCTTCCTCCTTGGTACAGGACATCTTCCGCCTGCCTCTGCACAGCTCTGTCTTGGTTTCCTTTATAAAGTCACAGACTGGACTAGAGACACCCTGGTGGCCTTTCCAAACTTATTTTAACCTAATTGTGTCTCTAAAGACTTCATAGCCAAATAGAGCCATACACTAAGATTGTGATGGTTTGTATATGATTGGCCCAGGAAGTGACCTATTAGGACGTGTGACATTGTTGGAGTAGGTGTGTCGCTGTGGGTGTGGGCTTAAGACCCTCCCCCTGGCTGCCTGGAAGTCAGTCTTCTACTAGCAGCCTTCAGATGAAGATGTAGAACTCTCAGCTCCTCCTGTACCATGCCTGCCTGGATGCTGCCATGTTTCTGCCTTGATGACAATGGACTGAACCTCTGAGCCTGTAAGCCAACTCCAATTAAATATTGTCTTTTACAAAACTTGCATTGGTCATGGTGTCTGTTCACAGCAGTAAAACCCAAACTAAGACAAAGATGCTGGGGGCAAGAACAGTGGTTGTGAATTTGGGAGGAAAACAATGTAGTTCATAATACATCCCGCACTCACCTAAGAAGCAACACAAATTCTCGGTGGCTCAGCTGCCTCTCTGTATCTCTGGCTTCTACAGATTGAGGAACCATACTGGTGCTGATCTCTCTCTCTCTCTCTCTCTCTCTCTCTCTCTCTCTCTCTCTCACACACACACACACACACACACACACACACACACTCATACTCCTCACACTCACAAGAGAATTTTCTCCCCTTCTGAAAGAACCATGAGAACTCTATAGTGGTGGAGTATGATAAGACATTCTAGGACCCACCCGGACCCAGCATGGCAAGAAGAATGTCAAAGATGTCTCCCTAAGCTTTCCAGCCCTGATTGTTGAATCAAACATGGATCTAGATGTTACTACGAAGAGACCCCCCCTTTTTTTTTCATCTCGTGACCCCTGAAAAGAGAAAAACAGCCAAGCCAACATGAGCATCTGATTTAAAGAACAATGAGATGATACGTTCATGTTGTTTAAAATATTTGAATCTATGGTGGGTTTTACAGTATAATAAGGATGAGGGCTAGAGCTGTAATTAGTATATAGAGAACCTGCCTGGTATATGCAAGGCCATGAGTCTGACCCATAGCATAGATAGATGATAGATAGATAGATAGATAGATAGATAGATAGATAGATAGATAGAAAGAAAGAATAAATCCATCTTGTTACTAAGCACTCTGCCTTTGTCTGTCCTGTTTAGAAATGAATTTCTCCTCACATCAGCTGAACACACATCTTTCTGAATGGCAGTTGCAAATACACACCACTTACTAAGGATAACACCAAACCAAAGCCTTGTAAAATCATAGATCATGCCTCGGAACCAATTGTTGATACCCTAAACATGACACCATGTTCATCTATCTATGTGTATATTCTCTGCCCTGGGCTCTCCCTACAAGTAAGGGAGAGGTTACAAATCCTCAAATCATCTCCGTCATTGTCACCATCATCGTCACCAGCACCACCAGCACCACCACCACCACCATCATCATCATCCGCCCTATATGTAGATCTTGAAGGTGACCCCATAAGGAACTACTCAGATCTGCCTTGTTGCTTTTTATAATGTGATCCTTTTGACCTCACATCGCCCTTGAAAATAACCCTGTCATAGATTCACTTTTTTTAAGCACGGGTCTGAAATAAATGAAGTGAGAGTTTAGAAAAACCCACACCGCCAAACAGATAAAAATAGCAATGGGGAAAAAGAACAACCCAAGCCTTAGGCAGGAGATTCCAGAGAGAACAGTAGAACGCAGCCCTCGTTTGGTACCACAGCCCCGGGAGAGAGAATGTTCTGACACCGGGCACAGCCAAGCCCGGAGCCTCTCACAGTCCTCAATCTGCTTGTAACTTCAAAGAACAGGGCTTACCTTAAAATAGGCAATTTCCCCCATAATTCTAAGCGTAGCCTCTCCTAGCTATTACCCCACACCGCAGCTCTGCCTCTGCTTGCCTGCTAGCCATTTCTTCTTCAGCCTTCCGTGGGCACCTTGGACACCACTGGTCCAGGGCTAAGTCATCTCTCTCCTCTCTAAAGCACAACACCTCCAGGGTTTTTCTTTAAAGCAATCCTTTGTTGGACGTGGGCCTGATGTCTGGCTTGGCACTCGCATGTATTTAAATTCCGACATGTATTTAAATTCCCAACTTTTTACAGATGTGAAATTTATATTAAAGACATTAAGTTGATTTTTAAGACAAAAACCAACTTTGGGGGACTATTGTTGTCTCCTCTGGGACGAAATCATCCCCTTTGTAGAGAAAAGGATGCTAAAATCAAGTGTTCCAAATCTGATGCTGACAGCCATCTTGCCTAACAGGTATGTTAAGAGTGACATGCTGAGAAAGAGTAGCCAAAGCTTGAGGAAAAGAGGGAGGGAAGGAGGGAGGGAGAGAGGGAGGGAGGGAGAAGAGGAGGAAGGGAGGGAAGGAGGGAAGGAGAGAAGGAAGAAGAAAGGGAGGAAGGAGAAAAGATACAGTGCTAGGGAGAAGGCAGACTGAACACTTTTGAAGTGTTTGACCCAAGTGCCTGTAACCATGTCTATTCTGTATTTTCTAGGGTTTTTTCTTTTCTTTTTTAAATGCCTTAAACTTCCACTGACTGCAGTTATTTATATGCATTTCTTTTTTAAAAAAATATTATATGTAAGTACACTGTAGCTGTCTTCAGACACACCGGAAGATGGCATCCAATCCCATTAAAGATGGCTGTGAGCCACTGTGTAGTTGCTGAGATTTGAACTCAGGACCTTTGGAAGAGCAGTCAGAGCTCTTAAACACTGAGCCATCTCTCCAGACCTCTTTTCTTTTTAATGAACAAATTCCCTTTTATGCTTGGTCCCAGATAAGCTAGGCTCTTGACTATCTCCCTATTCAAGAAAATTACAACTTCTCTTTATTTCATTTTCTTCTTCATTTTGGTACTCATGCAACTCTAATGAGTGAGGTAATGCGACGTCATGGTGATTTTCAGTTAATCATACAAATCTGTCTTATGTAATAAATCACAGGCCAGCATTTCTTTAAGAGATGTTTCCTTCATTTGGGGTTTTGTTGGTTTGTTTGCTTTATAGGTTTGTCTTAGTCAGGGTTTCTATTCCCGCACAAACATCATGACCAAGAAGCAAGTTGGGGAGGAAAGGGTTTATTGAGCTTACACTTCCACACAGCTGTTCATTACCAAAGGAAGTCAGGACTGGAACTCAAGCAGGTCAGGAAGCAGGAGCTGATGCAGAGGCCATAGAGGGATGTTCCTTACTGGCTTGCTTCCCCTGGCTTGCTCAGCCTGCTCTCTTATAGAACCCAAGAATACCAGCCCAGAGATGGTACCACCCACAGGGGGCCCTCCCCCACTTGATCACTAATTGAGAAAATGCCCCACAGCTGGATCTCATGGAGGCACTTCCCCAACTGAAGCTCCTTTTCCTATGATAACTAGCCTGTGTCAAGTTGACACACAAAACTAGCCAGTACAAGGTTCATATGTTATTACCCAGAATTCATTGACTTAGCTTCTAGGAGAAGTAACATAGTACAGGACTGGGGAGATGGCTTAGTAGGTATACAGTTGCTATACAAGACAAAGACCTGAGTTCAGATCCCAGCACCCGCACAAACGCTGTGCCACTTAAAATCTCCCCATGGGAGGCAAAGATGACTCCCCAAGACAGTTAGCTAGACATGAGCTCTTGAGTCAAGTGAGGGACAGCAGTTGAGGACGCCTCTCAACATGGTCCTCTGGACCCCACATCCACACTCATGCATAGACACCTGCATGCACATGCACCCTCACGCACACAGGCATGCACACATGCCCACACATACAAACATGCATGCACTTCAAACATATACACACGACTAAAAAAGATAAATACAGTTCATTTCATAATCAAAATACTCGGCTGGGCAGTAGTATTATGCCTTTAATCTCACTATTCTGGAAGCAGACACAGGCAGATCTCTGAGTTCAAGGCCATCTGGGCTACAGAGCCCACAGCTACACAGAGAAACTCTGTCTCAGGTGAGAGTTGGGCACTAATTAGAATTCACTTCAATTTCTAATAATACAGGCTTACTGATTTCATGTTTTTACCTCAATTTTTATTGAGGTAAAATCACAATTAAATTTCTAAATTATGTCTAGACCTTTTAATTGATACTGAGTGTGATGGTTTGTATATGATTGGTTCAGGGAGAAACCCTATTAGGAGGTGTGGCCTTGTTAGAGTAGGTGTGTCACTATGGGTGTGGCCTTAAGACCCTCACCCTAGTTGCGTAGAAGTCAGTCTTCCACTAGCAGCCTTCAGATGAAGATGTAGAACTCTCAACTGATCCTGCACCATGCCTGCCTGGATGCTGCCATGTTTCTGCCTTGATGACAATGAACTGAACCTCTGAGCCTGTAAGCCAGCCCCAATTAAATGTTGTCTTTTATAAAACTTGCATTGGTCATGGTGTCTGTTCACAGCAATGAAACCCTAACTAAGACACTGAGTAATACTTTAAATGTTCACTTTTTTAGGAGAACTTTATTTTTAAAGGGAGAATTTTCTAAATGCATAAAACATTTACCATGTTTTATGCATTTAGAAACATAAAAACAAGGGCTGGGCAGATTCTGTGCTTAAGAGCGCTCACTGCGCTCACTGCTCTTAAAGAAGGGTTTGGTTCGCAGCACTCACAGCCATTCCTGACTCCAGTTCCAGGGGATCCGACGCCCTCGTCTGACCTCCATGGGCCTCAGACACACATGTGGAGCACACACATGCAGCCACAACATGCATATACATAAACTAGATATGAAAATGATTTTTTAAACATAAAAAAATTTTATACATAAAAGCAACAAATTACTCCCAAAGATACAGGCAGGTATGCCAAGGCTGGAAAGACTGGCTGTCGTGGAGTCTTCCTTCCTCACAGTCTATAGGCCAACTCCTAGAAGGCCATGCCAGGAAGGAGGTGAGAGAGCAAGGCCATAGCACTTACATCCTCGCCTCACTCTCCCTCCCCACCACCTCCCCAAGTGTAGGGTCACTTCAGGGTTAATGGTCCTTCAGCCGAAGGTGGCAGCTCCTCTGTTGGTCTATACCTTTCTGGGCTTGGAAGCTGTCTATCTTCTCTTCCCTTCAGGAAGTGATGGTCTCGGCTGCCATCTTTGTTGATGGTGGTTGGTGGGTTTTGGTTTTGGTTTTGGTTTTGGTTTTGGGTTTGGGTTTGGTTTCAGGTTTGGGTTTGGGTTTTGGGTTTTGAGCCAAAGTTCCCAGGCTGACCTACAACTCAGAGATCCACCTGCCCCTCCCTCCTGAGTGCTGGGATCAAAGGCATCCACCACACCCAGCTTCCTGGATGCCAGCTTTGAGGTGCACCCTATCTTCATGGTGACTTCCTAGAATTCCCACCACTGCTTTGTAAAAGGTACCTGTGTTTATCTTGCCACGTTACATAATCATCTGCAAGTGCTGTGACCGTGACTCATGACTAGGGCATCACCCTTCATCTCAGTTTAGATTCTACCTCTTCAGGGAAACAGACCCTTCTCCTAAGTCACAAAGAGAACACTGAATCCTGGCTATTTAGCTTAGAGAACTTATCATGGCTTACAATTTTTCTTTTCCCTAGGCCATAAGCTTCTTGAAGGCAGAGAGAGAGAGAGAGAGAGAGAGAGAGAGAGAGAGAGAGAGAGAAGAGAGAAGAGAGAGAAGAGAGAGTCTTCTTTAACTCCCTTGTAGCTACAGTAATAGCTCAGAGTCATAAATAGGCCTTGCTATTGTAGCTAGTATTAAATATTCTGGGTTGTTCCATTATTGCTTATGTTCTGGATGTCATTTTCCCTTAAAGAAAATGAAAGCATTAACCACATTTCCCTCAGCTGAATCACTGTCCTACATGCAATATGATTAACAAACTTTTGTGGGACTGAACTGAAGTCTGCAGGGAGCCGTCGACTCGGTTAATGGGATGGTCCTTGACAATATTCACTTTGGCTCAGACTTTGGAAAAACACAAAAGATCAGATGTGTTCTAAGAATAGCAGTCGAACTGTCTCATGGGGAGGGGAGAAGGATTCTTAGATTTACATTTATTTTCCTTTAGGACGTGAAATTCTTTGATCTTTTGTCAATACATATGGACTAAATTAAATTGAAAAGACTGTATTCCCTTATCCTGCAGTTTTGAAACGTCTTTCCCCAAAATTGATCTCTGTTATTTTTAAATGTCAGGGTAGGTGTATATGTGTGTGTGTGTGTGTGTGTGTGTGTGTGTGTGTGTATATATATATGTATATATATATATATATATATATATACATACATATATATATATATCCCTAAATGGATGTGAAATAATATGGAAATGATCATATCCTGAAAGAAACTGTTAAAGAGCTCAGAGTCTAAGCTTGTAATGGAGAGTAGGTGAAAGACTTCAAAACTCACAAGCCTTTTACTTTCAGTCCTTAAAGAGACCAAAGCAGAAGCAACCACATTAAGACAGCACCCTCCTTTATATGTCTGTTATATACAAGTATAACGCTCAAGAAATCCCAAAGTGCTAATGAGGACATAGACTACGAGAGAGAGAGAGAGAGAGAGAGAGAGAGAGAGAGAGAGAGAGAGAGAGCATTAACCTGACCTGAAGCAGTATTCAAAAGAACTAATAAACATTAATGAAATGTTTATTGATAAGCATCTTGCTCAGTCTTTTCTTTAGGATTTACCATAACTCAGGGTTTGTCTACATATCTTCAAAGGTTTTAACACTGGAGACGTAGCTCCAAGGCAGAGCACAGGCCTAATATGTACAAGGCCTGGGATTCAATCCTCAATACACATTGCAGGAAGATGGGGGGGGGCAGGAGGAAGGCAGGAAGGTGCTTTTAAGAGATATTTACACAAATGCCCATTCTGTGTTTATATATCTGCAGGCACCCAGGTTCCAATTTTACCCACTGACTTTATTAAAAATGGCAATGGTCCTTTTTCAATATAACGATTATAAATCTAAATATTTGTATTCACATCAAAAGCTGTAGGACTGGCGGAACTGCTATTCATCTTTGTTTTGTCTTCTGCCTCTACCATGCAGTGGAATCATAGGCAGACGCGGCATGCGTGGCCAAGCGCTGGAAATGGAGTCCAACTCTGTGTCAGGATGATGCACTCCGGTTTCTCCTGCTCCGTCTGCTTTGGATCATGGATCTGACAAGAGAGGCGAGAAGCCAGGTCATCTGAACACTGCGCGCAGCCCTGTGTCCTGCTGGGACATTCCCATCATCATTCCATGAGCATTTTACAGTGACTCCACTAATGGAGAGGCCGTAAAGGGCGTCGATGAGTGTGTATACAAAAGAAAATAGACGCACGGCGGATGGGTTTCCCTAGACGGTTCCCTGCTAATAACGTACTCAGAGAGCTTGGCATTTCTGTGAGCTAACACCCAGGTAGTACATCCTCTTCTGCTACCTGTTCCTCAGAACATGCCCGGGTTTGGGACTGTCTAAAGTGGAGGTGGGAAGTCACGCCCTCAGACGTGCTAACGTACACCATCCCACATCCCCATTAGGCCGTGATGAAATCTACCCACCAGATGGCTCATGGCAATCGCCGCTCCCCAGGACTCAGGTTTCTCCCCCTCGCCTCCAGCCACATTTCGATTTCCTCCAGATTACTGACTAAACACCAGACTGTGTCACCGCGTCTCCAAGAGGGAAAATGGGCACTTAATAGGCACCAGCACAGCAGAAAGCCCGCCATCTGCCACTTAAAATAGCAAATGGACTAATGGCTTAATGAGGATTGAAAGTTAAGAGACTGTAATGAATGGAGTTACTTCCTAACTATACCCCTAATCCAGGCACTTTCTGGGAGGACTGGTGACAGACGGGGAGGTTCTTCCTGGGTATCAACTCACAGAAATGGCGAGCTTCTGAGTACTTCAATAGTAGAAAATTCTCTAGGGAAACACGTCCACCTTGAGTCTATTTCCCTTTGGATGTAATTCATCAACACCGTGAACAGCCTCTTGCTTTTAGTGGTTTGATTTTTGGTTTGGGGGTTTTGGTTGTTTGTTTTTTTGGTTTGGGGGTTTTGGTTATTGTTTATTTTTTGTTCATGTATTTGTTTTTTAGTGGAGACTATGGAATTCTTATGGGATGATGATGGGGGTGTGCTAATAATAGAAGACCGCAGTGTTTCTAGTGCTCTTTGGGAAACCCATCTCCCAAAGCCCCCTCTCTGTTCCTTACCAAGAATACCTTGGTAGATCATTTGCCTGATATGTGTGAGTTTAGTTCCCCAGAATCAAGGAAACCTGAGTAATTTGTTTAAATATAATATAATAAACATAATTCCCTAAAATCTCAGCCCAAGAGATTCAAGTTTAATTGCTCTTGGGAAGGTATTTTATTTTTCTAGACATACACTTGCCAAATTCCATCTCATAACATAAAATATACATACAGTTATTACTTCCTAAATCTTAAAATGCTACCTCTGTGACTCCTCTTTAATTGGTAAATATTATGGGCTGTGGAATGAATAGTTTCTATTGACAAAGTGTAAACTAGAAACACATTTGGGTAATGTATATAAAGGGAGAAATTTTTAATGTTTCATTTAGTAACTTTAATTTTTAAAAAATACACACAAAGAGAATAATCCAAAGACTAGATACACATGAGTGAATTATTTCTTTGGGAGAAATAAAACCTTGAAATTATTTTTTCAAAAAGAAATAATGGTACCTACATAAAATAAATTATCACAATGAATTTAGAATTGTTAATACAAATAAGTTGCAATTATTTATTCTTTGTGGCATTTAGTTCCCAGTGTTACATAAAAACAACATGGGCTTTTATGTGTCTACACATATATACTATCCACCCATCCTGTCTGGTACCCTATAATCCCACCAGAACAGCACTGAAGAGCAAGGCCCCCCATATGCACAAACAAGATGATCTGATTTATTCTCATTCTTTTCCTTATTCTTTGACAACCTTTAGCCTAAAGCTCATAAAGTGGTCCCAGAGGAGTAATGCAGCCAAAGGCCCCAGACAACTGTTTTAATAGGTTTTCTGATTTATGTGGGCATGATAAAAATCATAGGGGCTATCTGTCTAGCTGCCCAGTGCTGACGATTAGGTGATCAGGGTTAATAGACAATGACCCAGAAGATGAGAAACTGGTAAGGGAAGTGGTTGGGGTGTTGACTTTACTGCTGGCCAGAAATGAGAAATTAACTAGCCTCCAGCCTCAACACTGGGTCAAGGCAACCTTTAAGCAAGCACCAGGGCAACATCTGAAAGTGCTTGTACACTGAAGATCATTAACTGAAATTCTCAAACACCACAGATAGGGAAGAGAACACACAGAGAATGTAGCCACACTTAAGATCACTTCATTTATATCTCTACCCATTCCACTCACATACAAAGTCTGTTCTTCTCAAAAGCCTTTGGGATTCCTCCCAAGCTTCTACTTAGGGTCTCCTTCTTTAGTTGCCACTAGGTTGAGTACAGGGGAGTTAAAGGTCTGACTTCTGTCCTGCCAGTAACTTGGAAAGACTAGGAACTCTTCTGAAATCAGACTGAACTATTGCTATACCACGTGGACACTGAGCAAAAGAAAAAAGGACTGTCACATAAATTCTATACAGAGAAACTTTTTAACACAGGGTGTTGATGAGGATTTTTAAACCATTATATAAAGGTAAAGGAGTCAATTCACAAAGAAAGTCAGCGGTTATAAGGTTAATGTGTATGTACCTGGATACACCACAGAATACATCCAAACATGTACTAGAACTTCAAAGAGAAGGGGACAACTCCACAGCTGCCACTGAAGATCTTTATAACCCTCTGTTAGAAACAGACACATCCAACAGGCAGGAAATGAGTAGGGACACAACCAAATTCCTCATCTTCAACCAAATGGATATAATGGGCATCTGCAGGCCACAGGCTACTTCATTCATCAGCAAGTTATATCTTTTTCTCAAGCATTCATGAAGCATTCACTGAACTAGATGGCAGTCTGTACCAATGAACACAGTTTAAAAGAATAAAAATCTTGGGTATTCCAAGCTTCTGGGCTAATATCCATTTATCAGCGAGTGCATACCGTAGGTGTTCTGTGATTGGGTTACCTCACTCAGGATGATATTTTCTAGCACCATCCATTCGTCTAAGAATTTCATGAATTCATTGTTCTTCATAGCTGAGTAGTATTTCATAGTGTAAATGTACCACGTTTTCTGTATCCATTTCCTCTGTTGAGGGACATCTGGGTTCTTTCCAGATTGAATGGAAACCCTGACAAATCACTGGTAACAGAGAATGAGAGTCCCTTGCCAGGCTCCAGTGGTTTAATCTTATGTGTCGTACATAAGAACAGTGATCCCCAGATCAATCTGCTCCACTCCGTCTGCTCCCTGAATAAACTTGTGCTCAGGGAAAAAAGAGGAGTTGAAGAAGGACGTGGCTCTATTTAGGCAATATGCAAATGACCGTCTCGTGCTATGATCGAAGTCTGAATGTCCACTGACCGCCCTTGGATGGTTGGCGGAGGCAGATCACAGAGGTCCTGTCGACGCCTTGCTCTCTCTCCTTGTTTCCCAGCCTCCTCCCCAGCCTCCCTCTTAACTATAAATACACACATACACATGCACAAGAACGTGTGTGCATTTGTATACAAGCACAGATGGAGAAAGAGCCAAGAAGCATCTGATCATCACCTGGACCAAGAGATCCCTGGGAGAATGCTGCTCCTCGGTCTCCACGTGATCCACAGGCAAAATCTCCTCGGAGGGTCCCTTTATCTCTGCACTGTACTGGAAATGGCACAGCTCCTCCCCCCACCCCCACCTCCTTCCCCTCCCCACGGGGGGGGGGGGGGCGGCAGGAAGTCAGCTGTGGCTTCACATCCATGCGCTGAACAAACAGAAGCCTGTTAGAAACCACTCAGGGGAACCCAACTGACTCATCACACCCACCTTAATAGAAATATTTATATTCAGACCAGCACGAACTAACAACCATTCAGCTGGTAGAAACTATGGCTTTTTTCCTACCAGAGTTCTTACGGTTAATAAAGATCATCTACAGCCAACAGGTACAGAAACAATCCATTCGGTGTTCCGGGTTTCCTGCAGTCAGTGCGCTCCTCCACCTCCTAACCTGAGCACTATTTCCCCAAGGGGACTGCACTAGCCAGAAGAGATCTCCAGAAGGCCCTGCAAAACCTGTTAAAGTGCGGGGGAGGGGACAGACAGAGCACAGAGCTCCCAACCATGTCACACTGGTTGTCATCCGTGAATGCCATGGACGTCGAAGGTGAATCATGAATGAGAAATTATTTTTGCTATAAAAACTAACCACAAAGACTCCACCAAATAAACAGTTTTTATTTAAAAAATTCATGCGCTTTAACCCCTTCTCTGACCTCATCTTCCGGAAATGATGCAATGGGACTCATTAGCATAGAACAACTCATGTTCCAAACAGAGTGGGATTGCACTAGGGAGCCTGTTCCCCCAGCAGAGTAGCCTTATCTCGCAGGGCCCAGAAGCCAGGCTGGGTGATGACGCGGTGTCCTTTACCGCTGCTGTCCTTATCTAATTAGATTTTGCTTGACAACCGAATTAGATCACTTCCATTCTACAAAGGTCATGGCCTACTTCACTCCCTCTGTTTTTACCAGAGCTGTAGCAAATATTCTCCCTCCCAAGAGGCCACAGCACTGTTTTTTTTTTTAAATTGCCTACTGTTATCCTCTGCAATAATAGTACATGTCCTAAAAAGTTATGTTGACCTGTCATTGAGACCTCTCCTTCCAAATTGTAATAACTGGATTACTCACCAGAATTTCATTTCTAATCTACGTGGATTATACAGAATAGAACTTCCGGTGTCCGGCTGAGGAGGTAGCCCAGCTGTTGGAGGGCTCGTCTGGCACACACACAGTCCTGACTTCAGTCCCCAGCACTCCATAACCCTGTGTTTTGCACTGGCAAAACCCTGTGATCCCAGCACTCTGGAGGTGGAGGCAGGAGAGTCAGAAAGTCAAGGTAAGGTCATCCTCGACTACACAGCAAGTTCCAAGCCAGTCTGAGATACCTGGAAGTATCTCGAATTAAAAAACAAGTCAAGAAAGAATAAAGGAAATTGTATTAACAAAACTCAGAAGGCAGGAGGAAGCAGATGCTGGAGAGGGACGCCCAGCTGGGAGCATGGTGACAGCATCAGTTACTGTGTGACATGTACTTTACTACACAGCTGGCATGTGTCAACGGTTCAGTACAGCCACCCCATGACACAGCGACTTCTCAGTAAGCCCACTGGTGCAGATGACAATAGAGAGATCTTGGGAGTCCAGCCGAGCCACCAGCCAACCTCCTCTTCCCCTTCGATCACAGCAAAGTACGCTCCTGAGGCATACTAGGATATGGGTAAAGATGTCTTACAGCTCTGCCCTTTGTCCTGTGTCTTTATAGTTCTCAAAACAAATGAAATAGGCTTGTCTGCCTCTGAGCCTAGAGCTTACCCTGCTGACTGACTTTTGCCAATGAGATGCAAATAGAATTTGCCTGTTTAGTGGTATCTGTAACCCAAAAAGTCACATTCGGCTGGAAACTTAAAATAAGTATTACTTGGAATCTTATAAATAAGACCATGTCAGAAGTGAGAAGAAATTGCACTAAAAGACTGACCTAAATCCGACAGTGCCTTGTCTAAGGTCACAGAGAAGGCGGAGGAAGAGAGATGCAGAGGAACAATGCAGGAGCCAGGGACACATGGCGACAGCGGCCTAGCAGAGTCATGGAAGAACTCTTCCCTGGACTGTTCAAAGGTGTCATGGGTCTGCTGACACCTTGACTTTAGACTTGCTGCTAGGTAGCTTGGGAAGAATGTGTTTCTCTTGTTTTAAAACACAGCGTTTGTAGCATTTTGCTACGGCAGCCCTAAGAAGTCACCCACACCCTTCCTCCCCTTGGAGAAAGACATCCTTCGGGTAGCTGTTGATTCCAATTCTGGGGAGCAGCTAGAGACCAAGATGGAGCCCAGTCCACTTGAGCAGAGCCCTATGTCCCCACCTCCATCACTCAGGCTATCACCAACCCACAGAGCTGCAAGGGTCATGACAAACTCCCACTGTTTATTGACCACTGTGTTTTCGGTAGCCTGTGAAGTAGCATTGTTATTCCTACAGCTAACAAATACACTGTCCCAACATTCTCTGAGGTTAGATGAGGCTGCTGGGCTAAATCCCAGACATGAGGCACTGTAGTACAGACCACTCAGTCCTGGCCCTGAAACTCCCATAGGTACTTCCATGGTCTTCACTCATCCACCATGGCATTGGGAGCCACATCTGGGCAGGAAAGCCTGGGGCCCACAGTTGTCTGATTTCAATACCCAGTCCATTATCGGTTAAAATAGTGTTTCTGCTGAGAGACCTCAGGGAAGTTGAAGGATGTTCCTGCATGGCTGTGGTCACCTGACATTTGCCATCAGAGAAGTTAGCTGTGCCAGAGGAGGTACAGCAAAGAGGTAGCACCTCCAGAAAATTCTGAGGCAACAGAACTTAGCAGAGCCCACGCGATCAGATCATCTGGGCGCTAGAGACATAGAGATGATGTCTAGTTATAACAGGGGCTCTTCTTCAAAGGCTACAGACACCTCACACCTTCCTCTCAACTCTCCTGTGATGTTACCACGTTATCACCAGTGTCAGGAGAAAAGTAAGCCCACAGCAGCTGAGGGAATTGCCCAAGAACACACAGCGGGTAATGGATGGACCCAGAACTGAACTGCAAGCAGCCCAGCTACAGGTAGGGTTCTTCTAGCGCTAAAAGTGCATGCTAGCATTGTGCACTAGTACGTGCATGCTAATGTGAGTAACCCAAGAAACCACCACACAGAGGGACAAACTGAAGAACAGCAGTAACTGGGCTGTCACATACATGTGATCTCAGCACTTAAGAGGATAAGGCAGGAGGACTACCATGAGTCCCAGGTTAACCAGAGCTACATAGCAAGACCCTGTATAAAAGAAAAAAATGCAATATCACTATCTACAATACATTTTAAAGTGACAGAAGTCAGAAGAAATCTGAAATGTTCATCTACACAGTATAGAGAAAGCAAGCTTATATGTGGTATCTATTACTGATCCAGTCCTTAAAATCCCTCCTTAAATATGGACAAGCTCACTGATTTTATCTTCAACATCGGGTCATTCTTGTTCTAGCTTTGGCATACAGTCACCCACATAAAAGGCTTTCAGGGGAGGTTCTACTAGACTGTGTCACGGAGGCAGTGTGACCTGCAGCTCTGCAGTTGGCCAGATGTTAACACCAAGCCATGTTGTTAAAGCTAAGTGACCTAAGCAAGTGACTAAGCTTCTAGAAAATGCCATCCCTTCATCAGTAAAATATACATTTTAACCGTTCCTACCATAAAGTAAAAAATGCTTAAGCACACACACATACATGCACATGTATACATACACATACTCTATACCTAGACACATATGTATACATACATACATACACATACACACATAAACACAAACATATGCCCTCACACAAACATCTACATGCACACACACACATATACACATGCAGTACATCCAGCAAATAAAACATGTTCTGCAAACATTAGCCACTCTTTCTTTTAAATAGTATTGCTAGAATGTATTGTAATTAGTTGTAAACTTCTGGGGCTGGAGAGATGGCTCAGCAGTTGAGAGCACTGACTGCTCTTCCAGAGGTCCTGAGTTCAAATCCCAGCAACCATATGGTGGCTCACAACCATCTGTAATGGGATCTGATTCCCTCTGCCCTCTTCTGGTGTGTCTGAAGACAGTGACAGTGTACTCATATACATAAAATAAATAAATAGATCTTTAAAAAATGAATGTAAACTTCTACACAGTCCTAAAAATAAAAACTATTGATTTGTATTAAAGTTTGTTCTTTGACACTTTCATGTGTGTGTGCAGTGAATTCCAATGATCCTTACACCCCTCCCTCACCTGTTCCCCTCTTAGCCCAATAAAATCCCTCTTCCCTATAAGACTCTTTTCTATACTCTGTGTTTTCTTTTGAGACCCAATGAGTCTCATCTATCCCACTACACACTGCAAACTACATCTATCCCACTTTTGTTTAAAGACTCATCAACTCTCTCTGGGATTGTGTCTTATCAGGGTTTCTCTTCCTACACAAACATCATGACCAAGAAGCAAGTTGGGGAGGAAAGGGTTTATTCAGCTTACACTTTCCACATTGCTGTTCATCACTAAAGGAAGTCAGGACAGGAACTCGGGGAGGTCAGGAAGCAGGAGCTGATGCAGAGGCCATGGAGGGATGTTTCTTACTGGCTTGCTTTCCCTGGCTTGCTCAGTCTACTCTCTTATAGAACCCAAAACCACCAGTCCAGGGATGGCACCACACACAAGGGGCCCTCCCCCCTTGATCACCAACTGAGAAAATGTCCCACAGCTGGATCTCATGGAGGCACTTCCCCAACTGAAGCTCGTTTCTCTGTGATAACTCCTGCCTGTGTCAAGTTGGCACACAAAACCAGCCAATACAGATTGCATGTGAGGGGGGGTTGGGGGTAGGTGTGAGTGTGGGTGTGTGTACACAGATATATGCATGTATGTGCATATATATTTTGTTTAAAACTAAATGTATTTCTTCATCCATTCTAGCACCTCTAGCACCTTTTTGTAGATGAATTTGCCAATTAATCTTCCCAGATCACCACCCGTCTCATGTGAATGAGTCACTCGACAGTACTCAGTGGCTCTGCAGTAACTCTGAGCTTTCCCCACCCACCACCTTCTCTTCCCTTGATTTACTGTCCTCAAAATAGGCATATAGTCTTCCTGCTTTCTGTTATGGGATGGATATGAAATGTTGCCTCACACACTCGTGTTGTAAATGCATGATCCGCGCTGGTGGTGTAACACTGGAAAGCTGTGGAGGTGATAAAAGGTGTAATCTCGCTGGAGGAAGTAAGTCCTTGAAGACACGTTATCCCTGACTGTTTCTGGCCTTGCTCTCTGCTTCCTGGTCCTCAGTGAAATGAACAGAGCACTCTTTGAGCCCTCCTCACAGTGATGGACTGAAATGGTGAGCCTAATACATCTCTGTAAGTTGTTTCTGTCCTGTGATTTAGTACAGTAGCAACAAAAGCAGCTAATGCCCATCCCCATCTCCATCTTCCACCTTCTACAGTTTGACTCAAGCACGCCTATTCATGAGCCCCACTGTAGCAGTCCCCAATTATAATATTCAAATCGGTCCCCGCTGGGCCAGCGCATTCCTAGCTACCCACCCCAATGCTCTAGGTTCTCGAATGAAAGCCACATTCACACCGCCTTTATATTTTCTTTTTTTTTTTTTATTACTTTTCTTCTGTGACATTTTTTTCTTTTTTTATTGGATATATTCTATATTTACATTTCATTTTCCTTTTTCTGGTTCCCCACCCCCCCAAAGGTCCCACATGCCCTTTTCCCTCCCCCTGCTCCCTCATCCACCCCTTCCCACTTCCCTGTTCTGGTATTCCCCTACACTTTGATCCTTTCCAGCACCAGGGTCCACTCCTTTCTTCTTGTCAGACATCATTTGGTATGTGAATTGTGTCTTTGGTGTCCCAAGATTCTAGGCTAATACCCACTTATCAGTGAGTGCATACCATGGGTATTCTTTTGAGACTGGGTTACCTCACTTAGTATGATGTTCTCCAACTCCATCCATTTCTCTAAGAATTTCATGAATTCATTGTTTCTAATGGCTGATTAGTACTCCATTGTGTATATATACCACATTTTTTGTATCCATTCTTCCGTTGAGGGACATCTGGGTTCTTTCCAGCTTCTGGCTATTATAAATAAGGCTGCTATGAACATAATATGCCTTAAACAGCTCAATGGTTGGGCCACTTCCTAACCTCCACATGGCTAATCTACCTCCCTCCAATATTCACGTTATTACTTACTAAAATCTATATTCCATCTCTGCCACGCTCTCAGGGCCGCTAGTCCCCAGTTCCTATATGGCGGCTCTGCTCTGTCCCTCACCTTCTCTGGCGCTGCCTCTCCTGACCATCTCCTGGCATGGCGGATCTCCTCCTTCTCCTTTCTCCCTGTCCCTAGCCCAGGAATCCTAAAAGCCCCACCTCTGTCTGCCCTGCCCAGCCATTGGCTGCCAGCAACTTTTTTACCAACCAAAACCAAGTAGGGGCAGGGTCCCTCAGTGTCTTATGTGCAGATATGGGGAATCCCCCACAATTTAGGGGACCCAAATTAACATAATACAAACAGCATTAGACCAAACCACTACACATCACTTTCTCCCCAACCCTGGCTCCACCCATATAAATATATGTATCCCTTCTCACTTCTATGGCCCTCATTTTGTATCTCTTTTACATCAAATATCGCAACATGCCTTTATCATAATTAATTTGATGTTTGACTCATCCATTCACATGATGTGAACTAACTGAAATCAGACATTGTATCTTCCAGGTTTATCATATGCAGGGTGTGTGGCATGTACTATGCATTGTAAATAAATATTTAAAATCTGAGCATAGCAGCGCACACTTCTAATCCTAGCACTTGGAGAGAGGAGAGCCATAAGTTCAAGGCCATCCTCTCTGCTACATAGCAAGTTCAACTCTGGCCTGGGCTACACGAGACCCTGTCTCACACAGGCATATAAATAGTTTTCTAAGTTTAATGTGCACAACTTATTTGTCCCATTAAAAAATGTCCATATCTAACTTACAGACACAGCTTCCATACATTTCATCAGTGTTCCGTGCAGTGGCAAAGACTTAACAAACATCTGTGAAATGAACAATGAGTGAATGGACGAGCCCACGGATAGATGGACAGATGGACAAACAGATGAATGGAATGTATTCATTTCTACACAGAGCATTTCTTGGTTCTTCTAGCCATTGATCTTGTTGCCAACATCCTCTGAAAGAATCGATTCTTAGCAGTAACCATTGCTAGAAGACAGAACACATAGAAATTATTGGTTTTCCTTCTTTTATTTGCTCTTTCTTTCTTTCTTTCTTCATCTTTAAAAAACAAAAAACAAAAAACAAGTTCTTTTCAGCTAGCCCAGGCTGGCCTCAGCCTCACAATCTCCATGCTGCAATCTTTTAAGGCATGTGCTGATGTGTCGGGCCTTACTGACTCACTTTGGACAATGTGAATGTTCACATGAACCCAACTTTCCTCCCCGAAAGAGTAACAAGCTGGTTGGCGAGCCATGCTCTCTCAGCCATGTGGGTGTGACACATCTGACCATGGGGGACAATGAGATGGAGCAACTGGCCTGCTGTGACCTGCCTATCCATTATCTGGAAGAGCCTGTAATTTCCACTCACAGAGTCTGGCCTAGCAAAGCAGTTACTAAAAACAAAAAATCACCTATGCTGATATTAAGTCAGTTCATATTACATTTTTAAACATTATAAAGAAGTCCTTTCAATTGTTCCAAAGTTAACAAATGTACCTACTACTGGATTAGTCTACTGGAACAACTGGTGTGGGCTTAATAAGCCTTTAAAATAGTCCAAAATATCCAAAGCTCAAGAGCACCGTAGCATTAGTATACTGTGTTGTGTTCAATTTGGTTATAAAGTTGCCACCCAATGTCACGCACCATGTTCTAAAGGAGGAGTTTCTATAACCAGTGTTGGTGGGTCAGGAAGCTACGCACATGGCTAAAGTATTGTTTTTCTACTAATAAAACTGCTTTTGGAATATCATCTCAAATCCTCAAAACAACCCTACAGGCAGGAGATCATGATTTTTGTTGGTAGTGACATCATCATTTTACAGGCTTAGAAACCACATGGCCATTTTCCTTTAAGTCGTGGCAGCTAATAAATGATTGGGCGTGGGACTAGAATCTATTTCCTACAAATCAGTATTGGATTGCATGGTTCTTTGGCAAAAATCTTCCAGCCTTTGCCCCATTTCCTGCTAGGCTAACAGACCTGCAAATTCCAATATCTAAGGACTGGGCTAGGGGTTATGAAAGCCACACATACTGGTATACACAGTCTAACTTCAAGATCCTCAATAAATGCTCATATCCACACCTAACAAGTGGATTCTTCATTAACTGAGTTGTTTACCCTGAGGGCCTTGATTGAGTTCTGGGACTGAGGAATACACACATCTTTGCTACCCATATGTATCTCTGTGTGTAGTTTATCAATTTTTCCCTCTCAACCAATTCCCCCCCCACCCCCAGTCCTTACAGGGCTTAATCAATCAGGATCTAAGCTCTATGAGATGCCAAACTATAATTTAGAGATCTCTGATGTTCATGAACCCACAATTACTTTCCACTGACTGAACTAGAGCTAACAGTCACATCAAATCTTCTATTCCGTCAGCATCTCTCAAACACACGGCAGAAAGTACACCTGCGACTTGAATTCCTTCATCAGCATTGCTGACTTTCGGAAAAGCACTAATAAATGTCAGCGGCATAAAGGGTAGAGATTATAGGCCTCTTTCTTTTCCTGGAAAAACCATTACTATCTGCTGGCTGGAAACCAGCAACGTATCATTAGCTGGGACTGTTAGGCCACAGCACTGCTAATCACAGAAGGCAGAGGTGCCAGGAGGACCAGAGCCGAGCCTTTGCAGGTTCTTTGAGAAATGTTCAATCTCAGAGCTCAATTATTCACCCTCATAAATTATGGACTTCACTCGAGCATTTCGAACTGCAAGTAGAACTGGAAATGCTGGCCATCCATCTATCTCTTCTGAGAGATGAATGGATGCAATTAGCCCGTAGACTTAATAACTAGGAAATCTGATGGAGAAGGTAGAGACTAGGGGTAGATGTTGCTAGAACAATGTTGTCTGAAAGAAATACAATGTGGGTCCATAGGTGTAATTTTTAATTTTCTACGAGCTCCAATGAAAAGTGCCAGAGAGATGAAATTAGCTTGAACAATTTAAAAATATCCAGATGATTCGTATTTAACATACGGCCATTGGAAAAACTAATTTTTAGCTTAGCTGTGGGTCTTTGAAATCCAGTCTGCATGTGATACCTGCGTCTCAGCTTGAACTAATCGTCCCAGTGCCCAAAGGTTCCACGTCAGAATGGTTCTCATAATGAGCAGCGAGTAGGGAAGAATTGCGTGAAGGTAGAGCTAAAACTGCCAGACGCTTCTGCCTCGCGCCATCCAGTATCACCGTGAAGTCTGGGAAGTACTCCATCAATTCTGCACGGAGAATAAATCTGAGCACGCGCTCTCATTGGTCCATCCACAGGCCAGAGAGAAGGTACCACACACTAAAGCTGTTCTGTGATTAGCTTTATTAGGGCATTTCTGATTGTCACGGTGACTGGGGAGTAATATCAAATTTTAATGAGTAGGGAGAGGGGTCAGGAAAGCAAGGAATCATGGGATGGTTTCAATCCCCTCCAAACCAAGAATGTTCCTAGGTCACCATGACTTTCCAATATAAATGAAAGAAAAGAAAATGTGCCTCTAATTATCTGGGCATAGAACCTAACTATTTTACATGCAATTATGTTAATGCTGTTTTCATATACACTGAACATTCTGGAAAGGGGACCCCCCCTCATCCAAATCCAGGAACTCACACTTTCTTTCACCATCCGTGCACATAGTATATACACACATGCACTTAGGCTTACGGTGAAATGTGCCCTCCGTCATATAGAATGCAAGTGAACAGAGGGTGGGATCACGCTAGGACTTTCAGCACCTGGTACACACAGAGACATTTTTAAGTCACTTCCAAGTAAGCGTAATTCCAGAGTCCCGTGGACTACGGTTGTTCAGCCAGACGCCCTGGTACAGTGTCCAGACTAGAGAAGTAGGTGCCAAACTTCCATAGCCCTATTGCATACTCTAGGGTGCCAACAGCATCCAGTTGAACAGCGTCCCCTGCACTCCCAAGTATGCAGCATTCATTACTGGGAAGCTCATCTGTCTCCCTCCATGAGCCCTCGCACAGCTGTGTGCGAACACTCATGGGTACAGCTGTGCGCAAACATTTCCGTGCACAGCTGTGTGCGAACACTCCTGTGCACGCTTCACTTTATTTTAAACTTGACTCTTTTTCATTTCTCCTTTTTACAATGAGACCATTAGACTAACTTTTTAAAATCATTGCTATTGGGTTTCTATGACCTACAAATTTCACTTCAGTATAATGATTAAAAAAAAAAGTATTGGGAAAGTAAGTACTGAAACAGTCTAGAATCTCAGAATAATGTCAAGCTCCTGGATGAAGAATTTGGAAAAAAGAAAGAAGGAACCAGAATCAACAAGCAGGTAAGTACTGATGGGTGCCTGGCTATGGGCAGGAAACAATGTCAATGAAGGAAGAGCAAGGAGAGAGCAAGCCACTACAGCTTCTTCCCAGCCTTCACATCTGCCCCTCCCCTCGGCCCCACAGTCCTGATCCTCCTCATCTCTGACTCCCTAAAGCTGAGGGAGGCAGGAGATACCCAAAGTCAGAAAACCTACAAGAACACCTACAAGCAAGTATTTTAGGGCTCCGAAACCTAAGCTTCCCACTGGCTCAATCTCTGAGCAATGACAGCCAGCTCAGAGAAGCAAGCCGGAGCCAAGGGCACAAGACCAGAGGAAACCCCAGGGGGAGTTGGGAGCAATTTTTAAGACAATCATGAGGACTAAGCAGAGATAGCGACACATACCAGATATACCTGAAGACAGAAAATCGGAATTCATTCCATTTTATGTACCCCACGCTGCAACAATTTATTTATTTATTTATTTATTTTTACAAACAAATGACTGTAGACAGAAACTTGGCAAGGAAAAGAAAATGTCTTTGCCAAAAGGTAAAAACAGCTATTGTTATAAAAGTGTTGGTTTTTTTTTTCCTCTTTAATAGGTTTTGGCTCCTAAATATTTCCTCTCCCCTAGTACCTGAATCCTCATGAAAAAAAAAAAAAAATCCGTCTGCCTTTCCTTATTTCCTCACTAAATCTTCCTTCTCCTGGTGATTTATTTCCAGGCTTTCAAAATCAAATGGATCCTTTATCCCACTTGACATCTTTCCTTCAGTTTCTTTGCCAACAAATGAAGTTAGCAGTCAATATTTCCACTGATCATTTGTCTCCCATAAATCTCCCTCCAAACAGTAATTTCAGTCAGACCCATCTGTCCGATGTCAAAATAATTTGCTTAACTTTAAAAGCTGGCTACATTTTTTTTTCTTTAAAACATCAAAGACCGATGTTACGGTTTGAATGTAAGATGTCCCCAGTGAGCTCCTGTTTGGATATTTGGCTCACCCGAGGATGGTGCTGTTTCAGGAGGCTGTGGAATCTGCAGGACGGGGGCAAGGACGTGGGCTTTGAGGTTTACGGTCAGGACCACTTTCTATAGGCCCTGCTTCCCACCGGGATGTGAGCAGATGAGCGGACCCAGAGCTGCCTGGCTCTCGTTCCCCTGATTTCCTCACCGCAATAGGTGTGTATCCTCTCAAACTGTGAGCCCAGCAAGCCCCATCAGTCAGTCAGGGATGAGAAAACACCACAACTGCAAACACAGACACCGGGCTTATGAATCTTGAGTGAGGAGAGCAGAGTTTGATCTTTAACATATGTAAGGTGCCTTGTTAACAGAATCGTTTATTACTTCTTTGAGAATTTCGTACAATGTATTTTGATAATATTTACCTCCCTTCCCCCAACTCATCCCAGATCTACACCCCACCTAACTTTGTGTTTTCTGTCCCTACCCACAATTGTGTGTAGATAGATAGATAGATAGATAGATAGATAGATAGATATGCAGATGATAGATAGGTAGGTAGGTAGATGATAGATAGATAGGTAGATGATAGATAGATAGATAGATAGATAGATAGATAGATAGATAGATGATAGGGAGAAATAAAGAGGTAGACAGATGATAGACATAGGTTTATATCTATCTATTTACCTATCTATCTCCGTATCCCTTTTTAAAAACCCAACTACTCTTGGGTTTGAGCCCTGCCCCGAGTGTTGTCAATATGCCAGGTGTCACACTCTCCCCCTCCCAGCTGCTATCAATGCCAATAGCTCTTCAGCTACAAGCAGAGTTCCAAGTCCACCTCCTCCCCTTTGTGCTTGCATTTGGGGGGTCTGATATACTGTCACACGTGCTATGAGCTCATATATGCAACTACCCAGCTATGCCCAGGGAACAGTGTTTCCTTGAGGTCACCCACAACCTGTGGTTCTTACAATCCATCTGCCCATCCCTCTGAGTAGATTCCTGAACCTCCAAAGGAAGGATTTTAAGTTCCTTCTTTTGCTAAGCTTTCTCCTCCTGGCCCTGGCTCCAGCTGTTAGGTTGGTGAAACAAGAAGTTCATCAGAGATGCAAATGATTTTCCTCAAATTTGTTTGGTGATTTGCAATCAGACCATTCATACAAATTCTAAAGTTTTCAGTCATTACTATAATGTAGGCAGCTGTCTTCACCAGAGGGCATTCTAATTGAATTGAGTTCTAATTTTCTTTCTTTGTTTTTTCTGCTAGCTATTCCTTGAGAACAATATATATTCCCCACTTGTGCTCCACGTCTGATTTGGGTTCCCACCTAGGATGAGGCAAGTTCTCCGTCCCATAGTACACTTCGGTTCCAGTGTCTAGGACAGTTACCAGGTCATAGACACTAAACAATAGTAATAAGCCACCATTACAATTCTCTAAATGTAAGAGCTTCATTGACCTGATTTTATACCGTATAAATGTAATAGTCTGTACTCATAAATATCAATTTTTCTCCCAGTCATGGACCAAAACTTACTGTATTGCCTTACATCCTAGATTTGGGACTGTGTACTATTACTTCCCTCAAATAATTCAAAGACTAATGAGAAAGAAAGCAAGTTGGTAAGCTTTGTACTAGAATAATAGAAGACATAAGCAATAAATACAAAAAAAAAATCCCTAAGTGCTTTAAAAATACAGACCACATAGAGTTTTAGGGACATGCTCTTTGAGGAAGTTGCTTGTTTGTTTCTTTGTTTTCTTGGGTTCTTTGTTTGTTCTGTTTTGTTTTAAACATACTGCCCGGAGGAGAGCAAAGACAGGGGAAAGTACTATAGTCAACTGAGAAATTAGGTCTTAGCAACAACAGTTATATTTGTGCAGCTTTGAAGAGGACACTATGGACAGTTTCCTTATATGCATAATCTCCTTTATCTTCATCCATACGTACAGGTTCTCTAAGTTACTGATGAGAATCATAAAGATTTCCAAAGACAAGAGTATTGATACAGCAAGTATGTCTGTATACGTGGACAGTCTTTCCTGAGATTTCATCAACTGTGTGTCAGCTTTGAATTCATTGTCCTTGCTGCACTAGAATTAAAACAAGCAAACACCATCTGCCAAATATTCTATAGAAGGGAGAAAAAAATCAAATCATATGGAAAATCAATGTTGTGATATGAAACAGGTTTTTTTGAACATTTCTTTTTTTTAATATTTTTATTGGATATATACTATATTTACATTTCATTTCCCTTTTTCTAGTTCCCTGCCCCGCAAAGGTCCCACATGCCCTTTTCCCTCCCCGTGTTCCCCCATCCACCCCTTCCCACTTCCCTGTTCTGGTATTCCCCTACACTGATCCTCTGAGCCTTTCCAGAACTAGGGTCTACTCCTTCCTTCTTGTCGGATATCATTTGGTATGTGAATTGTGTCTTTGGTGTCCCAAGATTCTAGGCTAATATCCACTTATCAGTGAGTGCATACAATAGGTATTCTTTTGAGACTGGGTTACCTCACTTAGTATGATGTTCTCCAGCTCCATCCATTTGTCTAAGAATTTCATGAATTCATTGTTTCTAATGGCTGAATAGTACTCCATTGTGTATATATACCACATTTTTTGTATCCATTCTTCTGTTGAGGGACATCTGGGTTCTTTCCAGCTTCTGGCTATTATAAATAAGGCTGCTATGAACATAGTGGAGCATGTATCCTTATTGCATGCTGGGGAATCTTCTGGGTATATGCCCAGGAGTGGTGTGGCTGGGGAAAAGCTCTTCACCAACCCTACATCTGACAGAGGGCTAATATCCAATGTATACAAAGAACTCAAGAAGTTAGACCCCAGAAAACCAAATAACCCCATCCAAAAATGGGGTACAGAGCTAAACAAAGACTTTCCACCTGAAGAAATTCGGATGGCTGAGAAACACGTTAAAAAATGTTCAACATCATTAGTTATTAGAGAAATGCAAATCAAAACAACCCTGAGATTTCACCTCACACCAGTCAGAATGGCTAATATTAAAAACTCAGGAAACGCCGGGCATGGTGGCGCACACCTGTAATCCCAGCACTTGGGAGGCAGAGGCAGGTGGATTTCTGAGTTCGAGGCCAGCCTGGTTTACAGAGTGAGTTCCAGGACAGCCAGGGCTACACAGAGAAACCCTGTCTCGAAAAACCAAAAAAAAAAAAAAAAAAAAAAAAAAAAAAAAAAAACTCAGGAAACAGCAGGTGTTGGTGAGGATGTGGAGAAAGAGGAACACTCCTCCACTGCTGGTGGGACTGCAAGCTGGTACAACCACTCTGGAAATCAGTCTGGCGGTTCCTCAGAAAACTGGACATGATACTTACGGAAGATATGAAACATTTTTAAAGGCAAAGATAACCAATGTATTATTAACATAATCACAGATATAGAGAAAATACAAAGAAAGCCAAGAAAATAATAGGTGTAAACTGGGTTTGTCCATGAGATTCACAAAACATTATAAGCTATTGCTGTTGCACTTGGTCATCCCCTATAGGTAGGTGGAAGGTAAGTCACTACTGCTGAACGTATCATGCACTTTGACACAGGGCCTAGAGAATGCAAACTGGATCTGACCTGAAAGTGTTCTCCCTGAGGACCAGCTTTCACGGTACCAGAAGGTACTATATACATTTCCAAAGAAAGGTAGCAACCAATAATCCTAGCCAGCTATGATGACCATAACCATAACAATGATCAGCATGACACAGTAGCTCTAAGGGTGTAGCAGTGGTATGCACATCTTGGCAGCAACCAGCTGGATTTAAGACCCACTCAGCAAGAGCAAAGCTATGCTTGCTACTAAAAACTTAGCCAAATACCCGGGGCTAATGAAATCATGGATCTTAAATGAGAATCTACAAGCAACAGTTTATTAAACCAGTGCAATCACTAAATACATTCTAAACACTTATAGTTCTCACATCTTATCAAGGACCCTTCTCTTTGCACCAGACAGAAGCTATTACAGAAAACTATGGGCAATCAAACTGCAGAGTTATAGTGCCCAGTCCCGGTGAATTCATCCACAAAAACAACTCCTGCACCTAAGGCTCAGGGAATATTTCCAAAAGATGAGCCAGACTGATTATAAGAGCCTGTCTTAATTAGGGTTTTGCTGCTGTGAACAGACACCATGACCAAGGCAACTCTCACAAGGACAACATTTAATCGGGGCTGGCTTACAGGTTCAGAGGTTCAGTCCGTTATCCATCAAGGTGGGAACATGGCAGCATCCAGGCAGGCATGGTGCAGGAGGAGCTGAGAGTTCTACATCTTTATCTGAGGCTGTTAGGAGTAGACTGGCTTCCAGGCAGCTAGGAGGAGGCTCTTAAAGGCCATGCTCACAATGACACACTTCCTCCAACAAGGCCACACCTCCTAACAGAGCTACTCCCTGGGCCAAGCATATTCAAACTTACACAGAAACAGAGGATTGGGGAGTTTGCTGGGAGGTTAGTTACCTCTCCTCAGCATGAGTACCCAAGTCCTGAGAGAATCTCCAGTTCATTCTGTCCTGAGGTCAGCTACCGGCTAGAATCTCCTGTACTGCTCACTGTTTCCCAGAATCCCTCTCTTCCTGCCAGTGCCCCACCTCCTATTTCCTGCCTCAGCTCATTAGCATAGGCTTTTTTATTATAAGAACTTTTTCTCTACACGGTTGTTTGCAATTGAGGGAAACCTGACTGACTGCTCTCAAGAAAGGAGGTTTGAATGCAACTTAAAAATGGGTTTAGGGGCAGAGGGCGGGATGAGTAAATAAAAGGATGCCCGGGGCTGTAAACCACCACTTCTGAGCGTCTACTTCCTGCGAGGACCTTATTGAACCATCCCACTAAACTGAATACAGGACTTAAAGCTATCTGCTTTTCAGATCAAGAAATGAACCACAGGAGGCAAGCAAGTTTCAGAGTCAGGATTTAGACTGCAGTTCTGTTTTGAGGTTCAAAGCCTCTCAGGCATGCGTGCTATTTCAAATGGAAATGGAGGTGGATTGTTTTTCTTCGAGTTTTCCTCTGACAGTAAACTTATTGTAAGACTTAGATAAAGACATATCATCTTCATGTTTTCTATGTTCCTCCGAATATATAATCCCCTGTGGTTGTTTTTAAGCTTGGCATCTATTTTATGATCTTAAAAGAGTAGTTTGAGGCAAAGGAGACAAACTTTTGACCCTCGACTAGAGTTTTTATAAGGATAATTCTACCCAAATTGATCTGTATGGGCTCACATCTCGCAAGCCAAGAGATACTGTGTCTTGATGTCAGCAAGTATGCATCAGATTCAGTGGACAAAAGTTTTTTGTTTTTGTTTTTCGTTTTTGTTTTTTTGTTTTTGTTTTTCGAGACAGGGTTTCTCTGTGTAGCCCTGGCTGTCCTGGAACTCACTCTGTAGACCAGGCTGGCCTCGAACTCAGAAATCTGTCTGCCTCTGCCCCCCAAGTGCTGGGATTACAGGCGTGTGCCACCACGCCCGGCTTCAGTGGACAAAAGGGATCAAACAGTCTGTGTTATTTGGGGAGAGCTCAGAGGGATAGCTGTGTCCCAGTCTTAGGAAGATCAGTCTCCTGGGATGCAGCAGAATTTTCTAAGAAGGTGGGAACCCTTGCAGCTAACCAGAACTTGATTGAGCTAATTTGAGAAATCTTCTCTCCACTAGAACCTAAGAATCTTTTCTATTTTAAACTGCCCCCTCCCCCTGTGAATTTTTTTCTTTCTTTTCTTGGTTTTTTGTTTGTTTGTTTGTTTGTTTGTTTTTGTTGTTGTTGTTGTTGTTTGTTTTTTGTTTTTTTCTGGATATCCTAAGGATAACCAGAACAAACCCACTTCTCTTCTTAGGTAAGGTCTTTGTTCAGAACCTGACAGGTTTTGTTTTTTTTGTTTGTTTGTTTGTTTTTGTTTGTTTGTTTGTTTGTTTGTTTTTGAGACAGGGTTTCTCTGTGTAGTCCTGGCTGTCCTGGAACTCACTCTGTAGACCAGGCTGGCCTCGAACTCAGAAATCCGCCTGCCTCTGCCTCCCAAGTGCTGGGATTACAGGCATGCGCCACCACGCCCGGCAGAACCTGACAGTTTTAAGTGTCTTTTCCTTTCTTTTTCTCTAAGAAACTCAAGGCAAAGCAGACATAATATTATATGTACAGGTGACAGAATTACTGGTCCTTAACCAGTCTCTCGTGGTGTACAAGGTCTAGAGATAGCATTTGAGTGTGTGATAGACTGTGGTTTGGCACGCCAGGCTGCCACAGGCGCGGAGGACCGATGCACCTACGTGGTTATAATGATAAGCAGTGTTGCTTTAGGAGTGATAGGAGTGTGGATTTGGATAATACCTCATTAGCTTATTAAAGGCAAAGGACCGAAGGCTGAAGAAAGTAACGGCTGCGTGCCCGGGAGCGCGTTTCCACAGATGGCTGAGTGAGTGTGGTAAACAACAACACAAAACAGACACTGAAGGCACCATTTGGCCTGTCTGCGGATGGGAGCCCCTAAAAGACCCCTCTTCAGTGACTTGGTGATGGTGCGAACAAGCAACTAGTCTTTCCCTGGTGATCGGTGCTGACCTCAGTGCTGTCCACGCAGCCAGACTTGATAAGAGGTAACTGGGAACCATCACTGGGTTCCACAGGCTCAAAGTCACAACAGCTTTTGTGGGGGGAGATTTTACTTGATGGCCATATGGGTAAGCTGACTTTAAGAAGGTGGCATACGTCTTGGGGTAAAGGATGAGTATTGTTATTTTTCTTGAGCTGAGCCACTTGCTGCTTATGTAAATAACTGTACATTTTGGTGTACATAGTAGCTAATACTGATAACATAGTGAATAACAAAGCAGCCTCATGGGCTCACTGTTCAGTGAGTCTCTGACTCTTTCTCGTCTGCTCTTAGGACTCTTTTCCTCCTGTTGGATTGCCTTATCCAGCCTTGGTGTGAGGGTTTGTGCCTGGTCTCATTGTAACTTGTTATGCAGTGTTTGATTGGCATCCCTGGGAAGCTTTCTCTTTTCTGGAAGGAAAAAGGAGAAGTGTATCTGGGGAAGGAGGGAGGAAGAAGGGAAGAATGGTGGGCGTATATGGAGGAGAACTACACTTGGGATATAATAAATGAGAAAAGAATAAATAACAATTTAAAAAAAAAAAACACCATGACCAAAAGTGAATTGGGAGGAGGGGGGTTATTTTGGCTTATAACTCTCAGATCACATTCAACCCTGAGGGAAGACAGGGCAGGAACACAAGCAGACCAGGAATCCAGAAGCAGGACCTAATGCAGAGGTCATGGAGAAATACTGTATACTGGCTTTTCCCCCAAGGCTTACTCAGCCTGCTCTCTTATAAACTGTAGGGCCACCAGCCCAGGAATGTCACAGTGAGCTCGGCTGACCAACAGCAATCATCACTCAAAAAATGTACCACAAGTTTGCCCACAGGCCAATCAGATAGGGGCTTTTTCTCAATTGAGGTGCCCTCTTCCAAAAAATGAGTCTAATTTCTGTCAAGTTGACATAAAACTAATCCAGACAGCCTCTCACCCCTATAAACTTCTCAGAGAAGGCTCTCGTCAAGACCAAAGTGTTCTACCTTGCCAAATCCAGAGGTGAATTTAGACTCTTCAAAGTAGCCCCTCCCATTCTTTCCCTTCCTCCTGCCCTCCTCTAATGAAAACCTAAATCTCCATCCATCCAACCAAACCCTGTTGGTTGAAGCCAATGGCATCCACTTTGTCAGATTACATTGTGGGCCCGTCCTAGGCTTGCTTGGTTTGCCCTCACTAGTCTTCACAGGCCACACTGCCCATTGCTCTGACAAAATACTGGACAGAAACATGTTAAAAAACAGGAGAGTTTGTTTGGCTCGTGGCTTCAGACATCATAGCAAGAAAGGTGTGGCAGAACCCATGACGGCAGGAGCACATGACATCAGTCTGTACCTGGCATCCCACCCAGGAAGCAGACACAACATAAGCTGGAACCAGAGGTGGTTGTCTTCTTCAAAGGTTTACACCTACTAACTTACTTCTACCAATGAGGCCCCACATCTCCCAGGTTCCACAACCTCTCAGAACAGGGACACCAACGAGTGTTCAAACCCATGAGTCCACGTGGGACATTTCACACCATAATGCAACCCTTGCATGCCTACCATACTGTCCACATCCCTAGTTCAGAGCCCAGTTCTTCTTTGTCTCATATTTCGTGTTAAATAATGCCCCGAGACTCTGTTCAGCCTCTCTCCCATTAGTGGAGACCCACTCCATAAGTTACTTCATCCTCTCGGGCACCGCGTGCCATATATTCAGACGACATCTAACTTATTTTTTTTCAGTTCTGAACTTCGTGCCTGCATTGCTTTCTTTTCCTTTGTTGTGATAAAAAAAAAAATGTCCTTTAAAAAATCAGGTGAAAGGAGAAAGCTTATTTGGGCTCACAGACCCAGGCTAGAGTCTGTCATAGCAGGGTACTCACAGAAGCAACAACTTGAGGGAACTGCTCCCATCATAGCTGTAGTCAGGAACAGATCTTTTTTTTGTGTGTGTGGGGGGTATAGAATACAGTTTATTCAGGGAAGAGGATGGGAGTTAATGGTATAGTGGAGGCAGAGAAAGAGAGAGAGAGAGAGAGAGAGAGAGAGAGAGAGAGAGAGAGAGAAGAGAAGAGAAGAGAAGAGAAGAGAAGAGAAGAGAAGAGAAGAGAAGAGAAGAGAAGAGAAGAGAAGAGAAGAGGCCATGACCACGTGGAGAGAGTTGGGAGGGGAGGAGAGCCCAAGAGGGGCAGAGAGGTGAGTGTGCAGAGAGGTAAGAGCAATGAGAGAGAGAGAGAGCCAGGAACAGATCTTAACGAACTTATGCTCATTCCTTTCTCTGTTCATCCAGTCTAGCATCCAGCCAGGGAATGGTTCCTCCCACGGTGGACAGGTCTTCCAACCTCAGTTAACACAACCAAGATAAGCAAGCCCCCACAAGACGTTCAGGGAGACCCATGCCATGCTGACAATGAACACTAACCACCACAGTATCCAACCCACATCGTCTGCGTAGACATTTTGAATATTGCCCAAACCATCCTTCTCAGCCTGTTCACCTACTCTTATGCCAACCTTCTTCTCCTGAGTAAATCACTCAGTTTGGATCCCCGCACCAAATTAAAGGAACTACTGCAGAGAGCTCCACTGGTGAGAGAAAAGGAAAAACTGCTGAGCAAACCAAAAACCAGTCTCCAAGCCTCCTATTAGCCCAGCCTTCAGCTACTCTGCCCAGCCAACAGACCTCCTGCCTCACAGAAAAGAGTGATGAATTTGCCCACACCTGTACCTGCTTTGACCTCCTTTGAGCTATCAGCCCGTACCCTTGCGCCTGTGCCCCCATGTTCCTTCACTGATACTTGTCTATCAGCCACCCCCCTTTCTTCCCTTACGGTCTTTTCCTACCAGCTGACACAGCCCCATTCACATGTGAGCATGTCCAACCTTCACCATCCTAAAATGTTCCAGCTCTTAGCTTCCGTTTCTCTCATCCTCTTCCCAAGTCAGGTGGCTCAAAGCAGCAGTTGGTGCTTACTAAGGACACTTCGTTTCCATGGTTACCCACCCTGGTCCAGCAACCTGGCCTCTCAGTGGATTTAGACACGCAAAGCACTCTCTCCAATCCTGAGCCACTGGCTGGTACCCATTTCCAAATCATTACTTCCTCTCCTCTTCCCAACGGATGAGCCCTTGGTACCCAGCATGTGGAGCCGGCCTAAAGCAAATTGAATTATGGAATTCTCAAAGCAAAAGGCTGATTCTACCTGACAAGTCAGCCCTAAGATATATGAGAATTCCTCAAATTTCCCCGGGGATTCACTAAGACAAAAACATGTAAACTGTTCATCTTTTATTAAATTTATACTAAGCATTAATGACAGAAATAACTCAAAATAACTGACATGCTAAAAATATACACCATAATACTGATTTTTCTAAACTTGATTAAAGAACCATATTTTGTTAAGGTCTGAAAATTTGGGAAATATTAGTCCAAAACATATTAAACTAGCCATAATTACAATTGTGCATGATAAAATCATAAAGAGCATATCAACCCTTTTGACCACATCTGCATCAGTAGCATTTCAACAGGGAAGAATGGACCTACCTGGTGGACGTAATATCCACTGAACAAAGTAACCCCACAGCTCCAAACGGGGCAATTATCCTCATGAATTGTCTATGAAAAAGAAGTGCCCCAAATAAAAATGATCTTAGGACAAAACATAACAATGGGAAATAAAGGATAATTCTAAATGTTCTGAAAACAAAATTGATAAGACATTGACCTAGCTTTACATCACTAGTCCCATAAAATGTGCTGTCATGCAAGTTTCTTAAAGTCAACCTAGTGCTTTGTAGACTGCTGCATTCATAAATCCATTAATATATTCTATATCCATGAATATATTTACATGCATAAAAGCATACATCTCTGGAGTCGGGTTAGCAGGATGAAAGAAGCTGCTTGATTAAAACAGCAGGACTAAGACAATCCTGCCTTCCCAGTACTTTCTTCATCTCTAAGCCTGCCTGGCCTGCTGCTTTGCTCCCCTGGTAACTACCAGCCTGTGCCTAAACTGCCTGCCAAATGTAAGCTCTTCAAGGTCAAGACAGAGAACGCATGGTATGCACTCACTAATAAGTGGATGCTAGTCCAAAAGCTCAAAATAAACAAGTTACAATTCACCCAGCACAGGACGCTCAAAAAGAAGGAGGACTTAAGTGAGGGTGCTTTGGTTCCTCTGAGAAAGGGAACAAAATACTCACAGGAGCAATAAGGGAGACAATGTGTGGAGCAGAGACTGAAGTAAAGGCCACCCAGAGACTGCCCTACCTGGGGATTCATCCTATAAATAGTCACCAAACTCTGACACTATGACAAGAAGCTTATACCAAAATGAGCATGCCAAGGTTGTCTCGGAGGGGCCCTGCCAGAGCCTTACACATACAGAGGCAGATGCTAGCAACCAACTATTGGACTGGGTGTGGGGTCCCCAATGGAGGATCTGGAGGGTGGTCCAGAGGAGCTGAAGGGGTTTACAGCCCCATGGAAAGAACAATGACTTTGGCCACCCAGACACCCCAAGACTCCCAGGGACTGAACCATCAACCAAGGGGCACACATGGTTCCAGCCAAAAATGTGGCAGAGGAAGGCCTTGTTGGGCATCAGTGGGAGAAATGGTCCTTGGTCAGGTAAAGGCTCAATAGAGGCCCCAACAAAGAGAAACTGAGTGGGGAGGTGGGAGTGTTGTTGGGTGGAGGGGCATATATGTGGAGGCAGGGGGTGGGAGGAGGGGTTGGGGGTCTTTGGGAAGGGGGGAAATCAGGAAAGGTTTTACCATTGGCAATGTAAATGAAGATGATATTCAATTTAAAAAAAAAAAAGGCCAAGACAGATTTCGCCATCTTTGAATCCCCAGTGCCTACACCTAGCACTTAGGACAAGCTCAACAACCATCCAACGAAGTGAATACGCTAAGTCAACACATGACTAATGCTTCTCACAGTCACTGTGCATCTGGATTCCCTAGGGATGGAGCCATGCAAACTCAAAGACTACATTTCCAGAAAATTCTGAATCCCCAAACAGAACCAGATATCGTTTTAATGAAATCGTTACAAAGCAACACATTTTTTAAATGTGTCAAGAGTTATAATTACCTGGGAGAATCTATCATATGTACCAGCTAACAATGCTTTCATCTATCCAAAACAAGGGGCCTTAACAGCAAGAAGTCGGATGTAGGTGCTACCAGTGTTTCTTCAGCATGAAGAAGCCAGGACCATTGTGGCTAAGATTCTCTCAGCTTCTAATTTGCTCATCACCTTATGGGTGATAAATGCCTGTGGTAGTTCTGGACAGCATATCCATAGCCAAAGCAAGGAAAGAAAGAAGGGTATCAGTTAAAACTGATCCTTTGTCAGGGAGCAAAATCATCCTAGGAATCTGTCCTGTAGACTTTCTCTTCCATTCCATTGCCTGGAACTGTAGGAATTGGCTAGAACTTCATAAGTAGCTTACCTGGAGTCATTCAGCAGACCACCCCTGGCTGCAAGGGTAACTGAAAGAAAAGAATGCTAGCTTTCATCTGTAGCTGCTTTGGTGAAACGCTTTCAGGGATTGGGAATGAAGGGTTATTGGTTTAGCCCAGTGGTTCTCAACCTTCCTAATGCTGCAACCCTTTACTACAGTTCCTCATGTTTTGGTGACCTCCAGCCATAAAATTATTTCATTGCTACTTCATAACTGCCATTTTGCCTCTGTTATGAATCGTAATATAAATGTCTGACATGCAGGAGATCTGATATGTGACCCCTGTGAGAATCTCGGCCCACGGGTTGAGAACCATTGGTTTAGGCACATCTGCCATATGGTCATTCCTATCAACTCCCCATCTACCCTGTTCACCAAATAACGCTCATAACAGTCCTGTGATATAGGTATCTTTATTGTACAGATTTTAAAAATACTGAGGCACAGATAGAGCAAGCATCTTTCACAGAATCCTCCAATAGAACCCAGGTCGTTTGTCCTCAGAGCGCATGCCCTTTCCCTCTCCATCCCAGGGCTTTAGAAACAAGCCTGTGGTTAGTGAACGTCTGCTAGCTCCGGTGTTGTCGGCCTTTATTGCACTACAACACCTGCTAGTGAAACAGGCCTTGAAATATCACCTTTATCTTTATGGCTCCCTTTCAGTGTAGACCCAGGATGGTGTAACATTTTTAATGCACATTAAAATTCAGGATTTGTCCTACTGCCTGGTTTATTTTGAGTCTGGTTATCTTTCGTCCTACACCTTGGCACATGAACCCTGCCCAAATTGCAAGCATGTGAGGAGCGTGTTGCCAATGGGGTCCCAAGACAACAGTAAGAATCTTCTTATTATAGGCCTGTTTTCCAAATTGAGGAATATTTTAAAAATCTGTAACATGGAGCCCCTGAGGTGCCTCAAGTCACTAAACCTATTTATCCTAACTAAGATGTGTTCAGGAAGTTCAAACATCCAAAAAAAGATAACTTTTCCCTGAAGCTGTGCATATGGAAATAAAAATAAAGTAAGGCACAATGAAAAACCAACAGTCAGCTCCCTTAGAAAATCTGGAAGCCTTCCCTTCCCCTAACCATACCTCAGCGATATTGTCTCCAAATTACTTATGCGTTGGAGAAATTAAGAACCAATAATGCATGCTATTGTTTCCCACTGTTGAAAGTGAAGAGTTGCCACACATTTTAAAATTAGAAATAGCTGTGGGCTCTTTGTGTTATAATGAAAGGGACCTAGTTTTCACCTCTGTTGCTACGATAAAGCACACTGACCAAGAGGAACGTAGAGGAGTTCATTTCGGCATACACTTCCAGATCACAAACCGTCTTGAGAGAAGTCAAGGGAAGAACTCAAAACAGG
The DNA here is from genome assembly GCA_964023405.1 of Apodemus agrarius. Lineage (NCBI taxonomy): Eukaryota > Metazoa > Chordata > Mammalia > Rodentia > Muridae > Apodemus > Apodemus agrarius. Next base: position 45,067,900 of record OZ030020.1, on the reverse strand, counting down.
AAGTTGAAAGCAGGAAGCCTAATGACTATTCTACACAGCAATACCTCTGACTGTATAGTAGGAACAATGGAAGATGATGCCTGCCAGCTGGCTCACAAACTACGTAAGCCAGCATTCTTACGTAGTTCATCCCTGCCGAGGGCTGACACCTCCCACTATAGGCTGGACCCTTTACGTCAATTAATAATAAAGATAATCTCCCACAGACATGGCCACAGGCCAAACTTATCCAGGCAATCTCTCAATTGGGGCTGTCCTCTCAGATGACTCCAGGCTGTGTTAAAATTGCCAGCTGAAGCTAACACCATACTTGGCTAACCAGTCCACTAAACGGGACCACCTAGACTGTGGTTTTCACACAACTGACTATTGATTGGCAAAGAGAGTTGATATAAAACTTTCTACAGAAATTTAAAAATGACACATTTGATTGATTTATTGGTAGATCATACATTGTTTGTTTGTTTAATGTTGCCAGTTCAGTACAATGCTTACCTGATCAGCCTCAGGAGAATGAACTGTGTATTTAGCTTTGATGTGCCCTGGATTGAAGAGGATGATAAATAATGTGCTATATCAGAAGCGCTGATACATCATGACATTTTGGATAGTAATCCTCATGAGGGGAACTAGCTATAAGATTAAGAGCTCATATTTCCTTTCTACAAGGTTGTTTTCTTCAACCTTAGAAGAGAAAAGGTTTTCCCAGCTCTAATTTAGAAGTAGCAGAGGAAAGAAAATAACCTCTTGAACCTAAAAGTAACTCTGGATCATCAAGCCTGGCAGAAGGGTGACTATAGACAGAAGGTAAAAAGTCAATAGAGATTGCCAACCTAACACCAGAAGTAAGCCAGAACGAAGGAGCAACGTTTCCAGAAGTTTCTTCTTCCTCAACAGAATTGCTTCCAGGAGCTCTTCAGCCAGAAGGAGCTATTCTCATCATAGTTTCAGAGAGGTTAAACGTGGATCTTGAGATAAAGTCACCTTGCTTTGGGCCCTCTAGTTCCAACATGTATTTACTGCATGTCTGATCTTGAGGAAATCACTTAAGCTGTGAAGAGACATCATGACCAAGGCAACTCTTACAAAGGACAACATTTAATTGGGGCTGGCTTACAGGTTTAGAGGTTCAGTCCTTTATCATCATAGCAGGAAGCATGGTGGCATCCAGACAGACATGGTACTGGAGTAGGAGCTGAGAGTTCTACATCTTTATCTTAAGGCAACCAGAAGGAGTCTGTCTTCTGCAGGCAACCTGGAGGAGGCTCCCTTCCCCATTGGGTGTAGCTTGAGCTTATATATGAGACCTCAAAGTGCACCTCCAAAGTGACACATTTCCTCCAACAAAGCCATACCTCCTAATAGTGCCACTCTCTATGGGCCAAGAATTTAAACACATGAATTGATAGGGGCCATACTTTTAACCACTACAGTGATTTTGTTATCAAGTGATTTAGATTGAAATTACATTACATTAGTTAAGCACACTGGAGAGTGTGTCTTCAAGGCCACTTCCAAAGAAGAATAAAGAGGCAACCTTGAGTGTGGGTGGCATCATCCCCTAGGCTAACGACCCAGACAGAATAAATGAGAAAAATAAAAAAGCCCATAACTGTGGTCAGTGTCTGTCTAATCTCTAGCTACCATGAAGTACGCTTTTCTAAGATGCCACATCTGTCCCCCTGTGTAGACTGAAGCCACAGATCCTGGGAGAGAAATAAGTCTTTCCTCCCTTGAAAGTCATTCTCTCAACAGAAAGTCTAACACAATGTTACTGTGATGACTGAAGAAAGTAGTATACCAAAAGTACTAAGAGTAGTAGAAAGTTCTCAGGAAACATGTAAGAATTCATCTATTATTACTTTAGAATTACCGCTGGTGGGAAAGAGCTCATAGTGAGAATATCTTTTAACTACTCACCCCAGTTAGTTTTAAGGTCTTTTAATATCTGAAAAGTTAAAATGTGCCATTTAGACTCCTAAAAGCGAAACCCACAGTTGTTAGATATGTTCTCATAAAGGCCAATCAACGTTATCTGGCAACTGCTGTTTTCTTCTTTTTGTGGTCTGTTGGTTTTGTTTGTTTTGTTTTGTTTGCTTTGAGACAGGGTCTCACCATTAGCCTTGGCTAGCCTGGAGCTCACAACGTACAACAGGCTGGCACTGTCTCACAGGTGCTGGCATTATCGACATGTGACATTATTCATTTATCAACTTCTTAAAGTCTGGTACTCGGCAGCATTTCTATCACCTTGTTTCTTAAACTCTACTGGAGAGAGAGAAGATATACGTTTGTATTTATAAATGCATAGAAGGCAAATATGACCAAAATGCATTATATGCAGGTATGAGTTTCATAATGAATGCCATTATTAGATACAATGAATGTAATTTCAAAATCCAAAGGAGAGTATTCCCAAAGAACAAGAGGAACATAAATGCCAGCAAACCCAGGTCATATGTTGCTGGAGGAAGACTTGGTTCTCACTGTTTTCCTCCTTCCTAACTTTCTGAATTTCAATCCAAACACATATTGCATATCCATTAAAGATCCCATTACAAACTTTTAAAAGGATATGACTACTCAAGAAGATGCAGTGTAAGTAAAGAATACTAGACTGGGCCCCAGGAGAGTGGTTCTGTATCACTTATGTGCTATGAGATCATGGCGAGACACTTAATATCTCCTTAGATTTCACGGCTGTAAAATAAGGAAATTAATGCCTCCCCAACCACCACCTCACTGGGTTTGTGTGGGGGTCAAGTGAGATTCCAGTGCTGCTTTCCAAAGCAAAAGGCACTACACAAACAGAAGATATCACTGTTGTTCCTGGAAGCCTGCTGGAACCAGGCTCCTTGGTTGTTTTGGCTCCTGGAATCATAGAACATTGAAACATTTGGGTTTAGGATGAAGGGCACAGGAGGAGACCATGTCCTGTTTCAGGTTAAACCCGTCTCTATATCATCCTCCCTTCCTTGGGTCCCAACCCCATCACCATAAAGAGCAGTATGTAGGAAAAGCGGCCCATCTTGCCATGAATAACAACAACTTAATGTCAATGTCGTTTCTCCTACGTCCAACACCAATAGATGAGATCAATTCCAGATACAGATGTGTGCTGTGTACCTCTTGGGATGAATACAAAAGAATCCAGTTCTGTCTTCTGTAAACATGAAAGTAGTCTGGGAAAAACTTTTCAAGGCCAAAGGGAATTCCTCTGTGACAGTAGGCTCTGACTATAGATAGGGAAGGTCAGGATGTGGGAGAGAAAAAACATAAAAACAAAAAAAGCCTGGAACAAGTCTGAACTGTGCAAACCTTGACACCTCATTGCCTGCAGCTGAATGCCTTATGCAGTTAGCTCAGATCCAACCAAACCTCTCTTAATTCTCCCAAACAATTCTTGCTGAATAAAAAAAAACCTGTTGAACCAGGCTTGGTAGCACATACCTATAATGCCGGTACTTGGGAAGTGGAGACAGGAGAATCAGAAACTCAAAACCAGCCTCAGCTATATAGTGAATTTCAGGACTACAGCCTGGGCTATGTGAGATCATGTCTAGGGAGAGAGGGGGAGGGGAGGGACTATGGGGGAGGAAGAGGGAGAGGGAGAGGGAGAGGGAGAGGGAGAGGGAGAGGGAGAGGGAGAGGGAGAGGGAGAGAATATAAGAATCTTGTAGCCTGATGCTTGAGAGGCTCACTTATGAACATTTTCTATAAGTTCCTACCTAACAGTACTATAAGAAGGTATTTTGCTTTTATATTCTTTGCCTCTGTAAGAATATTTACTCAACATTTATTGTCAGTTGGGCTCTTTCAAACATGCAATATGTTTATCAATTAAAAAAATAACCAGCCACTCAGTTCTGATGTGCAGTTAAGAGGCCTGTGGGGATCTACTGATGGTTTCCTAGCAAGGTCTGGATCTAGGTTCCCAGACACCAGACCCCCCCATGCTCTTTCTCTTTATGCTGCTGCACCCAAAACTGAGTTTTCCATGAATGACTCTCTGCATAAAATGTCATAAGTGAGCCATCTAGCTGTGGTGCATAAAAAGCTAAAGGCAAAAGCAAGGCGACAGATCAGATATTTGAAGGTAAAGTGTAAGACTTTTCAAAAGTTGCAGAAAGGCCAGGGACAGTACCGGCAAGAGTGAGCTCCACCTTCCTCTGCCACATCAGCATTAGAGACAACTGTGGCCCTCCTTGGGTCCCAGCACACAGTTATACAGGTCCATACCACCTCCTAGTTATAGAGCTAGGAGCCCTCCAGGCGTCACATCCTCCACAGCTGTCCACAGCTGTCCACACCTGCCCACTGTGGCTGCCATTTGCCTCTGTGACTATAATATGCTAAAATCTGTTTGGAGACCTAAACTCACCAAAGTCCATATTCAGAAAATCTGTACTATTATCACGGCCCCTTGGCAAGAGGAAAAAAATAGATTTTAACACTAACTTCAGTCCAAGACGTATCTCTAATTTTGTTATTCTTAGACAAATTGGAAAAAATTAAAGATTAAAAGATCTAGTAGTAATTCACTCAATGATTTTATGCAAGTGAGCATTAAAGCCAACAACTCATCACTTTCTAAACACTCCAGGTCACAGACTCAGTGCCTCAAATTTCCAAAAATCAATGCTCTGTGGGAAAAAAAAATCAATGCGCACCTAGAAAATGTCAAATAATTAGATCATCATTGTCTAGTGTTTGCATTGGGAAGCAGGACCTGAGAAGGAGCAGCACCAGAGCCATGTCAGCCACCACTGTCACATGAGGCAAAGAGGACACCAAAGCAGAGAAACCTGATACCTGTGCTTAGTGGGGTAATGAGGGGACATGAGTGGTACACTTGAAATGAAAGAATATGTAGAAAACTCAAAAAGCAAAGATTTTTTTTTAATGACCCATTCAAAAAAATGGACCTGGGAGCATAACAGAGAGTTCTTAAAAGATGGGGGAAAAAAAGGTTAAGAAAATATACATATAAAAAAAAGTGTTCACCAACCTTGACAATCAAGGAAATGCAAATCAAAAGAACTCTGAGTTTCCATCTTACCTCAGCCAAAATAGCAAATGTCAACAAATATGTAGAGATTTGGGGGAAAGGGAGCCCTCATTCACTATCAATGGTTTGCAAACTGGTCTAGCCACTCCAGAAACCAATATGGAGAAACCTGAAGAAGCTAAAAATAAATCTATCCGATGAGCACACCATTCCATGGCCTGTGCCCTGGGGACCCAAGCTCCTCCTCTACACGTGTTCTGCTCACTCTGCTGTACATTGCTCAAGTCACAGGAGGTGGGGAATGGAAGCAGCCTAAATGTCCTTCATCTGAGGAGGGGATGATGAACATGTGGTACATACACTCTATGGGAGACTTCTCAGTTGTCAAAACAATTGAAAATGAACTCTGCAGGTGAATGAATGGATCCAGAAAAGACCATACTGAGTGAAGTAGCCCAGGCTCTGAAAGACAAACATCACACGTTCTATCCCATCTGGGGCTCTTCCTCCAAATCTTTATATGTGAATACATAGCCTAGAGTAACAGCAGAAACCATAAACATTGCAGGGACAGGAAGAAGGAGCAGTAGAAAAGGGAACAACTGATCTGAAGAGTTAAACAGGGAAAATGGCTCTAATTAGGGAGGGGAGAGAGACGTACATATGGAAAGAATGAAGAGGATAAAATAACAGTTGGTGTCTGAAAAGGTCATAAAGAACCATACTACTATCTACCTGAAAATATCTATAATGTGTATAAATTAGCATATATAATATATTAAAATGAATATATAATATGGTGTGTGTACTAGCTGGTTTTGTGTGTCAACTAGACACAAGCTGGAGTTATCACATGGAAAGGAGTTTTAGTTAAGAAAATGCCTCCCTGAGATACAACTGTAAGGCCTTCTCTCAATTAGTGATCAAGGAGGGAGGTCCCCTTGTGGGTGGTGCCATCTCTGGGCTGGTAGTTTTGGGTTCTATAGGAGAGCAGGCTGAGCAAGCCAGGGAAAACAAGCCAGTAAGTAATATCCCCCCCATGGCCTCTGCATCAGCTCCTGCTTCCTGACCTGCTTGAGTTCTAGTCCTGACTTCCTTTAGTGATGAACAGCAGTGTGGAAGTGTAAGCTCAATAAACCCTTTCCTCCCCAACTTGCTTCTTGGTCATGATGTTTGTACAGGAATAAAAACCCTGACTAATACAGTGTGTATTAAAATTAATATATAATACATTAAGATTTATATGTTATAGGTTTTACATTATACATTATACATTATATATTAAAAGAAAATTTTCCATCTAGGCTGACCGTTCTCCAACAGCCATAGGCCATCTAATAAAAAACATAACATCAGGTATGAGAAGCCTTCTTTTGAGTTGTTGGTTAGGATTCTCCCAGAGACTCCCAAGATATTATAGACTATTGCCGTTGGCTGCCTCCCTGAAGTGATAAGTCTCTATTGCTAAAGACACTACATACTTTGGACCCAGGACCCAGAGGCCCCAAGCTGGAACTGACCTGAAAGCTTCCTCCCTGAAGACTAGGTTTCATGGTAGCAGGAAGAACTAAACAAGCTTCTAAAAGAGAGAAGTAACCAACTGCCCTACCCAGCTATGATGTGTATGAGCTACGACCACCAGCAGCAGCAGAGCACAATAACTCTAAGGTGCAGTAGTGGCACCTTGTCTTCATGTTGACTGCATTCATTTTTGCTGTAACCAATTGTTCTCTAATGGGACTTAAGACCCATGCCACAGGAGGGAACTCATGCCTGTTACTGGAAACCTAACCAGCTATCCAGAGCTAATGAAGTCATGGATCTTGGAGGAGAACCTACAACCAGTTTACTGAACCAGCATAATACTTAACTAAATATTTTTCTTAGACCCACACATTTGACCCCTCTTTACGAACAGACCAAGGCAATTACAGAAAATTACAACCAATCAAAACACAGTTAAAATCCCAACTGATACATCTATAATGCAGCTCCCGTACTTGAGGCTCAGGGGTCACTGTAGAAGAGAAGCAAAAAATTTTAAGAGCATAAGAACAAACAGGGAGTTTGCTGAAGTTGTGCCTCCTAGAAATGTCAGAGGCAGCACCCATGAGGTCTCACCAACATGGCTGGTGACACAACACAAAGGAGAAAAACACCAATCGACATGCTAGCATGAGCAGAGAGTACAGTAGACTTCAGCCCTAGACAAAGAACTGCAGGCAATAAGGAATGCTGAAAGCAGAATGGCCTTCCCCGTGGAAGAGCTCACCAGTTAGTTATCCAATACCAAATGCTCAGCCCTGAAAGCATATAGATACAAGTAACACGCACGCTGAGCAGGGTGTGTGTGTGTGTGTGTGTGTGTGTGTGTGTGTGTAAAAAACAACAATTAAAGAAAAAGAGGCAATGAATTTAAAGAGAGCAGAGGGTGACAGGTACCTGGGAAAAAAGAGAAGGGGGAAATTATGTAATTATATATCATATTACATATGTAATCATATTATGTAATTATAATACCAATGTAGCCAGTGATCTTAACCACTGAGCCATCTCTCCAGGCCATAGGTCTTATTTTTTGATATTATAATTGCCTAATTTTCCCCTCACAAGAGCAGCTTTCATTCCTATAAAGCCCTTTATAATCGTAGGATTGTCTCCAATCTGACCAAGATAAATATTCACCTCGCTGACATCCAAACCCACTTCACTGCTCTGTCTCATGTCTCTATGCACACAATTACTTCGTTCCAGAGCTGAATCATTGTGAAAATATTCTGAAAACACTGTAAACAGTGAGTAGAACCAACAATGAACATAATTAAAATGAGGAATTTAAAACATTGACCAGAAAGGACTGTAGTCTCACATACAGATAATTTCACTGGCAGCAAATGAAATATCACCATTTGGAGAGAGGAAAAAAAAATCTCATCCTGATTTCAGAAATGTTTAAATATGTGTGCAGGTGGCTCATCTCCTAATTGTTGAACTTTTTGACTATCTGAGTAACATTTCTCATAACTATGACAAAATATTAACTGCGACTGTTAAGGAAGGGTTTATTTGGGCTCATGATTTCAGAGGATCATAGTTTATCACACTGGAGAAGCATGGGAGTTTGTTTCAGTGGCAGGGACACGTGGCAGAGGCTCCTCAGATCTCCACAGATCAGAAAACAAGGAATGAGACCCAAAACAGAGCCAGGCTACCACCCTCAAGTCTCTCCAACACTGGCCTATGCCCACCACCTAGGTCCTGTGTGCCAAAGGGTCCACAACTTCCTAAAATAGAGCTAGGGACCAGGTATTCAAGTGCATGAGCCTACGGGCTGCATTTCACATTCTAACCATAAAAATGACATGCTCTTATATTTAACTCACTAGTTCGAATAGCAAGAATACATCTTTAAACAACTTTATCATAGTATACGGGAAAGGTCGTACAGGAAATACACGGTAAATTCGCTGTTAAAAACGAATACTAGCCAGGCAGTGGTGGCACACGCCTGTAATCCCAGCACTCTGGGAGGCAAAGGCAGGCAGATTTCTGAGTTCAAGGCCAGCCTGGTCTACAGAGTGAGTTCCAGGACAGCCAGGGCTATACAGAGAAACCCTGTCTCGAAAATTTTAACTAATTAATTAATTAATTAATTAATTAATTAATTAAAACAAAAAAACAAATACTATTGGGGCTCGCGACTGGCGCGGGGGCCACCATGGGCAACCTTTTCGGCCACAAGAAGCAGAGCCAGGTCACCGAACAGGACCGGACCATCCTGCAACTGAAGCAGCAGAGGGACAAGCTGAGGCAGTACCAGAAGAGGGTCACACAGCAGCTGGAGAGGGAGCGGGCTCTGGCCAGGCAGCTGCTGCGGGATGGCAGGAAAGAACGCGCCAAGCTACTGCTCAAGAAGAGGTACCGGGAGCAACTGCTTGATAGGACAGAAGACCAGATCAGCAGCCTGGAAGCCATGGCTCAGAGCATCGAGTTCACGCAGATCGAGATGAAGGCGATGGAGGAGCTTCAGGTGGGGAACGAATGTCTGAATAAGATGCACCAGGTGATGTCCGTAGAGGAGGTGGACGAGAGCCAGGAGGCAGTAAAGTACCAGCGGCAAATTGATGGGCTCCTGGCCGGAAGCTTCACCCATGAGGACAAAGATGCTATTCTGGAAGAGCTGAGTGCAATCACTCAGGAGCAAATCGATTTACCAGAGTTCCGTCGGAGCTCCTCCCTGACAGAAACCCAGAAGCCCCTGCCAAGGCCAGATCCAGGCAGGCAGAGCTGGTGGCGGCTTCATAACCCTGGCCTCTCCAGGGACTCATAGGGATCCTCTGAGGACTGGCCCACAGAGCCTTTGGCTGCGAGTCCACCCTGAGGGCTCCCAGGAGGCCTGGGGAGGGGTGGGGGTGGGGTTGCACTGGCCAGTACAGATGCTGATGGCTGGAGCAGCAGCTTACACGGGAACTGACGTCAGGGCGCCACGCTGTGTCCTTCACAGTTTAGTCTGGATACACCTTTGACTCTTCGTCGTTCTGGACTAAGTGGACCCTCGACCAGCCAGGCTCAGCTTCAGGCAGCTGTGGACCCCATGGGGGCCGCAGCCCGCTACTCCTGGTGCTGTTCTCGTGCTGACCCAGCCCGTGTGACCTGTGCTCTTTTGTGAGGAAGCACCTCAGGCCCCAGGGTCCCTGTGCTCCCTTCTCTTGTCTCCGCTGCTCACAGGAGCTGGCGGGGGCTTCAGTTGAGGCGGTCTCACCTTGCCTGGCATCCTGATATCCCTCAGTTTCCCTGCAGGCTAGTGGCAGAAACCCTAGGACAGTGGCGTTCTCCAGATCTCTTGGAGCACCTTTGGCACCTCAGACTTGAGCCTCTTAGGTTGGGGGTGGTGGACCAGGGGCCATCCTGCTGAATGGACAAACCTAGGAGCCTGACTTGGGGGGTCTGTTCACAAAAGAAAGACATGTTGAAGGTGGCAACAAGACCCTGTTTTAATGGGCATGTGCCCCACGGAGCCCTGGACACACTGAGCCACCAACACCCAGGAGGCACAGAACTCGGAAGTGACCTCCAGAGCCATAGGACTGTTTGATTATGGACAATCTCTGGTCCTCGGGTCTTTGAGGAACAAAGGGTCTTATGTACTCTTTAGGGCCTACTAGGAAAGGAGGGTATATCTTCCTTAACCCAAAACAGGTCAACTTCAGTATTAAAGTTGACCCCCACATGATATACATATATATATATATATATATATATATATATATATATATATATATATGTACATACATATGTGTGTATACCATTTATAAAAAGAAACTATTTATCAAGATGTGAGCAATTAAAGGAACCCAGGGAGTACTTATGGGCTACTATCAATAGAAAACATCTGCAAATCTCTAGTCTGAGAGGATAGGAGAAAGATGGCTGCGTGGACTCAAAGAACCCTGCAGTGCAGAGGAGGGTCATCCCAGCTGGAGCCATGGGCCTTAGTGGAGTAAGATGGCTGCCTTCCAGGAGATGAGAAAGAGAAGAGAAAGGGTGAGTGTACCAGCCTCCCTGGCTGGCTGCCATGAATCTCCAGCCTTGGATCTCACATTCAGCAATCACAGACACTAGTCCATGAAGGTGAGACCCTCAGGACTGAAAGCAGAGATTAGTCAGCGAAGAGATGTAGAGAACAATGGACCAGGTGCTCAGCCCTCAATGTGATATCAGTGTTAACTCCACCAAGGCTCAGGGAACGCTGCGGAAGAGAAGTCAGAAAGAATGGTAGAGCTGGAGGGTGTCCATGAAATGCCGTCTACTGGCCGAACCATGGCTAATACTGCCACTACTTCATAGCAGCGATAGTGACCTTCATAAGACCAAGTTGGCCACAGCGCAGACGGAGTAGACACTATCCAGACCTCACCACTTCGTGAGGTGTTTGTTGACAGAGGATGGTTTCTGAAGAAGAGTTGTCCTTTTACTTGATATTGCCACTGTTTTTTTTCATGCTCTACTGTGTGGATGTGTGTATACACACACACACACACACACACACACACACACACACATCACTAACCAGATTTAATAAGTTATCAAAGAGAGAGATGAAGTTGTAAGGGACATGTTGAGGGGGATATGGAGAATGCTAGAGTATTTTTATATTTCATTGGATATATATATATATTAATGATTATTTTTAATCAGGCATGTTAGCATGAGATAGGCTTAGAGGCTTCCAGGGCAGCTTTTCATGAAGACTAGTAACAACAGCCAACATGCCCTGTGCTCAGCTGGTGCTGAACACGGGGCTAAGTATTCTACACTTAGACTTCCTCATCTTTGCACAACCCTCTGAAATCGGTACTTTTGTACTCCTGACTTACAGAGGGTCAGAAAGAATAGCACAGATGAATTTCTTTGTTATCATTTGATTAGTTTCATGCGTGTATATAACAAATTGTAATCACTTCCACACACAAACACCCATGCTGCTCTCTCCTCTTCTTCTCTTCCTGGAACCCTTATTCAGAACGAGCCCTGCCCCTACCTCCATGCCATCATAGGAATGAAGCCCACTGAGTTTAGATAGAGTTCCTTGCTCCAACATGAGTATAAGAGTTTATTTGTGAGACCAAGGGCAACTTATCACTGACTAAAACACTGAAGAAATGACATCCATTCCTGTATGAGCATTAATTGCATGTAGCTCCTCTGGGGAAGGGGTGTGATGGAGCCATCCATGATGAAGTATGGAGAGGCCCTGTCTTCCGTGGATCGTATGCAGATAACCACAGTTGCAGAGCATTCGTGAGCTGTGACAGATCCAGAATACATCATTTCTCTTCACCTCTCCCCAAGCTCAGTTCTTGCGTCTTTCTGCTCTCCTCTTTCATGATGTGCCCTGAGTGATTGCAGGGGAGGGGTGATACAGCTGTCCCACTTAAGACTGAGCAATCCACCTGTGGTGGTTGGAATATGCTGACCAAGGAGTGGCACTATTAGAAGGTGTGGCCTTGTTGGAGTGGGCGTGGCCTTTGGGAGGAAGTGTGTCACTGTGGGGGTGGACCATGAGATCCTCCTTCTAGCTGCCTGAGGATGCTAGTCTTCTGACTTCCTTTGGATCAAGATGCAGAACTCTCAGCTCCCTCTCCAGCACCATGTCAGCCTGCATGCTGCCATGCTTCCTGCTATGATGATAATGGACTGAACCTCTGAAACTGTAAGCCAGCCCCAATTCAGTGTTTGCCGTTATAAGAGTTGCCTTGGTCATGGTGTCTCTTCACAGCAATAAAATCCTAAGACATCACCACCATTTATTCTTAGGCCATTCACCAACTATGAGTATATATATTAGCTACTGCCCACTGTCGTAATAAGTTTCCCTGATGAAGACTGGGCCCAACACTAACCCATGGATAGAAACATGACTACTTATAAAACAGTTTGCCCACATGGCCTGTCAGCCAATCAAAAGCAGTGGATCTTTCCCTGGAGCCTATAATCTCTCCAGCCACCAGTTCTTGACCAGATTTACAGCACCAGGTGTGCACTCCCTCCCATGGAGTGGGCATCAAATCCAATCAGAAAGTAGTTGGTTACCCTCACAACACTCATACTACCATTGCACCAGAGGGCACACCTTGTCTGGTAGACTGCTCACAGAATTCACAGCTAAGTAACACTATCGATGACTTTTCTCACCCAGTAGTATTTTCTGGACAGTACATTCTGGATCTATGAAGGCTATCTAGTAAATCCGATAAATCTTCCAGCGCAGCTCCAGCTTGATTTATCTATGCCCCATGGCCAAAGTGCAATGTCTCCAGCAACAGAGTTTTACCATCAAGCTCTGGTGAGAACCTCAAAGGGATGGTAATAATAGTCTGTGTTGTTTGGGTGAATCTCTGGAGCTCCCTTACCAACAAAAAGTTGGGAGTTGTATGTACCACATCTGGCACAGGGGTTTTTCTTTAATAACTCAATATATAATAATTGTGTTATATAGCAATTTCCTGAGACAAAACATTCCATATAGGAAGGAAGCTTGTTAAGACTCAAGATGCCCTGTAAAGGGAGGTAAATCTTCAGGGAAATGCCTATAAACTCAGAAAATAAGCAACTCAAGCACTTTCAGGAAGTCACTGAAACTGACCAGATCTACCATGATCTACCAGATCTTCCTCCCTCCCCAGGTTTATATAGAAACAGTAAGGACTGCTAAGAGACTCTCTCAGACAAGCTCAGACCTGCCAAGTGGCCCAAAATAATCAGAGACCAACTGAGATGTCTAGAAGAGAATCAGAGCTCCTGAGGTGCCTGAAAGGCAGTCTCTCACCTGTTGAGCTGGCTGCAGGTGGTACCCTGAGCTCCAGGTTTCCAGCTTCTGGTAATGCATCTGTCTTTGGATCATTTCTCTTCCTATAAGTAACTCAACTATCAAACTGGACTTTAATAGCATCTTCATTTTGTGTTGGGAGCCCTGCAACCATCACAGTCAGCAGGGAAATGATCTATAGGAAGTGAAACAGATCAGTACTGTTTTAGCAGGTGCTGGGTCAAAAGACTCCCAGAGTCTTAGCTCATGGCCCACTTTTCTTACACACTCTCCGAACACCAGCACACTGAGCTTCCTCCAGTGTTCCAGCTCCTTTCCTCACCACCTCTCCACCCATTGCTCTCGCTACCCAGACTAAGCCCTTTCCCTGTCTAAGGTCACGTGGTTTCCCATGGTTTTCCAGCTCACTCATTACCTCCTTGGAGGCCTCGCCCGACTACCCCACGCAAAGGGGGTTCATCTACCTAAACCCTCCGCCTGTTTCCTCTTTGTGGCCCTTAATTGATTCTTTACCCGCTCTGCATGTGCTATGTTTGCATCTGTCTGTCTATATGTACGTGTCTGTGTGTATGTCTCACCCTTACAAGACTCAGGAAAACCAGACCTGGCTTACCTCTGCCCATATCACTCCCCCAGCCCTGGATGCCCTTTGTCATTTTTGTTAAAATTTCCTATTTCTCTGTTATTGCACTGCCTTCCTACAAGAATCAAAGTTCCTTCTCTCATTTGGTAACTTGATAGTAGAACTTGCCCAAAGTCTTGGAGTAACTGAGCATGCAGATTTGTGAAACTCATCAATCTTTCTTTAGCCCCACCCCCACCCCCTTCTCCCTTCTTCAGGACTGCCTCCAAAATGTTACCTGATCTCTCAAGGAAGCCAGACCCAAATGTTGCAAATGACTCGCACAGCGTGCCCTTGTCCCCAGTGTGCCCCCCCCCACACACACACACACACAAGTCAGCTGAATTGACTGAAAAGACAAGTCTCTGCACTTTGACTCCAATCCCAGTCTGGCTACACAGAAACTAGTCCTGGTTTCATGGAGGCAGGAAGAGATGTGGACGAAGGCAGCGTTGCTACCCCAAGTGTGGGCTCGGCATTCCTATGTCTGTCCCTCCCTCCAAAATTTGTTCCTGAGTTTCAGTTGAATCGAGAAAAGAAAACGGCTGCCTAAGGGTGCGCACAGCATCCTCTCCTAGGAAAGAAACTGCCCTCGTTTCGTGTGATCCGCCGAAGCCTTCCTGAACGTTCTTTCTTTGGTACTGCTTCCTGCTCTTCTCTACCTTCCTAACTCCTCCACTCTGAGCCTTCTGCCAGGGAGTCTGTTCTACACGCGCATATGTGCATACCTTTTAATACACAACTTTGGCTGTGTTCCCAGCAGAGGAGGAAGAAGCTTTTGTGGCCAAACTAATTCAGCAAGCTTCAATTATTCATAGGAAATTTATTAAGTGGGAAGAAGGCGAGGGTTCCACCCTTCGTGATTACTTTGTGATCTGTCATGAGGGAGTTACCTATCCTCAAAGACAGGAGGGCTTAATCGCAAAGAGTTTGGAAGCAATCTTTCAAAAACACTTACACTACGTGGCCCAGATTTTTTTCAAGTAATAATAAGCTGTTTGAGAGATGGGGTGATGACAGGTGGAGAACCAACAGGCACACAGTCTTCCGGGTTCTCATGGTCCCTGGAGCTCCGGCTATATAGGCAGAACCCCAAATTCATGGTCAGCTGCTATTAATTCTTGCGTGACAATCAGTCAAGTGTAGTCACCAGAGTGATCTGGGACGACAAATTCCATGACACCCGTGAGTCCTCCACACAAGAGGTGCAGCAGGCCACGTGGCCCTATGCGAAACGACCCTGGCATGATGAAGAGTCAGGGAGCAGAAGAAGTCAGTCTAAGTCCACGCCTTCTTAGGGATTTCCACAGGAACGACAAGCTGGAGCAGAGTGAGCAACTCGTCACCGCTAAAGTGAAAATGCTCGGCAAGATTTGGGTTTATACAGACAGGATGTAGTTGCCTGGTCCACGGCTTAATAACCATGCCTGGCTATTAAGACAGAAAGATATTGCATCTTAAAGAAGACGGGTTACATAGATAAGTTATAGCTGTGGGATGGGAGTTGTAGATCAAAGGCATACTGTCTGTTGGGCTCTTTCCTACCTCTCAGCATCAGTAGCCCTAGGAGGAGCAATTTCTCTCAGCCTGAAAAGACGTTTAAGGCATCAAAGGATTATAATATATAGAAAATGTTAAATACCTACAGTACAATGAAGGTCACTTTTATGTGTCAACTTGACTAGGCCGTGAGTTGACCAGAAAACTGTTCAAGCTTGCTCCTGTCCATATCCAGGTGTGTGGCCAGGAGAGATAAGCACTTGAATTGGTTGACTGAATAAACCAGATGCCTTCCCTTCCCTCCCCACCCCCCATCCCACCCCCACCTCACACACACACACACACACACACACACACACACACACCAGCATGTTCATCTAATCTTCTAAGGACCTGGAAACAACAGAAAAGAAGTGTCAAATATGGTGGTATACATCCTTCACCCCAGCATTCAGGAAACAGAAGCAGGAAGATTCAAGTTCGAGGCCAGGCTGGCCTCAAATAGTGAGTTCCAGGCCATCCAGAGCCAATAAATAAATGAATAAATAAATAAATAAATAAGGAAAGACAAAGGGTGAAGGGCTGAGCTGGTAAGCTAGTAGGAGCACTCGTCGTGCAGTGTTCAATCATCAGAACATGCGTGTGCGCAAACACACACACACACACACTCAGCATGCACACATTAATAATAAATAATAAAATTAATAGAGGGAGACAATGAGGTCCCAGCTCCTGAACCGCTTGAGCAGAAGCATCGATCTCCTCGTCCTCTCCGCTCCTAGGCCTTCAGATCTCAGCCCCCACATCTAAGCTGCCCGCTACTGAGCTTTCAGACCTTAGAACTACACTGTACTGGCTAGTTTTGTGTGTCAACTTGACACAGGCTGGAGTTGTCATAGGAAAAGGAGCTTCAGTTGGGGAAGTGCCTCCATGAGATCCAGCTGTGGGGCATTTTCTCAATTAGTGATCAAGTGAAGGAGGGCCCCTTGTGGGTGGTACCATCTCTGGGCTGGTATTCTTGGGTTCTATAAGAGAGCAGGCTGAGCAAGCCAGGGGAAGTAAGCCAGTAAGGAACATCCCTCCATGGCCTCTGCATCAGCTCCTGCTTCCTGACCTGCTTGAGTTCCAGTCCTGACTTCCTTTGGTAATGAACAGCTGTGTGGAAGTGTAAGCTCAATAAACCCTTTCCTCCCCAACTTGCTTCTTGGTCATGATGTTTGTGCAGGAATAGAAACCCTGACTAAGACATACACAGTGCCTGTTCCGATCTGAAAATTCTATCCTATGGCAGATAAGACCTCCTAACTTCCAAAACCATATGATTCAATACTTTCTGGTAACACAGGTAAGTAGGTAGGTAGGTAAGTAGGTAGGTAGGTAGGTAGGTAGGTAGGTAGGTGGATGGATAGATAGACGGATGGATAAACTGACAGATGGACAGACAGATAGATGATATATAGCTATCCTATTGTTCTGTTTCCTTGGAGAATCCTTTCCTATGCAATATGTCAGTGTTCTGATGCAGCAGAACACCATTATCAGCCTCCACACATCAGCCTCCACACATCAGCCTCCACACATTTTTGGCAGACAGAGAACAGGAAATATCCATACAACAATTGTACTAAATATTCTCTTGGCAAGCAAATGGGCTTGTTAGAAGTCCAAACTCTGGTGGCTAGAGAGATGGCCCGCCAGTTAAAAGCAGGCATGGCCCTTAAAGAGACCTGAGTTTGGTCCCTAGCACACACTCCATGCACCCCATATCTGCCTACAACTCCAACGCCAGGGAATCTTGTGTTCTCTTCTTGCCTTTGTGGGTATCTGTACTCACTTGAACATGCACACACACACACACACACACACACACACACACGCATATACATGATTTTAAAGTTGATTTTTAAAAAACTAAAAATAAACTGAGCTTTGGACATTTTCTTAGTAGAGAAAAATTCTAAGTTGCCCATACTTCAGTAATAGTCCCCAACCATATTCTTGTAAGTCACCCTAATTAAACTTACAAGGTCAGCAAAGTTTTAAAGAATAAAACAGAAGTATGTCTGTTGTTTAGCAATCATAAGGTAAGTAAATGATGTAAATAAAAGACTCAGGATAATTGAAACTAGGGATAGGGAAGGGATTGCCAATGGTACCCACGATAAGCTGGGTGTGTATGTATAAGCTAGTATGTGTATATTTTATTTTTAAATTCTATACATGTGCTTTAATTAAAATGAAATTAGAAATATCTTTCACTATTAAATAAAAAAGAAAGGAAAAGAAGAAAAGAAAGGAATCTCTTGAGCCAGGGGATAGACTCAGCCTGTTCTAGAATGCAGTTAACCCCAACATCTGAGCCAAGCTTTCTTAATCTACTGAAACATGGAGAGAAAATGTCCCTCTGCGGCCATCATGCCTCTGTCTATTCTCACAGCCTACGTGGTTTCATCTTTAGAGAGTAGGGCCTGAAGCGACTGACCCTGTCCCCTGGAGAAGTCAGGTGATGAGCTAGCTAGCCATCCATCAGCTAGCTCATCAATGCTAAGAGAACACAGTCGCCAAGGGATGTGGAGTTAAAGGCGTTCAGAGGTTGGCATGAGCCTCAGGCTGGCTGCAGACACCTGGGAAAGCGTGAGCTGTATAGGCAAGATATTGACTCCTGGAGTGGGATTATAGAGAAGCCCACCTAGCACTTACATCTCATAAAACCCAGAGGATTGTAAGATGGATTCGTCATGAGAAGCTAGAGATAGGAAGCAGGCTACGGTGGTTTGAATGAGAAATGTCTCCCGTGGGCCCCATTGTTTGGACCCGCGTTCTAAGTTGGTGGTGCTGTTAGGGAGGTAGGCAGCCATGCTGAAGGAAGTACGTCTTTGGGGATGGACTTGGAGAGCGCTCAGCATCACCCTACCATAATTCCCAGAACATCACACCTGTAGGTTTGTGATCCAAATGGCCAAGACCTCACACTGCCCTAGATGCTTCCTCTCAAAGTGCATTCGATCACATTCATCAGAAATCACCCGAAGAGACTGCCAGGAAAGCTAGATGCTTTCCCACCACTTTAAGCCTGCCACATGGAAATCCAACATCGGGATTCCTCAAGCATGCACTGTCACAGGCTCCCCAGGGCCATCAGGTAGGAGAACCACTAGCAGATGCTTTGATGCTCTCACCCCATCTCTTCCTTGATGTCTCACTACAAGCTAAGACTTAGATGGCTGCAGAGAACCTTTTCTAAGCCCGTGACACTCAGGGCACAATCTGTGCCCCGCTACATCCATCACCTGTGGACTTTCTAGGAATGCAGATTCTCAGGCTGCAGCCCTACCACTTCCAAGTGTGTTTGTTCATCCGTCTGCTGTTGGAAGTAACACTGTGCTCCTGTGAACTCAGGCCACTCCCAAAACTCTAGGGAACATCTCTAGCATCTATGAAAGTGTAACTACTGTCAGGAATTCAAAATCAAAAAAAGTCTCTTTGGAGAAATACAGAGAAAGTTCAAGTAAGGTATAGAACAATTCTTACTGGAGCCTTCTCCCAGACAGAAATCCAAGCATGGACCATTGAGCCATCTTGCCAGCCTTGACCCTCTCTTGCTGGTTCCTCCATCCTCTCTGAATAGTTCTTTCTGCTTTCATGCCATAGATATTCATAGCCTTTCTTTTCTCCTTGTTATAATATAAACATGATACCCAGAGCTTAAGCTACCATATTGGACCATGAAGTAAATGACATCTGATTAGAATGCTGGCCCCTGACTGATTACTATCTCTGAATCTTAAATTTCTATTTCATTCATGTACCTAATCTATAGTTTCCTTTTACCAATAGCTAGCTGACAATTTACCCCTTTTATCCTACAACAAGCTTCATGAACCACCATCTGAGTGATTCAAAATGGCCGAGTGCTTTGACAACAAGAAAAAGAGACTGGGTATCCTTCCTTATGACTCTCTCCGGGCAATAAACAGATGGGCTTGTAAGAAAACACAGAATCAAACTTTCTTCTTCAGGGAGTTGTGAGATCTTTCTGTTGCCACAGAAAGAGCTTCATTGAAGTTCTTCTCAAGGTTCCTTTGTCCTTATTTATAGGAGTTCTAACCTGTATTTCTCTTATTGAAACTTAAGGAAATTCTTCATCATTTTTAAATGAAAAAAAAAAAAGAAACACAAAACCACCTGCTAAAGACAGTGTTCAACTCCCTGGTCACCTAGATCTCTCTCAACTCCCTGGTCACCCAGCTCTCAACTCCCTGGTCACCCAGCTCTCAACTCCCTGGTCACCCAGATCTCAACTCCCTGGTCACCCAGCTCTCAACTCCCTGGTCACCCGGATCTCAACTCCCTGATCATCCATGACACAAACTTATTTGAGGTCTCACGAGCTGATAAGTCACTGTGGTAGAGTTGGAACAATGAAGCTCTCCAAAAGCTGTTTCTGATTAGTATGCTTGGCTCTAAAGCAAAACTCCTGACTTGAGGCAAGAAGCCAATTATTTCTAAGCAAGGTTGAATCTTGACCTTGAAAACATTCAGGGATTAGACTATTCAGTGAATCGGAAAAAATGTTTTGGCTGGATTTAGGGTTTATTTTATTTCATTTTTTTTTCTTTTGAATAATTACCTTCCTCCTGCTAACCTTCAAACTTTAATGCAGTCTTTCCTGTCATACATATAAATGATCCTTCTCCAATGATTCAGGAGAAGTTCTGAAAATGATTCTAATTTATACTCCTACCCCAAGATACAAACACATAATAAAGAACAATGTGCTTCCTGGCACACTGTAGGTCTTAAATGCATGTTATCTCAACTGTCGTCTTTAGTTTTATGCTTTATGCCTTCCATTCTCTCACACGGACCACACCATCAACAGGCATCTGCATCAGTGCACAGCATGCCTGTCTGTGCTTCAGTAACTGGACCAGTCCAAGCTGCTATAAGAAACCAATTCAGCTCATGCTTGCAAACAAGCAAACAACAACAACAAAATTGAACTCAGCAGCTAAAGGCACCTACCACCAAGCCTGATGACCTGAGTTCAAGGCCCGCAGCACACACAGAAGAAGAAGAGAAGACTCTGCGAGGTGTCCTCTGACCTCCATGCGTGCACTATGGCATACCTGTGTATGCATGCACAAGTGCATGTGCGCGCACACACACAGGAGCATACACTAAATAAACAAATAAATGTGATTCCACAATTTTAAGAGCACTAGTCTAAAAGTTGGGAAGTCCAAGGTCAATGGCTTTGCCTCTGGCATGGGCCCTGCTCCTGTGCTAGTCCCCTGCAAAAGGCCACAGAGCACGCAAGAGAAGGTGAGAGTAAACATCTGAACTCCTGTCCTCCCATCCTTCTAAAACCCGCAACAGCCCATTCATGAAGACAGAGCCCTTGAGGCCTAATTTTACAAAAGTTCCCCCTTTAGTGCTAGGGGCGGGATCTCCAGTGCATGGTTTTGGGGGGAGCACATTCTAAATGAGCATTAGGAATTATGACTATTGTTTTCATGTCCTAAATCTTGCTACAAATTAGCAATTATAAAGAGGCTTGTCAGAAAGTGTATCCAGAAGTTGCCATTCTTGGGAGCACGAGGCCATTTTTACTCAAGGGCGTACACATTCTTAGGCACACATCACTGTGGTGACTGTCTGTAGTTACATACGGACGTGGGAGTTCCTTTTCCCAAGCTGCTGTAAGAAACCAGTTCAGCTCATACCTGCACATCCATGATGACAGGTAATAGCACTCACAGCAGCCGAGATACAGATCAGGTTGGGTGTCCATCGACAGATGAATGGATAAAGAAAACACACGGGTGCATACACAGAGCCACGACAAAAAATGAAAGCGTGACATTTTCAGGAAAATAGATGCAACTGGTCATCTTTATGTCAGGAGAAAACCCAGGCTCAGACAAGCAAACCCCATGTGTTTACTTCTGTATGAAAAACCAAAAATTAAAAGAAAGAGTGTGTGTGTGTGTGTGTGTGTGTGTGTGTGTGTGTGTGTGATCATGAAACTGAAAGGGGATAGTAAAAAGGAAGAGACCTTTAGGGAGGTAGGAAATGGGGTAAAGGAAGAAGACAACACAGTCTGACTGTGGAAAGAAAAGGAGGGGGAGGGGCGGGGAGGAGCCAGGGAATAGGGGGCAGTGGGGGTGGGATGAACAAAAGAGGGAAAAAGTATAACACGTCTACAAAAGGACCATAACGATGGGCTGACCAGCTCAGCTCCCGGGCTCTGAGATGGCCCGCCCACCCCACCATCCACCAATGAACTGCTGGAGCACACGAAGAGGAAGAGGAAGAGGACGGTCCTACAGATCCAAAACTACAGGATCTCCAGGACATAGGGCAACGGCAGGATGCCCGGGAGGAGTCTCAGCGAGGATCCAGCATTGACAGAGTAGCAGAAGCCAGAGGCCTCGAACCAGACAGATGAGTCACTGCAGTGAACATGTGCAGGCAAAGAAGCGGACTAAAGCGTATACGGTGGGCCACACTGGGCCACCCCGGGACACACCTCTGCTTCCACAATGAGGTGTTTTTCCCCCTGTTGGGGGACAGTTGCAAGGGTGGAAGGCAGACACAAGGGGAGGGGGAGATGAATGGGATTGGGGTGCAGGAGATGAAAGTCACAAAGAACCAATAAAAGTACAGAATTGGCAGAATTGCCCTATGGAGGAGTTAGGGGAGGACTGAAGGAGCTGAAGGGGGTGGCATCCCCACAGGAAGAGCAACAGTGTCGTGTCGAATAACCTGAGCCCCTGGGAGCTCCCAGAGACTGAGCCACCAACCGAAGAGCACACCCAGGCTGGTCTGAGGTCCCCCAGCACATATGTAGCTGAGGGCTGCCTAGTCTGGCCTCAGTGGGATTAATTAAATAAGAAAAAGAAAAATGAAAAGGAGAAAGAGAAAGAGAAAATGCGATAATGCGCCCATTCCTTTGTATGCTAACCTGAAAAGATTAATTTTAAAAATTCCCTTTCACTAAGACCTCCCGTGAACCCATGAATATCTGTGCCAGAAGCAACTGGAAGACTGGCGCTTTCCCAGGGCTGTGGCTTGGGTGGCAAGGGAGAAATCTGTGGGACACCCTGTAAATGGGGTGTGAAACGAGGCACCAACTACCCGGGAGCCACCTCCTTCACACACACACACACACACACACACACACACACACACACGGGCAAGTGCCGCTGCCTTCCCACTCGCTGCCTGCCTCGCCACGTCCCTGGCAGCCAGTGAAATGTTTTCATTCCACAGGGCTTTTCCAGAGCCCTGACGCTGCAAAGGATCATCGCTGGAACTGAGCAACCAGCCTTCAGGGAACCTGGACGGAAAACCACCTCCTCCAGCCGTCCGTACCCCAGCCTTAGAGCCAGCCATCCGTACCCCAGCCGTCTGTACCCCAGCCATCCGTACCCCAGCCATCCGTACCCCGGCCGTCCGTACCCCAGCCGTCCGTACCCCAGCCTTGGAGCCAGCCATCCGTACCCCAGCCGTCCGTACCCCAGCCGTCCGTACCCCAGCCTTGGAGCCAGCCTGCTGGGATGGGCCTTGCACTTGGCTCCGCCTGCTTCAGCGCTGGGGCGTAAGCATACAGGCCACTAACAGTCTAGCCGGCGGCATGAGAAGCTCGCAGGTGAACTTCATGCCCAAGGAAGTGGAAACAACTGGGGCCGTTCTCTTACAGGGAAGCCCTTGTATATGATTCTTACGCACCTAAAAGCATGTCCGAGCCGGGCAGTGGTGGCGCACGCCTGTAATCCCAGCACTCTGGGAGGCAGAGGCAGGCGGATTTCTGAGTTTGAGGCCAGCCTGGTCTACAGAGTGGGTTCCAGGACAGCCAGGGCTACACAGAGAAACCCTGTCTCAAAAAAAAAAAAAAAAAAAAAAAAAAAAAAAAAAAAACCAAATCCAAAAAAAGAAAACAAAACAAAAAACAACAACAACAAAAAAAAAAGCATGTCCACCTGCAAACATACAAAAGAGGAAACGTCTTAGCCACTTCTCTTTTATAATTTGAAAGTTATACACAGAAGAAACAGGGTTTTGTTCTGGGGTTTTTGTTTTTTTTTTTTTCCATTTATCTGATTACTATTTTTTTAATATAATCCACTTCTAACATCCTGTTGGGCCTACGCTGCTAAGAAAGCCTCTTATATACTTGGGGTTGGGGGTGGGGAGCAGGAAGGGAGGCTGCAGGGAAGATTGTGATGAATCTGAGCAGGAAATGTTTTTGACAAATGAAGCCTCTCTTCCCTTGCCTAATTCTGAAATGCCTCTGGCTTGAACGGTCTCCATATGCTCAGAGCTGTTATTTAGGTACACCACGCAATTTTCTAAACAAAGAGCTCCATTCTCGGCGCCCACATAACTCAGCCCGCCACGGCAAGGCGATGTTCCGCTGGAGAGATACAGGAGACTCTAGGGCTGAATGAGACCACCGGTCGCTGTAAAAAAAAAAAAAAAAAAAAAAAAAAAAGTGATTGGCAATAATGATAGGACTGTGTAAATAGGCAGGGCCAATCAGCCAGCCTGGGAAGAAGCTTCCGCTTGGTTCCAGAAAGCTCCAACAGCCCCACTGGGATTGCTCAGCGAGCCTTGATATAACAAAGCACCTGAGACTGGGGCTGTGGTGGCGCACGCCTTTAATTCCAGCACTTGGGAGGCAGAGGCAGGCGGATATCTGAGTTCGAGGCCAGCCTGGTCTACAGAGTGAGTTCCAGGTTCCAGGACAGCCAGCGCTATACAGAGAAACCCTGTCTCGAGAAAAAAAAAAAAAAAAAAAAAAAAAAAAAAGCAGAAAGGTAACCTTGCAGTTCTGAGACTAAAGGTCTAAGACCAAGGCAAGATTAATTCTTTCTGAGCCTTTGAGAGTCTGTTCCATCTTCTGGATTCTGGTGGACTTCTGGCCATTGTTATTGCCCCCCGGGTTGTCACCTTGAAATTCACATTTGTATCCATACACTGCCCTCGCCGTGGGTGTGTGCCTATGACCACATTTCTATCCGCACACAGTGCATCAGGCCAGGACCAAAACTGAGCCTGCCTGTACGTAACACACAGTATCTGCAGAGCCCTTATCCAAATAAGCTCATTCTCATCAATGCTGGAGATTAGGACTAGAGCTTGTGGGTTAGTGAGGAGAGAAAGGGGAGGCCCATAACATAGTCCAGTATAAAACTTTCTAGAAAGGATCAATAAGGTGGCTCGGTGGGCAGACATGCTTGCGACCAAGCCCGATGACTTAGGTCGATCCCCAGGGTCGGCAGGTGATAGGGAAAAACCAATCACAAGCTGTGCTCTGGCCCCCACATGCATGCTGCAGCACACACATACACATGCATGTAATTAATTAATACAGCTTTGGCCATCCTGCGAAGTTCTCTGAACTGTCGATGGCCCTAGAGAAGACCCGGGGCTGAAAGGTTCTCTTTAAAGGTATAGAGGGGGGGACCACTCAAGACAGGCCCCTCCTGATCTCTCCAGTTCGAACCTTTCTGGCCCCTTCTCTCAGAAATTCAATGGCAAAAACCTCGCTCAATTAGAGACAAGCAGTCAGTATTGGTAGACCTCTTCAGCCAGGCTCCAGAGAGAAGACCCATTCCGCTATCTGAGTCTCTGAAGGAGGATTCCACAAGCCAAAAGGTGCAAGCAAGCTAAGGCTTCACCACCTAACTCCTCCCAACTCCTGGTCCCCCCAACTTCCATACTATGGGACCCCAGAATGGCACGGGCTCCTTTCAGCTCCCGCCAGAATCACTTCAACGCACTCTCGCGTCAGAGAAACTGTACCACAGGTTCTGGTCGCGACCTCTTGTGGGTTGACAGAGCCTTCCACAGGGGTTGACCAAGACCATCGGGAAAAGCGCATTGTGATTCATAACAGTAGCAAAATTACAGTTATGAAGTAGCAGTGAAAATAATTTTGTGGTCCACGACACGAGGACTATATTAAAGGTTGAGAACCACTGAACTACAGGGTTCGTCTTCAGACATGCCAGCTCCCTGCTCCAGAAAAATTTCAATTTTACCACATTTGAATTAGCTATCCCAAGATCATACTTACTCCAATAGAAGGAAAGGCTTGTGGTCAGCTCAGGGGTAGCCTAAGGAAAGCCAGTGGACGCTTCTTCCAGGACACGTGGGGCCCTCAAAACGATCAGGCCTTAAAAGGACAAAATCCTTTGTAACTGAGGATGAACATCAGCTCTGGGACACTGGGGCTTCGACACATGCGCACTAGCTTTCGGCTGCCTGCCTCCTACAGCGAGCTGCTACATTTACAACCCAATTCATGAATTTTAAGCTTCCCACTTAAGGTGTTTATTGATAAATAAAATATCCACCATCCACCTGAACCTGTCCTATATGTTCTTTGAGAATATTAAGCCGTTTAAAATCCACACAGCCTCTTGAAACAGGTGCCCAGTGCTTCCCTCATTTTACCAATGAGCACAGTGCACAAAGGGTCCTGTGACTCGCCACCTGCGAGTGCCGGATTTGAACTTGTGGCGTTAATAGTCTGGGTGCTGACCTGCTGCAATGGAGGACTAACCATAACGTTTAAGGAGTTGACAGAGCAAAACGAAGAAGAAAATAACCGGAAGTAGCAGCTGAACCGGAACCTGCTTCCCTGCGAAACAGGGCCTGCATTTGAGCATGCGCTTTCTCCCACGCACCAAGCCTAGCCAGAGAATAAATGAAACTGTGTTCCGTGTGGGCCCTGCAGCGTAGTGTGAACCGTCACGGGAGATGTGCCTACTCTTATAAGGACAGCACGGAATCTCTGGAGCTGCTGGCTGGGCTGTAATGTCCCCCTAAGTGTCTTCCTCTTTGCCTGCCCTTCCGTAGATGCGAATTCTAAAATGGCAACCAAACAAAAACCCGGCCCAATTTTTTATTTAAGATTTCCACCTGGTGGAGAAAAGAGTACTGCCTAAGCTCCCACACTTCATACACAGCTGTCAGGCCAGACAGCCTCTCCTCAGATCAGGGAGGATGCTGGGATTGGCTTCTTTGGTTTTGGAGTGGGTTCTTCCCTCTTGGGAAGGGAATTGACCATCATCCCCTTGGAAAGCACTCAGAAGCCCTCCCCCTCTTTAAACCAATCTGGACTACAGCATCTGTCAGATGCACCCCCCCCCGTGGTTACTGCTGCTCTGCAAATGCAGGGATCAGAGTGATTGCAGCTGCTCTCTAAATTAAGCTTAGCAACCTTGTTTATTCTAGCAGGTTCCTGGTAAACAGTGCTGAGGCTGGAGGGGGCTTGTCCTGTTTACATTAG
Organism: Apodemus agrarius; assembly: GCA_964023405.1. Classification (NCBI taxonomy): domain Eukaryota; kingdom Metazoa; phylum Chordata; class Mammalia; order Rodentia; family Muridae; genus Apodemus; species Apodemus agrarius. The sequence goes on along the minus strand of OZ030020.1, from coordinate 45,041,139 downwards.
CTTGACCTATCCTAGTTGGGGGTCCCAGGGCAGGGCATGGAGGCTGCACTCCCCGAATGCCAGCTGTTTGAAGAGCCTTGTGTTTTGACAAATGGTGTTTATGTAACGAACCACTGTTGATGTGATCTTTCTATCAACTGGGAGCTTGTGACGTAGATGGACGTTGTTCTATTTCAGGATATGCCAGGCCTCCCTGAAAGAGAGAATCATCAGTATGTGCAAAGACTAGAAGTCCCCCCCATAGGTCACACTCCATACACAGTGTGACCTTCGTGAGTTTTGGGCTCTGTGTCAGCACTTCTTGACGTCAGCACTATTAGCATTGGACTGGGTAATTGTAGAAGCTGTCCAGCGCACTGTTCCGCTTCCTGCAGAATTCCAATCCTTCACAGACTAGGTGCAAAGGCTACATTCTCCGAGTTATAGCAAGCATTAAATACTGCTAAATGTCCCCTGGAGGAGGGAACAAAGGCACAGGCCCACCACCCACCTGTGCCAAGAAGCACCACTCAAAGTTAAAAGACCACGATTCTTAACAAGGACCTTGACCTTGTGCAGACTATGAAAGTCAGTCTGGTTTGCTCCATTATCTATGTCCTTAGCAAGTCTACACTAGTCCTGCCTGTTGAAACCTGGAGGCACGTATCTCTAAAAGCCCTTAAGGGACATTCCCAGAAAAATCAAATTCACCCAAGAAGAAAGAGCGAATGCCCTCCATATGGTCTCCTCGCTAGGTTCTTTTAAAAACATTTGTCCTGTTAACCTTAAAAAGGAAGGAAATTTGATGTACTGTGATACAGATGAAACTTATAGACTCTACACTAAGCACAACAGGCTAGTTACAGAAGACAAACTTACCGCATGATTCCACTTTCATACGGTACCTCGAGTAGCCAAATCATAGAGGCAGGAGATGGAGAGGAGTATCCCAGGAGGTGGGAGTGGGGTGAGTGGGGGAATTGTTGTTCACTGGATACAGAACTTTCAGTTTTGCAAGATGGAAAGAGTGCTGGAGAGTGGATGTATGGTGGTGTGCGCGCTCACAGCGCTGCTGAGCTCTACATAAAGAACTGATGTAAATGGTGAGTTTTATGTTGTGTGTCTCTATTGCAACAAAAAGAAATACTAACAAAGGAAACTAGGAACAGCAGGGGATGTATCTTGTGCTCTAGTGGGGTCATATCAGAGGCCTGGAGGGCCCACCCAAGAGGCACGGGTCTGCACCCCTCCCCCATCCTAACTTTCCAGGCTGAATCCTGACAACTACCTAAATCTACCCAATGCCCTAACTGAAAAATAATTTCCTCACCAAGGGTCACTTGTTCCTCCAATGACTCCCGTTAGGGTGTTTTAAAATATCTATATCTAAATCCATCTTCTATCCCTCATTTACTCAAATGTCTGAAGTTTTTGACTTTTTCAAGTTGATAACCAGGCTCCAAGAATTGAAGCGCTGTGCCGGGCGGTGGTGGCGCACGCCTTTAATCCCAGCACTTGGGAGGCAGAGGCAGGCGGATTTCTGAGTTCGAGGCCAGCCTGGTCTACAGAGTGAGTTCCAGGACAGCCAGGGCTACACAGAGAAACCCTGTATTGAAACCCCCCCCCAAAAAAAAAAGAATTGAAGTGCTGTGCTGAGAAATTCCCACCTAGGATCTACTAACTCCAACACACACACCAGAACAGCAATAGCCCCGTGGAGTGGGTGAGAGAGAGCAAGGTCACAGAAAGAAGACAGAGGCTGAGGTGGGGGCCATAGAGTCTGGTTTGTTTCCAGAAGTTTCCATGATGACCAGGAAAAGACTCCCACACCTTCAGTTTGGCGATTAATGATCCACTTGTAGCTTCCTGTGTTCAGCTAAGTAGGAACCAATGTGGAAAATCACAAACAAGTCTTGTGCTATTCTGTAGCTTTCAAAAAAAAGTTATACAGGGGCTGGAGAGACGGCTCAGCAGTTAAGAGCACTGACTGCTTCCAGGGGTCCTGAGTTCAATTCTGAGCAACCACATGGTGGCTCACAACCATCTGTAATGGGGTCTGACGCCCTCTTCTGGTGGGTCTGAAGACAGCAATGATGGTGTGCTCATATGCATAAAATAGTTTTTAAAAATAAGTTATACAGATTGTATGCTCATTTCTTCTGGTGAGGGTGCCCAGTGCCAGTAGAGAGCATTATATGTGATCCTACTCAGTGGCTAGGAGCTGCTCTCAGTGAGCCCTCCCCCCATCCCACCCCCACCCCCATCCCACCCCACCATGCCTACCTTGGGCTCTCTGCTTTTACGGGGGCTGTGTTGCTGCCCAGAGCCCATCTGCGTTTTTGTAGTGGTCTCTCCCAACTGCGTCCCAAATAAGGAGTGTGTGTGCAATGAAGTTTTTTCTTAAGCCCTAAAGAATGAAGTTATATCATTTGCAGATAATGACTACAACTGGAAATACTCATATTAAGCTAATTAAACCAATCATGCAAAGACAAATATTGTGTTTTCTCTCATTTGTACTTCCTAGATTTTATAAATAGATGGAATCATATATATGATGTGAAACTATGTAGGACCAAAGATTCAAAACTATGTGGGACCAAACTATGTAGGACAAAGAGGACCAATGGGGGGATGGAGGGAAGGAAGAAAGAAAAACGTTCAAGAGTATAAAGAAGAAATGTGCTCAACACACAGTATATACATATATGAAAGCTTGAAAATAAAAAGTGTGTGCATATAATGTGTCGCACTTAAGTATAGTTTATAATATATACTATGTATAACATATAATGGCATACATATAATATAGAAAAACATGTTCCATATAATAGCATACTACACACACAGTTTATATATATACACATAAAAATGCTTAAAACATCAGTATAACTTATTTCTCTTGAAAACAATGTAGCTTTTCATGCATTTCAATGTTAATGAAATCAACATGATCTTATCACTTAAATATAGTACTTTTGTTTCACCGAAGACATTACTATTAAATCAATGGAACAGCTACAGTTACCTCAAATCAATGAAATACTATTAAATAACCATCTGAGAGGTCACCTGATTCTAGAATATTCCCATAATCATACAGGATGCCCCAAAGCATTCATGCAAAAGATGAGCTGGAGGCCACTTCTAGGTGACCGAGGGCAGGGCAAAGTGTCCCAGCAACAGTAATCTCCTGCAGAGTGACAGATATGGGATACATCTTGATCCTAAAAGCCACAGATATTTTTTATTAAATACTAAACATGTATATTTCATTTATGCATTATGTTGCAATATCTCCAAGAGCACTAAAATGAATCAGATCACTAGCTCTGAAAGTGTATTTAAAGCAAAATAAAAAGAATCACAATTCTTCAAATGAAAAATGAAAATTTTCTATCTTGCCAGGAATGGTAGCACGCACCTTTAATCCCAGGACACAGGTGGCACAGACAGGCAGATAGATCTTTGTGGATTCAAGACCAGCCTACATTGTGAGTTCCAGGTCAGCCAGGGTGGTATAGAGAGATCCTGTCTCAAAGAAACATAAAAAGAAATAAAATCTATCTTTACTTTCTAAGAAATTAAAAAGTAGATAATCAATGGCAAAGAGTTCATAATTCCAAAGAAGGTGAATTGATATTGAACCAGATATTCTAAGCTGTGAGCCTGATATTCATCTTCTTTTTACCACAATAATCTCAATGCCAAGCTAAATTTTCACATTAGACTGCAAGTTCTAAGATGCTGAAGAATGGACCACGCTGATTTTAAAAGATTTAATGTGTAGTGTTTTAAATTACCTACACGTGTGTGGATATGTGCACATGAATGCAGGTACCCATGGAAACCAGAAGCATTGGAACCCTAGGAGCTGGGGTACAGCTGGGTTTCAGTGGCCTGACCCCAGTGCTGGGACTCAGGCTCTAATCCTCTGAAAACACAGTGCGTGTTCTTAGTCACTGAGCTGTTCTTCCAACCCAGCTAAATTGTTTTTGATGTAAGACTCAGTATCAGGAACAGTACTCCTTTAACCACCGTGGAAAGGTGATTAAAACTCTATTCTCAACTGGACATGATATTTCCGGAGGACCCAGCCATACCACTCCTGGGCATATACCCAGAAGATTCCCCAGCATGCAATAAGGATACATGCTTCACTATGTTCATAGCAGCCTTATTTATAATAGCCAGAAGCTGGAAAGAACCCAGATGTCCCTCAACAGAGGAATGGATACCAAAAAATGTGGTGTATATATACACAATGGAGTACTATTCAGCCATTAGAAACAATGAATTCATGAAATTCTTAGAGAAATGGATGGAGCTGGAGAACATCATACTAAGTGAGGTAACCCAGTCTCAAAAGAATACCCATGGTATGCACTCACTGATAAGGGGATATTAGCCTAGAATCTTGGAACACCAAAGACACAATTCATATACCAAATGATGTCTGACAGGAAGAAAGGAGTGGACACTGGTGCTGGAAAGGGTCAAAGCATCAGTGTAGGGGAATACAAGAACAGGGAAGAGGGAAGGGGTGGAAGAGGGAGCAGGGGGAGGGAAAAGGGCATGTGGGACCTTTGGGGGGTGGGGAGCCAGAAAAAGGGAAATGAATTGTAAATATAGAATATATCCAATAAAAAAAATAACTCTATTCTCAGTAGACACTGTAAGATACCAAGTTCACTCCCCTCCTGCCTCACACCCTCCTGGGCGGTGGGATTCCAGACACGGGCCTGTATTCTTCCTAGTAGAGATACATTTTTGTTTTGCCTTTACATTTTTCTAGAAGTGGCGGTTGTTTGGCTTTTTTTTTTTTTTTCTAGACTTCGGCTGGAACTCAATACATCGACCAGACTGGCTTCAAACTCACAGAAAGCCACCTGTCTCTGACTCCTGAGTGCTAGGATTAAAGGTGTGAGGGGTCCTCCTTCCAGCCCATTTTTATTCTTCATAAAATTTCCTTTATGTTAATGTCTATCTTTACATGTTAAAAAACGTTGTGATAAAATGTGATTATTTCTTGCAGCAATTGATACTGGATTAGCTGTCTGCTGTGATTTGTGTCTTCATGTTATTGCATGAGTTTCCTTTGGTGCTTTTTAGACTTGTTATAACTGTGTCAAATGAATTCAGATGCCCTCCCTGCCTTAGTGGGTTTTGCAATCTTCCTACAAGACCTAGAAAACTCCAGGCAAGCTTATTTGCTGACACCAAGCATAGTAAAGAGTTAACTTTTTTGACAAGATGCAGAAATACCCACATGGATTTGAGCAGTTTTATGTTGCAAACAGCTAGGAGATTTATGACACCAGATACCAATAGCACATTTTAAAATGAGGTAAATTGAAATTCTTGATTTTTTTTTAAGTATAGGAAGGTCAGATTACCACGCTGCTTCTCACCCTGCCCTGGCAGGGCAGTAGTCGGCACAGGATATGCAGAGTCCTGATGATGATGTGTGAAAGGTGGAGAGTAGAGCCAGGGAGGGGGTTGGGAAAACCATTGTAGTTTGTAAGGAATGTCCTCCCACATAGGCATTGATCAAATCTGAGTGCTTTGAGCTGGTCCTATTCCTAAATGGACAACATCTGATATGAAATGCTTAGATAATACTAGAAGGCTTTGAGACAGACATATCAAGTCCTTTGTTACTTCTCTAAGACGAGAGAGAGAGAGGGAGGGAGAGAGACAGAGACAGAGACAGAGAGACAGAGAGACAGAGACAGAGAGAGATGTGTGTATGTGGGAGATGTGTGTGTGTGTGTGTGTGTGTGTGTGTGCGCGCGCGCACACGTGTGCATGTGCACGCATTGGTAGTGAAGCATCAGCATGTGATTTCTTACAGTTGATGTATAACGAAAGGAACCTGGGTGTGAAAATCAAAACTCTATTAAGGCCAAAGAAGATGGTTACCAAAGAGTGATCCATCCTGATGGTTTTCCAGAGACCCTGTGGTGGGTTTCGTCAGAGGAAAAGTGAGATGTTGGTACTCTGTGCCAGCCACCTCCCCAGATCAACTCCACTTCCAGGACCTCCTCCCACAGGCTTCCTCTTAAGAGTTCTGCCACCAAGAAACAGTCTAGTTACCCCTGAACAGCTAATGCACTGTTCTTTTTATCATTTAAGCAATTGATCCTCACTCCCAAAACTGGAGCCCCAAATGCAATCCAGTCATAAAGAACTATGCATTGCCTGACTCAAGAACCAAAAAAAATTACTGCCCTGTATTCTAGATTGATCTATAAGATGAAATTGAAGCAAAACAAAGTCTTTACCTGAAGGAGAAGAGGGTTCAGGAAAGATTTGAAGTAGGTTGAAACCTGGGTGGTTGAAAGTGGCAGGAAGGAATACTTTAGGCAAAAGTGAAATACAGTGAGACCTGGAGAGAAGATATCCACATCCACGGTGGGGGCCAGACCTGGCAGGACACCAGAGGTGAAGGACACCAGAACATGAGCTTCTGACGATGAACCCTCAGTGACACCACACTCTCCCACTCTCCCAATGCAGAAATAATGCATAGACGGTGGTCATAGCCCCAAGCTTAGCACCACCCACATATATATATATATATATATATATACACATATATATATGTGTATATATATATATGATAGGTTGATTAGATAGATGATAGATAGATAGATGGATAGATAGATAGATAGATAGATAGATAGATAGATAGATAGATAGAGATAGAGAGATAGGGAGATGGCTAGAGAGATAGATAGATAGATAGATAGATAGAGATAGAGAGATAGGGAGATGGCTAGAGAGATAGATAGATAGATAGATAGATAGATAGATAGATAGATAGATAGATGATAGGTAGATGAGAGAGAGAGAGAGAGAGAGAGAGAGAGAGAGAGAGAGAGAAGGTAGGGGCTGTCAGAGTGACAGGGAAATGAGATATGGATTAGCATTCGCTACTTCAGAGTACTAAGCATTCTGCCTATCCCTCATTCAGCATCAAATGGGCCGAAACTAAGAGGAAGGGAGTGGTAAGAAAACCACTGAGCAGCAGTTGCTGCAAAAGATGTCTTAGACAGGCACAAGAATCTGCAAGTGTGGAGAACACCGGTGCCTTCCCAACTAGTCCCTTCCCCCGTACCGCATGATGCCATCCAGGTCCCCTTCAACCATCTCTGCGAGTGATGCAGCCAGAGGAGGCGGTCACTGGAGATCAGTTTTGACCTTCCATGGATGACCCAACAAACCTTTAACAAGCGGGATCTCTTGTTTCAGTTCTGGGGGCTGCACGTCTTCGAAGGTGTTGGCAGGGCTATCTACAGCTCCTCTGGGAGGCGCGGGAAGTTCGTCCTTGTTTCATTCCTTAGCATGTAGATGCATCATTCCAGCCGGCTCTTTTCATGGGGCACTCTCCATGTGCAGCTGTGTCTTCACTCATGCAGGACATCAGTCATAGCAGGACATCAGTCACATTTGGATTAGGGCTCCCACCGACACTAGTATAACCTCAAAATTAAAATATATTCACCAAAGGTGTCTCTCCATCCTGGGGCACTGGGAATTAGTAATCCAACATATCTTTCTGAGGACACAATTCAACCCACAGCATCCCAATACTGAGCTTGTAGAACAAATGTGAAAGAGAACTCTCTCCTCTGTGTGGCCCACTCAGAGATCTTGCCCACTATAACGTCAAAGATAATGGACTGGAGGATAATCTAATACGGAAGCAAGTGTAGCTCGGTGCCTACAGGAGCCAAAGATATTTAATCCTCCTAGTGCAGAAAGCGTGTATTAACCTGAAACTCCACTGTGATCTATGCCTCTGAAGTCTACAGCTTTCATTGCTCCCTAAACATCAGATTCTACAATTCGCCTCATTATATAAGACCACACAGCACTGTATGAAAGCATAAAGTAGGCAACTCAGTCCTTAAAGCATAGGTTTTAATCAGTTTGCAGCTAATCAGGCAAAGAGTGTGTGTGTGTGTGTGTGTGTGTGTGTGTGTGTGTGTGTGTGTGTGGTGTGTGTGTGTGTTGTTTGGGGACTATTTCAATGTCTTCCAAAGACTGTAAATGTCCTTATTTGCAGCAAACTGTACCCAAGATGTTAGCAAAACATAATCCATTACTGTGCAGCTCTGCTACCGTGAGGATTTGCTCTCTGCAGGCGAGGAAGGAAACAGTCATGGCAAGTAGAAAGCAAAGCTGGCAATCAAGAGGAAACTCGAGGCCAGCACAGGAGAAGAAGGCCGGCTCTATGCAGAAAGCATTTACACCTCCAGTCCATAGTAACTTAACTTTGTCTAAATATTCACAGGCATCACTAGGCAATAGTAGGACATCCCTCTAGTCCCAGCATTTAGGAGGCAGAGGCAGGTGGACCTCTGAGTTCAAGGTCAGCCTGAAACAAATTCCACAACAATCAGAGCTATACAGAGAAACCCTGCCATGTGTTTGTGTGTGTGTGTGTATATAATTTTTATAGGTATGTATCACATTTATATGATATATATACACCTCATATATGTGATATATATACATATATATTTTAGGTACACTACCAAATAGCAAATACACACATTCTTTGCCTTATTAGCTGCGAACTGATTTAACAGATATGACTACTTTTTTTGTTTGTTTGTTTTTTCGAGACAGGGTTTCTCTGTGTAGCCCTGGCTGTCCTGGAACTCTCTCTGTAGACCAGGCTGGCCTCAAACTCAGAAATCCACCTGCCTCTGCCTCCCAAGTGCTGGGATTAAAGGTGTGTGCCACCACGCCCGGCTCAGATATGACAACTTTATGCTTTCATTGTTTTGTTTTGGTTTTTGGTTTTTTTCGAGACAGGGTTTCTCTGTATAGCCGTGGCTGTCCTGGAACTCACTCTGTAGACCAGGCTGGCCTCGAACTCAGAAATCTGCCTGCCTCTGCCTCCCAAGTGCTGGGATTACAGGTGTGCGCCACCACCGCCCGGCTAACTTTATGCTTTCATAAAGTGCTGAATAGTCTTATATAATGAAGCAAATTCTATAATCTGATGTCTATGGAGTACTAGATAGATAGATAGATAGATAGATAGATAGATAGATAGAGATAGATTATAACATATACCATATATATACCACATATATACTATATACTGTATTATATATGTGTATATATATTATGTGTGTATACAATATATAATATGTATATATATGATATATACACCACACATATATGATATATATACATATATATTTTAGGTATGCTACCAAATAGCAAATACATACATTCTTTGCCTTATTAGCTGCAAACTGATTTAACAGATATGACTACTTTATGCTTTCATAAAGTGCTGCGTAGTCTTATATAATAAAGTAAATTCTATAATCTAATGTCTATGGAGTACTAGATAGATAGATAGATAGACAGATATATCATATGCCATATATATATACCACATATATACTATATACTGTATATATATTATTATTTGTGTATATATGTATTATATGTGTGTATACAATATATATTGTGTATATGTGTATATATGCATGCATATATTATATATTGTATATAATATGTATTACATACATAATATATAAATTGTATATAATATGTATATATGCATATGTATATTGTATATAATATACATGTGCATGTATATTATATATTATATACACACATATAATACATATACACATATATACTATGTATACAGTATATATGTGGTAATATATATATGGTATTTGATATATCTGTCTATCTATCGTGCTCTATAGACATCAGACTATACAATTTACTTCATTATATAAAACTATTCAGCACTTTATGAAAGCATAAAGTAGTCATAGCTGTTAAATCAGTTTGCAGCTAATAAGGCAAAGAATATACATATATATATATATATATATATATATATATATACATATATATATGGTATGCAAGGCCTGGAGTTGAATTTGTTATAAACTTGGCTCAGACTGAGTTTCTGAGAGTTCTGACAGAATCAACTGACCTTTTATGTCCCTGAGACAAAGAATCCTGAACTCCTAGGGGACTTTTGCTGCCTCTCTGCTTTAGTTCTCTTTCTGTGCTGGGATAGAACACGAACAGCAACTTAGAAATGGGTTGTTTCACCTTCCTGGTTACAGTCCATCATTGTGAGAAACCCGAACTATGAAGAAACCAGGATGCAGAACCCAAAGCAGAGACCATGTAGGAATGTTGTTTGGGGCTCGTTCCCATGGCTTGTTCAGCCTGCTCTCTTATACAACCAGGGTGATCTACCCAGGGACAGCATTGCCCACAGTGGGTTAGGCTGTCCCATATCAATCGGCAGTTGAGAAACTGCCCCACAGACAAGCCCACAAGCTAATCCGATGGTGGCGAATCCTCACTGAAATTCCCTCTCTTCAGGTATGTCTAGATTCACATCAAGTTGACAGAAACTAACAATGACACACTGCAAACAATGACTACTAGAAACGCAAAGAACATCTCAAATACTACGATCTGGAAGCTTTTGGACTCACCTGGAGGTCAGGGCACCTTACATTCCATCAATAGCGTCACTGGAGAAAAAGGCTACTTCTTTTCACAGAATCCTGATTTTTAACAACAACAATTAAGACGTCAAGATTCAATCAAGGGGCTGGAGAGATGGCTCAGTGGTTAAGAGCACTGACTGCTCTCCCAAAGGTCCTGAGTTCAATTCCCAGCAACCACATGGTGGCTCACAACCATCTGTAATGAGACCTGATGCCCTCTTCTGGTGTGTCTGAAGACAGCTACAGTGTACTTACATATAATAAATAAATCTTAAAAATAAAAAAAGATTCAATCAAGGAAACTGAGCGAAGCAGGGAACACCTTTGATCACAGCACTTGGGAAGTAGAGAAGCAAGCTGATCTCTGAGTTTGAGGCCAGCGTGGTCTACAGAGCAAGGTTCAGGACAGCCATGGCTATGCAGAGAAATCCTGTCTTGGAAAACAATCAAACAAAATTGAGAGAGAAAGGAAGGAGGGAAGGGAAAGAGGGGAGGAGGGAAGGAGGGAGGGAGGGAGAGAGGGAAGGAAGGAGGGAGGGAGGAAAACAGAAAGATCAACCAAGCAATCCTCCACTAAGCAGCCTGTTAGAGTTCTACCCAGGCCCCTAAGCCTTGTCTATTGGCCAGGCTGAGATACACTTGATGGCCCCTTCCTGTTGCTCTCAATGCACTCCGTAAGAGAGTGGCCCCGCGGTCTTCTTTCCACTCTCCCACCGTAATCTTTAGCATCTCCTTTGACTCACTGAAGTACCCCCATGTGTATTTCAGAGTTCACAGCTCATTTCCTTATTCATCCTCGTCCTCTGCCCTCCCCACCACCGCCCTGCATCTCCAACAGAATTGAAATGACACAGGCTACATTCCGTCTCTTTCTCCCCTTCCATGAGATATGTCGGGCAGACAGATGATGGATGATGGGATTTAAAAGAGAGAAAGGGTGTTAGTGAGTATGGCATGGCAGTGTGGGGGAGGGGGTACCTAAGTGGGCCCATGCTCAGGCATCCCTTCCCCCTGAAGGACCACACACACACCAGCATGGTATAGAATAGAGTTTATTTAGATAAGAGGATGAGAGTCAATGGTATAGTAGAGAGAGAGAGAGAGAGAGAGAGAGAGAGAGAGAGAGAGAGAGAGAGAGGAGAGAGGATTGGAGGCCGGCCATGACCACGTGGAGAGAGGAGGGAGGAGAGCCCAAGAGGGGCAGAGAGGTGAGAGGATTAGAAGGGAAATAGAGGGGAAAAGAGGGAGAGGAGGGGCAGGCAGCCCCTCTTATAGTGGGCCAGGCATGTGGGACGGGGCATACCTGGCTATTGCCAGGTAACTGTGGGGTGGAGCTTGAACAGAATACCAACATTGGACTCATCATTTGTTAAACTTAGCTAAACTGAAATCTCTGTAGTCACATAACCCTAACATCTAATGCAACAAATCAACAGACAGGAAGCAGCCTCTACCTCCGGAGAAGGCAGGATTGTGAGGTCTCCCACAGAAGACCAGCCAACAAGTGCCACATAAAGGTGTTGCCTACACCCCCATCCTACCCATAGGGAAGTCCTTTCCTTTCTTCAAGCATCGGACAGTGAACGGCAAATTCTCCTGTAGGTGTTTATTAGACAGTCTCAACCAAAGCCTGGAGGTCACGTGCAACCACTTGCTTCAGAATCTGAAGGTTCTTTCTCCTCTTATCTTTTGACTTAGTTATTTCTTTTTCACTTGCTTTCCTATTCATTTTGTATGACATCTCTGTTCCATGTGTACTGGCTAGTGTTATGACAACGTGACACAAGCCAGAGACAGTGGAGAGGAGGGCGCCTCCACCGAGAAATCCGGCTATGAGCAATACTGTGGGATATTTTCTTAATTAATGATCAGTGGGGGAGGGCCATCACATTGTGAATGGAACCGCCCTGGTCAGGTGGTCCTGGGTTCTCTAAGAAAGCAGGCTGAGCACGTATCCCAAGCACAGTTACTGGGAAGCATGCCGGTAAGGATGGCCTCTGCATCAGCTCCTGCCTTCAGGTTCCAACCCTGCTTGAGTTCCTGCCCTTAACGCTTTTTGCAATGAACTGTTATATGAAACCATGAGTGGAATGAACCCTTTGCAGTGCACTATGGAAACTTCCAGTATCAAATATAACAGTGCAGCAGCAGTGGGAGAGATAAAGCAATGGTGGGGCGCGTGGGATGAAAATCTATACACGTGTGGAATTGTCAAAGATAAGCTAGCATACCAAAACAGTTGAGAGCTAGGGATGTAGCTCAGCGGCAGAGGTATGATCTGGTGTATGTGAAGCCTCGGGGTTTGATCCTCATCACACACACACACACACACAGAGAGAGAGAGAGAGAGAGAGAGAGAGAGAGAGAGAGAGAGAGAACCACATGATTAGAACCATGAATATTACATAAGTGTGACTCACCAAACTGAGCATCTGAAAACCAGAGGTGGGAGGTGGGTGGATTACAAGTCCCCACCCTCAGGAGACTGGAGCAGACTGGAGAGTCTCTAAAGTGCAGTCCTACCTACCCCCCACAGCATCATCACGGGGAGCCTGTATGAAATGTGCATTCCGGGCTCCAGCCAGGATGTGCTGAATCAGAACCTAGGTGGGATCAGCACTCTACACCGGAACACACACACTTTGCTCTAACCCAGTGGCACGCTAACATTGAAAAGCCAGCTAAAGAAAGACTTGCAAGCATTCAACACACACACAGACGAGCGTGCTTACACACACACACACACACACACACACACACACGTGTAAGAATGTCTGTTTCTTGTGTGTGAGCCTCAGCTCAGGTCTGGAGAGGGCTCAGTGCGGAGTAGGTGTTCTTGTGCTCCAGCCTCAGCCCAGGTCTGGCAGATTTGGGCAGTTTCGCCTGCTTTCTCTTAACCAACCAGGGGGTTGGTTTCCTCAAATCTCACAGGATGAGGGTTTGTGTGCCAACGTGAGACTGTCACAGTGAACTGCTAGGATGTACTGGTCAAATCCGAATTTTAACTGTAAGTCCTAGGACCTGAGGATCACAGGTTCTATGTTCCTGTGACAGGCTTCCTGTGTTCCAGTGAGGCTCTGTGCACTTAAGGGCTCTGGTGAGCTCAGAGATGACTCTGCTGGGCTTGGGAGCAGAGAAAGCAACTGGAATTTTGTTTGTTTGTTTTTATTTTTGTTTTTCGAGACAGGGTTTCTCTATGTAGCTCCGGCTGTCCTGGAACTCACTCTGTAGACCAGGCTGGCCTCGAACTCAGAAATCCGCCTGCCTCTGCCTCCCAAGTGCTAGGATTACAGGCGTGTGCCACCACCACGCAGCACTGGAATTTTTTTCCCCGTGGAAACAAATGCAAGCCAGCCTTCACAGATCTTCTCCCGAACTCTATTTCCATTTACAGCAGACTTTTAAACACACACAAAATATCTTCATGGAAAGATCAAACAGCTAGCGAGGGAGGGAGGGAGCAATTGCTTGGCGATGGTCTAAGGAAAACTGGAAATTTGGAGACGGGACCTACATCTGGGGTTGTCACTGTCCCTACGAGGCAGACAGAAGATAGGGCATTTTCTGAAAATAAAGGAAGAAAATGAAGACTCTCGGGAAGTATCAGTGCTGGGGGCGGGGCTTCCTGAGGCTGGGTGGGCGGGGCTTTCCAGGGGCTGTATGCTAGAAAGGGGCTGCTTGCCTGCAGGTCTCAGCTTCTCCGTTTAATTAACGTGACACTAGATTCTACATCTAAACACCTCCAGGCACCTAGTGAAAGCCAAATAAAATCTTCTCCAAAAGAAGATATCATATTAAGTCTCAAATTATTTTTGCAAGTTAAGTTTTTTCAAATCCAGAGCCCAGCATATGGCACATGATAAAATCGGACCTCAGTAACTGTCGTGACATGTGCTTATATTCCAGCATTTGGGAGTTAGAAGGAGGAGAACTATGAGTTCAAGGTCAACCTTGGCTACTCAATGCATCCAAGACCAGCATATAATAAGGTTAAATGAGACCTTATTATAAAAGTATATAAAATATTATGATATAAGCAGGTTTCAAGGAGATAGTATGTGAATAACAAGCAAAATATGACAAAATACACGCTTGCATAGTCCAAATGATGACATTTTCAGACAATGAAATTATTATAATTACTGTGTTCAAAGATATCAAAATGACACTAAACAATTCACCAAGCGGGGATCATAGGTCTCGGCTTAAACAGGTATCATCAATTACACAACATAGTCAAGGCATCCTAGAGACAGAGCAAGGGACAGCAGCCCATTCCCCCATCATCCTTACCACAAGGCCCAGGTCTGAGCCCTTGGCTAAAATTCTGACAGAAACCAAAGAAACTGTGGCGTGTGTTGATATATATGAAATAACATCGCTCAGTCCCCTGTGGCAGTCCCCTGTTTGAGCAACAGAACTTCCAATTGCTCAGTCGGGACTCTAAGGAGTGGCCTAGTCAACCAGAAACTTAGGAAGCACAAACACCCCAGGCTGGGGCAGCGGCCCTAACGAAACAAGCAATCGGGTTTGCATGGTCTGGCCGACTCTGAATCCTGCGTTCTGATCCCTTGTGTGGCTTCCCAAGCCGACAGCAGACAGAACCTGGCAACATTCAAGTATTCGTGACTTTTCCGTGCAAAAGTGAGTTCCGTGTGTGTGTGTGTGTGTGTGTGTGTGTGTGTGAGAGAGAGAGAGAGAGAGAGAGAGAGAGAGAGAGATCAGACACATTTCCTAAGTTAGTCTAATCCCAAAATGCCTCCTCGATAAATACGTAGTTGTGTTATCTCTTATAAAATACACAGCCCTGTTTTTGCTGGAGAAAGGACAAGCAGAAAGACCTTGAACATTCAAAGAATTTAAGTTACATCTGAGGCTCAAGACAGAGGTATGAAGTCTCCTGGCATGGAGGAAGGGTCGGGAACAGTCAAGAGCAGGCTGAAGTCAGCATTTCTGCAACTCGCTCTCTCTCATGCTCTCCCTCTCCCTCTCCCCTCTCCCCTCTCCCCTCTCCCCTCTCCCCTCTCCCCTCTCCCCTCTCCCCTCTCCCCTCTCCCCTCTCCCCTCCCTCTCCCTCTCCCTCTCCCTCTCCCCTCCCCCTCCCCTTCCCTCTCCCCCTCTCTCCCCCTCTCCCCCTCCCTCTCCCTCTCCCCCTCCCCCTTCCCCTCCCTCTCTCCTCCCTTTCCCCTCTCCCTCTCCCCTCTCCCTCTCCCTTCCCCCTCCCTTTTCCCTTTTCCCTTTTCCCTTCTCCATTTCCCCTCTTCCACACCATGTTTCCTTAGAAAGACAATCACAAATAAACCACAGAAGTTCTTTGAAGCCCAGTTTACCATGAAACCTTACGCTCACAGAAGTAAACCACCGTAATGGGACAGGCTCTGGCTGAGGTTTCTTGGACAACAGGGAACAGTGTTTAGGAATAAGATGAACCTTCCATGTCTAGAGAAGCAGCTTTGGGTGAGGTGGGAAACTAAAGGCTCAGGGCTGTTAGAATCCTCGGAAAGAGAAAGAGAAAACGGGGAGAGATCATTCCCCAGTCACAACCTCAGATGAACCGGGCCTGTTGCTGCCTCAGAATCAGAGCTCTGGCTAGACGTGGCAGTACGGTAAAGAGGCTGTGTTGCATGGCACCGCCCTTCACAATGTACACAGAACTTGCTGCACTGCA
This sequence comes from Apodemus agrarius, assembly GCA_964023405.1. Classification (NCBI taxonomy): domain Eukaryota; kingdom Metazoa; phylum Chordata; class Mammalia; order Rodentia; family Muridae; genus Apodemus; species Apodemus agrarius. Next base: position 45,024,981 of record OZ030020.1, on the reverse strand, counting down.
TTACCTCATTGAGACCTAATCTTCAACCTAGGAAACAAGCAGTGAGTGTTCATAATTCCCTTTGAAGGGTAACAATTCCTGGAGACAGGAAATGAAACAGGTTACCAAGATAAGCCTGCTGATAGGTGGCAGGTGCTGCCCGTTCTTTCTAAGGCTCCTTCCTACCACTCAGCCATGGAGGAGACTTCAGTCATCTCTCAGCGCCTGTGTCCAGCAGGTGAGGCCCATTATGTCATGGTCAAGCAAGTCACTGAAGTTTAGAAAGAAAGTAATGATGTCAGTGTGACCTAACCAAGTTCCTGTAAACAAAGTCGCTGTAATCTAATAACCATGCTCCCCACCCCGTGTGTGTGTGTGTGTGTGTGTGTGTGTGTGTGTGTATGTGTGTGTGTATGTGTGTGTGTGTGATGTGTGTGTGTGTGTGTGTGTGTGTCCAGTTTAAGTAATTTTCTTGGAGATGTATTACTGTTTCAGAATTCAAAATAGACTTGCAGCATTTTTGATAGATTGTAGATGGATGGGTGGATGGATGGATGGATGGATGGATGGACAGACGGACGAATGGACAGACGGACAGACAGACTACTAGCAATGATCTACCGTGGCTATTCATGTCTTGGGAACAAACCACAATGACCCTTCTCCCCACACACACACACACAAATATATACCACAGGCCTACACTAACAAATAATTCAGTAGAAGGTGGTGAAGTTTCGCATCTACTTCAAATCAGATTCAGGGGCACACTTTTCCTTAAGGGCCACTATCTAGAATGACTTAATTTTGTAAGAGAGCCAAGAGAGGTTGTGGAGCTCACTCACGGTTGCACAACTCACGAGAAGCCACCACCACAGGCCAGTACTCCAAGCTCTGCACATGTGAGTCCCGGAGAAAGAGCTCCACCCTCCGCCAGCAGCAATGGCCACGCTCAGCCATCTTACACAGCCAAATGTGGCACATCTTTTCTCCCACAACTTAGGTGGGGGATCGGAAGTGCTGAGAAGATATCCTGGCTTATCGGTCCCATCTTAACCAGAGGAAACAGGATTCGAATGAAGCATGTAGCCAAATACAGTACGGCTTTCTGACTGTACAGCACCTCCTTCGAGACACTACAGGGTCATCCCCAAAAGCGCACTCACAGGACCCCCAGGATCTATCCTTAACAGAGAGACACAGGTGGAGAGGCTGCCTCTCCCCAGAAGACTCGGTATGTTCCTTGAAAAGGAGCTGAGGTCCCTGCAGGGATGCATGCTCAGAAACACTGTCTACAGCAGATGTGTGTGCTTCGTGAGCAAATCATGGCGCTGCAGGGGTGTGTGGAGGAGAACGGAAAGCGGGCACACAGATTTGAATGAGATTGTGTATAGAGGAGCATCTTGAATATCATGGCAGCTCTTTCCTGGAGCTAACCAACAAAACACCACTTTAGGAAAACAGCCTTGGAGCTAGAATGAATTTTTGCCGACGGTGTTTTGCTGCCCTCTAGTGTTCGATTTTTATTTTCACAAGGGCGTTTAGCACATCTGGATTAACAGGGCCTTTCTGTCCCTTCCAGTCTCCTAGAAATTATTGATTTCTTGACCGTCGTTGCACTAGGCAGATTAAATCTTCAGTTAAAGACACAAGTTTTGTTGCTGCTGATTAACACAGGATCTTACTATGCAGCTCAGCCTGGCCCTGAGCTCACGATCTTCCTTCCTCGGCCTCCCAAATGGAATACGCATGCACCGTCACGCCTGGTGCATATTATAGAAACTTTTATGAAAATGTAACATACACATATGAGTGAACATGGTTAACAATAAATGGACTTTACAGTTCAGAAGAAAGATAGAATGCTTTCATTTTGGTTTTCTTCACCAAAAAAAAAAAAAAATGGCAAGTATTTGAGAAGACAGACATATTTATCTTCATGTGAACATCACATAAAATAAACAACTATCCAGACATCATGTGGTACTGATAAATATGTAAAACTGTGTAAACCAATGTTAAAATACTTATTAAGATTTATTTATTTAATGTATATGAGTACACTGTAGCTGTACAGATGGTTATGAGCCATCATGTGGTTGCTGGGAATTGAATTCAGGGCCTCTGCTCGCTCCGGTCGGCCCCTGGACCTGCTTGCTCTGGCCCAAAGATTTTATTTATTGTTATATCTAAGTGCACTGTAGCTGTCTTCAGACACACCAGAAGAGGGCATCAGATCTCATTACAGATGGTTCTGAGCCATCATGTGGTTGTTGGGATTTGAACTCAGGACCTTCGGAAGAGCAGTCAGTGCTCTTAACCCCTGAGCCATCTCTGCAGCCCCTGAAATAATACTTCTAAAAATCTAATACTTACCTGACAACTCCTTAGCACATAAATGTCCTTGCTGGGTAGAGAATTTCAGGTATGTGCAATGCGTGCACTCTTGAGATTCCATGTGCAATACAAAGATGCCTATAATTCATAACTCTGTACTAGTCAGTTTAAAAGGAAATTTTACGAATGTTCTTTCTGCTTCTCCTTTCAGATACTGCCCGCTAAACTGGGTTCCTTGAGTCCCACAAGCAGGAAGGAACCCCGAAAGACCACATGATAAAGCCAAGCTGTAACTCACTATCTGGGTTACTCTAATATAGTTTAAAAAGAAAGTAATGCTATGCCTGAGAGAAGTCCTCAGTGTCCCGGCGGCTTCGCAACCAGAGCAGGTGAGGTGAGGCGAGGCCTGGGGCGTGGCGCAAATTGTGGCTCGCGCGAGGAGAGGCTGAGGCGCGCTTCCCCTGTGGAGCTGGAGACACGGCTCAGCAGTTGAGAGCGCTTGTTACTATTCCAGAAGACCTGGGTTTGATCGTTCACATTCACAAAATGGCTTACATCTGTGTCTAGCTCTAGGTCCAGAGGATCTGATGCCCTCCCTCTTCTGGCCTCCGCAGACACTAGGCACACACGTTATCCATGTCTGTTATACCATGTTTTCTGGTATATGATACTGGATGAAACCTCTAAAATGTAAACCAGGCCCAGTTCAATATTTTTTTGAAAAAAATAAGAATTGTTGTAGCCATGGTTTCTCTTCCTAGCTATAGAAAGCCTAACAACGACAGGGTGATACCTGGATTTGGAAGAACCATCCATGAGAAGCTGATTCTAGGAAGCGGATAGCAGGTACATGTCGCACACATGCCCCAAGGTCCTAGCGCTCAGCCTCCTCTACTCTCCCCGCCTGGGTCGCCAGTCAGCCAATGGCAAAGTTATAGAACGGATGTGGATGGAGAGTGCGAGACAGCCGTGTCTGCCGCCGTGTCAACGTGCACTGCGGCCTGTCCTGCACTTAGGATCGCTCTCGGCCACCAGGAGCCAATGTCTGCTGGAGAACATATACCAATGATCAGAGGTATGGATGGCCCACAAAGGTGGGACTTTCTATTTGAAAGTTTTGGGAGTTTTCAGCCATATATATATGTATGTATGTATGTATGTATATATATATATATATATATATGTGTGTGTGTGTGTGTGTGTGTGTGTGTGTGTATACATATTCCTAACAAAAATAATCATATATATATGTGTGTGTGTATATATATATATATACACACACACACATATATGATTATTATATTTGTTAAAGAATTTATCACATGAAAGCTCTGTGGAAGAATTTAAAAAAAACTTGCAGAGGCGGGCATTCATCAAAGCAGAGCGGCTAGAGATCCAGCCATTCACTGACTCCTCAGTACTTTTTTTTTTTTTTTGGAGGGTGAGATAGGGACAGGGTTTCTCCATGTAGCCCTGGCTGTCCTAGAACTCACTCTGTAGACCAGGCTGGCCTCAAACTTGACATCCAGCTGTTTTTGCCTCCGGAGTGCTGGGCTTAAAGGCATTCACCAACACCATCAGGCCCTTCAGTACATTTTTTTAAATGTGTGTTTTGTTGCCAAATTACTTTAAAGATACATGTTTTTCCCCCCAAGGCAAAGTAAAGTCAGTGTTTTAAATGTCTGTTTCTGGAACCTGGAATTGGAGACAATGTGGAGGAGAGAAGCTATTTTCTGAATCGTTTAGAAGTTTGGTTATCTTGTTTTTTGTATGTGAAAAGATTTTCTTCCTTAACTCTTGGGATTCTTGCAACAAGATGCCTGCGCAATGCTATGTATATATTAACCTCACTTCCTTCAGAAAAATGAAAGCCACAATACTTCATGGATACAAACTTTACACATTATCCTGTGTGGTGTACCAGCAGACATCAAGAGCTCTTTGGCCCCCTCTGCTGGTCGCTGAGATATATACTTGTGAAAATAATCTTTGAATGTATTTGACATTTGTTGGCATGTCAGAAAAGGAATTGTTTCCATTTCTGTGAGTCCAAAGACCCTCTTTCTCCTCAACCAATAATTTCACAAAGCTCTAAGCTGTGTTTTTCTAAAGGCTTCGTCTGTAGACAGAATACCAAAGAGAAGTTTGCTTCTGACCTTTGCTTGCTCTTCAGTACATTCAAGGCGCTATACAGACAGAAACACTGAGGGGTAATGAGCAGTACATTCTAGAGTTACTGAGAGCTAGGCAGTGGTGGCACACGCCTTTAATCCCAGCACTGGGAGGCAAAGGCAAGCAGATCTCTGAGTTCAAGGCCAGCCTATAGGGTGAGTTCCAGGACAGCCAGGGCTACAAAGAGAAACCTTTATCTTGAAAAACCAAAACAAACAAACAAAAGAACAAAAAACTCCAACAGTCTAAACCTTTTAGACTCCTGTCCAGAAGAGGATTGTCCTGAAAGGGAGCCCATACTAGTGCGAGCTTCCATACCTAATGTCTCTTGTGTATCTAGTGGGCATAGGTAATCCCAAGGCACCTATGGATTGTTCTGGATTACAAAGGCAATATACAATTGCTATACAATATACAAAAGCTATACAATATTTTATTCTTTTTGTGAATTTTTAAAATCTCCTCCGGTCAAGTAGAGCACATGCATGTATCCAAGAACCTGTGAGGCTAACGTCAGAAGACTGTGAGTTCAAAGACAGCCTGACTACCCTGAGACTACCCTGAGACTAACTCTGTGGTAAAATTCTGATGTGCAAGCAATTCACATTCTACCAGTCATAAAAAGTCAAGTGTGACAGCACAAACTTGTAAGCCTGTTTCTTAGGATTTTATTATTGTGAAGAGACACCATGACCAAGGCAACTCTTATAAAAGAAAGCACTTCACTGGGGCTGGCTTATGATTTCAGAGGTTCAGTCCATTATCAGCATGGCGGGAAACATGGCAGCCTGCAGGCAGACATTGTGCTGGAGAAGGAGCCAAGAGTTCTACATCTGGATCCAAAGGCAGTCCGGAAGGAAACTCTTCTACAGTCAACCAAGAAGAGGCTCTCTTCCACACGGGGTGGAGCTGAGCATAGAAGAGACCTCAAAGCCTACCTTGAGAGCAACACACTTCCCCCAACAAGGCCACATCTCCTCATAGTGCCACTTCTCATGGGCCAAGCATTTAAATACATGAGTCTTTCAGCCCCAAACCTATTCAAACCACCACAGCCACGTACCAGGGGATGGAGACTGGAGGATCCCTATGTTTGCTGGCCAGTTAGTCCAGCCAATCACTGAGTTCCAGGATCAGTAAGAGACCCTATGTGGTGGTCTCAGACCCTATCAGGTGCTATGGAAAGCACCCCACACATCACACACATAAGCCTGTATATTTGAATGCTTGATCTCTAATTTGTAGAAATGTTTTGAGAAGAATTGGTAGGTATGGGCTCATTAGAGGGGTTGTGTCACTGGGGTTGGGGGAGGAGTGAGCTTTGACGTTTCAAAAACCCACGCCAGGCCCATCTGTCTTTCCTCCAACTTGCAGATCAGATGCTATTGCACCAGCAGCTGCCTGCCTGCTGCCATGTTTCCCACAGTCCATGGACTCACCCTCTGAAACTACAAGCAAACAAAACAAAAACAACAACAAAACAAGACAGAAAGTAATAAAGACACCTGGCATTGGCCTCTACCCTCCACAAGTGCATATAAGAAGCATAAACCTGGCCGCCATCTTCGCTCCCAGAGGAACAGGACAGGCAACACCAAGTACATAGAGAAATCCCGAGTTTAACATCACTTGGGATGCAACCCGCCAGGCTTCTGCCTGGGCCCAAGACCTGGGCAGCTCTGTGGGTTGTCTGTGTGCCAGCTCTGTCATGGGTCGTTTGCCCTGCAGAGTAATCAGCACTTGGAGGGGCTCCCTGCCACTATCTTCACATCCAGAGGGACAGGACAGGCAACACCAGGTACACAGAGATATCCCAAGTTTAACATCACTTGGGACACAGACCGCCAGGCTTCTGCCTGCACCCAAGACCTGGGCAGCTCTATGGGTCATCTGTGTGCCAGCCCTGTCGTGGGTCATTTGCCCTACAGAGTGATCGGCACCTGGAAGGGGTTCCCCCAACCTCCACCATCTTAGCTCCTAGATGGACCAGACAGGCAACACCAGGAACAAAGAGACAACCAGAGTATAACATTGCTTGGGGCAAGGCACACCAGGGCTCCCAAGACTAGAGCAGTCCATCAGCAATCTGTGCCAGGGGAAACCCAGTCATCTAGTGGTGCAGAAATAGCCTTACAGGCTTACAGGAGGTTCAAGCAGCAGACAGTGACAACAGGATCAACTAACGCCAGAGATAACCAGATGGCAAAAGGCATACGTAGGAAGGTTACTAACAGAAATCAAGGCAAATACAGCATCCGGACCCAATTCTCCAACAAGAGCAAGTCCTGGATACCCAAACATACCAGAAAAACAAGATTTGGATTTAAAATCACTGGTCATTCATAAAACTACAAAGTTTCTGTAAGGCAAAAGACACTGTCAAAAGGATAAATCGGCAACCAACAAATTGGGAAAAAATCTTCACCAACCCCACATCCGACAGAGGGCTAATCTCCAATGTATACAAAGAACTCAAGAGGTTAGACCCCAGAAAACCAAATAACCCTATCCAAAAATGGGGTACAGAGCTAAACAGAGACTTTTCACCTGAAGAAATTCGGATGGCTGAGAAACACCTTAAAAAATGTTCAACATCACTAGTCATTAGGGAAATGCAAATTAAAACAACCCTGAGATTTCACCTCACACCAGTCAGAATGGCTAAGATTAAAAACTCAGAAGACATCAGGTGTTGGCGAGGATGTGGAGAAAGAGGAACACTCCTCCACTGCTGGTGGGAATGCAAGCTGGTACAACCACTCTGGAAATCAGTATGGCGGTTCCTCAGAAAACTGGGCGTGATACTTCCGGAGGACCTAGCCATACCACTCCTGGGAATATACCCAGAAGATTCACCAGCATGCAATAAGGATACATGCTCCACTATGTTCATAGCAGCCTTATATATAATAGCCAGAAGCTGGAAAGAACCCAGATGTCCCTCAACAGAGGAATGGATACAAAAAATGTGGTATATATACACAATGGAGTACTATTCAGCCATTAGAAACAATGAATTCATGAAATTCTTAGAAAAATGGATGGAGCTGGAGAATGTCATACTAAGTGAGGTGACCCAGTCTCAAAAGAATACCCATGGTATGCAGTCACTGATAAGTGGATATTAGCCTAGAATCTTGGAACACCAAAGACACAAATCATATACCAAGTAATGTCTGACAAGAAGAAAGGAGTGGACACTGGTGCTAGAATGGACCAAAACATCATTGTGGGGGAGTACAAGAACAGGGAGGTGGGAGGGGGTGGATGAGGGAGCAGGGGGAGGGAAAAGGTCATGTGGGACCTTTGAGGGTGGGGAACCAGAAAAAGGGAAATGAATTGTAAATATATATATATATATATATATATATATATATATATATACTGCAATGAGAACTCTGCCAGTCTCCCAACTGTCACCAGATAATTGCTCTTAGATAGTAACCAGACTTTCTCCTACTCAGAGTACATTCCAAGAGGTTGTAAAACAATTAACCAAAGGTCATAAAAAGGGAACTAGGATTTATTATAGGTGCTAGGACAGAAGATAAAATATTGACTGGGTTTATCTGTACAAAACATAAACTAATAACTTAGTTATGGTTTTAAACCTTAAGTGAACCTGTAGGAAGCTGAGACAGGTGATGGATATTTAGCCAGATAATCACTTCTAATGGATATGCATGTAAAAATTCTATGTTGTGATTCAATGCAATCCCCATCAAAATCCCAACTCAATTCTTCATAGATCTAGAAAGAGCAATTCTCAAATTCATCTGGAGCAAAAAAAAAAAACCAAAAAAACAAACAAAAAAAAAAACAAAAAAAAAAAAAACACCCAGGATAGCTAAAACTATTCTCAACAATAAAAGGACTTCTGGGGGAATCAATATCCCTGACCTCAAGCAGTACAGAGCAATTGTGTTAAAAACTGCATGGTATCGGTACAGCAACAGGCAAGTAGATCAATGGAATAGGATTGAAGACTCAGAAATGAACTCACAGACTTATGGTCACTTGATCTTTGATAAAGGAGCTACAACCATCCAGTGGAAGAAAGATAGCCTTTTCAACAAATGGTGCTGATTCAACTGGAGGTCAACATGCAGAAGAATGAGAATTGACCCACTCTTATCTCCTTGTACTAAGATCAACTCCAAGTGGATCAAAGGAGAGGACCCTGGGCCTAAAAAGATTGGATCCAGTTTTGTAGATCCAGAACAGAGAAATGGTAGTGGTGGGGTGATTGGGGAATAGTTGCGGGGGGAAGAGGACTTATGGGACGTAAGGTGGGGGGAACTTGGAAAGGGGAAAGCCTTTGGAATGTAAACAAAGAATATAGAATAAAAAAATGAAAAAATTCTCTGTTGTAAATTCTATTTCAATTTATGATTGGATTTTTGAGTGAATTCGTGATGAACTTTGTAATGTGATCACGTATTCTGAAAGATGTATAAGTACTGAAAACAAAAGAGAAAGGCTCTTTCTCTTTCTCTCTTTTTGCCTTTCCCCACTTAGAATTATAGTAGAAAAATTTCCCCTTCCCCAGTTAGAGTTGAACTTTTGCCTTTCCCATCTTAGAAGAATTTTTCCCTTTCTCCACTTAGGACCTTTCAGCTTTTCCCTCTTAGACAGCTTTCATAGGAAACTTTTACAACTTAGTAATAAACTCTATAACCACTTCTCTAAGTGTCCCATTTTCTTCAACTTCTGACTAGCAGGCTGGAAGCTAGAGCCCTGTAGTTCCCGCTGAGATAGAACAAAGGCCACATTGCTTAATCCTCAGCTGTTAAGTGGCAGGTGTTAATCACCTAGACCAGCGGTCCTTCACCTTCAGAAAGAATAAGAAAGTTTTTAGGATTTTTTAGAAGTTATCATCAACACTTCAGTACAGTTAGAGAGCTAGAAAGCCCTGAGACACTCAGACTTCAAAGCCATCACCAGAGTCCTACTCTGTGACTCCACCACTACCCTCTCTAGGTTGGGAGGCTGCCAGCAAAGAACACCATAAGAACATGACTCAGAGAATAGACTGACCAGGACTCAAGTGGGCTCACAAAGATGAGGAAGCTCTGTATGGGACTGCCCAAGTCCTCTGCATATATATTATGGTTGTGTTGCTCAGGATTCTTGTGGGATTCCTATTAGTGGGAATGGGATCTGTCCCTGACTTTTTTCTCTGATTTTGGATAGTAACTTTCTTTCATCAAACCCAAAAGAAGATAACGACTCAAGTATAAAAATAATATAAAAATAACGAAGTAATAATCACTATTCCTTAATATCTCTTAACATCAATGGACTCAATTCCCCAATAAAAAGACATAGACTAACAGACTGGATATGGAAACAGGACCCTACATTTGGCTGCATACAGGAAACACACTTCAGTGTCAAAGACAAACACTACCTCAGAGTAAAAGGCTGGAAAACGGGGCTGGAGAGATGGCTCAGCAGTTAAGAGCACCGACTGCTCTTCCAAAGGTTCTGAGTTCAAATCCCAGCAACCACATGGTGCCTCACAACCATCCATAATGAGATCTGATTCCCTCTTCTGGAGTGTCTGAAGGCAGCTACAGTGTACTTACATATATAAAATAAATAAATATTTTTTTAAAAAGGCTGGAAAACAATTTTACAAGCAAATGGTCTCAGGAAACAAGCTGGAGTAGCCATTCTATTTTCAGATAAAATTGACTTTCAATCTAAAGTCATCAAAAGAGACACGGAAAGACACTTCTTACTGGTCAAAAGAAAAATCCACCAAGAAGAACTCTCAATTCTGAACATCTGTGCTCCAAATGCAAGGGCGCCCTCATTCATAACAGAAACTTTACTAAAGCTCAAAGCACACATTGCACCTAACACAATAATTGTGGGTGACTTCAACACTCCACTCTCCTCAATGGACAAACCAGGAAAACAGAAACTAAAAAGGGACACAGGGAAACTCATTGAAGCTTTGGACCAATTGGATTTGACATATATATATAGAGAGAGAGAGAACATTTCATCCTAAAGCAAAAGAATATACATTTTTCTCAGCACCTTATAGTACCTTCTCCAAAATTGACCATATAATTGGTCACAAGACAGACCTCAACAGATATAAGAATATCGAACTAATCCCATGCCTCCTATCAGATCACTATGAAATAAGAGTGGTCTTCAATGGCAACAAAAACAACAGAAAGCCCACATACACATGGAAGCTGAACAATACTCTACTCAATGACACCTTGGTCAAGGGAGAAATAAAGAAATCAAAGACTTTCTAGAATTTAATGAAAATGAAGGCACAACATACCCAAATCTATGGGACACAATGAAGGAAGTGCTAAGAGGAAAACTCATAGCCCTGAGTGCCTAAAAAAAAAAAAAAAACTGGAGAGAGCATACTCTAGCAGCTTGACAGCACACCTTAAAACCCTGGAACAAAAAGAACCTAATTCACCCAAGAGGAGTAGAAGACAGGTAATCATCAAACCCAGGGCTGAAATCAATCAAGTAAAAACAAAGAAAACCATACAAAGAATCAACAAAACCAGGAGCTGGTTCTTTGAGAAAATCAACAAGATAGATAAACCCTTAGCCATACTAATCAGAGGGCACAGAGACAGTATCCAAATTAACAAAATTAGAAATGAAAAGGGAGATATAACAATAGAAACTGAGGAAATTCAAAAAATCATCAGATCATACCACAAAAACCTATACTCAACACAACTGGAGAATCTGGAGGAAATGGACAATTTCCTAGACAGATACCAAATACCAAAATTAAATCAAGATCAAATAGATAATCTAAACAGTCCCATAACTCCAAAAGAAATAGAAGGGGGTCATAGAAAGTCTTCCCACCAAAAAAAGCACAGGACCAGATGGTTTTAGTGCAGAATTCTATCAGACCTTCAAAGAAGACCTAACACCAATACTCTTGAAACTATTCCACAAAATAGAAACAGAAGGAACACTACCCAACTTGTTCTATGAAGCCACAATTATGCTGACACCAGAACCACACAAAGATCCAAGAAAGAAAGAGAACTTCAGACCAATTTTCCTAATGAATATTGATGCAAAAATACTCAATAAAATTCTTGCCAATTGAATCCAAGAACACATCAAAATGATCATTCACTGTGATCAAGTAGGCTTCATCCCAGGAATGCAGGGATGGTTCAATATATGGAAATCCATCAATGCAATCCACTACATAAACAAACTCAAAGAAAAAAACAACATGGTCATTTCATTAAATGCTGAAAAAGCATTTGACAAAATTCAGCATCCTTTCATGCTAAATGTCTTGGAAAGAGCAGGAATTCAAGGCCCATACCTAAACATAGTAAAAGCAATATACAGCAAACCGGTAGCCAACATTAAACTAAAGGGAGAGAAACTTGAAGCAATCCCACTAAAATCAGGGACTAGACAAGGCTGCCCCCTCTCTCCATATCTTTTCAATATAGTACTTGAAGTTCTAGCTAGAGCAATTAGACAACATAAGGAGGTCAAAGGGATACAAATTGGAAGGGAAGAAGTCAAATTATCACTATTTGCAGATGATATGATAGTATACTTAAGTGACCCAAAAAACTCCACCAGAGAACTCCTACAGCTGATAAACAACTTCAGCAAAGTGGCTGGTTATAAAATCAACTCAAGCAAATCAGTAGACTTCCTATACTCAAAGGATAAGCAGGCTGAGAAAGAAATTAGAGAAACGACACCCTTCACAATAGCCACAAACAATATAAAGTATCTTGGTGTGACTCTAACCAAACAAGTGAAAGATCTGTATGACAAGAACTTCAGGTGTCTGAAGAAGGAAACTGAAGAAGACCCCAGAAAATGGAAAAATCTTCCATGCTTGTGGATTGGCAGGATTAATATAGTAAAAATGGCCATCTTGCCAAAAGCAATCTACAGATTCGATGCAATCCCCATCAAAATCCCAACTCAGTTCTTTATAGAGTTAGAAAGAGCAATTCTCAAATTCATCTGGAATAACAAAAAAAACCAGGATAGCTAAAACTATTCTCAACAGTAAAAGAACTTCTGAGGGAATCAGTATCCCGGACCTCAGGCAATACTACGGAGCAATAGTGTTAAAAACTTCTTGGTATTGATACAGTGACAGGCAGGTAGATCAATGGACTAGAATTGAAGACCCAGAAGTGAACCCACACACCTATGGTCACATGATCTTCGACAAAGGAGCTACAACCATCCAGTGGAAAAAAGATAGCCTTTTCAACAAATGGTGCTGGTTCAACTGGAGGTCAGTGTGCAGAAGAATGCAAATTGATCCATTCTTATATCCTTGTACTTAGATCAACTCCAAGTGGATCAATGACCTCCATATAAAATTAGACACACTGAAACTAATAGAAAAGAAACTGGGGAAGACCCTTGAGGATATGGGCACAGGGGAAAAGCTCCTGAACAGAATACCAATAGCTTATGCTCTAAGATCAAGAATTGACAAATGGGACCTCAAAATTACAAAGTTTGTATAAAGCAAAGGACACTGTCAAAAGGACAAAACAGCAATGAAATGTTTTCATTTATAAGAGTATTTGTGAGACCGGGCAGTGGTGGTGCACGCCTTTAATCCCAGCACTTGGGAGGCAGAAGCAGGGGGATTTCTGAGTTCAAGGCCAGCCTGGTCTACAAAGACCACAGAAACACACACCTATACACAAATACATAAATAAGTAAATAAATACAATTGAGAAAATTAAGAAGCATTGGAGCAGAAAGATATATTATAGAAGGATCCTTACTACATGGCTTCAAACACTGTTAAATGTATAAAATCTCTTTGTGTACATATATAGCCACATAAATGAACAGAAAACACAAGGAAGGCTACATGGTATATCAGGAATGATCAATGGAGATCGGATTAGGAGTGTCACTCAAAGGAACCAACTTTGTCTCTGCCTTAGTCAGTGTTCTATTGCTTTGAAAAGACACCATGACTATGGCAACTCTTATGAAAGAAAGTATTTAATCGTGGCTTTCTTATAGTTTCCGAACTTCAGTCTATTATCATGATGAGAAGCATGACAGCAATAGTGTGTACAGAGAACTACAGAGGTCAGCATCTGGACCCACGGGCGGCAGGAATGGGAAGACACTGGGACTGGCTTCAGAACTCAGAGCCCGCCCCAGCGACATTTCCTTTATCCAGGCCACAGCTCCTAAGCCCTTCCAATAGTGTCACTCTTTGGTGACCAAGGATTCCCATCTGAGCCAGTGGTGACTGCTCTCATTCAAGCTACCGCAACCTCTAAATCTTATTTACAAGTATAACAGATGTGTTTATTACTTGAGCAATTAAAGCTTAATGCACAGTTTTTTTCTCCTTTCCCACCCAAGTCCTCTCTTCTGGTTCAGAAACAATCACTTCTAAATGAGTATTTTAGAACGTTTGCTATGCTCAGAGGTATAGCACATGTGCACATATACTTTATTTTCCTCTTAACTTTCTGTTAAGAGGAAACATACCATGCCCAATAATCTGCAGTTTTCCTTTTTCCCTTAATATCTCAAAGGTATCCTCCAAGCAAAATGTAAAAATATAAAAAAAAAAGTGAAGATCTCTACATAATAGTTTATATTATGGATGTAATAACTTGTATAAAATCCCTTCATGAAAATGTATGTTGTTTCAAGCAGGTTTTTTTGCTGCTCTCATACAGGTATATGAAATACATTTGTCACTTATATATAACATGTGGTTAAAAATACAAATACAGGGCAGTGGTGGCAAACGCCTTTAATCCCAGCACTTGAGAGGCAGAGACAGGCAGATTTCTGAGTTCCAGGCCAGCCTGGTCTTACAGAGTGAGTTCCAGAACAGCCAGGGCTACACAGAGAAACCGTGACTCAAAAAAACAAAAAAAAACAAAAAAACAAAAAAAACAAAAAAACAAAAAAAAAACAAAAAACAAAAACAAAAAACCAAAAAACAAAAACAAAAAATACAAATGGAGAAGCATATACTTATAGGAAATAGCACCTAAAAATCAAAAAACAAAAACAAAAACCACTAGAACTATTGATATTGGCACTCGCTCCAAAGGCATTCAAATGTTCAGTTCTATTATATAAAAAGGCCACATTATTTCCAGAAAATTCATTTTCCCACCGAGGCTCCAGGAAAGTTCACATTTCCCCATGCACACACCAGCTTGGCATCCTGTTACCATATATAAACTTTGGAAGGAAATCTAAGCATTACTGCTTTCTTATTTTACATGAGAAAATTAAAACCTAAACAGATTATTTGCCTAAATAAATAACTACAAACTGAACTGAAATCTGCAGACCTGCCCTCTAATTAGTCCTTCACCTAAAACAGCTCCCTGAATTGACTGTGTGGCGGGCAGAATAATGGCCCCCAAGCTGTCCCCAACCCAACCTCTTTAACCGGAGAAGATGTTACCTTGCAAGGCGAGCACTTTCAAACATAATTAAAGTCTTGAGAAAGAGGATCATGAAGGGTCAACCAATAATCAGTATCAGCAATATAAAGCAGAGAAGAACTCCATCCAGGGCCTTAGTACAGCGGAGGCTGCTGCAGTTGTAATCGTCTAAATGCTCATGTGTCTGAACAACCAGTTCCAGGCCACTGGCATCATCTGTGAAAGTTGTGGAGCCTTTAGAAAAGGGAGCCTCGCTAGTCAGTGGTGGCTCATGCCTTTAATTCCAGCATTTGGGAGGCAGGGGCAGGCAAATAGATCTCTGAGTTCAAGGCCAGTGTACCTGTTTTACAGAGTGAGTTCTAGGACAGCCAGGACTACACACACACACACACACACACACACAAAGTAACAACAAGAACAAAAAAAAAAAAAAATACATGTCTTGCCAGGCAGTGGTGGTGCATCCCTTTAATCCCAGCACTTGGGAGGCAGAGGCAGGTGGATTTCTGAGTTTGAGGCCAGCCTGGTCTACAGAGTGAGTTCCAGGACAGTCAGGGCTACACAGAGAAACCCTGTCTCCAAAACAAACAAATAAACAAACAAACAACCAACCTGTCTTGAAAATTAAAACAAAAGGAAAGAAAAAAAGGAGGGAGGGAGGGAGGAAGGAAGGGATGGAGGGAGGGAGGGAGGGAGGGAGCCTTGCTGGGAGAGGTAGTCAGAGTCGGACTTGAGGTTCTATGCCTGGCCCTACTTCCTATTTACTCTGAGTCCTGACAGCAGATGTAATATGATCAGCTTCCTTGTTTAGTCATCAGAAGCTTTGTAGTTATACTAGGTAGAGTTGGTGTGAAGCCATTGGATGTTCTTAGACCAAATCACTCAGATCAGAGAAAGCGGTCCAATAAGGAGCCTAGACATCCTCTAGAGGGAATATGCCGACGGACAGTATGCTCTGGGTTTCTCGGCTTTTGTAAACTGGTTCACCTATGTTGGAGTGGGCCTTGGGGCAGTTGTCTCTGAGTCATTTCTGCTCCTGTAAGGAACCTCTCACCCATATTCCTGTAAGTAGCCCCAATAAAATTCATTGGTTGACCAAGTTGGGCTTTGGTGATATCCACACTGTGGTGTGTTATGAGACCCCTGTCAGGGTGAGGAGACATGTGTGCTGTGTCTCCCAGAAAAAGTTCTGTCAGGCAAAAATCTCCATAAGCAAAGCAGACAAAACTAATGATGAAAAGGCTTTTTGCTAAAATGGACATTTTGAGAATGAAAATGAAGTATTTTAACCCAAATTCAGGGCACTGACCTGAGCTACAGGCCTCAGTAAAGAGTTGGGACAGGGGATACGGTAAACATAACCTGTCCACTTTGGCTAAATTGTGGTCGCTTATTATTATGAGGCCTGGTTTTTTGTTACCCCAACCCAGCATATTCTGGTTGCCATAACGCCTATCTTCCTTTAGAAGGAGGCATCTGGCCTCCACCCACCCACTGAAATTCTGCAAGAAACATTAACCAAAGTGTCTACTCCTCCCCAACCATGGGTGTGTGACCTAGGCCTGGCCCATACCTCACCCTTTCTCTGCTCTTGTCCACAGAAGGCAGAAGCAGACTCTCCCAGGGTGGCTAAGCTAGTAGAACGTGTGCTTCAAAACTCTGGGTTTATGGTCTTTGGAGCTACCCTCACTGAGGAGAAGCATGGCGCTAAAGCAGATTTCTATCAACAGCTGCTCTGGCAGGCTCCAGAAAGTTTTCGAACATAGCAGTGTTAGGCTGAAATGTAAAATGAAATTTGCTGTCTACTTACCACCCCAGGCTGAGAGGGGAAAGTGCCCTGCACTTTACTGGTTGTCTGGTTTTACTTGCGCAGAACAAAATTTCATATCAAAGTTTGGCAAGCTGCCTCAGAACACAGCCCCGTGGCTGCAGTGTTAAGGAGATGACACCTGGGACTTCGGCACTGCTGTTGGCTTTTACGTGAATGCCACCGAAGATCCATGGAAAGCTAACTACAGAATGTACTCATACATAACAGAAGAGCTTCCACAACTCAGAAATGCCAATTTCCCAGTGGAACCACAGAGGATGTCTATTTTTGATCACTCCATGGGAGGCCATGAGCTCCGATTTGTGCTTTGAAAACTCCTGGAAAATACAAATCTGTGTTAGCATTTGCTCCAGTTCGCAACCCTGTGCTCTGTCCTTAGGGATATTTGGGACCCAATGAAAGTAAGTGGAAGGCATATGATGCGACCTGTCTCGTGAAGGCCCATTCGGGTTCCAGATTGACATCTTAATTGATCAAGGAAAAGATGGCAGGTTTCTTTCAAATGGGCAGTTACTCCTGGATAATTTCATAGCTGCCTGCACAGAAAAGAAAATCCCTGTTGCTTTTAGGCTACAAAAGGGTTATGATCATAGCTACTACTTCGTCGCAACCTTCATCACTGACCACATCAAGCATCATGCAAAGTACCTGAATGTATGAAAAGCTTCAGACAAGAGAATCTCACCAGGATGCTGAAAGTTGGAATCAACAAGATTGCTGACTAAGATTTTGGATTTCCTCTCAAAAGATCATGCTCCTACAGCTGAATCACTTTTCTGAATAAATATATCAAACTTTCTGGTTTAAAAAAAAAAATCTGGGTTTATGGCCGTCATCCACATCCTCTGAAGCGTCACCTCATTAACTGGTCAGTTTTGAGTTCTGGTGAAGATGAGGTTGAGTTAGGGATACACTTCACCTGGTACGAGTGGGATACAGCTTATATTAAACTGGATTTACTATAACTCCTTTTGAGTCAGTTTTTTCCATACCAATTGACCAATGGGTCAATTGCTGCAAGCAAATTTTTCCTGCTTCTCTAGGTTAGTAAGTTGTGGAGTTGGCATTCAGTTATAGCATTGATGACATTAACATTTCCTGTGATGTTCACCATTTTCTACCTCTTCTTGGCCTCTGAAGCTCTTACCTCAACTAATACCTCTGAGCAGGCTCCTCACCAGCCTTCACCCATCTAGACATTTTTTGTTAATATAGTGCTGATCTTAATTGTACAGAGAAAATGTAATTTATATGCCATTTCAGCAAGAACAGAGACAAATTAGGGAATGAGCACTGCCCTATTCACTGTTCTATTGCTGTGAAGAGACATCATAACCAAGACAACTCTTAGAAAGCATTTAACGGGCTGCCTTACAGTGTTAGAGGATTCATCCATCATCATCATCATCACGGCAGGAAGCATGGCAGCAGGCCAGCAGGTACTGAACAGTAGCTGAGAGGACACCCAATCAGTAGGCAGGCAGAATCACAGCCTGATGTGAGCGTTTTGAAACCTCCATGCCCACTCCCAGTGATGACAGTCTTTGTCCAGTGAGGCCACACCTCCTGCAACAAGGTCCTTCTCATATAGTGCCACTTCTCAGCCAGGTCACTAAGCATTCAAACGTGTGAGTCTTTGGGAGCCATTCTTATTCAAGCCACAAGCGTCATTACTTCAAAAGCTGTTTAACATCAGCCACCCAAATAGAGAAAAGGAAATTACCTAAAATTAGAAGCTCATTAGTATGCAGAACACATTTGGTGGGATTTTTTTAAGTTAAAAACTTTAGAAATTTATAAGCTGTGAAACTGGAAGATATTATCAGACAAGATGGCTTACACCTTTAACCCTAGCAACTTGGGAGGCAGAAGCAGGTGAAGCTCTGAGACTGTGAGGTCAGCCTGGTCCACAGAGTTACCGAGCCAGATCACAGAGAAACCTTCTCTCAAACAAACAAACAAACACACACACACACACACACACACACACACACACAAGATATTCTTGTATACTACTACTAATAAAGACAATTGCATTGTGAGGAAAAAATGGATTAATGGATTGTCTTTTTCTTTTAGGGGTGAAAAACTGTAGCCCAGCCTCCTTAATAGCTGGGGGACTACAGGCCTATGCCACCAGGACCAGTCAAAACGTGACTTCATTAATTAAATTAAAAAAAAAAAAAAAAGTCAGAGGGCTGAAGAAGTGGTCCAGTGGTAAGAACACTCGTTGCTCTTACAGAAGATGTGGGTTTGGTTCTCAGTACTCACAAGGCTGCTCACCACTCACCTGTAACTCCAGTTCAAGGAAACCTAACACTCTTCTGGCTCTGTGTCCATCAGGCATGAATGTGGTATACATACATACATACATACAAGTAAAATACTTATATACATGAATTGAAAGGAAAAAACTAAATAATGCTGCGAAATATTGTCTTCTGGACATACCATGCTGGTTGTCCTCATGAATTCACAGCACCTATGGTTACCTACCTGCACAAGAAGCCAGCATGGTCAGTATTTCAGCAAGCAGTGTTAATGGTTCAGAGGGAGAAGAAAAGGAGACTAAGCAAAGAGGAGAAGAAATGAAGGTGGGAAAGGCATGTGTTGAGGGAATTAGAAGTGTAAAGATATAAGAGTAAGAGTTGGTTTTTCCACGCAGTTCGGTGACCTGCAGCCCACTCAGTCACCTGTATGCCCGCCACACAGGCCACGGGCCGCAGCAGAGAAGCCGGGGAGATGTGGGCCGCAATGAGGGACCAAACCACACCAGACAGTTCCACGTGGCTTTATTTAAGATGGGGTAAAGGTGCAGCGGGCGGGATGGAGGAAGGAAAGGAAGGAAAAGGAGAAAGAGGGGAAGAAATGCTACCCATTATATATGAGTGGTAATGTAAATTTCAGGTAAAAAGGTAGGCCCATTGAATTCTGGGTATATGGCGGTCGTTGCCTTGGTAACAGGCCTATGCTTGCAGCGCTAGCTGTCACCTATATGACATCACAGGTCTTGAAACAGTAGGTATGATCAAGACACTGTATACATGTGTAAAGTTGTCTAAATAAATAAGAGGTAACAAAATTATAAATATATATATATACATATATATATATGTATATATATATATATATGCCAAGTGTGGCAGCACACTTTTAATTCCCAGCACAGAGGCGGCAAAGGAAGATAGACCTCAACTTCAAGTTCAGTGCCAGCCTAATTTGTATAGCAAGTTCCATGAAGCTCTAAGCTCTAGTCTCTGTCTCTCACACACACAATGTACACACACAATACACACAGCATACATATATACAATATTTATTTTAAAAATAAACATTTTTTTCCTCTTCAGGTAGTCTCACTATGTAGCCCTGGTTGGTCTTGAACTCACAATGACCTACCTTCACCTCTACAGTGTTGGGACTGAAGGTGTTCAAAACCATGACTGACAAATACTCTTAATATACATGTTCTACTGGGCTGTTTTTGTTTTAATGTTTTAGGCTTAAGTAAACTTCCATATCACATATGTGCTTGTTGGAAATCTATATGTTTTCCTGGTCACAGAACTGGAATTCTTCCGGTCCTTCCTTTTAGTTACTTTGATGAACTCCAGGGCCACAATGCCCTGAACTGAATATAAGACAAGCAGTTCTCTTCATAGTCATTTTTTGCTATTCATGAGGGACTGGCTTGAGGGACACTGACAATACCAAAATCCAAATCCAAAGGTCACCTATATAATTGTATAACCTAAAAACATCCTCCCAAATATTGTACATGTCAACATACTTATAATACCAATGCAATGTAAATGTCATGCTATTATCATATTGCAGTATTTGAATAATTTAAAGAAAGATTTGCATAGTCATTTTTTTTTAAATATGTTCAATTCATGATTGGTTGACTCTATACATGCCAATAAAGAGGTCTGGGTGTATTGACCATCAGGGTAACTGAGTGCAGCATATTCTCAAATTTCAGATTCCAAACAGTAACAGCAACAAGAACTCATATTTTCTTATACCTAAGAGCTCCATGTAAACAGTCCCCACTCTTTTAGTTAGCAGTACATCATACAAAGTTCATGTATTTTCTAAGAGGCACATTAAAAACTTAAATAGAAAATGCAAAACTGTCCTTGCCATTCTCTACTCTGAAAAGGCAGTCATAGAGAAATACAATAGCAAATGATTAAGATGAAAGGCCCACAATAACTCAAGAACCCTGCCAAGTATAGAATTTACCCCCTTAAGCAGGAAACTAACTGCAATAATGCAAGTCATTGTTTCCTGAAGAATAAGAAATGAGCAAACATGGTTTACTTGTCATGAAATTATTAAACTATCTTATAATGAATAGGTCCATTTGAAGTTGTATCAAAACGAGGTAGGGATATAATCCATAGTTTATTGTACATGTGTGCAAGATAATTCAAATGGAGAAAAGTGTTTATAGAAATAGTAATTTAAGTCAAAGGATGCTCACATTTTAATGTATAGTCTTCCTAAGCAGTTTTGCAACATGACACTTGAGGGCACCAGAGCGCCATGCTTCCTATCAATGTTAAGATTTTGTTTTGTTTTTCCAAATACTGCTGGGCATGGTGGCACAAATCTATAATCCTGACACATGGCAAGTTTAAGTGAGAGTGTTCAAGGTCATCTTTGTCTATGTGGCAAGTTTGAAGCCAGCCTAAGCAGCATTCTCAAGGTTCATCCCCCCTCCCCTTTCTTTCTCTTTCTCTCTTCTCTCTCTCTCTCTCTCTCTCTCTCTCTCTCTCTCTCTCTCTCTCTCTCTCTCTGTCTCTCTCTCTCTCTCTCTCTCTCTCTCTCTCTCTCCCTCCCTCCCTCCCTCTCCCTCCCTCTCCCTCTCTCTCTCTCTCAAGACAGGGTCTCCCTATGTAATTCTGCCCATCCTGGAACTTACTATAGATCCAACTGTCTCTGTTCTCAAGAGATGGAATTAAAGGTATATATCATTATGCCAGGAGAGGGAAAAAAAATTGTGAAACCATTGTATAAGAGGGCACTTTTAAAAATGAATTCCAAGATAGTTGGAATTCTACTGTATAAACAAACTGTATTTTGAATTCCAAGATAGTTGGAACTCACTGTATAAACAAACAAGGATTGCCAGAGCCGTTTTGAGTCTTTTGCTTCACTTTTAGTGCAGGAATGTACAATGGATCAAGCCAGGGTCCTATGCAGCTAAGTTACATCAAATCCTTCAATGATGTCAAGGTTCTTATTCAACCTTTCCTGCCCTAATATTCCAGGACTTTTTTTCATGGTTAATAATCCTCCTCTACTTGACTTTACTAAAAGTCACACACCTGAAGGAGGCAGTTCCAACTCATAATGCAGTTTTTAAACAAGCATGATAATAGACTTTGAAATTAAGAGGAGCTGGAGAGATGGTTCAGCAGTTAAGAACACTGAGGTCCTGAGTTCAAATCCCAGCAACCACATGGTGACTCACAACCATCCATAATGATGCCCTCTTCTGGTGTGTCTGAAGACAGCTACTGTATACTTTCTTTAAAAAAAGAAAAAAAAAAAGTAAGGTGCTCACAGATCAATGGAAGGCATATTAAGTCTAGCATTCGTTTTAACATATGACTCCTGCCGATGGGGTTCACCAACCTTTCTCTTCCCTTTTCCCAAGAAGCTTGCATGTGACCTAGGCTGGCCTCTACCTCCCAAATGTTGGGATTAGAGTGCACTACCACCTGTCTCTATTTCAACAGTTTCACTCCCTTATAACCTTTCTGAACACCACAAATTCTTCTGAGCCCCAAAAGCTCAGTATGCCATACTAATAAGATAATATGCCTTTACAAACATTTCTGTTGCCTACAAATTCCTTCCACTCTTGCATCCCTTTGGTATTCATTAAGCCCCAGAAAGCTGTATCATAGTAATCTTTTTCCTTACCTTGCATTACTCACCTAGTTGATGCTGTATTTCCTTGTCTATAAAAAGTCATTCAACTTCTAGGGTAGAACTTGTAACCTATTATAACTTGCTTTTGTACCCTCAGGCCATTTGTACTCTATTTTATTCCCTACAAAAGATCTACTGCAGAGAAGCCAAGAAATTATTTCACAGCAGGGCAGAGTGACACAATTCCTTAATCCCAATACTATAGGGGCAGAGGCAGGCAGATTTCTGTGAGTTCAAGGCCAGCCTGGTCTAGAGTTCAGGCTAGCCAAAGCCACATGAATACTGAGGGAAGGTCAGACTTCCTTTTCACCTATGTTAACTTCTTATAAAAACTCTTACTCCTTAATGAGTTTCCCCTTCCCTTCTTTAGACAATGGAGAAACTATTAACATGGCATTAAGGTGCTCAGCACAGTGGCACACAACCGATAACCTAAAGTTTAGCTACTGAAGCAGGAGTGTAGCTGTCCACCAAAGCCACTCAGAGCTACAGAATGAGTTTAAAGTCAGCTTTGGGTTACTGTGATAAAAAAGAAAACATTAACAATTTTAAAATCCTACGGCTAAAGGGATGTTGAAGATTAAAAGGTTACGCATTCCTGCAGAGTACTTTGAGCTAGGTTTTCAACACCCACCACAGAAAGTTCACAACCACCTGGGAATCATCTCTAGGGGAGCTGAACAGTATCTTGACCTCTGCAGACACCCAAGCTTATACAAGCAGCATATACTACCTACTGAGAAATAGCATACTAGAAGCAAAGTGGTTTTTTTTCCTTTTAGAGTCAAAAGAACCCTACAACCTAATTTTCTCAAAACATCCGCAGCACCTAGACCTGGTGAGCTTGATACCAAAGCATTCATTACAAGTGTATTCCCTAGCTCGTTATCCTTACACCATTAGCATTCAGAAAGCAATAAACTTACAACAAAAGTTGGCATGTCAAACCCAACTTAACTGTTGGTAGAACTTACCTTTTTTTTTTACACAAAGTTTGGAGTGGTATGACTAAGAAAAATAATTTTGTTTTGAAATATCTTCAAGTATGGAAGACAAACTTTCCAAAGTTTTACAAGATGGCTTACCATTGAAATCCAATGATCTTACTTTGTCAAAATGGTCAATCTTTTAAATACTGAAGAAAATCAAACTACTAAGCTTACAACATAATGCCAAATACATAAAGCAGAAATGGCAGCTGTTTATCTTACTGAGAATTCAGCTACTTCTTTGTGTCTTTACAACAGAGTCTGTTTAAATATAATTCTAGACAGTCAGGCTCAAACAGAGTAACAATGTAGTTTGTAATATAAGAGCAAGAGCCTGGCACTGTTGGCACACACCTTTAATTCCAGCACTCGGGAGTAAGAAAAGGAAGAGGATTTTCCATGCGTTTGAGGCTAGCCTCAAACTGTAAGACTAGTTCCAGGATAGCCAGATCTACCCAAAGAATCTGTTTCAAAAACAAAAGACCCCCCCCCCAAAAAAAAAAAAAAAAAAAAAAAAAAAAACAGTGAGAACTTTATGATCATTATGGTTTAGGAGTCAAACCAAGTGTATGAACTGATTCTTGATCTCGCCCACTGTGGGATAGAGATTAACGTCTAGAGTAAAGAATATGGACTAAAGACAACTCAAGAGTAAAGCTTCAAACTAGGTGCATTTCTAACAGCTTGTGTGCCCATAATTTAGGAATTCTAGCAAGAGCTTAAAATTGACAGCCCAGAGCTGGGTGGTGGTGGTGCAGGCCTGCAATCCCAGCACTTGGGAGGCAGAGGCAGGCGGATTTCTGAGTTCGAGGCCAGCCTGATCTACAGAGTTGAGTTCCAAGCTGCACAGAGAAACCCTGCCTCAAAAGACGCCCCCCTCCCCCCCAAAACACCAAACTTGAGTTTCTTTAAAAAAAAAAAAAATTGACAGCCCAGGTTCCAACCATGTAACAGAACTGTGTTACAGAGGGTAACACAGCTGTAACTTGTTTTCATCTAGTCAGTACACCACCAACATGCAGACCATTCTGAGCATTACTAAAGGTACTCTCTCACACATCAGACCAGTGAGAGTCTTGCTGCACAAAACACACCACTGAGTGCTAGTAGACCTAATGGTTCCGTATATGAACCATCCCCCCCATATTATGTCTACAAAATAAAACTCCATACTGGACCACACAGCCACTGTGGTTACCTACAATGACAGAGTGAGTTCCAGGACAGCCAGGGCTACACAGAGAAACCCTGTCTCAAAAAAATAAAAAAATAATAAAAAATAAAAAAAGAAATGTCATAATAAAATAATCATGTATAACATATCCTAATAAAAGGTATTGAACATCACAAAATATTCACCTTGTATGGATTACATCTAGGAGGCAAACACAAACTATTAATTATAAGACCTGTTACCTAAGCTAAGTAATGAACTCTACAGTCTCAAGTACTGAGCAAGAGTTCCAGGTAAAAACGACCATGACTCTACTTGGAATACCACTGCTGTGGTTAAATGCTATTTAACCTCACCGTGGAAGCGTGGTAAGTAGAATAAAAGGACTGAAGCCTCTGAACCACTTGGTTCTTTTACAGATTTTTCAGTTTCTTGAAAAGCCCATGGCCTTTCCAATAATAAACTCAGAAAATCTTACCAAAAGCCATGCATCCAGTTTCCAACTGATATATTTCCATAAATATATTAAATTCAAATATACACAGAAATATAAACCCAAACACAGCAAGATTGGCTTATGATAGCAATTTTGTTAAGATTTAGGCTGTTGGGATTTGTGGTTTTTAAACCTTAATTCTTTTTGCTAATACTTATAAGCAGTTAGGCTATTATAATAATCATTTGCATAAAATGTACAGATACTAATAAATGAGTTTTGTGTGTGCTTTAAAAAAAAAAGCTTCCAAAGTCAGAATCCCTTTGGGTGTTCCACAATGTCTTCAAAACTTCATAAAAGGTTTTACACTATAGACAGAAAACTAAAAAACTAAGCTAGAAAAGACAATTGAGAAATTGCTTAAAGTGAGATTTGTATTTCAAGTGAAATTTGGGTGAATTTTATATACTTATGGAAATTACAATCATTCTAAATCCTATCTTAAATTCAAACAAGATACACTTTTTGAAATGCTATTTTAAATAGCATAAGGATAATGTTCATTAATTACAATTTATACAAGAAATATGAGTGGGGAGTCAGACTTATAAAGTCACTGCCTTGATTGTTGTGCTATGCATAAAATGAGCATTCAAATCAAGCATTCAAACTGTGCTGCCCCTGCCTGCCCTGACTCGCGTTCTGCTCAACAGTCCCGTACTACATCTGCAACTTAAACACTCTGCACTTGTAGGCTCTCTTCGAATGATTCAACTTTTACTAGAAGCCAATTCCTTATACAAGTTAAAACTATGATGACTACATACACTTAAATTACGTGTATGTATGTCTCCATCCTCTAAAGGATGCCATCAGTAATGGGCAGAACTGTGCTGCAGTTAACACACCATATTGATAAAGCAGTAATTACATTAAGACACAACAAACATCACCTAAGAGCTACTAGACTGAAATAAAAGCTAAAGAACTGCCTAAATACAAAGATGCCCTAAATCAAGTTTTCATTATACAATTTTGCAAATAATAGTGCAATCCAATAGGCAAACAATGTTACAATGCCAGCTCAGGTAGCTCACTACTAACTTGCAATTCCAGCTCCAGAGGTCTGACCTCCTCACATGCAGAATATACTGATATAAAAGAGGTTGGAATAGAGGAATATAAAAGCACCTGAGAGTAAACCAAGCTTGAAAACTGATTACAAATATAGTCTAACATAATCTAAACATAAATTACTCTAAATTTGATGTGCAAATGAGAAATCCACGTTCTTCAAATAACTTTGTGAAATTGATAAAACCTAAGCTCTTTTTCTAAGCTCAAAGGGATTGCAGTTTAACAAAGAAAATACAAATTTCTAAGAAATAAGCATGTGTAGAGACCAATATCTTGAACACTACAAAGAACAACAATATTCTGAAAATCCAGTTTATTTTCCATGTTGTGGACAGATCCAGTCAGTGACCAGGTTTTCTGCATGTGTAATAATTTATCAAAATAAGTTTTCCCACAACTCTTCCAATCACCTCTGAAAATCCTGATCTGACAGTACACCAAATAAAGCTCTGGACAAGCACCTTCTTCTAAAGCTTGGAAGAACGCCTGGCATGTCTCCTCTCTCACATTCACTGCCCTACGCAAGACTAAAGAGAAATTTCTTTTGAACGGTGACTTAGTACAAGAGTTGAGTTCGAGAAGTTACTGTTTTAGTGCACTTTTGCTCCAGTTTTAGCCAACATGCTATATTTTCCTTTTTGCTGTTGTTTTGTTTTAGGGGGAAGTGGGGTAAGGAGGTGCACAAAGTAGAGTTGAAGATTTCCACGGTTTGAAAAAGATAGGACTCTGCAAGCAAAACTATAAGCTGCCTTGTACCTTAAGACCTGAACATTTTAAGACAGAAGCTTTGCAAAACATTACACAATTTTTTATTATTAAATGAGAAAATCTCATTTGTTACATTGTCACATTGCTAGTCAAGAGAAATGCTGCAGTGATGAAGAAAGTCAATGTTGGATCAACCAAAGTCCTCATTTCTACAACATTCATTTACAAAGAAATAATGTTCAACACAGCCCAACACAACATTCTTGGTTTTCTTCATATTGAAGTCCCCAAAAAAATCATCTTCTAATGGGGTTGGTTCACTACATAAATTATAGTTCTTCATTTTTACAATTCACCCCAAACTGCATGAGAGATGTATCACACTAAAATGTCTAAAGCTGTGAGGAAATCCTTCACACATCGTCGTCATCAGATGTGTCACTGCTACTTGTCTCTGTGTCATCATTCTCAATCGTGGGTTTGAAAGTGCTGTTTTTCCAGGGTCCAAACTTGAAGTCACAGATCAGGCCATTTTTCAAAATACCATTTTTTCTCAGACCATTCTTCTGTAACTAAAATGTCAAAAAACAAGCAAATTAATTTTGTCCCAAGAATTACTATATTAATAAACATAATCAGGATCTCAACATGAAAATTCCAGAGACAAGTACATCAGAGCCCCAAATAAGCTTTTTAAAGTCACGTGTAATTAACCAATTTATTCTAACATTAGTCTATTCTTAGTTGAGTATAGCAGCCTAAATCTGTTAGCATTTGAGAGACATGGAGATCTTAAATTCAAGGTAAACTCTAAACTACATAGAAAAATTCCAGGCCAGTCTGGCTACATAGCAAGACCTTGTTACAAAATGACAAAATGGAAATTAAAATCTATTCTTTGAGTTGAACAAACATTAACCACCTACCAAATAACTATTAAAATGTAAGAATGGAGGTATTGGAAATACAAAGGGTGGATGGGATTCAAAACTGTTACACTAAAGTTTTAAATCTTTCCAAATTCTTGTTATCTTACATAAATACTATAATAAATATACTTTGAGGTACTATTAAGGAATATAAATCAGTAACCATAAGCTGATCTCTTCATTTCCATTAACCTCAGCAGCTGGTTTTATTCAGCTTTGAAGAATAAATAACATGAAGTGTACAAAGTAAGAGTTCTATGCTGTACTGGCTAGTTTGGTGTGTCAACTTGACACAGGCTGGAGTTATCATAGGAAAAGGAGCTTCACTTGGGGAAGTGCCTCTATGAGATCCAGCTTTGGGGCATTTTCTCAATTAGTGATCAAGTGAAGGAGGGCCCCTTGTGGGTGGTGCCATCTCTGGGCTGGTATTCTTGGGTTCTATAAGAAAGCAGGCTGAGCAAGCCAGGGGAAGCAAGCCAGTAAGTAACATCCCTCCATGGCCTCTGCATCAGCTCCTGCTTCCTGACCTGCTTGAGTTCCAGTCCTGACTTCCTTTGGTAATGAACAGCTGGAAGTGTAAGCTCAATAAACCCTTTCCTCCCCAACTTGCTTCTTGGTCATGATGTTTGTGCAGGAATAGAAACCCTGACTAAGACATATGCTTAACTAATAAGCACATTAATATGCAAGAAAACCTTAATACCCAAAATGAGAAATAAATACTAAGCATGATGGTAGTGATGATAATAAACCCAAGTCAAAAATATCATCTCAAAGTAGGAAAAATAGGCTGGGCGGTGGTGGCGCACGCACGCCTGTGATCCCAGCACTTGGGAGGAAGAGGCAGGTGGATTTCTGAGTTCGAGGCCAGCCTGGTCTACAGAGTGAGTTCCAGGACAGCCAGGGCTATACAGAGTGAGAGAGAGAGAGAGTGAGAGAGAGAGAGAGAGAGAGAGAGAGAGAGAAGGGGGGGAGGGGGAGGGTAGTGGTGGTGGTGACACGACAAAAAAAAAAAAAGGGTAGGAAAAATAGACACCCTAAATTAAAGTAACATAAAACTATATAACTAGTAACATTAATTCAGACATTTCATGAAAAAAATGAGGCTAATTTTCTTTCTTTTTTTTTTAAAGATTTATTTATTACACTGTAGCTATCCTCAGACACACCAGAAGAGGGCATTAGATCTCATTACAAATGGTTGTGAGCCACCATGTGGTTGCTGGGATTTGAACTCAGGACCTTCGGAAGAGCAGTCAGTGCTCTTAACCGCTGAGCCATCTCACCAGCCCGAGGCTAATTTTCATGTACATATCTAAATGCGAATTTCTAGGGATAAAATTCAGCGCGCACACACACACACAGAAGGGAGGCTTGAGGCAGTTTAATTCTTTTTTTTCATAGTATGTTTTCCTATCTTGATTGAATTTTGAAGCTCACCCACCTCCCATCACTTTAAAAGCATCCATTTCTAATGTTCCTAGCCACCACAACACTTATAAATATGTCTGGTCCCTCTTTGAAAAACCTTTCTTCTCTATTCAAAGTTCTATTCTTATGTCACGCAATTTATGAGCCAGTATCATCTGCCACAAGCATAAAATTATCTGTCAAGAGCTTCAATGAAAACAAAATCTACTTGAGCATGCTGGTACACACCTGTCATTCCCATTGAGAGCCTCTCACATCCAAGTCTCTGGAACTTTTTAGAGGTCCCCTTCTTCTCCCCGGCAGTTGCTTATTTCTAGTCATTCTAGTCCTCTGGGTTTCTCTTCTATCCCACCCCAGCCCCCACCAAAACCAACATCCTCCCCACCAAGAAATATTCTGAATTTAATAAAACAAGGTTACAGTATATCAAAATCAACATGGAAAAGTCAGCTGTTTCTAAAAGAATGAACACTGATAACTCAATGAAAATTGTTTAGAAAACAATTTCATTTACATAATGATTAAAGTTCATAAGGAGGTTTAAGTCTGTTATACCCCAAACTCACACTAAAACATCCATCCCATGCTCATAGTTTGGAAGATTTAACTTTGCTAAGATATAAACATTACTCCAAATGTTTACAGATTCAAAGCAATCACATTTGAAACAACAATGGCATTTGTTTGGGGACAGAAGGAAAGGGAGAATCCACCCTTCTAGTAGAATAGGGCAGAGCAGACAAGAGAAGTGTTGGGTCTTACATGATCAAAAATTCACTACACACATGTATAAAATCTCACAATGAAACCACTAGTTATGTAATTAACATGTATTAATATAAAAGGTTTTTGACTATATAGAGAGAAGCCAGACAATGCTGACATGCATTTTCAATGCCAGCACTTGGGAGGCAGAAGGTAGATCTGAGTTCAAGGTCAGTCTGGTCTACAGAACAAGTTCCAGAGCAGCCAGGACCACACAGAGAAACAAAATAAAATTTCCAGCAAGAACAAACCTAACCTAAGTTCAAGGTCATTCTTCCTGACTACATACAGGTGTTCAAGGGCGACCAGTGCTAAAGATTGGACAGGTCAGAAAGAAATCCATGTGTATATATATTTAACTTGGGTACCTGTTTCTTATCTATTTGTTTTAAAAATTCTTATAGCATTTAGTAGAGGGAAGGGAGTCAAAGATAACCTTAAAGAGCTAGTTTGGTTCTCTCCTTACACCAAAGGGTCAAACTCTAACAAGTTACCAGGTTTGAAGGTAACTGTTTAGTTGTTGAGCTATCTATCTCACTGGGCCTGCCCATACCCAAAATTAGGGACAGGATAGTCCTAGAGACTGTACTTATGACTGTTACATTTTTGTCAACTTAAATAGCTTAAACATCATCTAGGAGATATAGTTCTGGACTGTTTATGAAAGTGTTTCCAGAGAGGCTTAACTAAAAAGCTTAACTCACCCTAAATGTTGGGGGTACCATCCAATGAACTGAGAATCCCAGACTGAATAAAGGGGAAGAGAAAGCCAGCTGAATGCCTGCATTCTCCTTTCTCCGTTTCCTAGTCAATACCACAACCAAATTACTCGTGCCATTACGCCTAACCACTCAAAACTGTGAGCCATAACAATCTTCTATTTTCCTTAAGTTGCTTCCATCACCACTCAGTCATATTTACACAAAAAGTAAATAAATATCCACATGAGGTTGGACCTTTACTGTATACTATTATACACAAAAACCCTAAACACTAAGATCTAAAACTTGAAAGATAACAAAAGAAAAACCTCAGAATTTTCATCAAAAGTACAAGCACCTAAAATTTTAAAAATAAAAAAAAATAAATAAATCGGATGAAATCAAAATATTTTCATAAACTGAGCTACAATCAAAAGCTAGAGTGTGAGTGTTGGTGGCACACGCCTGTAATCCCAGCACTCTGGGAGGCAGAGACAGGTGGATTTCTGAGTTCGAGGCCAGCCTGGTCTACAGAGTGAATTCCAGGACAGCCAGGGCTATACAGAGAAACCCTGACTCAAAAAACCAAATCCACCCACACCCCCCAAAAAAGGCTAGAGTGTGTTTGCCCAGTGTTCACAAGATTCTAGTCTTGATCCTGCCACCATCACCCCTTCCTCCCTTCCCCCAATCAACAAGATAAAAAAGCAATCCATAAAATCAGAAAAATAGTTGCAAATCAAGTATGCAACAGGAGTTAATGCTTCCAACATACAAAACTTTTTTACAACTCAATGATAAAATCTCATTTTAAAAATTGGCAAGGGGGATGACTCAAAGATTAAAATTAAAAGAGCTGCTCTTCCAGAGGACTGAGGTTCTATTTATTTATCCACATGGTGGCTCACAACATAGGTAAATACAGTTCTAAAGAATTCAATAACCTTTGCTGGACTCTGTAGTCACCAAGTGCACAGATGAGCACATGTGCACACACCAGTACAAAGACATACAGGCAAGCAAAACAGCCACACACATATAGAAGTATTAAAAAAATTATACACATGCAGACAAAGATGGAAGGGAGTAAGGATCTCTCAGTGATATGACATGGGTTGGCCTTGGATATGATCTCCAGCATGGGGTGGGTAGAAGAGTGAGCTAGGAAAAATGTACCCCTGGGCCTGGGCTTTGGGGTTTAAAAAAAACCACATGTCATTCTCAGTTTCTTTCTCCACCCCTCTTCCCTCCTCTTTCCCTCCCCCATCTTCTACTCCAGTGTAAGATGTAAACTCTGAATTATTGCTCCAGGACAACCATGCCTGCCTGCCACCATATCCCCTGCCATCCTCATCATGAACTAAACCCCTGAAACTATGAGCTCCAAATAAACTCTCCCTTCCATGAGTGCCCTTGATCATAGTATCTTATCACAGCAATAGAAAAGTAACTAAGACACTAGTTATTAGAGAAACATGTACTGAAACTAATCTAAAAGATGTATTTTTGTTTAATGTGCATGTGAGTATTCACATGTCCATTTGTGCACTATGATACGCCTGGTACCCAGAGGAGGCTAGAAGCAG
Source organism: Apodemus agrarius (assembly GCA_964023405.1). Taxonomy (NCBI): domain Eukaryota; kingdom Metazoa; phylum Chordata; class Mammalia; order Rodentia; family Muridae; genus Apodemus; species Apodemus agrarius. The sequence continues at coordinate 44,992,424 of OZ030020.1, read as the reverse complement.
CAATGGGATTATCAAAAAACCAAGTGTGGAAATGGATGGTGTAAAAGCTGTCAAACAACAAAAAATATATTTAAGCCACTGAGATGCGTATGGGGGCGGGTAAATTAGTAAATTTTATGTGGTATAATTTTGTGCAATTTTTGCAAGTACAAGGAGGATAAAGTCCACACTCAAGTTACTATGACTCCATTCAAAATATTTAGGCAATGTTTCTAAACGTCACAGTTACCAACCATAATATTTCTGTATAGAAAAATCAGTTATATAGAATGAGAACTAATTTTTTCATCTATTATGAACTGAGAAAAAAAACTTTTGATGCTCTATCAAATATTTCCTAATAACTCTTTAGAAAGGGAAGTATAGAGACCAAAGACAAGATAGTTTAGAATATTAAATATTCTTTTTTGAAAGGATCAAAGACAAAGTTAACTAAAATTTGTCGCCCATGTTAAATCAATAACCAAATTAAAAGTTTCGACAACAGGCCAGGCGGTGGTGGTGCACACCTGTAATCCCAGCACTCTGGGAGGCAGAGGCAGGTGGATTTCTGAGTTCAAGGCCAGCCTGGCCTACAGAGTGAGTTTCAGAACAGTCAGTGCTATACAGAGAAACCCTGACTCAAAAGAAAAAAACCAAATCAAAAAAAAAAAAAAAAAAAACACACAACAACAACAAAAAGTTTGGACAACAAAAAATTGGAAGCATTTTGTTCACTAGATACAGAATACACAATGAGTCACTGCAGATTTGTCTCAAAGGGAATTCTGGTCTATGTAGTGTGGTGGGTAGTAAATTTCTAAACAAATAAAATTTAAGTTGCCCCACACCAATGTTTCCCTGTGATTTGGTTAGGTTCAGATGTTCTCACCTGTTCACTAATAACTTGGAATTCTCTCATTTCATCCTCAGTTAAGGGAGCACATGTTTCATCATTTTCACTGTCTTCCTGCCAGCCCATCTCTTTTAATAATCTGCAAAGAAGGAAAGTACATTTAATTTATAACTTCAACTAGATTGTGCAATTATTATATTGCCTATATACTATGTAGAAGAAAACATGTTCTAAAATCTATTATATACAGTCCCAAAGATACAAAATAACTTGAGTTTATTTTCTTAAAAATGAGTAATTGATCGAGTAAACCATACTTGGTAGTATGAGAATGAACTGCCTAATTGCTTAGATCTTTAGGGAAAAGGTTATCTATGATGGAAACTTGCAACAGGAAGAGTCAAAAATAAAAAGTAGCAAAGTCTTGTACTAAGAGTAGTAATAATGCCACTTCTTAAATATCACCACAATCCAACATACTCAACTGCTCATTAGGATCTCTACTTGAGAGACAAAGTCTCTATCTTGCACTTTATAATTCACTCTGCTACAGCTATGTCTGAGTTTAAGTCACCATCCTCAGTACACAACTCAATCTAAAACAGGCATCATGCGCAACAGTAACAGAAAAGTAATCAACTTACAGCTAAATAGTGGGAAATGACTAGCAACAGTTTAATCTTTGCAATTTATTGCTTTTTAAGAAAATCCTTCCATTTTAAGAAAATAAAGCTAAGAAAAGACTAACAGAGAACCAAGTAACCATTTTGACTTGGGAAAGCATGCAGCACATGAGGCAGTAACTTTAAAATTTCTGCTTCTTTTAAGGCAATTTTTAAAAATTGCATTCTACTCCTTATTTGTTTTTTTTTTAAACTTTTAAACATTTTATAGCGATAATCTTACATGAGTAGATATTTTTACATTTTGATGCAGATTTAAAGTTATATTTTCTTATTTTTTTTAAATTGGATGTTTTCTTTATTTACATTTCAAATGTTATCCCCTTTCCCAGTTTCCCCCTTTCCTGGAAACCCCCTATCCCATCCTCCCTCCCCCTGCTTCCATGAGGGTGTTCCTCCACCCACCCCACTCCCACCTCCCAGCCTCAATTCCCTTACTCTGGGGCATCTATCAAGCCTTCATAGGAGCAAGGACCTCTCCTCCCATTGATGCCTGACAAGGCCATCCTCTGCTACATATGCAGCTGGAGCTATGTGTACCCCTTGGTTGGTAGCTCAGGCCCTGGGAGCTCTGGGGGATCTGGTTGGTTGATACTGTTCTTCCTATGAGCCCCTTCAGCTCCTTCAGTCCTTTCTCTGACTTCTCCACTGGCACCCCACGCTCAGTCCAATGGTTGGCTGAGAGACTCCACCACTGTATTTGCAAGGCTCTGGCATTTCTATTTGCATATCTTTCATATTAAGTTGTTATGGATTTCAGAGATTTTTTTTAAAGTCTCAAAGAAATTACTAGTACTCATAAACCCTAAATAGTATCTAACATGCTATTCATATTTTACAGAGTAAAAATTACAAGTCATTTAAGTAAAACAATTTGCTTACTTCGTAGCAAAGAGGAAAAACAATTTTAATTTTCAGCCTCACAAATTATTATGGACCATACTGAACTACTGCTTCAAAACCAGTACGTTGAAGTGAGCATTAATTATTTCTTTGATCTCTATTCACTGGTTTTCTGATACACTCTCTTGACTATAACATAGATAACCATCTGGCATTTTTACTTAACCCTAATCATTCAGTATCACTTAACCCAAAGCTCATAAACTAAGACCTAATAAAACGTACTGCTTTTGCTGTGACCACATTTTTACTTCTTTTATTGTAAGAACTGACAGAACATTTGTGACACCCTGGGTTCAATCCTCAACACTAAAAGAAAATGAGGAGGGAACCAAGTATTCTTAACTCTTCAGCTGATAAACATGATTGCTTAATATAAAACAAAAGAATTATCATTAGATGTTGTTCATAAGTGACAAGTGCAAAAAAAGTGAAAAACTGAATTTAAAAAAAGCTAAAAGCTTTGTGAACTTAGGAAAGAATGTTTTATGGGCTTGAGGTGGTGTTCAGTGATTGAAAACTTGTCTAGCAAACATGAGAGGTCCTAGGTTCAATCTTCAACTCCAAAGTCACTCACATACAAAGAAAGGTTAAGAGTAACCATAATTATTTGCCCAGTGAATTAATGCTTACAAACTTACAGTTGAGAATTAATTTCCTAAATTTAAATGCTAACTATACAATATTCTGATTTTGAGACACTAAATAATTAATTAATTAACTGCCGGTGTATACATTTATTCATTTCTGTATGTATACATATATTCATACAAAAGTTTTCAGTAATCCAAATAGACATTTTTTCCTTTTTCCTTTACATACTGTGATGACACATAACAGTATTACTAGAATATAACTTGCACCCATGTAGAGACTGTTTATCATTATACAACTAGATGTGCTTAGTTTTACAAATTCTATCCAGTGTTATCAAGTATGTTATAGGATATGCACATTCTGCTACTAAGAGCTTTAGAGAGCTTCTCACTTTCAGTCTCTCAACAATATCTCCATATAACTAGTTCATATATCTCCCCATGCACCAGTCATTATTTTCCTTTCTTTATGTACAATCTAACTTAATTTAGGCAAAAGGCCAATAAGGTAAAGCATTCCTAATGGCTTTTTAAATGTTTACAAAATGTACAAATGTACACATATATGCACAATGCATTCAATTCCCAGCATCCACATGCCCCAGCAAGCTGTAACTCTAGTTCCAGGGTATCCAATGCCCTCTGAGCTCCGTAGCCACCAGGCCTACATGTGGTAGAGATTTAAATGCAGGCAAATGTTTAAACACATAAAATGAATCAAAAAGAGTCAATTAGCCATACTAATCGGTAATTCAAAAAGAACAAAGTACTGACATATCCTACAAAAGAAATATAAGATTAAAACCAACACAAAAAGGCAGAGATTCAAGCCCATTTATATAGTTATCCACTAAGCCAAATCTATATAGAAAATAGACCAGTGACTACCAAAATGAAAGTGAAATAATTTAACGACAATGGAAACAGAACTGTGAATACAACAAAAATCATCTGCCCATTTAAAAACAAGTGAAGCTTACTTCTAATAAACACATTAAAGGCAAATAAATTAGTGATAGGTGTGATGGCACACACCTTAGATCCCAGCACCACTAAATAAATAAATAAATAAATAAATAAATAAATATTAAAAACAAAAACAAAAAAATTATCACCAGGCGGTGGTGGCGCACGCCTGTAATCCCAGCACTTGGGAGGCAGAGGCAGGCGGATTTCTGAGTTCGAGGCCAGCCTGGTCTACAGAGTGAGTTCCAGGACAGCCAGGACTACACAGAGAAACCCTGTCTTGAAACCCCCCCCAAAAAAACAAAGCACCCCCAACCCCCCCAAAAAAACTATCAATAACTTAAATTTAATAATAAAATCTTGAACAGAGATAATGCCAGAAAAAAGTAAAAAAATAATTACTAACCTGTGTTCTGCCTCAAGTGAACTGGAAAGAACATCAGTTTGTGGAAAAGTCGAAGAACGAATGATTTGTTGAGAAATCACCGAGGCATTGCCGTTCTCCTGTGGAATTTCATTTTCATCAAAGTTTCTGTTTATATCTCTTTCTTGGTGAGTACTATTGCTGTTATGCAAATTAAATGAGTCGTCATCCTGATTTTTAGGAAGTTTAAAAAATAAAGTTAATGACAAGTAACAGAACCTGTTTAGATTCTCATAAAAATACATAAATCTAAATTATTTCATTATCGTTAAATTTCAAGGCATTGGGGCTGGAGAGATGGCTCTGCGGTTAAGAGCACTGACTACTTTTCCAAAAATCCTGAGTTCAAATCCAGCAACCACATGGTAGCCCACAACCATCCGTAAATGAGATCTGACTCCCTCTTTTGGAGTGTCGGAAGACAGCTACACTGTACTTACATATAATAAATAAATAAATCTTTAAAAAAATTTTTTTCAAGGCATTCTTAAAAAATGTATATAGGGCCAAAAAGATGAAGATGAAAGAAAAGAAATAGCCCTTTTGGACTCAGTCCTATACCAATCTTACAGCTTCAGTCTATAGGGTCTTAGAATTAAAAGTATGTAGCACAGTGCTCAGCTCAGAATCTTTTTTTTTTTTTAAAGGTACAGTTGTGTCTAGGCATGGTGTGAATTAATGTATACACCTATAATTTCAGCCTCTGACTATAGGCTAAGGATCATTAATTTTATGTCAGCCTCCAAAAAAAGATTAAGCAAAACAATAAAACCCACACAAAAAATTGAAAAATACAAAATGAGAAAAGTTTGGGGAAAAAAGCTAGCCATGTAGTAGTGGTGCAAACCTTCAATCCCAGCACTTTGGGGTGGGGGGAGGCAGTGATGGTGGCAGCAGTGCAGCAGAGAGATCTGAGTTCAAGGCCAGCAAGCTTTAGACAGTACCAAAACAGCCCTGTCTTGGTTTTTTTTATAGGGAGATAACGTTTTTTTTAAGCTGTAACTTCAAAATAGTTTTATTGAGGGCTTATTTACAACTGTGCGAATGTAAGCACACAACTAGGGATGGTGGCAAGGTTGAGTGAGTATAAATCTGTTACCACCAATAGGGAAAGGGGGAAAAAAGCAGGGAAATCATAGGGAAGGAATCAAGGAAGTAAGCCTGCTGAGGATACACACAGGAAGGGATACAGGGTATTAGGGGCTCTGGTCTCACTATCTTTCTGTTTCCTGTTGGGGCTCCTCAAAGCTGAATCTAATGCAAAAGCTTGTCATTTCTAAGCTTGTAAAGGAATTCAATGATTAAACAGAATAAAAAAACATCATTTAAGTATATTTGAAACTATGTACAGAGCTGACCTATACTCTAGTAAATCACTGTTACACATCACAAACACTTTTGCTCCAACCAGGTGTGGTGGTATATGTCTGTCCAGTTTTCCAGAGGCAGAAGTAGGTTGCCTGCTGTGGTGGCAGGTGACTCTGATCCCAGCACTCAAGAGGCAGAGGCAGAGGCAGAGAGGCAGGCAGATCTCTGAGTTTGAGGATAGCCTAGTCTATAGAGTGAATTCTAGGACAGTCAAAACTACACAGAGAAACCTGGGCTATATCAGCCCCTGGAATATTCACCTAGAGAAGTCAGGAACCTGCTAGCATAAGCTTAGCAGGAGGAAAACCAAAGATGGAGTTTTAATTAGAGTTTGTCAAGATTCTAAATATTTCCCCACACAGTTTAAATCAAGAGTCACTGCAATCTCACTTACCTTCTCTGAGCCAGCATGGCTTTCATCTTCATGTTCCTCTTCTACTCGGTCCCTTTTCAATGCTTTCAAAAATTCACTCTTTTTATCACTGCGCATTCGTGTCAGTTTAGTTAAACGAGGCTGCTGATTAAGTTTGTCAACAGGTGAAGAAGAATTTGAACGATTACACTAAAGGAAAATTCAGAAATGTTAATGAACATGTAACCAGGTCAAACACAGTATCACTGCTTCTTACTGTATATTCATTTATAAGGTGAAACTTTTATAGTTTAAAGTAAATTTCTAACAGTGTATATTTTTCTTTGACATAAAATGGGTTAACTATTTAAAATCCATTCTTAATTCCACAAAAATAAATCATAATACTTAACTATTTGCATTAAAGTGAATATTTAATAAAGAACAATAAACCAGTTAAAAATATTGACCCTACTTTAACAGTAGATCTTGCAGATCCAAAATTCTGCAGGTAAGAACATAAATTATATATAGTTTTGATATTGCAATATGGGACATGAAACAGTTTAGTAAAAAAACAAAGGTTAGTCTTTGATCCTAGACTAGTCAAGAAACTCCCTAGACTGAATTCCAAAAAATAAAACTACCTGAGCTACCACATACTCACAGATGCCTATCCTTCTACTGCGCTCCCTGAATCACTGTTACTACTGTGAAAGTGCCCATCACTGCCAAAACAAAACTAGACAACCCCATATTCAGTCAAGGTTTAGCTCTACAGCGAAACTTCCACACTTCTTAACAATTCTTTGTAATGAATAAGGATATATGGGAGTTCCACTATTTTCTCTGTTATCTAAAATGCTTAGGAATTTAAATTTTTAATTTCTATTCCTCAAAGTATAACAATGCAAATGAAATCTCTGAACTAAAAAATTCACTGAAGAAAAATGTAAAAGCATCTAATCTTTAATGTATCTAGTTAATTGGTAAACTATCAGTATTTAGTAACTGGGAATCACAACCTATGTCAGGAAGCTAAGGAAGAATGTTCATTTATGAACATGAGCTTCCGACCAACCTTGGCAACACAGCAAAACCCTGTCCTTTTACTTTTAAATATATTTCTCACGAAATGTCTAGTGGCATACCTCTTTCACAGAATTTGTTGATGGACTCATATTCTTGGCAGTTGACTTAAAAGTATTAAAGTTGCCAACACCATATGTAGATTCATGAGGAAAAGAAGTCCCGACTTTGTTTTCTTTAGTTTGGCTTTTCCATTGTGTAGGCTAAGAAAAACAGAAGCAATCGTTACCAAAAACAAATTTATGAAAACAAAGAAAAGGGGAACACACTAAGCAATGATTACATATAGCTCATAAAAGTTATTTATATACTACTTTCACCATCTCTCCATAATCCTTTGACCCTTGGGCTTTATGTTTTATCTATGCAGCTGACTAGCTAGCCTAGAACTCAAATCAGACCCCTCGGTGCTGAGATTACAAGTATGAGCCACATGTTTCTCTACACATAAAATATAGATTTAATATGCAATTATTTTTAAAAAAGGCACCTAAATCTGATGCTGATAAGATGTCTCGGTGGCTCTTACAGATAGCTCAAGTTCAGCTCCCAATATCAAAGCCAGGTGGCTCACTACAGCCAATAACTCTACAATCGCTGGCCTCGTCAGGCACCTGCACATAGCCACATAGAAACATACCCATACACATGATTTAAAAGTAATAAAGGGACTCCAGGTATACAAGCACATGGCTTTAATCCCAGCACTCTAGAGGTAGATTTAGATTCTGTAGCCTGATCTACAGAATCTAGACTAGCCAGAGCTACATAGATACCTGTTTCAAAAATACAAACAAAGTAACACTGATGATAATGATAAAGGGGCCTGGCAAGATGCTCCTGTGGGTGAAGGCACCTGTCTACAAACCTGAATCTAATCCCTGGGGACTACAGGTAGAAGATGTTGTCCTCTGACCTCCACCTGTACTTTGCAGCACATGTAAACATCAACTATATGCAAAATAAATGTGACTTGTAAACTAATATTCATTTTTTTTTATTTTAATCTAAATTAGTTATTTTCAAAACTCTAAAGTGAGAAGTTTCCCCCACCTTTTTTTGTCTTACAATAAAACTCTTTAGCATTTCAAAAAAATTACAACTTAGAACTAAGTAAACAATATAATACATGAAGCAAGCAAATATATCCTATTGCATCCATCAGAGCAGAAATTATAAGTTTAATTTTCTCTTCCTAAAATATAGAGAAACTACAAGAAAATTTATATACATGAAGCTACTTTTTACAGCACATGAAGACTACTACAAAAAACAGCAACTGGTCAAAGAGCACAAAATAATTCAGTGTAGTGTGACAATTCACAAATGAGACATCTGCAACAAATCTGGCTTAACACACAAGGACTTACTTTTGTAGGTGGAACAGCAGGTTTTGGGACTAAGCCTTTATAAACACTTGGACCAGTTCCATTCTTAACTGGCTGTGACTGGAGATTTCCTGCTACTGGGAATCCAGATAGCTGTAAGTCTTTTGTATTACCTTTCTTAATGACCAGCATTCTTGGAGTTCTAGATTTAGGATTCGGGGGATATTCTGCATAAATAAAGCACAAAAAGGTGTTATATACAATTTCAAATTTTAGGATAAAATCACCCTACCAAATCTTAGAGCATTTTAAAAATTAGTCATATCAGCTGGTTGGGGGTTGAAATAATCTGAGTAAATCAAACTCCAGTTTAAGAAATAAAGCTAAAATATAATCTTTTGAAATATAAGAAGTAGGTAATGCTTACTAATATAGATTATTGTAGGTTAGAAGATATAAATGGAAAACCAGAATTAAAATTTATACATTTTTCATTTATTTAAAAAAAATCTGCAAACTTCATGCTAATGAGTCAAAGCTTACAATACAAAAGCTCTAGTTTCCCCTTATGCTAAGTCTTAAAACTGTCAGAATTTCCTATTCATTTTTTAATCCTTTCATTAAACTAAAAAACTCATAATCAATGAGTGAGGATCAACAGTCCCAATTTCTAAATGTCTATTAATGACTATAAGCTAAAAATAAAAATAATTTTCATAATACCAATTCATGAAAATATTTAACAGTCCATCTAATTACAAAATAAGGCATCATACCATGTGAGATCAGGGCAACCAACTCAAACTCTTTTCTAAAGCTGGTACTGAGAATAACTAGTAGATAAAGATTTTTTTATTTAATTTTTTAAATTTTTTATTTTATTTGCTAAAAATATGAAACATTTTCACTGCATTTAATCAGTTTGTATGCAAAAATCAAACATATTACACATACTTATCATTATCACAATGAAGTATATTCTACTTTCCTTATAAAAATTTCTGAAAGTTTCCAGTTTCACAATTAGAAAATTTACAATAATTAACTTAGATACAAGCTCAAAATATTAAAGAAATACTTTATGAACTGATAAGCTAGGTAAGACATTTGTACTGATACCCTGTCCCCAAACTACCAACTTCTTATCATGGTAACAAAACTGTAAGGATTCCTAGAGAAACTTGGAAGGACTCAGATCTAAGTCTCCAAACTCTCCAAAAGATTAAACTGATGTTTTATCTACTGCCATGCTGACAGATAAATGAAGGCTTAGAACAAAATAAGGTATCCCTTACCAAAAACCAAATATGTTGAATTATTAGGGGAAATATCACATAAGTTTTGGTACCTAAAAGACCTAATAGCTTGGAAAAAATAAGCACATAAGAACAGAGAAAACTGGCTGGGCAGTGGTGGCACACATCTTTAATCCCAGCACTTGGGAGGCAGAGGCAGGTGGATTTCTGAGTTTGCGGCCAGCCTGGTCTACAGAGTGAGTTCCAATACAGCCAGTCTACACAGAGAAACGCTGTCTCAAAAACAAACTACAACAACAACAAAAAGAAAACTGTCTAAGTATAGCTTTACTGAATATATTATTATACAATGAAGATCTCAAATGCAGAAAAACGAATACTAGAAACTCAACTGTTTTAGCACTTTTTAGAAAAAAAGCTTAATAGCATGAACAAACTATTAGTAATAAGATTAAACTCAGGCTCATCTTACAACAGAGGGGAGGAAAAGTCCTGGTAGTCCACAGTTAGGATTCAGTGCTCTCAAAAGGGGAGAAAGAAGTTGAGATTATGTAAGATAGTATCTTAGGCTAGAATTTTAAATAACATCAAGGAATGTGAGGCATAACTAATGTTTACAAAATACAAAAGGCAAGGACTCTAAGGGCTTTGAAACAGGAACATTTCAATCAGTATATCACAAACATGACTGATGAGATTTGGTCCAATATGGCTAAGCAACTATATTCATCTTCCTTCCCTCAGAGATTCTTTTACATTAAGCTACTGTAATATAATAAGCTACTTCTATATAATGTAAGCTATATAGAAGTAGAGGTGCCAGCAAAAGGGTGATCAATACACACTGCCAAAGGAAGATGTGAAGGGAAAAGATTGGGTTTAGAAGGGGCACAGAAGTGTAACAGCTGAGAATGATCTAATAATCTGCCCTGAGGACTCTCAGAAACAGTGAAATGAAATGAAAACGTCAAGATATGATAGAAGTAAAACAGAATTTTTCCAGCCAAAATTATGTAATTCATAAACTATTCTCTGTGTTTAAACAAGAAAGTGGTTTGACAAAGGTTGAAAACATATGGACAAATAAAAATTTTATAAATATAAGTCATCACTGATTTTAAAAGATGGATGCAGTGGTTGGTACATGCCTGTACACCCAAGTTTTGAGAAGTTGAGGGAAGGTTCATGTCAGCCTGCACTGCATACCGAGACCCTAACTCAAAAAAGGAGTGTGTGGGATAAGAAAAGTAGGAGGCAGAAAAGACAGCATACAGACAAATTCGCTTTTGTTTTGTTTTGGTTTTGAGCCTCAAATTGATTCTGACTACAAACTTCACCTTTCCTAAAATTGGATTCCTTGAAGCAAGAAATATTCTGGCTGTTTCTTCAATGAAGTCCTATAAGGAAGAAAGGTGAAGCCTAAGAAATCACTCTCAGAAGACTGAGTAGCAAAAGTAAGAGACCCAGAAGATGATAAGGAATTAGGAGGTGAAGAGAAGCAAATAGTGTGTTATGTTTTACAGATTTATATTAAGTATCATGATGCAGAGAAAAATAGGATTTTGTACATAATTATCAAACTCTAATACTAACTTCTAAGCAGACCTAACCATATTGTACAACCTAACCATATTGTATAGGGTTGGTCTTTCACTTATAAAAAGCAGTCTTGTCTCAGAATAAAAGTTTTTGGTATTTAAATAACTTATACAAAATACACAAAAAGAGAGATATGTTATCTTCAAAAGAGTAACAACGCCAAAAGTATGCTTTTTCTAGAACTTAATGTTAACATTTAAGAGTGAAAAAAAGAAAAGGCCATGTGGTGGTAGCACATGCTTTAAATCCCAGCATTTGGGAGGCAGAGGCAGGTGCATCGCCTCCCAGTTGGAGGTCACACAGGACTGTTACACAGAAAAACCCTGTCTCAAAAAAAGCAAAAACAAAAAAACAATTTTAAGAATATGTAAAGGCCTACTTATATCCGATAAAGCTATTCTGAATAAACTATACAAATGATGCACAGTTAAGAAAATTTTCTTGGGGCTGGAGAGATGGCTCAGTGGTTAAGAGCACTGACTGCTCTTCCAGAGGTCCTGAGTTCAATTCCCAGCAACCATGTGATGGCTCACAACTATCTATAATGGGATCTGATGCCTTCTTCTGGTCTGTCTGAAGAGAATAAAGAAACAAACAAATCTTTTAAAAAAAAGTGGGGGTGTGAGGAAGGAAGGAAGGAAGGAAGGAAGGAAGGAAGGAAGGAAGGAAGGAAGGAAGAAAGTTGTATTGAAACCAGTGAGATAACTCAGCAAGTAAGGACAGTTGCCACCATGCCTGACAAACTGAGTTTTAGTTCCCATGGATCTACATGTTGGAAAGACAGAAGTGACTTCCACAAGCTGTCTAACTTCTACATGCACCACTGCCATTTGTACACACCAACCGCAAAATAATGAAAAGTGCAATTCTTTAAAGGACCTAGGGACTAGAGATGGGTCGGTGGGTCATAGAGCTCACTGTGCAACCATAAAGACCAAACTCTAAACCCTTAACACCTATATCAAAGTTAATGTGACCCCATGTGTGCCTATAATCCCAGCACTGTGGGGAGTAGAGACAAGAGGACCACTGGCTCTTATTGGCTGCCAGCACTGCTCCAGATTCAGTGAGGTAACCTGCCTCGAATAATGTGAATAATAACAAAGCAGAAACCCTATATTCTCTTGTGGTCTCTGTCTTGCAATATTGTCTTCGTAGAGTTTTATCCACTGTGCACAACCTGATTCTATCACTGTATTTATTACTTTCTTTCTGGTCTATTACCTACAAGTTTCATTTTAATGATTCTATAATTCCTTTCACTTATAGGATGTGAACAAAGCAACTGGTACTGACCAAACACTTGCCTCATGATAAAAGACTTGAATAAGAAAACAGAAGCAGTAATTTTATTTTGTGATCATCCTCATCTTTCAGATAAGGAAATTCACTCAAAAATAAATTATCTATCATGAATCTAAATAACCAGTGTGAGATCTAATGCTAGGACCTCGATCTAGTTAATTCCAAAGCCAATGGTCTTAACAACTATACTGGCAGAGAATAACTAGACATTATTCACATATCGGTTATTTTGAAAATGGTTAGTATCCCTAATTAAAATTATTATCTAAATGGTCCAGATAAGAAACTTGCAATGTATTTATTTCCAAGTTGAGCCAAGACTAGTGCTTGAGTTGAGGCTACTAAGATTCCTGTCTTAACAGAAGGGTCGATTTTAATGTATAAATGCACTCAAAGAAGTAGAAAGAATTTGAAGTATATTTTCAAAATAATTTCAAAATTCCTATGACAATGACAATTGATGTAGATTTCAAAAGAATCTACATCAATCAATTAAGTTCATAATAGGAATTTAATTTATTTTAACAGAGGAGAAACAATCTGTTAAAGATTATTTCTTTAAAAAAAAATAGCCGGGCGGTGGTGGCCCACGCCTCTAATCCCAGCGCTTGGGAAGGCCAGCCTAGTCTACAAAGTGAGTTCCAGGACAACCAGGGCTACACAGAGAAACCCTGTCGCGAAACGCCGCCCCCCCCCCAAAAAAAGGACACTGGGTTTTGCTAGGTTTGAATGTTATTTAACAAATCTGTTTTGATCTACAGCTGTTTTAACCAATTACATTTGCATTAGTATCAACAGACATGATTACTTTCCTTTAATGAGAGCTCCTGCTTTATTCATATAAAAAATACACTTAAAGATACTTCACGAGCCATGTGTAATGTCATAACCTGAAGTTGCAGAGCTTCGAAAATACAGGCAGAAAAGATGAGCAGAATTCAAGCCCATAAGACCCTGCCTCAACATAAGTAGGGAAGGGTAAAGACGTGGCAAGGGGGTGGGTAAGAAGATGCACTTGAAGGGTCTTTCTTTTTTAAACCTTGCTATCTGTGCTTCCTAGGTATTGGGATTACAATTGTGTGGCACCATACCCAACTAAGCATGTTCTTGACAAAAGATGCACTTTCAAGTTGTCTATTCAGTCTTAAAACTGCTCAATTCCCTTTTTCTTACAATGTTAAATTTTTCACTGCTTTTACACAAGACAGACAGTAGAGGATTTGTATTTCAATACTCAAGCACACTGATCACCATAATACTATTTCATTTCTCAATCTGTACAGTTCGGGCTAACTGTTCCAGTTCTAGAATCCCAGTTCTCTAGTTAATGAGAAAATGAGGGTTTGTTTTTGTTTTATTTGAGTAGTATTTGTGGACGGTTCACTAAATGTTTTAGTTTAGAAGGCTAAACAAAAAGTTTTTAATAATGCGCCTTATACTAAAAAGTACTATACCAGCTATGAGCAAAAATCACAGATGGTCATCATATTATTACATATAAATATAAATGCTGATCAGAAGAATCTATGAATTAAAAAATTATTCTTCCATGACTTTGTATCTTAAGCTCTAACTTAAGACAATCCTGGTGATATGCTATTGGCATATAGCAGTCATCAGGGCTTCGAAAAACTGCGAGATCTATTGACGGCTACTGTATCCTCGGTTGCTTACACATACACACTCAGCTTTCTTTGTCCTTGTTCAACCCTCAAATAAAGTAACACAATCATTTTAAAACTCTGTTACACTGCCAACTTATCTTGAATTGATATTTAAGCATCATGTTATTAAAACATAGAGATTACTTAATAGTCATTAGCCTTTTTTACCAAATATAGTTTTGATACAGGTTAAGACAAAAACACTACAAAAGTCCTAAGTATATTAAGCTTGGATGCAGATGTTCCCAATAAAGACAGCTAAATTCTAAGAAAAAATAAACTTAATAACGTTATTTTAAATAACGTAATCTCCCTTAAGTTGTTTTTAAAATAGAGTATTAAATATTAAGAATAGGCCATTTGTGCCAGGCGGTGGTGGCACGCCTTTAATCCCAGCACTTGGGAGGCAGAGGCTGGCGGATTTCTGAGTTCGAGGCCAGCCTGGTCTACAAAGTGAGTTCCAGGACTGCCAGGGCTACAGAGAAACCCTGTCACAAAAAAAAAAAAACAAAACAAAACAAAACAAAACAAAACAAAAAAACAAAAAAAGAATAGGCCATTTGTGACTGACAAAGTCATAGTTTTGGGAAACAATTTTTTTCACTTTATAAATACTAAATTTTTGCTTACCTGGTAGTATCATTAGAAAAGTTCTACTGAAGTCTTTGCTAAAAATCCTTCATCTTCCTCGGGAACATAGCTACTCTAAATGTTGCATTGAGGAAAAGCATACTTGGGAACCCAGGGTGTTAAATGAGAAATAGAGTGTAGTGTGATACAATGAAGAGTTTCATTGTATTCCTATGGGAAGCACTCAAATTTTATAACCATTAACCATTCCACAATTAACCTTTTTTGTTTTAGTTTTAATGCAGACACATATCTTAGTTTACATAAACAAGTAGAGTTTACCTTCCCTTTAAATATCTTTTCAACTAGTATTCAAAATCCTTAAATCAACAGAAACAACAGAACCAAAATCTTTATATTAATACATTTAATCTAGTTTTCAAAGCTGTCTTTGTCTTTAAATCATATCTAAGATTAAGTCAACCAAGGACAGTACACAATAGTACCTTATAGTTTATATGATAAATGCTGACATTCATGATTTTTAAAATTTACTTGCATTCCACTAAAATCCAAATCATCCCTAATTTCTTAGAAAGTCTATTTAACACTTTTCAGGTGATTCTATATTCTTATGCAATCAGTTGTTCCCAGAAAAACTGAATAATAAGGAAACATACCTAAGAGAGGAGCTTGGGAGATTTTTTTGGTTGGGTATGTGTGTGTCTGGGCGTGTAGGCCTGGGGAGAGTGGTAGAAATACTAATTTGCAATACAGAAAAAACAATGCCATTCACATGGTTCTAACAAAAATGTCTGACTACCCCCTCCCCCACCCTCAAAAGACAGTAAATTAAGAGGGAGAGCAAACGAAAACAAAGTAATTCCCCAGTTTCACCTCATAAATATAATTAAGACCAGCATGGAAAGTGGCAAAGTTTAAAATAATGCCATTATCATTAGGACTAGCATGCTCTCATAAGCCACAATCCTTTTATACAGCAAGTTGTAGGTTTTCAATTTAAATATTTCAAATGAACATGTCTACAAGTTTTAAAATGGATAGCACTTTTAACGTGGTATCAAATTCAAGTTTATTTTTCAGAAATCTTATAAAAACTTCATTATTTTAAACTTCACTTAAATCTTTTAAAAGCTTTCTAATTTGTACTATGAGTGCAGTTTCTTCTATAAGATATTATCAAATTAAACTCAGCAGTTTTAAAAGGGAGTTATTTTTCAGAAACCCATTAAGCTTTAGACTAAATCAAATAATTTCAAATCAAATATTTGACAGTCAAAATCTATACAATTAAACAGTATATATACAACCAATTTCATAAAGATTAATTTCTTACTACAATAACTACAAGTACTTATTTTCCAAGCTAGCCAAATTTTAATTATATAAAACTAAGGATTTAACTATATATTGAATTGTTTGAGATTATTAGGCTGCTCTCAAAACATTAACCACGAATCATCCTCAAGAAGATCAAATACATAATGTCACTAGCATGTGTAAATTAAGTATTTCAAATCAAGTTTATCCCCCAAAATCTTTCCTTTTAAAGATATTACTTCAGTAGCTAAGCACATCAAATGCAGTTATTTAAAGAGTTTGTACTCTATTTTGTACTCTTTAAAAAAAGAAAACCTACAAATACAATATATTCTGTCCCTCGAAAATTAAATAAAACATTACTTACCCCATACACCCGCAGCTAAAGATTTATTCTGATTTGGTTCTCTCTCATATTCAGGATTTAAAGATGGCTAAAAAAAAATTAAATTTTAAAATGTAACAGGGTATATAAGAGTTTCACATATCAAAGATCTTTTAAAAGTTATTTATTTTATAATTCGACATGAATTAGCTGTAACTAATTCTCCATAAATTTTGCATTCAATTTTTTCTGTTAATCATTGCTAGTTGGAGACAAATAGAATCTTTATCTTCATCTTACTCTCTGAGAAATATTTGGAATAAGCAGAGAACACAGACACAAGGGTAGGAATGTAGCATATAGAGTGCTGGTCTAATACATGACAGGCCCTGAGTTAAATATTCAATACTACCAAAAGACAAAAAAACCCAAAGAGCCCAGACTGAATATTTAACTCAAGGCCTGACCCCAATAGCAGCTGCTATTTAGGAAGTACAGGAAACAATGGCTTTAGTCAAGTAGTTCAAGGCAGGCTGATCAAGAGAGCACTAAATGGAAACCCCAGGCAGAAGTATAATACTTTCTGCACTATAAAGTTATGACCAATGAAGTGAGTTCTATAAGGTGGTAGTGCATCAATGGACTGCTTGTTAAAACATTCTGAATACATGGGAGGATGAGGCAAGAGAACTCAGAGTGCGATCCCGAGTATATAGTAAGATTAAGGACAGTCTGGGCTATGTGAGACGCCTGTCTCAAAGAACTAAAAAGAACTGTATGCTAGTCAACTTTTTCTGTAACTTGCATAAATAAATCCTGTCTCAATAAAATAATAGAAGCACACACATTCCAAAGTATGAATTTTTTTTTCAAGGGATATTAGGGATTACTCAATAGAGATAAAAGCATTAATGAGTACTCTAAAGTTAATCTTGGGAGATGTTTACACTCTAGAATCCTAAGACCAGGTTACTACGTGGCAACACAGCCTGCTTTCCTTAAGAAAGATACTCAAGTGAAATTAAAATGAATCCAGGTACAAATATTTTTAAATATACACAGAAATGAATTATTATTAGCATAGAATTAAACATTACTATAAAGCCCACAAGAATGGGTATGTATACCAGTACAACTAATTCCTTCACAGAAAACAAAACAGAACTAAATCTGTTGGCTATATATCCTTTTATTATACTATAGCATTAAATATACAATAAGCTATATAGTTTATAAATATATTCCCCCATATACATATACATATCTATTCCTATATTCCAGGTCTGAAGTTATAATAACTGATTACCACTATCTTAGAACTGGAGGTGTGTGCCAATAAAATAATTGCAATTGGGGTGGGGCATTTTTATTTTGGGTAGGGAGTTGAAACAGGGTTTTATTCTGCTGTAGCCCTGGCTAGCCATGAAACTCACTATGTAGACAGACAAGACTGGCCTCAAACTCAGAGAGGTGAGCCCGCCTCTGCTACCATGCCAGGCAGTCATTAGTTTTTACTAAGAGCTTACTTATTTACTATGTATGTTTATAGGGCTAAAAATTTAGTATTGGGAAAGCAAATTGTACAAGTAACATTATAAGGACTTAACAGGATATATCGGTATATGAAGAAACTCTCCTCTCTCCCTTCTCTGCCTCCCTTTCCCCCACACCTCTCAACAAAAGGCTCAACAATAAGGCCGAAATTTGAAAAAGACTGTGTACATAGGATAAGGGGAAAATTGTGTAATTTTATTATAATCCCATAAAACACCCCTTTTATAAAAGAATTTATAATGTGCTATGTGTTTAATTCATTATATTGTTTAATGCACTGTGAGAGAACACTATTATCCACAGTATGAATAGTGTAAAAGTTAAATTTTCTGGTGATTATGAATTGGAAAAACAGACCATTCAAAAGGTACAGAAACTTCCAATGTTACTTGGTAATAATATCTAAAATAAATCAATTTCTATTCATTTTTTTGTAAGCACTCCCCTGCCTCAAGTTCAATATGTCCACTTTTTCCCTTCAGCTACCTGAAATAGAGCCAAAAAATATCCGGATACTTTAACTTCAGTTATCAAAGCTTCCAATAAAACAAAGCATTACATTTAGAAACAAAAATCCTTTACAGTAGACCCTTTCTTCTTCCCGGGTTTTTAATTTTAGTGATGCTGGGGACTGAACCAGGGTCTCTTATATAAGAAGGACATGTCCTACCACATAGCTACATATACCCCCAGTTTTATAGTGCTGACAAGGCTTGGTCCTTCCAATCAATTAAGTCCCAGATTTAATGTTACACAAAAGACTCTTGACTTCCCTAACAAAAGTGGCTACTCAGCCACTTCCTCTTCACATTCTCTGCAAAATACAAATTTATTTTTTTCATTTAATGTTTTGAGTCTTCCCACTAGGAATAAGAACAACTCACCTGTCGTATTAAACTGTATATTCTGTTTCATGAGCAGCAACAAACTCATACAGCCACTCAAAATAATAATAATAATAATAATAATAATAATAATAAGTGAATGCATGTAAATTGTAAATTATCAGGAATGACTCAGAGCCAAGCACAGTGGTTAATATACACCTATAAAACCTAGCAATTGGGAAGTAAAGGCAGAAGGATCAATTCAAGGCTAATCCTCAGTTATGTAGCAAATTTGGAGTCAGGCTACACAAGACCCTAACTCAAACAACAAAAATCCCAAAAGTAAGTTACTAAGTCACTTTTCTGTAACTTAAGTACAATGATTAAAGAAGACACATACTGAGATTAAGGTAAAGGAAAAAGTGAAAAATCTGCTTTCAATAACTCAGGAGGCTCTTAAGTTCCAGACCAGCCTTGCCTGGGCAGTCTATTAAAACTCATGTCTTTGGGCTAGAGAGATGGCTCACCAGTTAAGCGAAGTCCTGACTTCAATTCCCAGCAACCATAAAGTAGTTCACAACCATCTGTAATGAGATCTGATGCCCTCTGCTGGTGTTGTCCAAAGACAGCTACAGTGTACTCATATACATTAAATAAACAAATAATTCTTTTTTTAGAACAAAAACTTATGTCTCAATCAACCAGCAAAATGCCTTTTCAAGACAATGGTATGTATACACATTTGCATGTATTTTTATACACACACATGAATGAGAGTTTATGAGGTATTTATAAGTAAGTCACTCATGAGGCTACTAGTTCTAAGGTATTCAATTTTCTATAAGGAATAAAAACAATGAAAATATGTGGAAAGATTCTCGAAGAAGTGGGAAGAAGAGGAAGGGAACTGGCTTAAGGCAGCAAACAACCCCACAGGGTTGACCTCAAAGGTCAACAACAACAACAACAACAAAAATCCTTTAAAGTGGACAAGGAGTCAACTCAGGAGGTAGAGGTACCTGCCCTCCAACTTGCCAACCCGACTTCAATCGCCTGGATAAACATTCCAGAACTCCCAAAAGTTTCCTCTAAAGGCTGTATGAAGTGGCTCACGCCTTTAATCTCAGCACTTGGAAGGCAGAGGCAGGCTCTGTTGAGTTCAAGGCCAGTTTGGTATAAATTGTGAGTTCCAGGGTAGCAAGAGCTATGGTGAGACCTTGTCTTAAAATATTAATAAGGACAATGTTTAAGACACTTTGTATCATAATTTCACATTTATGTACTATAATTTATATTAGTGGCCATGACTAAATACTTTAAAAAACAAAATAGGAGCAACAGTCTCAGAAAGCTCAGTTTACTGGTGTAGGGAGGCCATTGTGAAACACAAAAACTCACCTCATGGGTGCATCAAACAAACAGAAAGATAACAGAGTACTAGCATTCTCCTCTGATTCCTTGTATTCTATCTGGATCCCAAGCCCACGCTGCCCACATTTTTAGGTTGCATATTGCTCCTTAACCTTAATCCTCTTTGGAACTGGCAGCCTGGTCTACATGACAAGTTCTAAGCTATCCAGTGCTACAGAGTGAGACCCAGTCTCAATAAAAGTCAAAGTTTGCCCTCCACAAACACAAACACACTGTAGCCTGCACCAATACACATACAAGCTCAAACACAAAATTAAAGGGTAATAGAAAAACCTATGATTCCTCATAAAATAAAAACCAGGTAACAGTGACTCATGCTTGAATTCAACTCAGCCTGGGCATGAAACCCTTACTCAATACAAAATACCCACAACTGGACAAGCACCTGTTAGGATGACCCTACAGA
This sequence comes from Apodemus agrarius, assembly GCA_964023405.1. Taxonomy (NCBI): domain Eukaryota; kingdom Metazoa; phylum Chordata; class Mammalia; order Rodentia; family Muridae; genus Apodemus; species Apodemus agrarius. The sequence goes on along the minus strand of OZ030020.1, from coordinate 44,971,602 downwards.
AAATTACCTGTACTAATTTAAAAAAAAAAAAAAAAAAAACACCTTAAGAGTGCCTTGACACTAAAATGGCACTTGCAGAAACATCATGTGTATTAAAATTAGAGAAACTTACAAAATCCTCAGCCTCAAACTGTCTGCGTTCTCTTTTGTCTTCTTTCCTCCCAGTTTCATTGTCAGGGATGTTGTTTTCATGTAGTCCTTGGCTTTTTCCAGAATGGAAAATACTGCTACGAGAACGGGAATTTCCACCATGGTATCCCCCTCGATGATTTATGTTTTCTGTACCATTTCTGCCATGCGTACGCCATCCATTTTTCTCTTTCCTCCCAAAATTACCTTTATTTGATAACAGTAAAGTAATATAAATTCAAAGATAGTTACACTTAACAACTGAATAGCAATCAAAACATCCTAATTATAAAAAAAAAAAAAAAAAGAGTTCTATTATTATTCCTTAGAACATTACCTCCATTAGGACGTCCAATACCAGAATCAAAGCCATCTGAAGAATTGTGTCGTCGACGACTCACATCATATCGATTTTCTGTCCATGAAAAATTTTCAGAATGCTTCTCAAAATTCAATGATGACTGCAAGAAATACAAATACATTTATTAAACCTAAATTTAACTTTAAAACCAGTAACACACTAATTTATTTCTAATAGTTTAAAATGTACATTTTCCTGAAATTTTCAAGAATTACATCTTTTTCCAATAATAATAGGAATAGTAACAATAAAATACTCCAAGAAAAGCAAGTTAAAATGTGCTGGTTTTTCTTGTAACTAAGTATAATATTCTGTACTATACTCTACTTGATGTAAACCTTTTCATTCTGTTTTATTCTACAGCATGAGAAATTGTCAGCTGGGTGTGGTATCACACACCTTTAATCCCAGCAGGTGGATCTTTGTGAGTTCAAGGCCTATAATAAAGCAAGTTCCAGGACAACCATGGTTACACAGAGAAACCCTGTCTGGAAAAGCAAATTCAGGAGAAAAAAGGAAAGAGGAGGAGGAGGAGAAAAAGGAGAAATAAAAATTGTTGTCAAATGTAAAAACATGCTTAATTTTCCTAGACTCTTCATAAAGTAGTAAGTACAAAAAGAGGAAAAAAACACAGAAAACCTATTACAAAAATTAGAACTACAAAGTACAAGCTATTTATAACTGTTGCGTGTGTGTGTGTGTGTGTGTGTGTGTGTGTGTGCGCGTGCGTGCGTGCGTGCGTGCGTGCGTGCGTGCGTGCGTGTGTGTGTGTGTGTTAGGGGCTGGAGAGATGACTTGGCAATTAAGGAAGAGTGCTGAGTGCTCTTCCAGAGATCCCAGGTTCAATTCCCAGAACCCACATGGCAGCTCAAAGCTGTCTGTAAATCCAAGCTCTAACACCCTCACACAGACACATAAGCAGGAAGTAAAAAAAAAAAAACAAAAAAACAAAAACCTATAACAACATTGAGGAGTAGTAGTATAGGTTTGTAATCCCAGTACTAGCAAGGCAGAGGGATCTGAGTTCCAAGACAGTAATGGCTACAGAGACACCCTGTCTCAAAAAAAAATAAAATAAAATAAAATAAAATAAAATAAAATAAAATAAAATAAAATAAAATAAAATATAAAATAAAATTAAAATTAAAAATCTATAACTATTCAATGCTGCTATTAGATACATGTAGGCACTTGAAATAACATTGGTTCAGGTTAAAGTTCATTGGTTCATATTTAATTAAACTGGCTCATGGAAGGATGACTACTGAACTTATAGTCAAGAACCTATGTTCTTTACAAATAACTATCAAATATACAATTTAAGAGATGTGGAAAAAACAGAACCTAAGTGAAGCAAAAGCCAGATGTGGTAACAAACACCTGTAATCTCAGTACTAGAAATACTGAGGTAGACAAGCTTGAGATATGTGACTATAAACCTGCAGATTATATAACAAGATCTCACCACAAACAGAAAAAAATCTAAAGTCAGTATAAGCTTAATATCAAAACCAAATGAGGCTGGAGAGATGGATCAGTGGTTAAGAGTACCAACTACTCTTCCAGAGGTCCTGAATTCAAATCCCAGCAACCACATGGTGGCTCACAACCATTTGTAATGAGATCTGACGCCCTCTTCTGGTGTCTGAAGACAGCTACAGTATACTTACACATATAATAGTAATTTTTTAAAAAAGTGTTTTAACACAAAATGGGGCTGGAGAGATGGCTCAGCGGTTAAGAGCACTGACTGTTCTTCTGAGTTCAATTCCCAACAACTACATGGTGGTTCACAACCATCTGTAATGAGATCTGATGCCCTCTTCTGGGGGGTCTGAAGACAGCTACAGTGTCCTTACACAGAATATCCACACCTCCCAGTGCTTGGGAGACAAAAGATCACCATCTGTGAGTTGAGTCCAGCCTGGTTGAGTCCAGGAAAGCCAGGTGAGGGTGGTTGAGACTGTAGCTGGAGAGATGACTCAGATATTAAAAGCACTGGCTGCACTTATTATAGAGAACCAGGGTATAATTCCCAGCACCCACAGTAACTTTGACTCCAGTTTAAAGTATCTGACCCCCCTCTTCTGACCTCCATGGGCACCAGACCCTTATGTGGCAAATATAGACATGCAGGCAGGCCAAACATTCATACACAAAAATTTTTAAAAAGTTTTAAAAAAAGTTTATAAGCCATTAATTAATTAGATGCAAAAATTATGAACAAGGAGCCTTGAAGTGGTTGTTCTTTAATTTAGTGTTTGCAAGAAGCAGATCATGCGAGGCCTGAGGTCAAATTCCTACTACTGTCTCACACACATCCACACTCCCCCACATCCATGGGAGGGGGAAGCAAGGTGGAGACCAGGGACTACAACCCACACACAGAAAGCTAAAAGATGTTAATCATGACATACCTCCCACAAGGGATAGAATGTTTTAAAAATCTTAATTTACTTCCATTAATGAGTTATTTATTTCCATTAAAAATTAAATGTCTACCTACAAAGAAATAAGAACAAATTAAAGTTGTATATGTAATACCCCATAATGAAACTCATTAACTATAACTTTACAAAAAGTTCATTTACATTTGCTTAAAGGAAATTTAATTTTTGAACTCATCCTTTGTTTTTATTAGCATATATTAATTCTATATGATGGGTTTCATTATGGCTTTCTTACCCTTAATTTTGATATTCATACCCATCACACTCCTGTCTCCTCCTACTCCTGCTGATCCCCCTTTCTACATTTATGGTTTTGCTATCAGAGTAGCAAAAGTGAGGGCTTTTTACAAAGCATGGGCATCTTAACAGTGCTACACCAGTGAAGAAAATGTCTGCTTTATCAGTAAGCACCGGCTACCTATACATTCTAGGGAAGGGGTGAGAACCTTGTAGAGTCCCTCCCCATTTCTAATCTTGTATTTCACAATTTCTATGAATGTGAGCAGCCATGCCAAGCGTGGAAGGCAGCATCCAGCAATACTCCATTCCTTAAAAAAAGCCATGCTTCAGAGTCACGCTCTGTTGTCTGAATCTGGCCTGAATCGCCTGGAAATCCCTTTGCTTTGCCTTGCTTTATCTTAGCCTTCAGATAACAGGTGTACACCAAACTCAAGTTATATTCAACATTTTAGTTGGGTCCTTTGCTTTGAAACAGTCTGTTATGTGGGTCTGGATGTCCTAGAACTCGAACAAGCTAGCCTCAAACTCTCACACACACACACACACACACCCCACCCACCCACCCACCCCACCCCCCCACCCCGCCCCAATGCCAAGCCTTGCCTCTCAAATAGCTTCTGAAGGGTTGGGGGCGGGGGGATCATCTCCGTGAAAGGAGGAAAAAGCATTTTAAAAAACTCAACATTACCTATTTGTGACTGCTTAAAAGCACCTTAACTAAAAAGAAATCTGGCATACTAGGATGGAAGAGGATTTGGTATAGCTATTAAGGGCGCCCAACTTTAAAGGAAAAGACATTTAACATCACCAGTTAGTTACATTTAGCTATGTGCTATGAGTCACAGCTATTGTGAGGGACAATCTACCATGGGACCAAAGAGTCTGTACACTCTTGGCTGAGCCCACCCAAAATATAAGGTCTCAATCATTTTATGCCGGAGCCCATTCTAACTTGTGCCTAACTTTCTCAAAAATAAAGTACAGAAGAAAAACCTATTGGATACTTAGCCTATCACTAACAAAACAACAAAAACAACCTCAAAATTGGAGTGACAAGTGTCCATTAAGTAGGGTATTTGCATGTTGGAATCAAGGAATCGATCTCTTAACCTTTCTCTCTCTAGTTTAGCCTTTCCATAGGCTTGTCTAGATCCAACTTTTGGGTTTATAATGTGCAACAGTAACACCTAATGTTAGGTTGCTTTAAGCTGCCTTGAACTGATATGACTCCAAGCCTATCTTGTCTGTCTAGAAAAAGAACGTGTAACACCTACACCTCTCCACCATCCAGCACTTTTCCACAGCTTGGTGAATTCTGGCCACCTCCTGCTGTTGCTAGGGATATTGACAGTAGCCTTAATTACATGCTGTACCAGACAAATTGAATTGGTTTCAGCAATTAATTGACATCTGACAAAATTGGAACATCATATGAAAATTCAGGTTCAGCCAAGAGTATGTAAGGACTGATGAGTAGGTAGTTGGGAGAGAAAATCTACCCTGTGCCCACCTGTGCATCCCCATTCATTTTAAGTGCTAAAAATGCCAATACCACTATTGTTTTTCCCATGGACCATTTCTTAGTCATGTCTGCATGAATGAACATCAAGTAGCAACTTCCTCTAAAACAAAGAATAAGGTTTTTTTTTTTGTTTGGAGTTTTGGTTTTCCAAAACAGGGTTTCTCTATGTATCCCTGGCTGCCCTGAACTTGCTTTATAGACCAGGCAGGCCTCAAACTCACAGAGAACTGCTTGCCTCTACCTTTAAAATACCTGGCAAAAACAGGTTTACTATACCTGTAGATGATTCTATAAGCTAGATGCAAAGCAAGCACCTTCCTAGGCTCCTCCTTGGTGTAAGCCTCCAAAGACCTTAGGAAGCATGATACACCAGTGCCAGTCTCATTCCATTTTATTGTTTGCTAAGTCACCAGTCATAAACTTGTCTCTTACCTAAGGATCTCTACATCTTCTGCTAACATCCCAAAACAGTAGAAGGTGTGTTTATTTGCTTGCAAAAAAGATACAATGCAAGACTTCTCAAAGTCTCCTAAAAAGTTGCCAGTTCAGTAAAATACAAATAAGAAACAAAACTGTAAAAAGACACAGAAAGTTGGTATTCAAAAAATTTGTCTATGTAAAATTCAAGATGGACTAGGGCATCGGGTTATTGGTAGGACAGCACTTGCATCTGATGGCCCTGGATTTAATACCCAGTGACAATAAAGAAGAAAAAACAATACCAACACCAGCAATACCCACAACAAAGTATGAATTAAACAAGAATGCTAGATAGAAGACTAACATGAGATACAATATGACTACTAAAACCTTAATTAAAAAACTACTTAAAAGCCAGGAGGTGGTGGTGCACACCTGTAATCCCAGCACACTGGGAGGCAGAGACTAGGCTGTCTGGAACGCTTGAGATCAGACTGTCTCTGCCTCACAAAAAATAGGATTAAAGACATGCTCATCTACAGCCTGGCCAAAAAAAAAAAAAAAGATAAATCTTAAAATTGAGTTATCTACAGGAATTTAGCAGCTCTAATACTTTAGGGGAAATTATTTCTCTTCTCCCAACCTGTATCCCTATTTACAAATGGGTCTCTATAGAAAATTAGAACTAAACATTGAAAAATACCGTCTTTTCAGCACTCCAAGAACTGTTTTCTAAAACAGACCACACAGGACACAAAGCCAAGTCTTAAAGAATATAGAAGAAATGGGTCATTAATGAAAAAGAATTTTAATTCCTAGAATTAGGAATTGGGGAAGCAGCTCAGTTGGCAAGTGCGTATCACCAGATTTGATCCCTAGCGTGCCAAAACTGGACACAGTAAAGCACACTCAACAGTCAGTCCCAGCACACAGGAGGAAGGGAAGGAGGACAGAGAAAACTAAAGGTCATCTCTCAGCGAGAGTTTGGGGCCAGCATGTTTTCAAAACAAAAACGGTTTCCTCTGTTTTCTCTGATCACTAGTATACCTCAATAAAAATTCATATAAACACACGGAATAAGTCTACATAGTACATTATATCCCACAAAGATACTTCAATTAACTAAAGTACCAGTCTGAATTTTGGGATTCCCTTATCCTACTAAGATGCAATTAAAAGGTATTTTCAATACAAGCCTGCTTACCGTATTAAGTGTTAAAACAGTCTTACTATAACCACTGCTTTTTAACTGTGGTCATGAAAGAAGAAATAACCAGGCTGACCCAGTATAATGGACCATAGTAGGCGGTTAAGACAGGAAGACTGTAAATTTGAAGTCAGCCAAGCTGGGCTACTAAACTGAGTAAATCTGAAGCCACTCAGAGATACACAAAGATCTTGTATTTTAAAATAAATAAAATTTCAAAGTGGGTAATGATTCTCTTGATAGCCACGTAAGAATACTAAAATACAAATATGCAGTTTTCACCTCTAGTAGAAATTCATCATGTGTTTTGTTTTAAATTTTCTGCAACCAACATGCCTTTTGCCCTCCTATCTTGCAAGGCAGGAGACTGAACCTAGGGACCTTGAGCACACTATACAAAGGGCCAGCCAGCAAAGTACAACTCTAGCTCATCTATCCTTTTAACAATGCACTCCTGGGATCTTCTTTTTCTAAGTTATTACTATGAAAGTTATAGTAATCTGTTCACAGAGATTGCTTATCTCTTCTATATTAAATGATGAGATGCAGACCCTCACTGACCTGGAAATCACCAATTAGGCTGGGGTGACTCAGGAGTTCCCAGGAACCTGGCTACTTGTCTCATTCTCTCCCAGTGCTGGAATTAAGAAGGCACTGACCAGATATTCCAAGATGAAAATCAGGTCCTCATACTCCCACAGTAAGCCTTTTTACCTACAGTATCTCCCCAGCCCAAAATGCTTTGGTTTTTGTTATTGTTTAAGATGGTCTCACCATATATCCCAAGCTGGCCTAGAGCAGAATTTGGTATACAGACCACAGGACCTCAAATTCAAGAGATGTACCTGCCTCTACCTCCTAATTGCTGAAATTAAAGACATGTGCTATTATACCTTACTGAAATGTTACTTTTACTGCAGGTCAGATCCAACTAGGCTAAATGGGTGAAGGTGGTTGCTGCCAAGAAAATCAGAGTGGGTCCTTAGACCCCATGTGGTATGAAACAACTCCACAAGTTATCCTGACCTCTACATGCACACTGTGGAAACAAACACAAACTCAGGTGGGGGGTGGGGGGGGCGACAATGGGGAGTGAGGGAAAAGAGAGTCCACTGCTCTATTAAGAGCACTTGCTGCTCTTCCAGAGAATCCACATAGTAGCTCACAATCATCTGTAACTCCATCCAGTTCCAGGAGATAAGACACCTCTCTTCTTTCAGGTTTCTGTGGACACCATGTATGTGCATGGTACACAAACATACACGCAGACTCATGTATGCTCATACATATAAGATAAAATTGGGGAAAAATATTAAGGGATTCGAAAAAAATTTAAAGCAACTGCTTACAGAACAACCATGAAAGTATGTACTAGTAAAAAGGCAACTGAAACTTGTTTTAATTAGCTCTATATGCAAAAACACTATATAAACCACCCTAAGGCACAGGCATAACCAGGCACATGTAGTTTATATTTTGACCACATGATGGAGCTAAAATACTACATATCTCAAGCACACAGTCACAGTTATAATATCACCCTTAATTCATCTATCTGTACATCAGTCCAAACAAAAAATTGAGGACTACCATTATACTGAACTAAAGAACACGATAATGTTTGTTACACTTACTCAAAATTAAAAGCAGAGACATGATACAAACAAAAATAAAATCTCAGTAGAGAAACAAGCAGTTAATGACAAACAAATCTGAGATTAGTGATAAGATGGGGGGGAAAGCTGAGGTTCTAATAAAAAAACAAAAACAAACAAACAAAAAAAAAAAAAAAAAAAAAAACCAGAGACCTTGTCTCAAACACACACAAACAAAAAAACCCAAAAAGAATCATACAAATTCAATAGCTGGCTGAAATACACAGAATGTTTGAAACTAACCTGGTCAACTTGATGAGATTCTGTCCCAAAACACAAATATGTATTCCCAGAATTTTGAAGTTTGAGGAAGGAACTTTAAAGTTCAAAGGTCATATTCCACCACACAGATTCAGAGGTCAATACATGCTACATAAAACCCTCTCTTTTAGAAAGGCTTAAATAAACAAATAGTAAACACTAGCTCAGCGGCAGGGTTTGGTGCTTGCCTGGCATGGTTAGACCTTAAGTGTGGGATGAGTAGTTAACAACACTCAACTTAGCCGGGCGTGGTGGCACACGTCTGTAATCCCAGCATTTGGGAGGCAGAGGTAGGCGGATTTCTGAGTTCGAGGCCAGCAGCCTGGTCTACAGAGTGAGTTCCAGGACTACACAGAGAAACCCTGTCTTTGGAAAAAAGCAAAAAACAAAACAAAACAAAACAAAACAAAACAAAACAAAAACAAAAAAAAAACCTCAACTTAAACAGAATCAACATCTATCATCATGAATGAATGACTCTACAGATTAGTGATAGATACTCCCCATTTCAGAAAAGCACTAAGAGTTTACTGCACTATAACAATTCTCTGCCCTTACTCTGGGTTATTAATGTTTAAGCAATAAGACTTACAAACTCTTTTAATGGCAATGTTTCTTTCCAAATAGCTTTTGGTTATATACTTTATGTTAGTCATAAGACTTTTTACAAATAGAATAAGCCTTATATTACCTTACACAAAATGGCAAAAGAAAAGAGAAGGGTAAACAAGAAACCTATGTGTACAAACTCCAAAAGAGACATTGAGGGGTGGATTGCCTATAAAGTGGATAGGTATGAGCAACCAGGGTTCTGAGAAAAGGCTAGCACAGACTGTATGTATGATCTATGCATGGGAAAATAAGCACAAAAACAGTTAACAAAATTAATCTAGGTTGGATGTGATGGAACACACCTATAATCAATCCCAGCACTTAGGAAGTAAAGACAGCAGGATTAAAAAAAGAATGAGACCTTGGGTTAAGAAATAATTTTTTTTCCTAATCCCTAACCCCGATGGTGGTAGTGGCACCAGCACTTGAGAGGCAGAGGCAGGTGGATCTCTAGGAGGCCAGTTTGGTCTACAGAGATTTCCAGGACAGTCAAGGCTGTACAGAGAAACTTCCTTGAAAAAAATAAATAAGTCAGGCAGAGTGACACCTGCCCTTAATCCCAGCAGTAGGGAGGCAGAAGCAGAGACAGAGGCAGGTGAATCTGTGTCTTGAGGTCAGCCTGGTCTACATAGTGAGTTCCAGGACAGTCAGGAAAAGCCTTGTCTTAAAAAAGGCGGGGGGGGGGGGGGGGGCAATGAAATTTTAAAAATAAATGACTCTTTAGTAAGTCCTCTTCCCTAACAATTTCAAGTCTTTTTGTTTTCTGTAATTCCAAAATGAATCCTATGTCAAAAACAGAGAATAACAAGTCTAGATTCGCCTGGGGTGGTGGCGCACGCCTTTAATCCCAGCACTTGGGAGGCAGAGGCCAGCCTGGTCTACAGAGTTCCAGGACAGCCAGGGCTACACAGAGAAACCTTGTCTCGGGAAAAAAAAAAAAAAAAAAAGGTCTAGATTCTATTCCAGTTTCACACTAATTAGCTATGTAAAAAGGAATGAGTAACTTAACATTCCAAAAAAAAAACTTGTATAGGACAGTGAGCTTAGATAACTAAGATTCATCTTTAAACTAAATTCTATTGTCTGGGAAAATAGCTCAACACATTTTAAGGGAACAATTTCCAAACTAAAATCATTCTCCTAAGTTATTTTTAATAAACTCTTATAAAACTACCTGTATACTAAAAGTACTAGTCAGCTACCTGACCAAAGTAAAGGATCAGATTAACAAGCAAGTAAGTATACAATCAAGACTGGATGGATTCTTGTACCATACAAAGAAATAAAGTAGAAGACAGCTATTTAAGCAAGATGAACTGTTTCTAGCAAGGAGTAACCTATCCAATCTAGAATCTAGATTAATTTGAAAACACTTTTCTTTCTTTGTGAGAATTAAAGAGGGCATCTTAGAATAAGTTAGCTGTTATTAAACTAGGTAAAATATGGTATCCTTTAACTTTAAATAGAGTAGAAACAAGTTATTAGATTTGATATCTGCTATGGATGTGTTTAGTACATGAAATATTTTTGGTCTCTGTCCCTGTACCTTGTTATAAGCCGCCTAAAAGCTGTAGAAATCCCCAGGTGATGAGACTATTTTTTCTTACTCATAATGAGTTCTTTTAACTACTCCAGAGTTTATGCTAATGATTACTTTTGGCCCACAGACAGTCTGGGAAAAATTTCTGAAATGATTTTCCCAATAATTCATCCTATTCATCTATATCCTTTATAAGGCTAACAAAGCAAATACTATCCTGAGTTCTCTAAGGCATCCTAGGAAGTTCATGTAATAAATGGAAGAAGTGCCGGGCGGTGGTGGCGCACGCCTGTAATCCCAGCACTCTGGGAGGCAGAGGCAGGCGGATTTCTGAGTTCGAGGCCAGCCTGGACTACAGAGTGAGTTCCAGGACAGCTCGAGCTACACAGAGAAACCCTGCCTCGAAAAACAAAAAGATTGCTTTAAAAAAATAAATGGAAGAAGTTTATCAGTTAGTCAGAGGGGATATGGTGGCACAAGCCAGAAAATTCCACCTGAAAGAAGCATGATTGAAAACGCAAAGCCATCCTGGGCAAGTAAGATAGCCTCAATAAGTCAAACATATAAACAACATTTAAAGACACCCACAAACAGCCGGGCAGTGGTGGCGCACGCCTGTAATCCCTGCACTTGGGAGGCAGAGGCAGGCAGATTTCTGAGTTCGAGGTCAGCCTGGTCTATAGAGTGAGTTCCAGGACAGCCAGGGCTACACAGAGAAACCCTGTCTTGAGGGGGAAAAAAAGACACCACTAACAAGTCAGCTGATTCTATAACTCAATCATAATTATATTGTAGGCTATCCAATTGGTGACCACTACAAAATTGCCTAATGATTAAGAAAAAGAAAAAATCTGGTCAGAGATGTTTCATACTACAAATAGAAAAAAACTAAATGTGTTCTTTCCCGCTCTCTTGTTAACACAAACAGGAAAAAAGAAGAGAGAATAAGACAGAAAGAAAGAACAGAAAGGGGTGATGGGTATGCCTGTAATCCCTGAATTTGGTAGGTTGATTCCTAACACTCTGGAGAACTTACCCTATTTTGAAAAAAGCCAATTCCAATACCAATTAAGTCTTGAATGTTAATAAGCATAATTCATATCATGAACTATGGCCATTCTTATTATGAATTAGTATGTCCTGAATCAATCTCTTCATTTGCTATGTGTCTTCAGGAAAATTACATGTTTGCTTTGTTTTTACCAATTTCTCCACTCACTGTTTTATGATATGGAGCACTTGAGCCACCACCTACTCTCCAGTGCCCCTGTAACTGTAGGCAAGGATTCTGTCCAACTGAAAGAAGTTATATTCCAAGTGAGTAGTCATGAAACCAGGGTTCTTTTTCTCTGCCCAACCCACATTCATAACTTAAAGTTCTATCTATTTCAGATTTTTTCAGGCCAAGAATACTGAGGTCCAAATTTTTCTTAGTTCAGCTACCTTATAAATAGATCTTTACAATGGGAAGAAGCAGTATTCAAAGGAACTCTTCAAAACACAACATGAGGAAAAATTTAAGCCTCACAGTACCCTCAGAACAATAGAGATTTGGGCTACTCTCAACAAACAGCAGTAAGCTAAACCAATAAAACCAGATAACAGAAAGAACCAGGCAAACAACTAAGAGACTTCCTTCTGAGGTCAGAATAAACTTCAAAGACTGGGCTCAAAAACCATCCTTTATCTAATTAAACTGAGTCAGAACAAGGAACAATTTATGCCCTAGGGCATTGTTGAAAACACAGCAACCAACCAGCAATTAATGGAGCCTAGCAGGAGTTGTGATATCAAATGAGGCAGACAGCTTTCCCGAGAAATCAGTATGCAATACAGAAGCCCTAATCCTTTTTTCATCTCAGAATGACTGTGCTCATGCCCCTTCCTTACTCTGGAATACAATCATTTCACTTCGGTAATAAGAGTAATTTAAATTCAAGGGACAAGAAGTAGAAATAAATCTAAAGCACAACATTCATGATATTATGATTAAATTAAATATTTGGCAAAGTACTCTGTAAACTTTTAAGGTTTACCATCTATGCTAAGGTATCATTAACTACTTAGTAGAAAAGTAATACAAATTATTTTTAAAAAGTAAGATAAGTTCAAAGTTATTAAAATTAAAATATATAGACTCTCAACACTACAAAAGCCACCCTGAACAAAGATAGGGCATAGAAACGTTTTCACTTGTCTCTTTATAGTGTGACTTAAACCCAGGCCTTGTACAAGTGAGGGTAGTACTCTTACCACTGAGCCACACTCCACTCCACCCCAAGTCTTCACATTTTGTTTTCATTTGTGTACAACATGAGCAAAATAGAAGCAGACAGAAAGGCAGAGATGCAAGGGGGAAAGTACCTTTGTTGATGATGGAGGAGTAGGAAAATTAAGCCAGGCTGGAGCAAAGTCATGCTGCGCCATTTAGGTCCAGTCTCTCCAACTCAGTGAAACAAGGCTTCAACACCTCATGGCAAGTCCCTGTCACATAAAAATGGAAAAAAATTAGATCTGTAGTTTCTGGCCAAAATTATATCCTCATGTTGTATCTCTCTGAAATTACAATTGGCTGGGCATGGTGACACATGCCTGTAGAGTCCAGCACTCAAAGCCAGTCTAATCTATATAGCAAGCTCCAGAACAGCTGTGGCTAAGTAGTGAGAGATCCTGTCTCACAAGAAAAAAAACTAAATTACAATGACCAAATTGTAAGATTCCATTTGCAATTGCTAAATCATAATAGGAGGCCATTGTTTTAAACTAAGTTCCTGAAGTAGACTCCAACAGACCAAACTAAAATAAAAATGAAGTTTCCCAGCCAAGCAAAGAGGTGATACACACACCTTTGATTCCCAACAATTAATCTAGTCCTCGGGAGGCAGATACAGGCAGATATCTTGAGTTGCGAGGCATACCTAGTCTATAGAGCAAGTTCCAGGACAGCAAGCGCTACAGAGAAACACTATCTCAGGAGTGGAAAAAAATGAAGTTTCCCATACTAAAATTCCACATCACCAATCTGAAATTTACTTGTTGCCATCCCTCCCCCACATCCCTCCAAAAAGGGAAGAGAGGAAATTGCCAACCTTCTAAACAGACCAGTTTCAAACACCCTAGTAATGAAGTTCCTCTCCTACTTCATCCTTGCCCAAAAAGAAGTAACCGCTATGAACCAACTGGTTATCTACTGCTCTCTCCCTGATCTAACTTTTTCTTCTGTTTCCTTCTTCCTCTCATACACCTACAAAGCCTACTTAACAGCCCATCTAGACATGTTTTTCTTCTATAGAAAAGGGTTTCCCAATTTCTGAAAGAGCAAATAAGGCCCAGTAAGATCTTTAAATGTGTAAATTTTTCATTTCCCATAATGTTCTAGTTCTTAAAAAGATCAGTGGCAGCTGAATGTAGTGACTCACACCTGTAATTCCAGCACTTAGGAGACAGAGGCAGATCTCTGAGTTTGAGGCTAACCTAGTCTACATAGTGAGTTCCAGGACAGCCAAGACTAAATAGAAACCATCTAAAAAGGAGAAAAAAAGAAGCCGGACCCTTGTATAGTAGTTATGAATTTAAGATTGTACAGCCACTATTCATTTGGCAATCCTTGAAAAAGTTAAATACACAATTATCCTATTGTCCACAATTCAGTATGATCAAAGAACTGAAATATCATACTTAGCAATTTGTATACTAATGTTTGCAGCAGCACTTCAGAACTGTCAAAAGGTAGAATCTCAAATTTCCATGAACAGACAAAAGAATAAGCAAACTGTGGCACATAATGAAATGTTAGTCATTAAAAACTTAAATACCAGCCAGGCCGTGGTGGTGCATCCCTGTAATCCCAGCACTTGGGAGGCAGAGGTAGGCCATTTCTGAGTTCCAGGCCAGCCTGGTCTACAGAGTGAGTTCCAGGGCAGCCAGGGCTACACAGAGAAACCCTGTCTCGAAAAACCAACCAAAAAAAAAAAAAAAGCATATGGCATAAGCATAAACAAACTAACTAGCCAGGTGGCAGTGGTGATACACACCATGATAATGCCAAAATTTAGGAGGCAGAAGCAGAAAGATCTCTGACTTCAAAGCCAGCCTCATTTACAGAGAAGGATCCAGAACAAGAGGTATACAAACTGTCTTGAAAAACTAACAAAATAAACATGCTAACTAGAAAAAAGGCAAAAAACAAATTAAAAAAAAATTATCACATGACTCCAGCTATCTCTTAAGAAATAAATCTAGGGTTGGAGAGTCAGCCCCACTGACTGCTCTTCCAGAGGTCCACATGGTGGCTCACAACCATCTGTAATGGGATCCAATGCCCTCTTCTGGTGTGTTGAGAAACAGCTATATTTAAATTTAAAAAAAAAAAAAAAAAGAAAGAAAGAAAAGGATCAGCAGGAACCGGAAGGATGAAATGGAAAATGCTAAATACATAAAAGGTAAACACACTGTATTATTTCATGTTAATACCTCAAGTATGTAGAACTAAATTATCAATAAAAACAAACAACTTAGATGTTAAGTTTTACCTCAGTGAAAACAAGCAACAGGAACAATGTATAAGGGACTGGAGAGATGGCTCAGGGGTTAAGAGCACTAACTGCTCTTCCAGAGGTCCTGAGTTCAAATCCCAGCAACCACATAATGGCTCACAACCATCTGTAACAAGAGCTGATGCCCTCTTCTGGTGGGTCTGAAGACAGCTAACTGTACTTACATATAATAAATAAATCTTTAAAAAAAAAAAAAGAAACAATGTATTATAGCCATTGAATAAACTATCAATTTAGATATACATACATATGAGAATAACTTCCCTATACAATTTTAAGTACACCTCCATCCTAAAATTTATTACAACTCTGCATACAGCAGCCTCACAAAAAAAACCTTAATAAACAGATCACATAGCCCGGCGGTGGTGGCGCATGCCTGTAATCCCAGCACTTGGGAGGCAGAGAAAGGCGTTCGAGGCTAGCCTGGTCTACAGAGTAAGTTCCAGGACAACCAAGGCTACACACACAGAGAGAAACCCTGTCTCGAAAAACCAAAAAAGTAAAAAATAAATAGATCACAGTGAAATTCATTAGAAATGAGCAATTTGGTAATGTGTGTCACAGAATGGAATGCAATAAACAAAACCAAGCCTCTCCTTATTCTACCCCAAAAATGCGTAGCTTCTATATAAACACAAGAGACTTAGGCAGAAAAGATGATGCAGGGTTAAGGGTACTTATTGCCATCTCTGACTATGTAAATTCTAGAACCCATATGGTAGAACAGAGTTAAATTCTGGTCTGGAGGCGGGGTGGTGGTGGCGGCGCACACCTTGAATCCCAACACTTGGGAGGCAGAGGCAGGCAGATATCTGAGTTGGAGGCCAGCCTGGTCTACAAAGTGAGTTCCAGGACAGCCAGGACTATACAGAGAAACCCTGTCTCGAAAAAAAAGAAAAAAAAAAGGTCTGGAAAATCAACATGGCATGCAAGTCTCATATCCCCATGAAAAGCAATCAATCAAATTATTCACTTTAAGGAAAAAGTAAAATAACTAGCTCAAAAAAAGAAATCAAGAATGGCATGTTATAAGGCTGGAGAAATGGCTTGGTAGGCCTGCCGCCTAGTCTGATGAACTGAGTCCAATCCCCAGGCCCACAGAGTTAAAGCAGAGAACACCAGGTTGTGCTCCTCACATGCACTATCAAACACATGTGAGCAAACAAAACAAATGACTAATTTAAAAAATTAAAACCAAAAATCAGGCTACAAAAGAAAAAAATGTATTTATAAACTGGTCCAGCTGTGAAGTGTGTTCACATTTGACATGTGTGTGCATGCTCAGGCTCAGGTGTGTAGGTATATTTACATCATGGAGAATAAAAGTCTTTCTCAGCTATTCTCAATGTATTTACTGAGTTTGAACCTCAATCTCAAAAACTCAGGTCTACCAAGCCAGATTGCTCCTGGAATCCTCTCTCTACCAATGGGATTATAGGTGAACCTCCACAACCACTAATGAATCTGGTCGTTTTGGAATGAAATATGGGTTGGAATTCCATTGGTAGCTTCTCATTAGTTTATCCGGTGCATGATCTCCAGTTCTGCCACCTTGCCTTCAAGCTCAGATATTTTATCTTCTTGACTCATTCTATTCTATTCTACTCTATTCCATCCCACAATGCTTTTTTATTGACTTACAATGTTTTTCATTTCCAGAATTTCAGATCGTTTTTTCTCTAATATTTCAATCTCTTAAAAAAATAGTTCCATATCTTGTGCGGTCTTGTTTTCTTTTTTCTATTTTGTTATTTTCAATCAGAATCTTACTTTCTTCTTTCATCTCTCTGAATGTACTTTAAAAAATCATTCTTTTGCATTCTGTCTGGAATTTTATGAGGACTCACTCTTACTAGATGCCATTACTGTATGATTAAGTAATTTGGGGACAGAGATATGTTAGTTTCTAAATAGAAAGCATGTCACTGTGTTGACACTTATGCCTCTGGGGTTGTTTCAATGATTTTAAAGGTGATTTTAAAGGAGATTTTATCAGCTTTATTCTATCAGTTGACACATTTGCCCTCTTCAAATAGTACTTGGGTATGGCAAAGCTGAAGTACACAGTTCAATGAATAGTTCCCCACTTTGGGTTGCCTTTCCAGTCTCTTTACCACCCGATAGTAGAATATTAACTGTTGAGAACAGCAACAGCTCCTGGATATTACCACTATGTAAATATCGTACTTGCCAGTTAACAACAGTGGACCCTGTAACTTCAATAGCTGTTAAGAGTTTAAAGAAGCCAGGTGGTGGTGGTGGCGGCAATGGCGGCGGCGCGCACACCTGTAATCCCAGCATTCTAGGAGGCAGAGGCAGGCAGATATCTGAGTTCCAGGCCAGCCTGGTCTACAGAATGAGTTCCAGGACAGCCAGGGCTATCCAGAGAAACCCTGTCTCAAAAAAACAAAAAACAAAAACAAACAAACAAACAAAAAAAAAAAACAAATCCAGAAAACCAAAAGTTTAAACAATCAAAAATAATAAATGGAGCATACTGAGATTTTAGTAACTAAGATCAGGATTGAAAGGGAAGAAGAACGGAAAAGGATAAGTATAGAACTGATTTTGAAAAACTGTCAAGGTAGGTAAAGCAGTTAGAAAGGGCAAGCTGGGGATACCATTAAAGAGTGTTAAAGCTATGGGTGGTTGTAATTAAGAGATTAAAAGAGGAGGGAAGCTGGGCAGTGGTGGCACATGCTTTTTTTAATCCAGGCACTTGGGAGACTGAATGAGTCTCTAAGTTTGAGGCCCGCCTGGTATCAACACTGAAATCTGTCATACAGGAAAAAGAGTGGTTACCATTCTAAAGGACCTGGCACACACATAGCTTCTCACAATTGTCAGTAACTCCAATTTCAGGAACTCTGACTCCTTACACATACACAAGGTCACAGGCAGGCAGGCAAAAGATACACACATACACACACACAAACAAACATATATATATATATATATATTTTTTTTTTTTAAATCTTTAAAGTAGCCTAGAGCAACATATATATATACCTATGACCCTAGCAAAGTTCAACTCAAGGTTGTCTACAACTACTCTGCCAGTTCTTGAAGCCAGCCTGGATTGTGTGAGATCCTGTTTACTGAATGCTATATCAAGGGCTGGAGAGATGGCTCAGTGGTTAAGAGCACTGACTGCTCATCCTGAGTTCAAATCCCAGCAACCACATGGTGGCTCACAACCATCGTAAAGAGATCTGACGCCCTCTTCTGGTGCATCTAAAGACAGTTACAGTGTATACTTAGATATAATAATAAATAAATCTTTAGAATGAAGGGAACAGGGGCTGAGTAACCCCAGCTGACCAAACTGAGCAGAGGTCCTGAATTCAAGTTCCCATCAACCACATGATGGCTCACAACCATCAATACAACAGCTACAGTGTACTCATATATATAAAATAAGTAACTTTTTAAAAAAATGTTATACAAAAAAAAAAAAAACCCACCATGAATATGGAGCGTAACCTTTAAAAGCAAAGGAGAGGCAGGAGGATTCTATTGCTTGGCTAATTTTAAACAGTTTGGTCACAGAACAAAATAGGGTTCTTTTCCTGATATCAAACTCTGAGTATAGAAATAAGACCTCCTAGGTTTGTCACTTACCAGAATCATTCTGCAATTTACTTACAAATCATACAAGAAAATTATAAAACTGTTGCATTATTAAAGAATTGCACAAATACATGCCTAAATGTTCTTCCCTCCAAGAAACCATTTATTTAAAGTGGAAATATAATATATTCTGGAAACAGGGTGTCTTTAATACTTAATAGAGGGCAATACACAATATATTTACAATAGAAACACACACCTAAAAAAAATACTTTACAGGGCTGAAACATAGCTTAAGCTGGAAATACAGCTCAAGCTGAGTCAACATTTAACCTCAGTAGTATGCACAGATATATGAGATCTTGATTTCAACTAAAATTCACCAGGGAGGGAGGGACGGACAGACGGAGGGAGGGAGGGAGGGAGGGAGGGAGGGAGGGAGGGAGGGGGCAAAGTCTTATAAAGACTCATGTAGAGCTAAAACATGTCTACCACCAGTTAAGAGCACTTTATTAAGTACTCTTAATAGGACAGAGCATCCACACTGCGAAGCTGACAATTTGCAATTAATTCAGTACCAAAAAATATTAAGTTTCGGTTTTGAAAAAGTCATTTACAGCAGGCTGGCCTCAAACTAGCCAAGTAAGAATAACCTTGATAAGCTCCTGATCCTCCCTCCTGCCTCCTCTTCCCAAGTATTGAAACTACAAGTCTTCACCCACAAGGCCTGGTTATTTGGTGGATTAGTCTTAGATCTTAAGGCTTTGATGCATGCTCCCAAAACAATAGCATCGGAGCTACATCCCCAGTCCCTACAGAACATATACAAGTTTAAGACCGAAGTTTCACGAGCTTCCTCCTTTGATAGACTAAGAGGCCTTGAACTTGCAAGGAGAGTGTGAATGAAAGGTTTAGAGGAAAGACCGATAAGGGGGTAAAAAATCATAATCTCAAAAACAATTTAAAATTTAAGTACACAAATTTATTCTTACTGTGTTTCCTCGCAAACTGAAGCAGACTAAATCTTCAACAAATCAATCTACAGGGACTCTTTGTGTTTTAAGAAGTGGTAATGGGAGCCGGGCAGTGGTGGCACAAGCCTTTAATCCCAGCACTTGGGAGGCAAAGGCAGGCAGATTTCTGAGTTTGAGGCCAGCCTGGTCTACAGAGTGAGTTCCAGGACAGCCAATGCTACACAGAGAAACCCTGTCTCGAAAAAGAAAACAAAACAAAACAAAAAAGGTAGTAATGGTAAATTTTAAACTAGAATTGCACTGCAGTGTGAATTAATTGGGACAAATTTTAATTCAAATCCATTAATTTACTGAATGGCCAACAAATACAATTTGGACTAAGCAAAGAAAGATACAAGGCACAAAATAAGCAGTCAAGCCCCAACAAGCTAATGAATAATTGCAAAACTAGTCTGCAGTCACAGATCCCTTTTAAGTGTAACTTTTCCTCCCATGTATTTACTATTAGAAAAGTGCCAATGGGAGCTGGGCGTGGTGGCACACACCTTTAATCCCAGCACTTGGGAGGCAGAGGCAGGCGGATTTCTGAGTTCGAGGCCAGCCTGGTCTACAGAGTGAGTTCCAGGACAGCCAGGGCTACACAGAGAAACCCTGTCTCGAAAAACCAAAAAAAAAAAAAAAAAAAAAAAAAGTGCCAATGGGATACAGCATGGTCCCATGGTCTGTAATTTCAGCACTCGGAAAGCTAAAGTCAGGAGTGTTGCTGTAAGTTCATGGCCAGCCTAGGATACCTAGGATACAAGCAGCCTGAGAAAGCCAAAAAGTACAGCCAGGAATAGTATCACCTGTCTGTAACCTAAGCACTTGAGAAGGAAGCATGGGATTACAAACTCAAGGTCATTCACTGCTATACTGAGAATTGCAGGCCAACTTTAAGTGCCAACATTGAAAAGCTCCTATAAAAGGAAGGTATGATAAAGGGGGCAGAATTAGAATTATAGTCAAGTTAGTCTATCCCTGAACCACAGTCAATAAATGACAGAACTTGGAAAAATAGAACCCCAAGTATTTTATACACTTTAAAGGCTGCTTAAGGTCAAGACAGTGATACATCTATAATCTCAGCAAAGGAGGACCAATCTCTCAAACTTTCCCTAATTTACTAAAATATGCAATCTACTGCCTACTCTTTAGTCTTGAATCGGATTTTATAAACGTATAAAATTTTCTGCACTAAGCTATAATACAACCATAGTCTTAATATTGTTTTAAAATATCTTAGTGTTTATCCAAATAAAGAAAGTGGAAATATAGAAACCTTAGTGGGTAATTAGTTTATCCTTAATTTGTGTTTCTACACCTAACACTACTAGGCTCAGTAGTGGCACATGCCTTTAGTCCCAGCACTTGGGAGGCAGAGGCAGGCGAATTTCTGAGTTTGAGGCTAGCCTGGTCTACAGAGTGAGCTCTTGGACAGCCAGGGCTACACTGAGAAACCAACCCTGTCTTGAAAAACAAAACATTAAAAAAGGGGGGGGAGGGGAAGGGGAGAAAAGAAAAGAAAAGAAAAGAAAAGAAAAGAAAAGAAAAGAAAAGAAAAGAAAAGAAAAGAAAAGAAAAATCCTACAAATAGCTTAGTTCAATGATACACACACTAAATGTCTTTATGGCATATTATGATCAAAAACAACATTCTTGGAAAACTTAAAATTACCTTATGATATATAGAATTTCACTTCTTAGAACAAGATTTATATACTAGGATCAAAAGAAAGGAAGGAAGGAAGGAAGGAAGGAAGGAAGGAAGGAAGGAAGGAAGGAAGAAAGAAAGAAAGAAAACAAACTAAGTATTTGGAAGGTTTTACCTGAACTAGACTAAGATCAAAACATTTGCAGTCACTTTTACTCCCCACCTCACCTTTTTATTGGTGGGGAGGGGGGAGACATCTACAAAAGGAAGTCTTTCAAGTAGTTTTCACCTAATTCAGTTTCCACAATCATTTCAACACTCACCTACTACTTACTTGTCAAAGCTCTATCTTAGCATTTTTTTCAGAGCTCTGGTAAATCTCTAAAAGGGGTCTGTAACATTCCTTCTTATACAGCTCTAAAGCAAGTTACACAAAACTTTGAAATACCAAATAATTTAAACTTAAGTCATAATAATAATAATTAAAACAGTCACAGCTGGGCCAGATGGGGAAACAAAAACGATTGCTATGCAAGCTTGGAAACCCAAGTCTGATTTCCAGAAGCCACATAAAGGTGAAAGGAGAGAGCATACTTGTCCTCTTACCTTTATATAAAGGCAACATGCACACATTAAAAAACGTCAGCCTCCCTGTCAAAACCTCTGAGTTGGAAATTGTGTTTACCATTTTATTTCAAAGTGACAACAAAACACTTTGACTATCATTCTGTTAAAAACAAATTTCACTAGTCCCCAAGCACCTATAATAAAAATACAAGTACCAAATTTAAACCTCAAAAGAGAATAAAATAGTAATGATAGTGATCCTTTGACTTTCCATAATTTCACTCAATAAACAGTAAATAAGTGAAAAAAGACCCTTGCTCTCCAAGTTTACATGAGGACAGACAAAAAAATTTAAATGAGATGATTTAAGGCTTCTGATGAACTAGGACTGACTAAAAGAAATGAAAGAATAGAGAGTTGCCCACTACATGCAATAGTAAAGACAGAGTAAGTAGTAAGAGAAGGTCTATCATATCTGAGTTAAAACTCAACTAGCCAGGTGAAGTACTGAACAAAAACACAACTAGTTGAAAGGCAAGAGCAAGAGAATCCCTGGAGCGCAAGCGTTCCAAATTAGCACTCTCCCTGCAAAAAAAGGAAATTAGGGAGAGAAAAGTAGCAGAGAGAAGAGGATGGATGAGCTAAAGAAAACAACTGAAAAAGATGGGATGTGATCTCTTTGGGGTGAAGAACCCTTTCACGGGATTGAGTATCATAGATCCTGCCTATCAGATATTTACAATTCATAACAGTAGCAATACTAGCTATGAAATATCAACAAAATTTTATGGTTGGGGGTCACCGGAACCAGAAGAACTGAATTAAAAGGGTCCTAGAATTAGGAAGATTGACGGAGTCACTAGCCTTAGACAATAAGAAAACTGGTGTTTTCAAGGATAAGAAAGGTAGCTAGAGCCGGGTTTGGTGGCGCACGCCTGTAATCCCAGCACTTGGGAGGCAGAGGCAGGCGGATTTCTGAGTTCGAGGCCAACCTGGTCTACAGTGAGTTCCAGGACAGCCAGGACTACACAGAGAAACCCTGTCTCGAAAAACCAGAAAATAAAAGAAAGGTAGCTAGAAGCCAATGGGCACTAAGACCACAACACTGCAGAGGAAAAATAAGAAACAATATAGATTTTTACAACAGTATGTATAGTTTTAGTGTAAGACACTGAAGGCTTTTAAGCAGAAACTTTACCTTTTATTTGTTTTTAAATATGTGTCCACTACCGTGTTCACAGTTGGAGAGGATAGGTGATCCCCTGGAACTGGTATTGCAGGCAGTGTGATCAGCCCATGGTGGTTGCAACCAAACTTAAAGTCTTTTGCAAGAAATCCACACTCTTCACCTCTAAGTCATCTCTAGACCCCAATTACTACCACTTTGTTTTTCTTTTTTGGTTTTTTGAGATAGGGTTGGCCTCGAACTCAGAAATTCGCCTGCCTCTGCCTCCCAAGTGCTGGGATTACAGGCGTGCGCCACCACCGCCCGGCCCAATTACTACCACTTTTAAAGGATCATTGTACTCTGTAAGTAAGCTACACAGTACAAATGGCAAAAAAAAAAAAAAAAAAAAAAAAGAGGCTAGTGCAGTCCTTCAAATGAAAATAAGATGTACCTTGTACAATTGTAGAAAGGATTGGAATAGAAAGACTTGAGATCTGAGGTGGAACAAATAGAATTGCTAAGAGTCCATGGAGAATGGAAGCTAAAGGTGATTCCCAGGTGTTTGAGTTTGATAAGGTAGATCAGGAAAACATTAACTGAGATAAAATGAAGAGAAAAAAAGTAGTAATTATGACAGACCTCTTGCCTAGCATGCATTAAAATGCTTAAGAATCCCTTCCCACAGTCGGGCAGTGGTGGCACACGCCTGTAATCCTAGCACTCTGGGAGGCAGAGGCAGGCGGATTTCTGAGTTCGAGGCCAGCCTGGTCTACAGAGTGAGTTCCAGGACAGCCAGGGCTACACAGAGAAACCCTGTCTCGAAAAAACCAAATCCAAAAAACCAAAAAAAAAAAAAAAAAAAAAGAATCCCTTCCCACAGGGCTAGAGATGGCTCAAGGATTAAGAGCACTGACTGCTGAGTTCAAATTCCAGCAACCACATGGCCGCTCACAATCATCCTTAATGAAATCTGATGGCCTCTTGGGGGGTGTCTGAAGACATAACAGTGTATTTATGCATAATAAATAAATCTTTAAAAAAAAATTTTAAAAAGAATCCCTTCCCACAAAAGGCCATGGCTGTAATAATAGTAGTGTGCTTGTCTAGCCCAACCTCTAGTTCTACCAGGGGGGAAAAAAGGAAACCACTGCTCAGAGGTTGCCTTGAAGGTATGGAGTAACATCACAATTTTATATGTGGAGAGTTCAAGGAACAGTTATATAATATGAAAATCTGGACTGGACATTTAAGGTTATCTAAATAGGTCCAGGCCTGATGATCCATACCTGTAATCCCAGAACTCAAGAGGGAGATGGACTGCCACAAATTCAAGGTCAGTCTGATCAACTCAGATTTACAGGCCAATCAAATCTCAATAAAACAAACTGTGCATGAAAAAGTATCATTTAAAGCTACCACAGATTATCCAAGTAATCATACCCAAGTATGATCCAAAAGTATAATGCATTTATCTTAACAATTTTAAATGTGACGTACATAAATCAAATATCTGAAACACTACACACATTAAACCTACTGATCAAATTGGTCCCTTCATTTTATATTTACCTACATTCTCCAATTCACCCTCCCTCTTGGTCAATCCCATGGTACTCAACACCCTATTTTGAGTTGTCTGCGTTTGGTTTTGGTTTTTTTGAGGGTGGTTGTTGAGACAAGGTTTCACTGTGTAGCCAGTAGTCCTAACCTTGCTTTGTGGAGTAAGCAGACCTTTTTGACTCTGCTTCCATTGTTCTAAGATGGCCTAAGCTATCACCCACAATATTCCAAATTCTTAAAACTGTAGACCTCAAGCCCAAATGGTATCACCTAATTGAATGTAGGAGTGGTGAGAAACCTGACAACAGCAAAAGGATTAAAGTATTCTCAGTGCTTAGCAACCAAAAATAATAATCAAAACTTAATAAATCTGATGTTCTGAAGGTATTGATCCATACTATATCAGGCACTTTCACTGCACAGAACACTGCTTCAGGCAATGCTCTAAGTCCAACATTCACTTCATTCTGCCTGTGCTATAACAGGCTGCTAACACAAATGAAAACTAAATGTTGCCTTAAACACCTCAGATTCAAGACTATACTATGCTATCAAATGTAGTGCTTTAGACAAAAATTTCTGCTTTTAAACATAATGCTTAGCCCGGCGGTGGAGCACACCTTTGATCCCAGCACTTGGGAGGCAGAGGCAGACGGATTTCTGAGTTCAAGGCCAGCCTGGTCTACAGAGTGAGTTCCAGGACTGCCAGGACTACATAATGCTTTAATCACAGGAAACAGATTTGTTTCCAGATCACCATTCCTCAATCGGGTATCAAATATTTGGATTGTACTGTGTTAGAATATGACAGGGTTTCTCTGTGTAGCCCTGGCTGTCCTGGAACGCACTCTGTAGACCAGGCTGGCCTTGAACTCAGAAATCAGCCTGCCTCTGCCTACCAATAGAATATGATTTTTAAGAAACATTATTTAAGGGTCAGAGATAGGTCAATAAAGTTAAAGAGGGCTTGGCAGTGCTGCCACACGCCTTTAATCCCAGCACTCGGGAGGCAGAGGCAGGTGGATTTCTGAGTTAGAGGCCAGCCTGGTCTAGAAACCCTGTCTCAAAAGAACAAACAAAAAATAAATAAATAAAGTTAAAGAAGTCAATCCAGACTCTTTCCCAGGACCCATGGGAGGAGACAGCAATGGAAGTTATCTTCTGACCTCCTCATGCAGGCTGTGGCATTCACACCCACACACAATAAATGGATAGATAGATGGACTAATGATGGGTGGATAGGTAGGTAAGTTTTAAAAAAAAACAAACACACAACTTGAGTTGCTGACTTTAGTTACCTGGGGTTTTGTTTGTTTGCCTTAAATTGGAAGGTTTACTTATTTGCTTTTTGGTTGTTTCTATTGGTTGATGGTACTTTTTTTTTAAAGGTTTCACATACAACAAACTAGCCTGCAATTCACTACACATAGCTGAACTGATCACTGATCCCCTTGCCTCCTCCCAAGTGCCAAGATTACAAGAATGCACCACTATGGCTGCTGCTGATTTTTTTTTTTTTTTTTTTTTTTTTTTGAGACAGGGTTTCTCTGTGTAGTCCTGGCTGTCCTGGAACTCACTTTGTAGACCAGGCTGGCCTCAAACTCAGAAATCCGCCTGCCTCTGCCTCCCAAGTGCTGGGATTAAAGGCGAGCGCCACCACGGCCCAGCAGGCTGCTGCTGATTTTAATTGTTAAATTGTTTGCAGACTTTTCCAACAATTTCTGAATGGCTTTAAACATGCTTCTGCCAACATGTGGAAGTCCATGATCTGTGTGCTCAGATAAAAAGGAAGCCCTGAGGCCCCTTGCCAGGCGGTGGTGGCACACACCTATAATCCTAGCACATGGGAGGCAGAGGCAGGCAGATTTCTGAGTTCTAGGCCAGCCTGGTCTCCAGAGTGAGTTCCAGGACAGCCAGCTATACAGAGAAACCCTGGCTCAAAAGAAAAAAAAAACAGAAACCAAAAAAAAAAAAAAAAAAAAAAAAAAAAAAAAAAAATGCCGGGCGTTGGTGGCGCACGCCTTTAATCCCAGCACTTGGGAGGCAGAGGCAGGCGGATTTCTGAGTTCGAGGCCAGCCTGGTCTACCGAGTGAGTTCCAGGACAGCCGGAGCTACACAGAGAAACCCTGTCTCGAAAAACCAAAAAAAAAAAAAAAAAAAAAAAGAAAAAGAAAAAAAACAGGAACCCACTTTTGCCATGGTACTCATGACTACCTACTCACAAGTACTGAGATTATAGGGATTAAAGGTAGGTAGGTAGGTAGAGAGAGAGAAAGAAAGAGAAAGAGAACTTTAATGGAATGAAGACATTTTTAATTAAAAAACATGTTTGTGAGTATGAATCTGTACAAATGCATACACAGTTATATGTTTGTGCTGGTGTGTGAGCCTGTGTGAGGTATGCTAGAACAAGAACTCATGATCTCTCGAACAGCAAGCACCCTTAACCATATCTCTCTGGAGAGAGCCATCTCTCCAGCCCCAAACAATTTTTAAAGTATCTTTTAGTATAAAAATATAAAATTCAGCCATTACCCAGGCTTAATGTTGGTTTTTATCTTCAATTAGTGATACAGGAAAAGTGATGGGCTGGAGAGACCGCTCAGTGGTAAGAGCACACTGACTGCTCTCCCGAAGGTCATGAGTTCAAATCCCAGCAACCACATGGTGGCTCACAACCATCAGTAACAAGATCTGATGCCCTCTTCTGGAGTGTCTGAAGACAGCTACAGTGTACTTACATATAATAAACAAATAAATCTAAAAAAATAAAAATAAATAAAGTGATAACCACTTTTAATCATTTTTTAAAAACCATGTCATGCCAGGCCATGGAAGCGTGCGCCTTTAATCTGCACTCAGAAGCAGAGGCAAGCAGATCTGAAATCAAGGCTTGCCTTGTCTACAGTGAGTTCAAGGACAGCCAGGGTTATACAGAAAACCCTGTCTCAAAATAAATAAATAAGTATTTTTTTAAAAGTGAAAACTAATCAAGAAATTTTTTTAAGACACCAGATGAAATGGCTAGAGGTACACTGTCTTTGATCTCAGCACTGGGAAGGTAAAAGCAAGATAATCCCCAAGTTCCAAAACGGCCTTTTTTACGTACTGAGTTCCATGTCAACTCATACATGGGAACAAAGTGTAAAGGATGCTTTATATTCTAGATTGATAATACTTATGATTTCATACATTCAAACACATTATTATAAATTCCATTTGCCTTGCTTGTAAATATATATTATTTTGATCTAATATGAAAGAGGGTATTTTGCTTCAACAAAGAAAGATGGTTAATCCTATCAACTAAACTGGATTGAGAAAAGCCTAAGAGATTAATAAAACTGTGTGTGTGTCTAAGTGTGCACTTCCACAGAATTAAGGGAAGGGTCTACCCTAAATATAGGTGGTGTCCTAATGAAATCAGACAATTAGATGGGAGGAACAAGAAAAAAGCCAGTGAGGTTAGCTAGTGCAAACATTCTCTGCTTCCCTCTCTCCTTCCTACTTGCTAATGCTTTGAGAGCCACTCTGCTCTGCCCTTGCACCATGATGGACTGAAGATACAGGCTAAAATCTTTCCTTGAAATGGTTTCCTTGAGGAATACAAAACAAACATCACAACAAAAGACTAAAAGATAACTTTAAAAGACTTTCAAGGCGAAGGTATAGTTAAGTGTTGTATTCTTTCCCTGGATGCTCTATTTGTGTTGCCCTAGACTCTACCTGCAGCTCCAAAAATACATGAAGTATACCTAGGCTTGACAACATTTGCTTATTACCTAGAACTTTGAAGGTATACAAGCTCAGGGTTAGCCTGAACTATAGAGTTCTGATCTTCTAAAGAGGGAGGAAGAGGGGGAAAGGGGGGTAAGGGGGAAGAACAAGAAGGGAAAGAGGAGAAAAGAAATGGAGAAGGAAAGAGGAGGGACTGAGAGGGAGGGGGAGATAAAAGGAGGGAGAGGATTATTTCCAGAGATGTCCACCAAATCACAAAGTTCTAATAGACAGGAAAACTGGGATAAAAGCCGCCAGTCTACTGGCACAGAAATCACTTGGCAAAATTCAGTTCCAGTACCACCAAAAGAGAAATCGAGAGGGGAAAATAAAGTAAAAGAAAAAAACAAATTCAAAATCTGGTTTTGTCACCTAATCCCTTAGGTAAATTAAACTGTACACTGAATGTCTGTGTGACTCAAGACAGCTCAGAGGTTAAGAGCACTTACTGCTCTTGGAGAGGACTTTGGTTGGATTCCCAGAACCTACATGGTCCTGAATGATGATTGTCCACCTGCACCTGTATCACATTCACCTAGGGATATAAATTTCAGTTGCTACACAACATGAAAATCTTTTGAAGTTATCTTTTGAAGCAGAATAGCACTTTACTTTTCTCATTAATACCTTAAAAACTAACAGTAACCCTTAATATGGGTTCAAAAGAAAACACTACTTGTATAACCTTGTCGAAATGTTTGAAATCCATGTGCCTATATTTTCTCAAGTGTAAAGTATGAGTCAACAGGCCTTCCCACACAGGGTGTCCATGAGGACTACAACTTAAGGCTCAAAATAGTATAGAACATGGTATAAACACCAATAAACATTACTTAGTCGTTATTAGGATTCATTCATTGCTGAACATGATAGAATACTCTGTAATCTCAGCATTCACCAGTCTAAGGCAAAAAAAAACACAAAAGCTCAAGGCCAGCCTGGAATATATAGTAAGATCCTGTCTCAAAAATATCTAAAATAAAAAACTGTAGCCGGGTGGTGGTAGCGGTGGCACATGCCTTCAGTCCCAGCACTTGGAAGGCAGAGGCAGGTGGATCTCTGAGTTTGAAGCCAGCCTGGTCTACAAAGTGAGTTCCAGGACAGCCAGAGCTACACAGAGAACCCCTGTCTCAAAACAACAAAACTGTCTACAACAACAAAGTTTTAATGGGCAAATATGCCAAGTATAGTGAAATGTATCTGTGATCTCAGCAATAGAGGCTGAGGCAGGAGGATTTGTAAATTCCAGGCCAGATTAGGCTACAAAGCAAAGAATGGAGAAGGGGAGAGGGGAGAAAGGATGGGGAGAGGAGAAGGGGTAGGAGAGGACAGCTATGGCTATCTTTATTCTTAAATACTTAAATACTTCTCTGAAGATATACAAGCCCAATTAGTATACAAAAATATCCTATTAGTCATTAGAGAAAGTATATCAAAAACTTTACAAATGGACCACTAGCATCACAACTTCAGTTCCATGGGATCTGGTGCCTCTGTTCTCTAGCATGCACTGACACACACAAAAAAAAAATTAAAAAGCAGGGTATTTGTAGCCCTTTAATCTTGGCACTCGGGAGGCAGAGGGTGGGCCAAGAGATTTTGCTAAGAGAACTGGATGCTCTTCCAGAAAACCTGGATTCTCAGTTCCTAGTATCCACATGGCAGTTCACCTGTGACAGTAATTCCAGTTCCAAAGAATTCATTCAATGCCCTCTTCTCATTAGACACAAATGTGGTACACTTAGAAATATGCAGGCAGAGCCGGGCGTGGTGGCGCACGCCTTTAATCCCAGCACTTGGGAGGCAGAGGCAGGGGGATTTCTGAGTTCGAGGCCAGCCTGGTCTACAGAGTGAGTTCCAGGACAGCCAGGGCTATACAGAGAAACCCTGTCTCGAAAAACCAAAAAAAAAAAAAAAAAAAGAAATATGCAGGCAAAACACATACATAAAAAAAAATTTTACTATGCTAACTGAAAGACCAGTGAAAAGCAAAAACAAACAGAGGTGAGGTTATAGCTCAGCACTTGTCTCAAATATGATTAAAGTTCATCCTTGGGGGTTGGAGAGATGGCTCAGTGGTTAAGAGCACCTACTGCTCGCCAGGCATTGGTGGCGCACGCCTTTAATCCCAGCACTTGGGAGACAGAGGCAGGCAGATTTCTGAGTTCGAGGCCAGCCTGGTCTACAGAGTGAGTTCCAGGACAGCAGGAGCTACAAAGAAACCCTGTCTCAAAAAAACAAAAAAAAAAAAAAAAAAAAAAAAAAAAAGAGCACCAACTGCTCTTCCAGAGGTCCTGAGTTCAAATCCCAGCAACCACATGGTGGCTCATAACCATCTGTAATTGGATCCGATGCCCTCTTCTGGTGTGTCTGAAGAGAGCTACAGTGCACTCATATAAATAAAATAATTAAAAAAAGAGTTCCTTTAATATGGACCCTAAAAAAGAAAAATAACAAAATACCTTACCTCCACATGTCATCCAGCAGCTGGAAAGTTACTAAGCCTATTGAGCATATATAAATACAGAATAAGACCTGCTCTAGGAGCCACAAGTTGACTGTGGTCCTAGCTGTTATTGACAGGTATTTAGTGAAAAACCTATAGGGAGCCAACACATCAGCTACATTTTTTTTCTTTAAAAAAAAAAATGTATATATATATATATACACACACACACACATGTATATATATATATGGCTCTCTTCGCAGCTCGCAGAGGCAAAAAAATATATTTTTTTTAAAGATTTATTTTTTATTATATCTAGGTACATTGTTGCTGTCTTCAGGCGCACCAGAAGAGGGAGTTTGATCTCTTTTACGGATGGTTGTGAGCCACCATGTGGCTGCTAGGATTTGAACTCAGGGCCTTCGAAAGAGAAGCGTTCTTAACTGCTGAGCCATCTCTCCAGCCCATTTATTTATTATTATTTATACACTGTAGCTGTCTTCATACACACACTAGAAGAGGGCGTCAGATCCCACTATGTGGTTGCTGGGACTTGAACTCAGGATCTTTCAGAACAGTCAAGTGTTCTTAACCGCTGAGCCATCTCTCCAGCCCTAAGCTTTCTTGATAATGTGTTTTGGGAATGTTTCTGAGACATTTTACAGAATAGGATGAAAAGCAAACAAGTAAGCTGCTTCCTTAAAGGGGAAAAAAAATTCTAGCATAGCAATCAAACTTTGAAATGAGAAAGCAAAGTTGTATGTCTTAAGTAAAAAATACAATTTCAGATTGGCATGAATGGAATCCAGGGAATACTATTAACAAAAACAAGAAATAGAAAGAATAGCTTAGGATAATGTAATAAAAAAACCACTGTCAAACACTTTGACATATAAACTGAATTAAGTAGATTCTCTTACTATTATATATATTTACATACAACTTCACAATTAACATCATTTCCATCAGTTTAATGAAAAGAAAATTTAAGTTTTAAGGCAAAGAAAATTAGGGTAAATACACAATATCGCCCGGCGGTGGTGGGGCACACCTGTAACCCCAGCACTTGGGAGGCAGAGGCAGTCGGATTTCTGAGTTCGAGGCCAGCCTGGTCTACAGAGTGAGTTACAGGACAGCCAGGGCTACACTGAGAAACCCTGTCTCGAAAAAACAAAAACAAAAACAAAAAACACAATATCACATTTCCTTTTTCTAGATACCTCATATTTTCAAAAATTACCCTTTTCTTACAGCATACCTGCATCTAAACTATTATATCAAAGTCTCATCAAGGCCTATGACGGAGCTTCCCAGGTAGTCACTTGCTGCAGAACCTAATGACCTTGATGGCAGAGATACACATATTGGAAAGAACCAAATTGCTGAGAGCTGTCCCGATTTTCGCATGAATATAGATGTGCAGACAGCTATACCCAAACACACACACACACACACACACACACACACACAGAGTCTTGTATTATAAGTGACAGAGACAAGACCAACTACAGTGGTGTGCACCTGTATGTAATTCCTGAGGAGGCAGAAGCAAGAGGATCTCACCAGCAGCTTTAAAAACAAAAATCTATGTATGTAGTAATTTCAGCCCAAAAGCAGAAAAAAAAAGCACTAATATTTAGATCCACATCTGTAAAAAAAACTATATGGTTGAAAACCACATTTGAATTTGTAACTAAAAGCAAAGATCACCCAAATAGTTATCAACAAATAGCAAAACTAAACAGCAGCTTCTCCAACCTCTATAGTATAATCAGAGCTAACACAAGAGGAACTATATACAGGAAATAATACCAAGGAAAATGTTTAACTAGAAGGACAGTATAAATAATGACTAAGGGTACTGACGGGGTTGGTTCTACACTTTGTCTAGCACAGATTAGTAAATGAGTTTAAAGCACAGTAATGAAGAGTGCAGACTGAGCTGAGGGTACTCAGGGTGAGAGCTTGTCTAGCATGAAAGCACATCCTCCATACAAAATAAAACAAAAACCATCAGGGGTATTAAGAGTATGGGCAGTCAGATCTAATTCTAAACAAGCAACTCTTTCTCACACCACTAATTACACTACTCTCATAGTATTAAGAATGGATATCACGAAAAGGAGCAAAACATGACACCATAATCTATAACTCCTAGTTATTGTAATTCTGGAAAACCTCATTTAGGACAAGAGTAAGAGGAACTAGAAGTGTGAAAGGGAGGGGTTTTTTTTTTTTTGAGGGGTCTCCTCTGCCCCCCATTTTTTGAGCTTGACTGCTCTGAAACTGTAGACTAGACCTGCCTGTCTCTTGAATGCTGGGATAAAAGGCTCATACTACCACTCAGGACCCACTTTAATTTCTTTCTCACATTAAAGATACACACTTTTATACAAATAACTTCAAAAGCCAAATAATAGAATACAGGCTCTCCCAAATGATAGACGAATCTCATCCTCATCAATTTTTACATACAATTTTTACAAAAAAAAAAAAAACAATTAAAATATTGTACACTTGTCCTGGGATGGCACCATACTGGTAAATTTCAGTCTATTTAAGTCAGAAGTACCCTATGTTCCAGGCTAACCTCAATACATAACTTATGTCTCAATATGTTTTAATTTTTAAGAACTACTAAAGATCTTTCAACACAGAAAACATATAATTCAGTCTGTTAGAATATAGAGAACTGAACTCCAACTTTAGAGCAGAAAATAGAATGTTAAACATGACTACCCAAATACTAACTTTCAGGCTATCACTTCTTTTGATTTAAGGAAACTACCATAATTCAACAGGTTAGCAAAACTGTTTAGAAATAAACAATTTACTGAAGTTATAAAGCCTTGGAAAAGTGTTGAAAAATTACAATTTTCTACCTTAGAAAAGGTATTAAACTAAATGCAGCTATCTCTTTACTAATAGTTGGATTAAAAAAAAAAAAAAAAAAAAAACTCCAGAATGCCCCCAACACACTGAAAAATTAAATGAAATAACTAATATCAAATAAAAACCAGTCCAGGTTGAAGAACTGGCCCAGTGGTTAAAAGCACATACTGTTGTTGCAGATGACTGGAGTTTGACTCCAGGCACCCACATCAGGCAGCTGACAACTGCTTTAAACTTCCAACTCCATGTGATCTAATACCCCTCCAACCTCCCCCTCAAGTAAGTAATAATTAATATATATATATATATATACACATATATACATATATATATATATATACAATAAAGAGAATTACTAATCCTACATTTGTTAAAAGAATTAACTACAGCAAATACTATCCAAAACTTAAAAATTATGAACTTAAGCCAGCAGGAGGAATAGAGGTTTTATATATACATATATACATATACATACATATACATACATATACATATATATATGTATATATATAAATAAAATTAATTTATAATTTTTTATGCTCTTCCAGAGGTCCTGAATTAAATTCCCAGCAACCACATAGTGGCTCACAACCATCCGTGATAGAATCTGATGCCTTCTTCTGGTGTGTCTGAAGACAGCAACAGTGTACTCATATTAACTAAATAATTAATTCTTTAAAAAAGATTAAGTCAACTTGCTCAGTTCTTGTTTTTCCCAATAATCTCTAACTGAAGAGTGTGGAATACAAACTGCTTCAATAAATTGTTTCAAAAACTTGTAAGTAATGGATTAAAACATGAAATAGTTGTGCCTCAAAACAAGCTATTTAAAAGCCAGGCGTGGTGGCGCACGCCCTTAATCCCAGAACTTGGGAGGCAGAGGCAGGCAGATTTCTGAGTTCGAGGCCAGCCCGGTCTACAGAGTGAGTTCCAGGACAGCCAGGTCTACACAGAGAAACCCTGTCTCGGGGAAAAAAAAAAAAAAAAACACAAACACAAACACACACACACACAAAAACAAGCTATTTAAGCCGGGCGGTAATGGCGCATGCCTGTAATCCCAGCACTCTGGGAGGCAGAGGCAGGCGGATTTCTGAGTTCGAGGCCAGCCTGGTGTACAGAGTGAGTTCCAGGACAGCCAGAGTGATACAGAGAATCCCTGTCTCGGAAAAAACCAAATCAAAAAAAAAAAAAAAAAAAAAAAAGCTATTTAAGCCTTAAATTTAAGATATCACATTTAAAGCCAAACTTGCATTATTTTGTTATACAACCTCTAAATTGTGTTGAGTAATGCAGTCTAAACTCAGAAAATAAACTAGGAATCAAGACAATAACATTTACAATGTAAGACCAACCAGACGAGAATATGTAGGGTTTTTCTACGTTTCTACTATTCTATTCATAAAGCATAATGTGATTACTGACCAGATGCATTTATGTTTTTTTCAACCTAAAAAAATACAAAAACTTTTAGTAAGACTGTAATGCCTGAAACATTTGTAAGCCTTAAAATCTTCTCCATTTCAATTAACTATATAGCTAAATGGTTGGATATTTTCAGACTATCCAGAAATTTAATCAAAAGCAATTTTTTCAAGGAACTGAAAGGTTTCCAAAAATAACACTGGATCAATTTGATTCTTATTACAGATTACAAATGAACATCTAATTTGCTCACCATAGAAGTACTTACAAATTCCAAAAGGACTGCACAGGAAGGTGTTGATTTTTTCTCTATAAGCTTTATGTTTTCCAGTTTGTTTTTTTATTTTGTATCCTCTGAAATATCCAAGTTCTTTGAAGATACTTAACCTATGACTATTTGACATAGAGTTACTTGAAGTCAGCTACCCATATTTATTTTGAAGTTTTCATATGGCTAGATCCAGAATTAGCCAAGTTCCTTGGATTCAAGAGCAAGGTCTTCTTTACTATTCCATGTATTTGTCACTGTTGTACTTATCCACTCCAGATGAAATATCCAATTTATGTGCCAAAAAGCAGAAACAAAAAGAAAAATTTCACATCTGAAGATTACTTCTAACCCCCAGCGTGTATAGACAAATAACTATCTCAATACTACCATGCTGGTGTGAAACTGGAACATCTTAGATTCCCAAGGAAATAAAAGATAAAAAGAAAAAAACTCTGTATTCTTTCAATGTCTTCATTTAGAAAAGCTGTCCCATTGTAATATGAAAAAGCTGAAGTCAAAAATTACTAAAACTTTTAATAAAGGTAAAAAGAACTGCCACAAAACTTCAGCAATATTTAAACAGTAATTTGAAACTGCAGAAACTACTTGGTACACAAATCAAACATATCTTACAGTTTTGGCTGAAGAACACCAACAGGAGAGGGGGGAAGAGACAAAAATAACACCAGACGAAATACTTTAACCACTTATATAATCCGTTTGAACCAAAATACTGAAGAAATGGCTGGGTCTTTTAGTAGCTCGTTGAATTTGTTCACTACTATCAATTCACTTCAGAGATGATTCTTGTCAGTTTTAATAAACTTCTGGGGCAAAATTGCCCAAAACAAAAACAAAACTGTAATTCCAAAATGGCCACTTGAAATATCCGGGGCCTTTTAAACAAAACCTAGATGATGATCTTCATATCTGCCAAATTCAATCACCTGTAAAAGTTGTATTAAAAAAAAAAAAAAGCTTAAGTCAGTTTTTATTTTCAAATCAAAGTGAACCCCTACTTTGAAAAAAAATTAACCTCTGGAAAAAAAATTTTATCCGCATAGTCCTAAAATGAGAGCTGGGAAAAAGTCGTTTCCTAGCACTGGATGAAAGTCTCTGAATGAAGGGGAGAAAACTGTGGGTGCCGGTATCACTGAGGACGAGTTCCGGTTTGGTCTGGGAACCGGGTGCAGGTAGAATACTGGAGGATGCATGTGCCAAACTCAAAACTTTGAGCAAATACTAAACTATGAGATTGGCACAAGGTCTTACCATTGATCTCCCCTAATTCTATCCCATGTGCCAAAGGAAAACAAATGGACAGGTGGTGCTGCCACGGAGCGTTAGTAAGCCCAACTCCGAGAAAGAGAGGCAAAGGGAGAATGACGCTCCTTCCAAAAAGCAATCTCCGAGAGAAAGGAGCGGCTGCATTTCACCCACTGAGGCTGAGTGGGAAGGTGAGAGGGGAGCGTGGCGAGGAGAGTGGCTGGGATTCGCCCGAGGGTGACTTCCCAGCCTCCGAGAGCAGCGGTGGGCTAAAGGTGTACGCTCCCATTTCCTTGAATTGAGCAAACAGGTTTCGGCCCAAACTCAAGCTGGGGGAGGTGCGGGACGCGACTGTCCACCCCGTTAAGGACGGTGTTCTCCCCCGAAAGCATAACAGGTCCCGTCGGACTCGGAGCCGACGCGACTTCGGAGCGCAGGTAGCGCTCGCCTCGGCAAGCAACAACCCCGGCAACTGCCACGGAGCCGGGCGCGGCGGGGAGGGCGAAGCGCTGCCGAGCGCACGGCGGAAGGCCACGGCTCGGCCGCGGCTCCCCCGGCCCCGGGCCGGCTCGGCGGTGCCCAGGAAGGCGCGTGCCGGGGCCTGAGGCAGCCCGCCGCCGCGGGCGCCCCTGCCGTTCCCGGCCTCCGCCGAGTACCCCCCCACGGCCGCCGAGGCCCGCCGCCCACCTGGCCCCGCAGCCGCCGCCTCCGCTCCGCCGGGCTGAGTCAACGCCGAGGGCGGGCGCCCCGCGCCTCACGCCGCCCCCCGGCCGCCCGCAGCCTCACGCCTCGCGCCACCAACGCCGCTCCCGACCCCTCAAGCCCCAACGCCGACACGGGCACCCCCCTGGTCCCCGGGACTCCCGTACGGGGCCCAGGGGACTGCGTTACCTTCTGCCCCACCAGAGGTGCCCCTGGCCTGGGGGTGCCGCTGCGCTCGATCCCGGGAGGAGGTTTTCGGTACTTTGAATAATCCCCTTTTGCCGCTTTTCCCTCCCCCACAACCAGTCTCAGTCCCAAAATGGCGCCGACCCGATCCGCAATGTTCTGGGCCAAGTCTCGCGAGATTGTGGAAGGTGGCGAGGCGGGGAAGGAACCGGAGAGGTTGAGAAGTAAGAGAAGGAAGGCGGGGCGAGGGGGAAAGAGGAGGAAGAAAGGGTGTGGAAGCAGCCGTGCAAACGAACCCACTGGGCGGGGCGGTAGGAGGAGAGCCTCCACCACAGAACCTTCTGGCCCAAGTAACCGCTCACGCCCCGGTCAGAGAAGCTCCGCCCTCTACGTCGGCGCCTGGGGGAGGGGAAGGGGGCGGGGCTAGTGCGGAGGCGGGGCTTTGAGGAGGACCCGGAGACTGGGCCGCGCGCGGGGTTGCTTGGGGGGGAGGGGGGCGGAGGCTCGGCGCGGTGACGTCAGGAGCAGCTGGAGCCGGGGATTACCCCCTGCTGCTGACGTGAGGACGGTGAACAATCCGGAACGTTCGGTGGAAGGGGGAATTCCCGGCCGTTCCCTGAGGAGCGCCTCTTTGCAGCCGCGGGCCCTCCCCGAGCTCGGGACGGTGGGGTGGAGAGCACGAGCGCGGGCTGGCTGGCGGGCGGGCTGGCGGACAGGTGGGCTCGCAGGGCGCGCGGCGCTCCTGACTCTGCCGGGCCGCGAAGCCCGGAACGGCCGGCGGCGAGCGCCGTTCGGCTCGGCCCGAAGCTGCGGTGGCTCGCAGGCCGCTCGGCGCGGGCTCCGAGCGCTACGTGGGCGGGGCCGGCCCTGCCTGAGTGATTGGGCGCCGCGGCCGCGCGCCACGCGGAGCGTGCGGGACGTTAACACGCGGAAGCCGGGTTAGGGAGGCGCGCGAGGCTCGGCTGCAGCCTCGGCTCCCCCGGAGTGCATCGCGCTAGTGATTCGTTTTTCTAATAGCGCCAAAGGAGATGGATTATCTCATCGGCGCTGTCCCGGGAATCCGCGTAGCACAACCGATTGTCTTTTAAATAAGTGTTACGGTATTCACTTTCCCTACGTGTCGCCAAAGGTTCACTCTGAAGATTTCATTCCAAGAGGAAAAAAAATACAAGGAACGACGGGTTTGTGTCCTAAAGAGGGAAAATAAATATTTGCCTCTACCTGCTACCGAACCACTGGAGCGTCATTTTCTAGAAACTTTACATGCTTTATAGGGTTTGTAGATAAGTTCGCACTGCAGTGTAAACTCACCTTAATGTATAACTCCGCCTTTACCCATCTTGCCCCCAGGGTACAAATGGAAAGGGCTTAAAACTAAAGGCTGCTTTTTCTAAATCTTCCAATGTCTAAGATGCGTTTTCCTTGTTTTTTACATAAGATGGTTTCATATTTAGAAGTGTTCGTTACTCCCTGGACCTTGTCTACTCAACCTACCAGGCTTAAACTTCCGTTTGTTTTAGGTGGACTTGTACATGGGAATGGGGGGGGGGAGGTGCGGAAGAGGCGAGGATTCTCGTTACCTCGTAGATAACCTTGCACTCCTGATCCTCCTGCTGGGATCACAACCGCGCCCCACCACGCCTAGCTCTGCTTTAGGTCTTAATCCACCACACCAGCCTTAGGTCCTTAAAAATAACGTATATTTAAAGAGAACCTGGGTTGCTTTTGATTTTAGCTAGGATCTCAGCTATGTAGCCCACTCTGGCCTGGAGTTCTTATCCCTTAAAAGCCACACCGCCTGGTTTCTATTTCTAAGAATTGATATCAAACTGGGCAGAACAAGAAAAGGGGAAAATTTATGAGGACATGAGAAGAAAAGGAAGCCCCTTTCACCAAGAGTCAGGAATTTAATACGATGAACAACACCTGCCACGAAGGGCAGTTTTTATAGAAAACTATTCCAAGAAAGTTAAAATATCCCGTAGTCGTGGCTTACACCTGTAATCCCAGCACTCTATGAGTTCAGATTAGCCTGGGTAACATAGCAAAACTCCAGGCTAGTCAGGGCTACAAATGAGACCCTGCCTCAGATTTAAAAGAAGAATGTTAAAACAGCAATGAACTGAGAATAGGTAAGAACATGTAACCTTCAAAATGGTCTTACTCCTTCCTTTCCCAAATATTTTCTAGAAATTTGAAACAAACAGAAACAACATTCTAACTTCTCTCTCTCTCTCTCTCTCTCTCTCTTTTTTTTAAAAGATTTATTTATTTATTATATGTAAATACACTGTAGCTGTCTTCAGACACTCCAGAAGAGGGAGTCAGATCTTGTTATGGATGGTTGTGAGCCACCATGTGGTTGCTGGGATTTGAACTCAGGACCTTCGGAAGAGCAGTTGGTGCTCTTAACCCGCTGAGCCATCTCTCCAGCCCCTTTTTTTGGTTTTTCGAGACAGGGTTTCTCTGTGTAGTTCCGGCTGACCTGGAACTCACCCTGTAGACCAGGCTGGCCTCGAACTCAGAAATCCACCTGCCTCTGCCTCCCAAGTGCTGGGATTACAGGCATGTGCCACCACCGCCCGGCCATTCTAACTTCTCTTAATCCTAGTGATTTAGGGTTTGGCTGGTGGGAGTGGGGTCCAAGACAGGGTTTCTCTGTGTAACCTTGGCTGTCCTGGAACTTAACCCTGTAGACCAAGCTGGCTTCCAACTCAAGAGATCCTCCTGCCTCTGCCTCCCCTAGTGCTGGGATTAGAGTGGAGCACTGCCTAGCTGGGTTTTAACTTTTTCAACTGTTAATTGCTTAGTATATCTCAAGAACCACCCTGTGATCTTACTTCAGTTCTGTAGCAAGCCTTTAAAGTTAACTTCAAAGCACACCAAAATCTTAATATAGATAGTGTAAAGACAAGTGTGCCGGACCTGAAAAGCCTGCATGCTCCTGCATGTGGTGGTCTTTCACTGAGCCCCTCGTTTTACCCACTGGAGCAAGCAAATAAGTCTATGCCTTGAAAAACAACAAGTCTCCCTAATTCTGCTTCACACTGGCTTGCCCTGGAATTCTTTCTGTAGTGAAGTCAAAGTCCCCAGTTTCCTGAAAAGGAGTCTCTGACAACAGCTCCCCTGGCTGCTGAGTTCTACAGTGCCAGCGGTGGCCATGTCTCAGTCAGCTTATCCCTGTATCACGAACAGAACCAGAAAGAGAACAGTCTTAATGGGCCAGGTTTGATGGAGTGCATACTGTGACATCCTGGAACTCGAGACCACAGACCCTGTTTCAAAAAGCCCAAGGGCAGGCGAGTTGCAAACCTTTCAGGGGAAACAAAGTACTTCCAGACCTCAGAGTAAGGGAGGATCTTCACAATACTCTACACACCGGCCAAGCATGTTACTTGTGTAATCACAGAAAAACCAAGTGAAATACAAGGACCTGTTAACAGTTCACAAGATTGCCCATTATTTTCTTTTCCTCAGTTAAGGAAGTCTACACGAGGCACATCAACTAATAGATTACAAGTGAACACAACATTGTACCTTCTGGGGGAAGAGATCTCTCTCACTTCTGTAACCAAGCCCTCTGTAAGATTTTTCTCTTTTGTTTACAAGAAATTTTAAATTAGTACTTACAGTAACTTAAGATATAGTAGACATATACATCAACTGATGCAGCCCAAATACACAATGCTGTATAAGCTAAGATTTTTCTCCCCAAATTAGATAAGAGTGAAAACTGGGGATCTGAAAAGTCCACCAACTGAAAACGTATTCACACGCAAGACCCTGCTACTGAAACTCTCTAGAGCCACAGAAATGGGTTTGTTTTCTCCTCCAAGTACAGATTTAAAAGGCAGAATTTTGAAAGTCAAGCAAAGCCAAAGTTTATTCAAAAAGGACAATTTTATTAGGGTTTAAAAGAAAAAGCTGCTGCGCTGGGTAGTGTTGGCTCATGCCTTTAATCTCAGCACTCAGGAGGCAGAGGCAGGCAGATTTCTGAGTTCGAGGCCAGCCTGGTCTACAGAGTGAGTTCTAGGACAGCCAGAGCTACAGAGAAACCGTGTCTCGAAAAACCAAAAGAAAGAGAGAGAGAGAAGAAAGAAAAGAGAAAAGAAAAAAGTTGCAGGCAGGTAAGCTGTCAATCTCAGCAGTGCCCAGATGTGAAGGAACTAATAAGGAGAAAGACTTTGACTTAAGACATCATGGAGGTCAGACACATAGTGAACAAGAAAATAGAGAAAGATTTAGAATGCTTAGAACCAGGAAAAAAAAAAAAAAAAGGAAAAGCTCCAGGGGCTAGGGATTCTGGGAAGTAAAAGGGCACTCATATTTCATTAAAGGAAAATTTTCCCACCTTTTTGTTGTTGTTGTTGTTGTTTTGTTTTTTGTTTTTTTCGAGACAGGGTTTCTCTGTGTAGCCCCGGCTGTCCTGGAACTCACTATGAAGACCAGGATGGCCTCAAACTCAGAAATCTGCCTGCCTCTGCCTCCCAAGTGCTGGGATTAAAGGCACTCGCCACCACCGCCCGACTCCCACCATCTTTCTTGAGGGGAGTGAGACAGTTTTTTTGGTTTGGTTTGGTTTGGTTTGGTTTGATTTTTTTTAGTTTGGTTTGGTTTGGTTTGCTTAGGTTTGGTTTTGAGACAGGGTTTCTCTTTAACAGCTCTGGATGTCCTAGAAATCCCTTTCAGGCTAACCTGAAACTCACAGAGATCTGCCTGCCTCTGCCCGCAGAGTGCTGGGATTAAAGGTATGCAGCACTACCACCTACTCCAGAACCTTCCCTCTTGACCACAAAGAAACAAGTATTCTCATAATGGGCCTTTATAGTCACTATGTCAGTATGTTCTTCCAACCTCACAAAAAATAATAAGTAATAATTTGAATAGTCATCACAGCAGAACTTTTGCTTTATACATGTGTTGTGCGTATATTTAAATATATAAAGTACATATCTGAATATACTATTTTATAATTAATATTTAAAACTTAATTTCCACACTGGTAAGATGGCTCAGAGGGTAAAGGCGTTTACAGCCAAACTGACTTCGATCCCTGAAGTCCATATTGTGGAAGAAGAGGACCCGCCTCCTACAAGTTGTCTCCTAACCAAAACACAAACTCACTCATGAATACGCGTGCAAATGCATAATAAACAAGTAAAACAACTAAACTGCCCCCAAGGTGTGCAACAAATGGCAGGGGTAAAGTACATATTTGAAATAAAATACTTATGTGGGAAACCTTTAAAAATTGTTTTGTGCTGGGCAGTGGTGGCGCACGCCTTTAATCCCAGCACTTGGGAGGTAGAAGCAGGTGGATTTCTGAGTTCGAGGCCAGCCTGTCTACAGAATGAGTTCCAGGACAGCCAGGGCTATACAGAGAAACCCTGTTTCAAAAAACCAATAATAATAATAATAATAATAATAATAATAATAATAATAATTGTTTTGAAATATGGTATTCCTCTTCTGTGTTCTC
Source organism: Apodemus agrarius (assembly GCA_964023405.1). Classification (NCBI taxonomy): domain Eukaryota; kingdom Metazoa; phylum Chordata; class Mammalia; order Rodentia; family Muridae; genus Apodemus; species Apodemus agrarius. Next base: position 44,928,671 of record OZ030020.1, on the reverse strand, counting down.
ATTAGAAAGCCCTATCTACTTCCACATGTGATCTTAAAAAAAAAAAAAAAAAAAAAAAAGGTGGATCCTAGAAAGTAGACCTTCACAAGAGCAGTAAAGGATCTTAACCCCTCTGAGCTCTCTCCAGCTCCTAACTGCTGTCTTTACCAACCGGACTCAGAGATCCTGAAAAGCAGTGTTAACTTCTCTCTGCTTATCCACAGCAACCAGTACAGTTTCAGCCAAGCTCTGAGTTCCCAGGAATGTTTGTTGAATGCCTGGCTTCCCACTGTGAAGATTAACTTTAATTGCCAACTTGATTGAACTGAAGACTGCCTCCAAGATTAATAAAGCACACCTCTGAGGGTGTCTGTAAGGGCAATTACAGAGATCAAGGGGGCTCTGACCTAATGAATGGATTAGCCATTGATGATTTCATTACTATGATGAATGCCATTCTCGGGAGGTGGGAGGTGGGGTTGTGCCCGGTGTGCTGCATTTTGCCCTCGCCCTTCCCCCTCCCCATCTGCCCCCCGCTCTGCTTCCCCCTCCCCATCTGCCCCGCTCTGCTTCCCCCTCCCCATCTGCCCCGCTCTGCTTCCCCCTCCCCATCTGCCCCGCTCTGCTTCCAGTCGCTCTGATAAGCTTCTGCTCTGCCAGTTCCAGCTCCCCTCTTCCTGCCTGGCACTGGTCACGGCAGAGACCAGCACACCCACCTTTAGATCTGTGTTAACTACAGTCAGTACTCAGGATTTCTGTTACCCTTGAACGCTCTACCCAAGAATTCTTTCCTTTGCCTGCTTCGCTTCTCAGAGTCTCACTATCTTCAAAGACCCAGTTGAAGCAACAACACCCTGCGAGATAAAGCGAGGCTGTCCTCTGAAACTCTGCGCACACTGTATCCGACCTCCTGGGTAGCCTTTCCCGAGAGGCTATGGGACACTTCGTTTTCACATTTTCTTTTAGTATCTTGCTCTCCCCCTCCCTTTTTGTTGATAAGACCTGGCTGTGTGGCTGTGTCTAGCCTTGAACTTTCCCAGTCCTGCCTCTGCCTTCCAAGCACTGAGATTATGGGCGTGCTTCACCAAGGCTGCCTTTCAGGGACTGAGTTCTATCCATCCGCTTTGCCCGCCAGTGTGCAACCCATAGGAGAATTCAATAAAAGTAAAGTTTTAGAGACATGATCTTGCTATGCCATTCAAACTGACCCCACACTTATACTCTACCTGCCTCCTGAGTGCCAGGATTATAAGCATGTACCCCCTTCCTCCCCACGCGTGGCTAGTAAGTTGAGTTTTACCATTTACTGATGCGTGGCGCCCCCTTAGTATGTTACTAGGCAGGCGATGGAAGCACCTGGTACCTACACAGCTCCTGATCTATCGCTAACAGATCAGTCTCCAAGGTTACTGGCAAGGTACAATACGAAGATGCCTCCCATCTTCTCACTGTTGAGGTTCTGCCTCTCCACAGATAATTCAAACGGAACCTCAAATGTCTTAATTGAAAAAAAAATCAGAAACACAGAGAGAGTTTCTCCTTGGCATATCCACATCCTTCTTACTTCCTGGCAAGTTTCACAGATACATGCTGCTGATCAATGAGTCCCTCTCCTCAAAGGGCGGCACAAAGGCAGAACTCTTGCTCCGTCCGCTACAGTGTCCCCAGCACCTGTACAAGGCCGGTCTAGACTAGGTAATACGTTATAAAGAATGAGTGGTTAATAAACATTATTATGTTTTTTAGCCATAGTGGGACTTGATACATGCTAGGCAAAATATTCTAGTACCAATTTATATTCCAAACCCAAGTTTTTTTTAAAGAATGACTTCAGGAATACAGCGCTATGTTTTTGCTTTAACTATCACTGTTAACAGTGTTGTGGTTTTGAGGTTTTGCTTTGTTTTAGCTATCATTGTGAGGAGGCTTAAGAGATGCCTCAGCCACTCCGGGGCATATACCCAGAAGATGCTCCAACATGTAATAAAGACACATGCTCCACTATGTCCATAGCAGCCTTGTTTATAATAGCCAGAAGCTGGAAAGAACCCAGATGTCCCTCAACAGAGTGATGGATACAGAAAATGTGGTAGATTTACACAATGCTGTACTACTGAGCTATTAAAAACAATGAATTCATGAAATTCTTAGGCAAATGGATGGAGCTAGAAAATATCATCCTGAGTGAGGTAAGCCAATCACAAAAGAACACACACGGAATGCACTCACTGATATTAGCCCAAAACCTCGGAATACCCAAGATACAATTCACAGACCTCATGAAGCTCAAGAAGAAGGAAGACCAAAGTATGGATACTTTGATCCTTATTGGAAGGTGGATCAAAATGCCCATGGCTCACAGTCAACCAATAGACTGAGCACAGGGTCCCCAATGGAGCAGCTAGAGAAAGGACCCAAGGAGCTGAAGAGGTTTGCAGCCCTGCAGGGGGAACAATAATATGAACCAACCAGTAACTCCAGGATTCCCAGGGACTAAACCACCAACCAAAGAGTACACATGGAGGGACCCATGGCTCCAGCTACATATGTAGCAGATGATGACCATTTCATACATCAGTGAGAGAAGAGACCATTGGTCCTGTGAAGGCTCGATTCCCTAGAATAGGGGAATGCAAGTCAGGAAATTGGAGGGGGGGTAAGCAGGGGGAGCGGGGATGCAATAGGGGTAACAAAGAAAGGGGATACCAATTGAAATATAAATAAAGCAAATATATAATAATAATAATGATGATGATGATGATGATGATAATAATAAAAGAGATGTCTCAGTGGGGAAGAGCGCTGACCAAATGTCTAGAGGCTCCACGCTCAATTCCCAGCACCCGCATGGCAGTTCACAACTCTCGTTGCAAGGGATCCATGAGTTCTTCTGGGCTCCCCAGGCAGTGCACACACATGTGGTGCACAGACATACATGCAGACAAAACATGTTAAAAAAATACAATTACCCTGGGTTTTTGGATTTTTCATGTCTGAAACCTGGTTAGATAATCCTTATGCTTTCCTTTTTAAATTAAGGTTTGCAATTTATTACTTGAAAATTTATACACATGCACAATGTATCTTGATCACATCTACTTCCAAATCTCTCCTTCCAATACCACCACCTCCCCCCACCCCCCGCCAACACATCTCCCCGACTTCATGCTTTTTATTATTATTAACAATCCACGCGGGCTGGAGAGATGGCTCAGCAGTTAAGAGCACTGACTGTTCTTCCGAAGGTCCTGAGTTCAAATCCCAGCAACCACATGGTGGCTCACAACCATCCATAATGAGATCTGACACCCTTTTCTGGAGTGTCTGAAGACAGCTACAATGTACTTACATATAATAAATAAATCTTTAAAAAAAAAAAAATCCACGCCGGGCAGTGGTGGCGCACGCCTTTAATCCCAGCACTTGGGAGGCAGAGGCAGGCGGATTTCTGAGTTCAAGGCCAGCCTGGTCTGCAGAGTGAGTTCCAGTACAGCCAGGGTTATATAGAAAAACCCTGTCTCAAAAAAAAACAAAAAAAAAACAAAAGACACAAACAAACAAACAATCCACTGAGTCAAAGTAGCTGGGCCTACATGAGCATAGATGTAGGGTCATCCCGTGTGGTAACCTACCAGTGGCCACACCCCCAGAGAAAAGGGACTCCCTCTTCCCCAGCAGCCATCAACCGCCAGTAGCTCCTCTTAGCTGAGGATAAGTCATCTGTTATGGAGGTTAATGTTGATAGTTAGGGAAAAGGATGTGACACAGCTGGTAGGTGCTTACTAGCACTCATAAAGCCCTGGGTTCAATCCCTAGCACTTGAGAAGTAGAGGCAGGAGGATTCAATGTTGACCTTGAATGAAACCATGTCTAAAAATGAATGAATAAAAGATTGTAACTTTGATGCGGTCTAAAATCACACAACGCACATGCACACGTGCGTGCACACGTGCAAAGCTTTGGAAACTTTATTGAGTTAATGGCTGCCCATTGCAATTATGTGGAAACCTTCACAATCATTCGCCTCAAACAAACTCATATTCCTTACAACATCAAGATCAATTGTCTAACGATCATGTAAGAAAACTGACAGGCCAAAGGATATGATCAAAGGAAGCCAGAGAAGGAAAAGTAAGAATCTCTACCCAGAGCCGTTGTGATTTTTTTTCCTCAAGTAGAAACAATGCATTCACATAGACATGTATTTTTGTAAAATTGGGATTTTTTTCCTATACAACAAATACTCTGCAATTTGATTTTTCCATATGTATTAGTCAAGGTTCTCTAAAATCACAAAACTTATGGAATGTCTCTATATTTAAGAAAAATTATTGGAATGATTTACAGTGTGCATTCCAACAAACCCAACGATGGGCAGCTGTGAATGGGAGTCCAAGCGTCTGGTAGATGCTCAGCCCCGCAAGGCTAGGCGTTTTAGTTGGTCTTCTCTATAAGCCAGAATTCTGAAGAAGTAGGCTCCAACAGATATGCTGGCAAGTAAGAAACTTTCCTTCCTCCAGTGTCCTTATGTAGGCCTCCAACAGAAAGTATGGTCCAGATTAAACGTGTGAACCACCATGCCTACACCTATTTGGAACTTGCTCTGTCCCAGGCTGGCCTTGAACTCAGATATCTGCTTGTCTCTGTCTCCTGGGATTATCACTTTTCCTGGGCCTAAGCTTTTCATGACCACTGTGCATCAAGATCCAGATCAAAATTCTGTGCCTTACAGCCCCAAGATCTGAATCACCGGTGTGCCCTCCATTTCTAGATTGTAGTTTGTTCCAGATATAGTCAAGTTGACAACCGGGAATAGCCATCACAATCTACCCCTTGTCAACTTGACACAAGTCATATCTCATGTCCAAATGAAAACAATAACCAGGTCATAAATACACCTAACATAAAACTATCCTTCACGTAATTGCATTGTAAATTCAGAATAGGTCAATGACTCTTTTGGAAACATCCTTTTAGTAACAAAATAAAACAGAAGCATTCATATTACTTTATAATCCTCATTTCTGCAACTGGTCACATGGCCTTAAATGGCATTTACAACTACCTTCCTTTACTCCCCATTCTGTATTTTCTCCATCTTCTGTAAGCACCTCAGCAGGTCTTGGCTCTTTTCTTGGAGGACTGACCCATACCTTCATTTCTGGTGCGCCTGTGTCCTCTGTCATCCTGCTTGGATTAGGCTGTTGTGGTTTCCCATTGACTTTAATCACAGGACATGGTAGTACTAAGAGACACCCTAAGGGATCTCTTGCACTCCAGATAGAATCTTCCTTACCTCCATTGTGGAGAGGCAATCCAACTTCCACATGGTAATCTGGATCTATCACCCCTCCTAGCACTGTTATTCCTTTCTTAGCCTGTTGGTTTAAGGGCATTAGAAGCCCAAAATGGCCAGGGGGATGTCTGAGCTTCCTGTTCAATGGAATGTTTGTTGTGGCTCCTGGTAGGAGCACTCCCAACTCCAGAACCAAACCTTTTAGGCCAGCAGAACTTAGGCCTGTGGGGACAGGGAGCAAAAACTTTCCTAGTGGATCTCTAGGAGTGACAGTAAGTGGAACTCTTCCCTTTTCCACCTCTTGATTCCTGAACCCGTGGATCCTGGCTATGGGAAAAACTGTACTATATATCAGATGCTGATTCAAAGCAGAGTCTACCTTCTGTAGAACCCTGTGCCAGCCCTCCACACTGCTGCCTAATTGGTGCTGTAACTTTGTCTCCAAAAGGCCATTCCATCTTTCTATCAGGCCAACTACTTCAGAATGGTGGAGAACATGCTAAGACCAGTAGATCCCATGATCGTGGGCCCACTGTGGCACTTCTATGGCTGTGAATTGAGTTCTTTGGTCAGAAGCAATACTGTGTGGAATATCATGATGATGGACCAGGCATTCTTTAAGTCATGATTTTGGCAGATACATTACATCCAGGAAAGGCAAATCCATAACCAGACTAAGTATCTACTTCAGTAAAAACAAAACGTCCTTTCTGTTATGGTCTGTCCCCTCCCTCCCCAGCATAGCTGTTTAACTATTTTGTTCTATGCCTGAGAGGTATTTCATATTGTTGCTGTAACAGGCCTGCCAGTCATTGACACAGAAGTGACTTAGCTCAAGGACATGTTGCCTACATACCCTGTTTTGTTCTGTATGTTCTGAATGTGCTGTATGAGGTTTGCTAATCTTTAGAAATTCCACAAAGCTTTACAAAGGACTCATCAAATCAAAGGTCAACATGAACTGTTATATCTAAAATGGCTTGAGGCGGAGCTGACCACTGGGCAGCCCTACCTGCACCTACGTATGTGCTCACTGTGGTTTGTTTTTTTTTTTTTTTTTTTTGTGACTGACACTGAAGAATGCTACTAATAAGCCAAAAAGTTATGATTACAACCCTCATGCTCTGTTATCTCAATGTTCTGAAATTCCCCTGTTCACCACCCATCCCCCACACACCTTACCTTACTCAGGACCAATCAGCCTAAAGGTCAGCTGATAATACTTTGCCTAATAAGCCACCTGATTCTCTCTCTGCCCTTTAAATTTTGAACCTGGGTTTTCCTATAAAAAAAAAAAAACAAAAACAAAAACCCACCCTGAGAGCAGACAAGCACCGCAGTCCTTTTTGCTGTCCTGGACATCTGGTATTATGGTATACATTCAATAAACTATTCTCGCAGTAGATGGAGAGATGGCTCAGCAATTAAGAGCACTGACTGCTCTTCTGAAAGTCCTGAGTTCAAATCCCAGCAACCACATGGTGGCCCACAACCATCTGTAATGGGATCTGATACCCCCTCAACTGGTGTGTCTGAAGACAGCTACAGTGTACTTAGATATAATAATAAATAAATCTTTAGGCTGAAAGGAGCAGGGCCAGCCAGAGCAAGCAGAGGTCCTGGATTCAAATTCCTAGCAACCACATGATGAATAACAACTATCAGTACAGCTACAGTGTACTCATATACATAAAACAAAAAAAAATGTCACTAGTAGAAGCAACTCCTGTGTACTTGAGAAATTTGTGGTCCAGGTATACAAGTAGAATATTAAAAAATAAAAAAAAATTCTTGCTTAACCAAGATGGTGTACGTATGGTTTGAGTGGCAATTTCCTGAACTCCAGCACTTTCTACAGAGGAAGTGGTCCAATATGTCAACCTGCCACCTTGAGGAATGGTGCCATACCTGGGCTCAGTGTTGGTCTCTGCTGTTGGCAGATTTGGCATTCAGCAGCAGCTGTAACAAGGTCAGCCTTGGTGAGTGGAAGTCCACGTTATTGAGCCCAAATATAACCCATCTGTCCACCATGACCACTTTGTTCATGTGCCCATTGGGAAGTGACAGGGATGGCTGGGGAAAGAGGCTGACTGTCCACAGAACAGGTCATCTTATCCACTTGATTACTGAACTCCTCCTCAGCTGAAGTTGCCTTTTGGTGAGCGTTTACACAGGACACAAATATCTCCACATCCTTTGCCCATTTCGAGAGATCTATCCGCATACTTCTTCCCCAGATGGCTTTCTCACCAATTTTCCAATGTGATCTTTCCAAGACCCTGACCACCCAGTCAATCCATTGTCTATAGCCCATGAGTCAGTGAGCAGTCGGACATCTGGTCATTTCTTCTTCCAAACAAACTATAACGCCATGTGGATTGTCTGAAGTTTCACCCTCTGTAGAGATTTCCCTTCACAGTATCTTTCAGGATTGTCCCAGCTCCTACACTTGACTTTAAAGCAGACCCACATGGCTTGCTGGGTCTGAAACACGGCCCTTGTTCTACTGTGTTGTCACCCGCTTTCTCTTCTCCAACAGTTTCCTTCACTGCCTAAGCTTGGCTGTTCTGGAACTTGCTCAGTAGCCCAGGCTAGCCTTGAACTCAGAGATCTGTTCACTTCTGTTTCCTGGGATTAAAGGCATGTACCACCTTGCCCCAGCCTAAACTTTTCATGGCTGCTATGTCTCAAAATCCGTATCAAAAGCATGTGTCATTCCACATCAAGATCTGGATGAAAAAGCTGTGTCTTCCAGCCTCAAGATCTGGATCACAGGTGTGCCCTCCATTTCTGGGCTGTAATTCATTCCAGACATAGTCAAGTTGACACCTGGGAGTAGCCATCACACCATTTTTTTTTTTTTTTTTTTTTTTTTTTTTTGGTTTTTCGAGACAGGGTTTCTCTGTGTAGTCCTGGCTGTCCTGGAACTCACTCTGTAGACCAGGCTGGCCTCGAACTCAGAAATCCGCCTGCCTCTGCCTCCCAAGTGCTGGGATTACAGGCGTGCGCCACCCCGCCCGGCACACCATTTTTATATATGGAAGGCAGAGGCAGGAGGATTTCTGAGTTCGAGGCCAGCCTGGTTTCCAGAGTGAGTTCCAGGACAGCCAGGGCTATACAGAGAAACCCTGTCTCGAAAAACAAAACAAAACAAACCAAACCAAACAAACAAACAAACAAAACTTTAGCCGAGCGGTGGTGGTGGCGGCGGCGCATGGCTTTAATACCAGCGCTCAGGCGGATCTCTGAGTTCAAGGCCAGCCTCATCTACAGAGCTAGTTCTGGGACAGACAGGGCTACGCAGAGAAACACTGTCTCAAGCAAACAAAAACAACAAAACCCAAAAGGCAACAAACAAACAAACAAAACCCTAAACCAAAACCCAACCAACTTCCTACTTTTGAGGAGGGGGGTGCGTGTCGCGGTGCACGTGAAGATCAGAGGGTAATTACCTTTCTGTGGGATCCAGGGGACCGAGCTCAACCTACCAAACTTGTGCAAGTGCCTTCCTGCCATGGGCCATCTCACCAGCTGCCATCCTTTCTTTATAACCATCAGAATCCTTTCGTAATATATATTCCACAGTTATGTCTACTCACCGCACGGAAACAGTGTGAGCTGTCTGCCCTGGGAGCTGCTCTGGAACTGGAACCTCAGACAGCGCAGCTAGCGATGGCTCTTAACCCCTGAGCCATCTCTCCAACCATATATGTATATAAAGTAGAACACCACACCTTCCGCCCCCATTGATCAATCCTGATAACTGCCCTTTTACTTCTGTGAGATCAACTTGGCTAGCTTCCGTAAGGGAGAGATGTCATCTGTCTTCCTGTGTCTGGAGTATTTCACTTAGCCTGACAGTAGATCTCTAGCCCTGTAGCATTGAATGACAGGATTCCGGGCTTCCCGGCTAAACCGTATTTCATGGTATATAAGCGCCATGTTTTCTTTACTGCTTCACCAGTTCATCACCGCAGCTCAGGCTGCTTCCATTTGAGGGCCTTTGTGTTTTCACTTCAGTAAACACACATACGCCCATGTTTGTTTCTTCAGCATACTAGCTTCATTTTTACTGGATATATATATATCCTGGAGTGGAATTACAGCTAGACATGTGGCTGTTCTGTTTCTAGAGTTCTGTTACGTTTTGATATGGTTTCTCAGACAAGGTTTCCAGTCATTGAGCCTAGTCTTGAACTAAGTAGTAAAGATGATCTCATGTCTTCTTCCTCCTGTTTGCACCTTCCACACGTTGGGACTGTGGGTCTGTGACTCCTCTCCTGTCTCTTTAATTTCTCAGTCTTTCATACCCCTTCCCGGAATAGCAGTACTAATTTACCTTACTCTCAAAAGAGTGAGAGAGCCGGGCGGTTGGTGGCGCACACCTTTAATCCCAGCACTTGGGAGGCAGAGGCAGGTGGATTTCTGAGTTCGAGGCCAGCCTGGTCTACAGGGTGAGTTCCATGACAGCCAGGGCTACACAGAGAAAGACACCCTGTCTCGAAAAAAAAACAACAACAACAAAAACAAAACAGAAAAAAAGCACTTATTGCTCTTACAGAGGAAGCAGCCGCGATTCCCAGCATAGACATGGTGACTTATAACCATGCAACCACCTGTAACTCCAACTCAAGGTGATCTGACATTCTCTTATGAACTCCAAGGGACACATGTAGCACACATACATGCAGTCAGGCAAAATACTTATATACATAAAATAAATTTAATAAATCTACAAAAAAAATTTTAAGTATGTAAGTTCCGTTTACCAGAATTCATTATTTATCAACTTCCTCTTGGCGCTAGTGAGGAGAAGTGAGCCTAGGAGCTCCTGTGTTTGAACTAGCAACGCTCTACCACCGAGCTCCAACCGGAATCCCGTTCTCCTCCCCTACCACTCTCTAGGACCATTAGTTACAACACTGGACACGTCTGTGGCTCTTCAGTGAAGACAACAGAGTTCATATCGTCCTTATTGAGGAGCCGGGTGGCCGTGAAAGGCTGAGCATTGCTGCTGGACGCTGGCGTCTCCCGGGGAAATGGCATGAGGCGGGCGCCTGTGGAGAGAGGGTCTTTCATGGCGATCGTAGGTGACAGAGAGGGCGCGTTGCCGCAGCCCACAGAGAAAGAGGCTTCCACAGTCCTGGGTCTGGGGCACAGGAAGTCAGCAGGGCCATCACAGAGGAGACCTGGGAAGTCACGGTCCTTCAGTCTGTACCCAGGGTCTCCAGAAGTCTGAAGAAGGGCTGACTGCTTCCCTTCCCTCCGTTTGGGGGTCTTCCAGTGTCCTGTAACCTCATCAGCATGTGGAAACTCTGCTCTTTACGCCCCTTTGACTGAGACTCTGGGAAATAGCTCAGGACATCCTGCTGCTCTTTTTCCCTTGGAGGCAATTTCGTCTTCAGCTTTACATTCCTATAGAATAGCCCTGGTTTCCCAGTTACTCCGAGATCTGACCAGAGGCCTTGGGGCCTTCCTGCCTCCCCTTGCTCCTTTGCCTTTATCTGTGCAGGCTGTTGTGACTCAATGCCCAGTCCGGAGGGGGGGGGGTTGAGGTGGGGGGAGTACTGCATGTTTGCTCCCGAGGGGCGCTTATGTGCAAACGGTGCGGCCCAATCTAAGTGTGTCCTGTCACTCCCCGGGCCTAGATGTCTCCCTCTTAGGAGACAGGGTCTCACTACGTAGCCCAGGCTAGCCTTGAACTCATAAGCCTCAAACCTTAGCTTTCCAAACTGCTTGGATTACAGGGGTGATCCACCATGTGCAGCTGGCTTTTTTTTTCTCTCTCTCTCCTCTCTCTCTAATGTGCATGAGTGATTTGCATGTCTGTATACACACATGCAGGGTGCCCCAGGATGTCAGTTCTCCTAGAACTGGAGCTTTACCTATGGTTGTGAGCCACTCTGTGTATTTACATATAAAGTGCACTGTAGCTGTCTTCAGACACTCTAGAAGAGGGCATTGGATCCCATTACAGATGGTTGTGAGCCACCGCGTGGTTGCTGGGATTTGAACTCAGGATCTTTGGAAGAGCAGTCAGTGCTCTTAACCGCTGAACCATCTCTCCAGCCCCTTTCTAAATATTTATTATGGTGGCACAGTGTCTTAAATCTCAGCTCTCAGGAGGCAGAGTCAGGAGGATGGAACTGAGTTGGAGGGCAGTTTGGCCTACAAAGTGACTTCCAGGACAGCTAGGGCTACATAGTGAGACTCTTTTGGTTTTTTGAGAAGGGATTTCTGCAGGGCAGTGGTGGCACACGCCTGTAATCCCAGCACTTGGAGAGGCAGAGGCAGGCAGATTTCTCAGATCGAGGCCAACCTGGTCTACAAAGTGAGTTCCAGGACAGCCAGGGCTACACGAAGAAACCCTGTCTCACAAAACAAAACAAAACAAAACAAAACAAAACAAAACAAAAACCCCAGAAACAAAACAGAGAGAGAGAGAGAGAGAGAGAGAGAGAGAGAGAGAGAGAGAGAGAGAGAGAAGGGGTTTCTTTGTGTAGCCCTAGCTGTCTAACTATCCTGGAACTCACTCTTTAGAGCAGGCTGGCCTCGAACTCAGAAATCCGCCCAGCCTCTCTCTCTCTCTCTCTCTCTCTCTCTCTCTCTCTCTCTCTCTCTCTCTTCCTTTTTAAATAAGAGTCTTGCTGGGCAGTGGTAGCACATGCTTTTAATCCCAGCACTTGGGAGGCAGAGGCAGGTGGATTTCTGAGTTTGAGAAACAAAACAAAACAAAACAACAAAAAAACAAAAAAAAAAAAAAAAGAGGGAGACAGAGAGACAGAAACAGACAAAAGAGACAGAGTCAGAGAGAGAGAGAGAGTGTATTCTTTGTGTGCATGTGTAAGTTGTGCATTCAGAATTATGGGCAGTTAGGAGTTGTCTGATATGGGAGTTGCCTGATGTGGGTGCTGGGAAAGCAACACAAGAACTCAGGTCCCTACAAAAGCAGTAAGTGCTCTTAAGCCTGGGCCATCGAGTCCCTAATTGTCTTATTTTTAATAATAGCTATGTAACCAGTGTGAGGTGAAGTCTCCTTGTGGTCTTTCTTTTTTCTCTTCTCTCTTCCTTCCTTCCTTTCTTATTTTTCAAGACTGTTTCTCAATATATAGCCCTGGCAGGCCCATAAAGCACTGTGCTAGCCTGGAACTCACAGTGATTCTACTGCCTCTGCCTCCTAAGTAGGGAATCCAGGTGTGTGCTGCTGTGCTCAGCCTGTGTGTGTGTGTGTGTGTGTGTGTGTGTGTGTGTGTGTGTGTAACTGGTTGGTGACTTGCTTGTTTGCATACCTTGTATATTCTGGATTTAATTCTGAATTTTCTCACACTCTGGTTCTGTCTTTGCCCTGCTTATTGCTTTCATTCGTGATGATTTATCTTGACTGTCAACATCATTTATTAGATGAAGAAACACCTGGGCTTAGGAAACACACTTCTGGGGTGTCTATAATTTGTCTCCTGGGAGGATTATTATTAGATGGGGAGGTTCTGCTCTACCCTTGATGGATTTGTGATGTGATGAAATTCTTGGGAGGTGGTACCTGGAAGGAGGCAGGACCTAGTTGGGAGGAGTAAGTCACTGATGTGTGCCCCGCCCCTTCCTATACCCCCTCTTTCTGCTTCTTAGTCGCCAGGTGTGAACTGCTCTGAAGGCTGAGTTCTCCCTGCTGTGACAAGCTGACTTAGACCCAGGAGCCCAGCCACCCTTCCTCCCTCTAGCTGTTCCGTGAGGTGTTCTGTCAGAGGTGACAGGGCCCTGACGCACCTTACTGCTCAGATGCTTGCTAGGTGACACAGCCCATTGGTCAGTTTTTGTGTCTATGACTTGTGTTTTGGACGCTTCTCGGAACCCTTTGTCCAGCCCAGCGGTCAGAAGCAACTCCCTGTGTTCATTTGGTTTTTACAACTTCATGTCTCCTAGTCCTACATGTAAACCTTTCATCCATTTTGAGTTGATTCTGCCGGACAGTGGTAGTGCACACCTCCAGCCCCAGGTCTCCGGAGGCAGAGGCAGACAGATCTCTGTGGTAGAGGCCAACCTGATCTACAGAGCAAGTTCTAGAACGGCCAGGGCTACACAAAGAAACGCTGCCTTGCAAGGACCGTTTTGAGTTGATTTTTTTTTTAATACAGTGAGAGAGATCTTGTTTCTCCTACATACGGGTGTCCAGCTTTCTCAGCACGATTTGTCATTTTTATTTCTTTGTGTATGTGTCACGTGTGTACATGTGATGTGCAGGTACAGTACATACGTGTGCACATACATGTGGAGGCCAAAGATTGACATCTGTGTCTCCTCCACATTGGGTTTTGAGTCAGAGTATCCCACTGAAGCTGGAACTGCCCAGGGAGCCCCAGAGCTTCTCCCCTCTCTGCACCCCAGCACTGGGACCAGAGGCAACGCCATGGCCTCTGGCGTTTTCTGTGTGGACGCGGGTACTCCGCCCTCGGCCCGCCGGCCCTCGCGCTGTTGGAGCAAGCTTTTAGCCAGCTGAGCCATTTGCCACACGGACCGCCCCCCACCCCAGCCCCGTTTACTAGAGAGAGTTCTTTTTCCCAAGTGTTTTGGTACTGTCTTAATTGGCAGTAAATAAACAGATTTATTTGGGGGATAGTCTGTTCTGCTGCTTCAGTTTCTGCACATATTTTTATGCCAATATCATGCTATTTCAGGTAATACAATTTTTATTATTATTATTTTATTATTTTGTATGTGTGTGGGTTAGAGGAAAACCTGGATTTAGTTCTCTTCTTCCACCTTGTGGGCCCCAGGGATTAAACCCAAGATTGAACTGACAAAGCACCTGTCCTCTCCTGTGCTGTCTGTCCCTGCAGCCGTACTGTTTCAGCTTTTGGTTTTTGGTTTTTGTTTTTGTTTTTTTGGTTTTTTGGTTTTTTTGAGACAGGGTTTCTCTGTGTAGCCCTGGCTGTCCTGGAACTCACTCTGTAGACCAGGCTGGCCTCGAACTCAGAAATCCACCTGCCTCTGCCTCCCAAGTGCTGGGATTACAGGCGTGCGCCACCATGCCCAGCCTGTGTTTCAGCTTTTGTAGCTTTCCTTTTGCTGTCTTTGTGTCTGTGTGTGCTTGTGTATGTATTTTTGTGTGTATTTGTATGTGTGCATGTGTGTGTATTTGTGTGTGTGCATGTATGTGTATGCATGTGTATTTGTGTATGTGTGTTTGTGTGTATTTATGTGTGTGCATGTGTGTGTTTGTGTATTATTTATATGTGTGCATTGTGTGTTTGTGTGTGTATTTGTATGTATGCATGTGTGTGGGTTTGTGTATTTATATGTGTGCATTTGTGTGTTTGTGTGTGTATTTGTATGTATGCATGTATATGTGTATTTGTGTGTGTGCATGTGTGTGTTTATATGTGTGCATGTGTGTGTTTGTGTGTATTTGTATGTATGCATGTGTGTGGGTTTGTGTATTTATGTATGTACATGTGTGTGTTTGTGTGTATTTATATGTGTGCATGTGTGTGTATATTTGTATGTATGCATGTGTGTGGGTTTGTGTATTTATGTGTACATGTGTGTGTTTGTGTGTGTGTTTGTGTGTGTTTTTGTGTGTGTTTGGTGTGTATGTGTGTGTGTGTAGTGCTGGGGATCAAACCTAGATCCCCACATGTGTTAGACATATGCTCATACGCTTGACCACAAAGTTAAAACTTCTCCAGCCTGGGTTCAGCTTTGTAGTTCCTTTTGAAGCCAGGTATTACATTTTATTATTGTTGTTGTTTTGTCTTTGAAGTAAGTTATTTTAATATATCCAGAGCTGTGCTTTTTGTTTTGTTTGATCCGGAGTCTTTCTATATAACCTCATCTGTTCTGGAACTCACAGACATCCACCCCTGTCTGTTTCCCAAGTGCTGGGATTAAAGGTGCGTGCCAATATGCCTAGTAAGATTTGTTCTTTTTATTTTCCTAGTCTGTTCTTTTTGCTCTTTGCAAGTCAGAATTCTAAGAGTAGCTGTGGGGTGTGTGTGTGTGTGTGTGTGTGTGTGTAGAGAGAGAGAGAGAGAGAGAGAGAGAGAGGCTATTTTGTTTTTTGGGTTTTGTTTTTGTTTTTTTTTTTTTTTGAGACAGGGTTTCTCTGTGTAGCCCTGGCTGTCCTGGAACTCACTCGGTAGACCAGGCTGGCCTTGAACTCAGAAATTCACCTGCCTCTGCCTCCCAAGTTCTGGGATTAAAGGCTTGCGCCACCACTGCCTGGCATAGAGATGCCATTTTGATAAAAAGCACATCGAAGGGGAGACGCCAGGCTCAGCAGCAGCTACCGCCATTAGCCTGACAAGCTGAGCTCCGTCCCTGCACCCACATGGTAGACGGAGGGAACTAACTCCCATACGCTGTCCTCTGACTTCCACACAAACATGATATCATGTGTCTCCATACCCAAAGCGTGAACATAAAGAGAGAAGGAGCTGTGCTGACCCTGTAGGTCACTGTGTATAGGCATTTTGATATTAGTTCTTCCACTCCATGAACGTGAAAGGTCTTTGTTCTTCTAGTCATGCCTTCTCTATTGAATTTTACATTTGATTTATCTATTTTTGTGTCTTCCTCAACGTTTCTCAGCCGTGTCCTGTCATTTTCACTGTAGAGGTCATTGTCTTTTCAGCTTACACTTTTCTGACAGTGTTTTCCTCCGGTCCAAAAGAAAGTCAGGACAAATAGCTAACTGTGGTGTCAGTTCGCCCACTCAGGCATCTTCTGACCTCCAGTACCGCTCGGTATCTGTGGTCCCCTCATCTCTTCCCACCCTGCCCGCCTATAAACCTCTCCAGCACATGAACTTCTCTTCCCCAACTCCTTGTTACTACGTAACTCAGCCATTTAAGTCATAGGAACTCTGTCTCTCTGTCTCAGTCTCGGTCTCTGTCTCTGTCTCTGTCTCTGTCTCTCTCCCTTCTTTCCTCTCCCTTCCCCTCTCTCTTTGGTTTTCTGAGACAGCGCTTGGTCTCTATGTGTAGCATTCGCTATCTTGGAACTAACTCTGTAGGCCAGGCTGGCCAGGAATTCACAGAGATCTATTACCTCTATTTCCTGGGATTAAAAGTATGTGCCTGCCGGGCGGTGGTGGTGCACGCCTGTAATCTCAGCACTTGGGAGGCAGAGGCAGGTGGATTTCTGAGTTCAAGGCCAGCCTGGTCTACAGAGTGAGTTCCAGGACAGCCAGGGCTACACAGAGAAACCCTGTCTCGAAAAACCAAAAAAAAAAAAAAAAAAAAAAAAAAAAAAAAAAAAGTGTGTGCCACCAGCCATTCCATCTCTTGGTTCTCTTGGTCCCCTCTCTCCTCTCATGTCAGGGTTCAGTCTGCTAGCCATGTTCAGCATACTACTTTCCCTCCCTGCTCTGGACTCTTCCAGATGCCTCTGGCTGTACACCTATTTACAAAAAAAAAAAAAAAAACCCAAAGGCTGGAGAGACGGCTCAGCGGTTAAGAACACTGACTGCTCTTCCGAGGGTCCTGAGTTCAGATCCCAGCAACCACATGGTGGCTCACAGCCATCCTTGATGAGATCTGATGCTCTCTTCTGGGGTGTCTGAAGACAGCTACAGTGAACTTACATATAAATAAATAAATAAATCTTAAAAAAAAAAACCCAACAACCCTAAATCATACCTTAGTGGTCATATTCTCATTTTATTCTAAGGTTTTGTTTTGCTTTATAGTCATCATGAATGAATTATTTCCAAGCTGTTATTTTTCTTAATAGTCCCTCCCTCCCAACCTTTCTGTTTTGTCTTGATTGATTTTATATATATATATATATATATATATATATATATATATATATATTCTCACTCTGTAGCCCAGACAGGTCTAAAACTCATTATGCAGCAAAGGCTGACCTCCCACTCTCAGCCTTCCCATGCTGGAATGACAGCCGTGAGCCACACCCCTTGTTGCAGTGTTGGTCTGTTGAGAGACCTTGTGTCTTCTGTCTCAGGCTGGGCTCCTACTCCCAGCGCATAGCCTAGAGTTCCTGATCCTCTCTCCAGCTGCCGCTTCCTGTTGTTGGCCACCATGCTGAGTCTTTGGCTTGCTGTTTGGCAAGGCCTCCCTCTGTGGCCCAGGCTGCCCTCTAACTCTGAATCTTGCTCCAGTTATTCTAAGGAATGATTCACAAATGAGTGCCGCTTCGCCCAACTAATATGGTACTGTCCTTTTTTTTAAAAAGATGTATGGCCAGGCAGTGGTGGCACACGCCTTTAATCCCAGCACTCGGGAGGCAGAGGCAGGTGGATTTCTGAGTTCGAGGCCAGCCTGGTCTACAGATGAGTTCCAGAACGGCCAGGGCTACACAGAGAAACCCTGTTTCAAAAAACCAAAAAACAAAAAAAAAAGATGTATTTATTTATTTATTATCCGATTTATATGAATACACTGTAACTTGTCGTTAGACCCTTCAGAAGAAGGCGTCAGGCCCAGTTACAGATGGTCATAAGTCACCATGTGGTTGCTGGGAATTGAACTCAGGAGGATAAGAGCAGTCAGTGCTCTTCTCTGCTGAGCCATCTCTCCAGCCCAGTTACCGTACTTTAATGTTGTACTTTAATGACTCGGACTAATTTGGATGCACATAGCTGTGGAGAGAGCATGGGTCTCGAAGCAGACAAACAAGATCATGCTTTTCGGCTCAGTTCAGGTCAGATTTAGGTGCTGTTGCGGGGCTAGCTATTGAGGATACAGGATTGACTGAGACGTAGGTCCCGCCCTTTGAATTGCTAGGGCCTGAGGAGTGAACTAACATAATGTCTGCTTTGTTCACTACCATATGTTCTAGTACCCACAGATAATGGCCGTCCCATGAATACCACATTTGGACGCTTTGTGCAAGTTAAGGCTATCAGACTTTTTCAAGAGGAAGGCTTTAAAGTTTGAGGCTGGCAGTGTGAGGAGAATTCCGGCAGGAAGGGCCTTCCCATTAGAAGCTGTTGCACAACTAAGGCTGCAAAGATAAAAATGCACTAGAGCAAAGGCCTTCCACAGATGAGAAACTAGAGGCTGCCGCCACCGAGGCGGCCGGCGCTCCCGGAACCAGGGCTGGGAGACAGAGATCAGATCCTGATCCTGTAGGGGAGACGGGCTGCTTACCCTGGAGCTTTGGATTCCTGCTGAGGGAGGGCTTTGTTCTGATCCTCTGAAAGGAGATAAGGAGGAGGAAGACTGTAAGAGCCCTGCAGTTTTCTTTTCTTTTTTTTTTTTTTTTTTTTTTTTTTTTTTGGTTTTTCGAGACAGGGTTTCTCTGTGTAGTCCTGGCTGTCCTGGAACTCACTCTGTAGACCAGGCTGGCCTCGAACTCAGAAATCCGCCTGCCTCTGCCTCCCAAGTGCTGGGATTACAGGCGTGCGCCACCACGCCCGGCGACCTGCAGTTTTCTAGGTGAAAAAGTGGTGGCTGGGGCCAGTCTCCACCTCTCCTACAAACCATCTACTTAAGAATGTTACCATGGCCGGGCCACTTGGGAGGCAGAGGCAGGCGGATTTCTGAGTTCGAGGCCAGCCTGGTCTACAGAGCGAGTTCCAGGACAGCCAGGACTACACAGAGAAACCCTGTCTTGAAAAACCAAAAAAAAAAAAAAAAAAAAAAAAAAAAAGAATGTTACCATGTTTATTCGCTTCTCCTCCTTCTCCTTTCTCCTTCTCTTTCACCTTCTCCTTCTCTTTCTCCCTCCTCCTCCTCTTCCTCCTCCTCCCTCTTCTTCCTAACCCATTTCTTACTGTAGTATATGTATGGCATAGTATATGAGAACATATATTTGACTTTTGCCTTTTTGGGTTTTTTGTTTGTTTGTTTGCTTGCTTGCTTGCTTGCTTGCTTGTTTTGTTTTTGTTTTTTGAGACAGGGTTTCTCTGTGTAACCCTGGCTGTCCTGGAACTCACTCTGTAGACCAGGCTGGCCTCAAACTCAGAAATCTGCCTGCCTCTGCCTCCCAGAGTGCTGGGATTACAGGTGTGCGCCCCCGCCACTGCCGCCTGGCTAGGCCTTTGCCTTTTTAAGGCGTGTGTGTGTGTGTGTGTGTGTGTGTGTGTGTGTGTGTAAGTGTACATGAACCATGGTACAAGTATGAGGGTCAGTAGACACCTCTGTGCAGTTGTGTCTTCTTCCTCCTTTAGGAATGTTCTGGGCATGGAAGTCAGGTGACCAGGCTTCTGAAGCAAGCACCGTCACCCACAGAGCCATCACTGGCCCCAAACGGTTTCTTCCCCCATTTTCTACCACCAGCTTATAAACATTTAAGGCTTAGCACTAATACCGATTCTGTGGGTAGCAGTTCTAAACCCTCCCTGCTTCTTCTGCCTTCTCTTATAATCGTAGCTAAAAATAAAAGTTGGGTATAAATGTATTTACTTGCTATCTACCTTATCAGTCGGGCTCTGGGTTTCCCGAGGAATGGAATGAGTGAATAAAAAGCAACATAATCAAGATGGACTGAATTAAGGGCAGCACGTGAGAGCTAGGCATGGGCACATTTGGGAGGGGTAGGCACAAGGGGTCGGGGTGCAAGGTCATTCTCAGCTACAAATCAAACTCAAGACAAGCCTGGAGTATGTGAAGCTCTGACTCAAAAATGGGGGGAGGGACTTGGGAGGCAGAGGCAGGCGGGATTTCTGAGTTCGAGGCCAGCCTGGTCTACAGAGTGAGTTCCAGGACAGCCAGGGCTATACAGAGAAACCCTGTCTTGAAAAACCAAAAAAAAAAAAAAAAAAAAAAAATGGGGGGAGGGTACTGGGTGTGGTGGTCCAGACATTAATCCAAGTATTGGATCTCTGTGAGTTGAAGGCTAGCTTGGTCTATACAATGAGTTCCGGCCTGTCAGGACTACCTAGCGAGATGATATATTAAAACAAATAGACAAACAAAACAAAAACAAGGGCTGGAGAGTTGGCACTTACCCCGTAATCCTGATGGACTGGGTTGGAGCCCCAGAACCATGAGTCTGTGGGGCTATTCCTATTCAAATCACCACATTATCCTTGTTATCTTTCCTCTGTGAACTCCAGCTGGCTGTCCTGAGCTCCTGCCCCTGACTCCGCCTCCCCAGAGCAGTGCTGGGATTGTAGCCGCCTACACTTTCCCAGGCTGCTTTTACTTGGGTTCTAGAGATTCAGACTTTACACGTATTTTAGGCCATCTGCCATGTCCCACTGTCTGATTATCTATCTATCTATCTATCTATCTATCTATCTATCTATCTATCTATTTTTTTGAGACAGGGATTCTCTCTGTAACCTTGGCTGTCCTAGGACTTGATCTGTAGACAAGGCTAGCCTCAAACTCAGAGATCCACCTGCCTCTGTCTCCCCAGTACTGGGATAAACCACCACTGCTGGGCAAAAAAGTTTTTAACTTAGCGAGTGTGGTTGCCGTTTTAGGTTGATAATGGCCAATCTGCATTGTCTGTAATAGCCACTTGGTGAGTAGTCCAATTGTGTTCTGGTTTTACTTACGTCATTGATGCTATCAATCAACATCAAGATCGTCTTCAGCCTTTTGTTATTAAAGCTAATTAGAGGCCAGTGAAATGCCTGAGTGAGTCAAGGTGTCTACCACCGAGCCGGGAGACTCGAGTTCAATCTCAGAAACCCTAAGAGTGGAAGGAGAGAACCAGGCCTCACAAGTTGTCCTCTGATCCACATACCTGGTACATACAACCTCGGCCACTCCGGCCTCCTCTCGCAACCACATAGAGTGTAAAAACCCAGACCCTAGTAGAACCATGTACATTCTGATATGTGTTCTATGTACAACACGACTACCCAGGCATGTGCCGGATGACCTGTAGATCAGAGCCCACCTCAGCCGCAGCTTTTCTCCGACACCCGACCGCTCTGTGGAGTTTCCCCTTCTAACAGTGAGCTGTCTGACCAACACTCACACTCCTTGGGTTTTACTTGCTTGGTTTACTAGGCTTCCAGACACTTCAAGTTCTATCGGAAATTGTTTCAGAATTGGCAGGTGAAAGAACAGGAACTGAATTCAGACAGAACACTTTTATTACTTCTCACCGGACACTGACGTTTGATTAAAGGCTTGGGAAAGGCGTAGGAAGCTTGGCGGGCGCTGAAATGCGCGCTTCCCGCGTCCAGCATCCGGGTTGTTTCAGACTTTAGCTCTGCGCTGTCTCACTGGCTCATCAGCAGGACCCAGGGCTCGCCCTAGAGATAGCAGAGGTTCTTGACTGTCTCGGCACCACCTTCGTTTGTACAGCGATGTCACATCTAATTATTTGTGTCCTTTTCTTCCTCCTGTTTACTCCCTGATCTCTAGTCTGCTCTCTTTTTAAGTCATACTGCTATTAAAGCAAACTGTAACACCTGTAGCAAAAGAAAGCCGATAAAAAGTTTGATATCTCTATAACCCTATCAAGATTCCAACTAATTGTATTAGAGGTGTTTGTTTATTTTTTTATTTTTATTTATTTATTTTTTGTGTGTGTGTGCCCTAATTGTCCTGGAACTCACTTTGTAGACCAGGCTGGCCTTGAACTCAGAAATCCACCTGCCTCTGCCTCCCAAATGCTAGGATTAAAGGCATGGCCACCAAAGACAGTCTCTCTCTCTCTCTCTCTCTCTCTCTCTCTCTCTCTCTCTCTCAATAGTCTCAAGCCGATTTATTGTTTGTTTGTTTGTTTGTTTTGTTTGTTTTCCAGACAGGGTTTCTCTGTGTAGCTCTGGCTGTCCTGGAACTCACTTTGTAGACCAGGCTGGCCTCGAACTCAGAAATCCGCCTGCCTCTGCCTCCCAAGTGCTGGGATTACAGGCGTGTGCCACCACCACCCGGTTCAAGCCGATTTATTTTTATTGTTCTATTATGTGTGTGTAAGTGTGACTGCATATGGCTGGATGTGTTGGAGGTGCAGGCAGCTGTGAGCTTTCTGACTGGGTGTTAGAACAAAAATCAGGTCTTCTGGAAGGACAGAGAGAAGGGTCTCTTAATCACTGAAAATCTGTCCAGCTCCTAGCACCTAGCATGCACATTTAATTTCTTTCTCTGTTTCCTTCCTTCCTTCTTTCTTTTTTCTTTTTGTTGTTGTTACTGTCATTGTATTTTTGTTTGTATCTCTGTGTAGACCAGGCTGGCCTCCAACTCAGAGAACTGCCTGTTTCTGCCTCCAGAGTGCTGAGATGAAAGGCGTGAGCCACCACACCCAGGTAGCATGCTGATGTTTGTGTGTCGTAAGTGGGACTGAGCACACCTGACTCTCCTATACTTACCCTTGGTTCCAGCTGTAGAAAGAGGTATTTGAACACGGAACACAAATAAGACATCTCACGAGGCCTTTGTTGACTTGGAGGCACATGACTTGGGTTACACCAATTAGCGCTTTCTCTGTTTCTTTGCCAGATGGGCCACTGGGGACTCATTATTTTTCTACTCAGATCACTCAAATTGAAGAGAAAAAAAAACAATACAAATGTGGAAATTTTAATAGACAAACTTGGAGTTATCTTCCTGGCATTGTGCAGTCCGCAGCAGACACCTTCAGACCCTGACATCTTTTGAGCTCTAGGATCCAGTTCCTCCTGCGGCTATGGCCTCTGGACTTTCACAGTGACCCAAGCAAATAAAATCTGCTGACTTTGCCGTGAAGTTTCTGTCACCCCGCTTTCAGGGAGTGCCCGTGAAAACAGAGCTTCTGACCGAAGGTGACTGACACCATGCAATGTCTTCTTTCATCCCTGACGACCTTGAGCCTCTCTGGTAACGGATCTGGGGATCTGAGACAACAGAAGGCGGGTACAACACTTGGCTTTTCTTTCTGTCTCAGTTGCGTGGTTACCTGAAAGAAGAAGCCAGTTCACTTATTTTGTGTGTAAAGAAGTTTCCCCTGGAAGCAGGGTGCCTTTTGTGGGAAGTAAATTGAAAAAGAAACAATTTATCCTCCTCAATTTCCCGTTATCCAGGGCAGGAGCTCTTATACGTTAGCAGAGAGAAGGAATCTGAGCGCCCGACCCCAGAGTCTCCCTGCACCCTACATCCTTCTCTGCTGTACAGGACAAGTTCAGCTGAACTTCTAGAAGTGGAAAACGAACAGGTGAAAAATACAATGACTTTGATGGCAAAAGAAGTTGTTGGGTTAGAGATGGAGAGCAGGAATGGGAAGTTAAACTGGGAGGATTAGGAAGAGAACACACCAAAAATCTTACCAGAGTTCTCTGAGTAGGTTTCTTTGTTTTGTTTTGTTTTGTTTTGTTTTGTTTTGTTTTGTTTTGTGCTTTCCCTTAATATGCAGATGGTTCATTTAGGGACTCACAGGAGACAGACCAAATGCTGAGAATTCAACAGGGAGTGAAAGATACTTACATCTCCAACTGTTTTATGAAAGTCCAAAGTCTGTGTGGGGCAGTGGTGGCACACACCTTTAAGAGGCAGGTGGATTTCTGAGTTCGAGGCCAGCTTGGTCTACAAAGTGAGTTCCAGGACAGCCAGGAAAAGTCAAAGTCTGATTCTAGCGGGAGAAGGGAGATAACCATTAAGTATCAGCAATGGTATTCGGGCAATGGCTTGGATGAGTAACATCTCCCATGAGCTCACATCTTCAAACCTGTGGGTGACGCTGTCTGGAGCAGGCTACGGAACCTTTCTGGTTTGGAGTCTTGCTGGAGGAAGTGTGCCACCGGGGATGGGGCGTGGAGGGTGGGGCCTGTGTTTGAGTGTCTATAGCTTTGTCCCACTTCCGGTTCTACTCTGCTTCCTAAGCTAGGTTGCAATCTGATCTCAGATTCCCCCTCCAGCCAGCTATAGCCATGTCTTCCCTCCCCCACCCCCACCCCCGCCATTATGGACTCTCCCTCCGGGAGTGTAAGCAAAAGCAAACTTTCTTCTTTAAGCTGCTTCTGGTTATGAGACTTTTTATCACAGCAATAGAAAAGTGGCTAACACATTGATTGCTTCTCTTTGGCCTAGACATTCTTGGCAGTTAATAAAGAATAAGACTGCCTAAGTCAACCTCAAACCCATGGAAAGGGCATAAACAGAACAACTCGGATTCACTTTTGTTTCTGGAGCTATGAGAACACAAGATAGCTAATTTATTCCTGGAATTCCCAAGGCTGTAGTGACTAGGGTTTCCCTCCTCCCCCTCTCTTCCCTTTCTCCCTCTTGCTCCAGCTCTGATCGTTCAGGCACACACACACACCGCTCCGGCTCAGGCCCCACTCACTCTGGCTCCCCCCTTGCTCTGCCCCGGGACCCCCCCCCCCCCACCGTGCTGCTCTGGGCCCCTGTAGTGACTAGTTTTGAGCTAGGCCTACACCAAGAAGTTGAGTTAGGGATACATGCTGTTTTGTTATGTTATGCTATGCTATGCTATGTTCTCCTTTTAATTAATCATTTTGTTTTAGTTTTTGAAATGAGTTTTTTTTAATTTAACCCCAAGATGACTGATTGCCAGGGTGTGGTGATTCCAGCATAGACCAAGACAGTGGGACTCCTGAAGACCAGGAGCCCGTGAAAGATCAGACAAGCAGTGCTCAGAGCCTTTGCAGCACAAATAGAAATCCCCCCCCCCATTGCTTGGTTTTGGCTCCTGGGGAAAGGGTCCTGTGTGGAGTGACAGCTTGTCCCTGGCTGCCTTCTGCTTTGAGTCCCAGTTCTGGGATTACAGCTGGGCAGCACCACACATCTGGCTCCAAAGAGAGCCTTAGCACCAGGAAGTCTGCAAGTGAGAGAGTAGTTAGCCAGCACTCCCTAGAAAAGAATCAGCATTTGGAATCTGTCCAATTTGGAGGGCACCTGTACCAGATTACAGTTCTGTGAGCCTTTGTGTCCCATCTCAACGTTCCCTCCCTCCCTCCCTCCCTCCTTCTCTCCTTCCCTCCTTCCCTCTCTCTTCCCTCTCTCCTCTTTTTCTCCCCTCCTCTCCAATAAGACCCCAGGAAGCACTGGGTGGTAGTGGCGCACACCTTTAATCCCAGCACTTGGGAGGCAGAGGCAGGCAGATTTCTGAGTTCGAGGCCAGCCTGGTCTACGGAGTGAGTTCCAGGACAGCTAAGGCTACACAGAGAAACCCTGTCTTGAAAAAACAAAACAAAACAAAAAGACCCCAGGAGGTAAATATGACTTTGAGTTTGAAATTGAGGTTGGGGCAGAAAAATAGGTAAAAACCTCTTTCCTATACCATGCCTTAAAATCCTGAAACAGGTGGCACACACCTTTGATCTCACCACTCAAGCAGTTTGGAGGCAGAGGCAGCAGCTCTCTGAGTTCAAAGCCAGCCTGATCTACAGAGCGACTTGCAGGACAGCCAGGGTTATATAGGAAAACCCTGTCTCAACAAAACAAACAAACAAACAAACAAACAAACAAAGCCAGAAAGATTTCTGTACTCAAAAGAGGAGAGAATGGGAGACCGTGGACCTTTAGAATACAGATCACCCACCTGACAGATCTTAGGATCTCGCAGACTGAAGTGCTAGCAAAACGACTGTGGACCATGCCCAGGAGCTTGTCTCGGGACATGGAGTCATTCTTCACAAGGGGGTTAAGCAGCCACCATCAGGAAGGGTAACGCTTACCTCCTCTTTCACTTAGCCTTCCTGAGTGAGCCCACATTCAGATTAAGCATGGGCTGCTTACGAAAACATTTGCTGTTCTGTATAAAAGGAGGGGTGTTCCTGGGATGTAGATGAGTTGGTAAAGAGCTTGCCTACCACTGCTCAAGCCCTTGAGATCCGTTCCTAGAACAAGATGGAAAGAACTCTAAGGTAACCCTGGATTACGTGTCTACATCTCCAGCTCAAGGCCAATGTCAAGGAGATGCATAAGGTATTGTCTCAAAACCAATCAAACAAAAGCAAAAACAAAACCCATTTTGTATCGTTTTTTTGTGTGTTTGCTAACTTCCTTCCTTCCTTAAGCAGGGTCTCACTATATAATACAGGCTAGCCTCAAACTCACAATCCTCCTGCCTCAGCCTCCTCCTCCTGGGTGTGGGGATTTGCAGGTACATACTGCTTGGCTGGTCTAAAAGGTTTTACTCTAGGTCAGTGGGTCTCAACTCTACAGAGCTAACTAGTGATCTCCGTTAATTCCTGTATGGCCTCTCCTTTACTTTAGTAGACTGGAGCTGACCGGTCAGAAAACTCAGTTAACATGTAAGTGCTGAGCCAGTTTCACTAGAAAGCATGTGGGACACCGGGACTTCTTGGGATCATAGTGGGAATCATCAAAAATCAGCTGATATAACAACTGAATGTACTATATTGACCCAAATAAAACTAGCTGACATGTTATTGGTGGACTTTCTGTTTTTGTTTTGTTTCCCAAGTTCTGCGAGTTTCTTGGTAAAGTTTCCCCCGCACAAGGAAGTACAATCTCATTCATCAGAACTTCTATTCTTAGTATTGAAACCTGTAAGAAATACTGGTAAATTTAGGCTCTGTGCAACAATCAGAAACACCCTTACAAATTCCCAGATCACCTGTGGGGAGTGTTTTAGGGACAGAAATGGGTGGGACTATGGCTCATGGGGGTTCACCCCCACCCCCGCCACCTCTTCCTCACACCTTTCTTTCCTATCCATCTCTTCCTTTCAGACTTCTGGTGATCCCTGGCCTGAAGGGAACTCTGGGTTCTATCCATCTTTGAAAATGCTAGTGAATTGAGATCACTAATCAGACCAATCTCGGGACAGGAATGGTAGCATACATTCTTAATTCCAGCACTTAGGAGGCAGAGGCAGGCGGATATCTGTGAGTGCAAGGCCAGTCTAGTCTTTGGAGTGAGTTCCAGGACAGTCAGGACTGTTACAAAGAAAGAGAGAGAGAGAGAGAGAGAGAGAGAGAGAGAGAAAGGGAAAAAAAGAAAGAAAGAAATGTGATCACCTTCTCATGCAGCCAAGCCTTGGTTGAATTTCAGACGCTCTAACAGTCTCTGTCACTCACACACTCACTTTTGTAAGTTACTGTTTATGAAAGAGTGGTAGAGCGGTGGGCACATCTGTCATCCTGACATGCTGGAAGCTGAGGCAGGAGAATCATAAATACCAAGCCAGCCTGGGCTATACACTGAGTTCCAAGCAATACATGG